>OZ004338.1:610407-1220814 GCA_963924445.1 Philereme transversata | reverse complement strand
TCTATTTCTGAAAACTGCATTAAAATCCGTTGAGTAGTTTAAAAGATCTAAGCGAACAGACAGCGGAAGCGACTTCATTTTATACTACGTAAAGATATATTAAGATATAAGAAAAATATAGTTATTGTGTGGTAATGTCTTTATATTTTAGAATATATTGAAAATCATCAGTTGGTTAAGATATTGTTGTCGATCGCTCGATGGTGGGAATCGAACGTGCGCCTCAACTCATCATATTACCTCGTAAGGGTAGATAAGGTTATGTAATGAACTAAGTAACTTGTGACTGTCGTCAATATTTATGGACCTTGTACTTAATTAATTACAATACAAATAAACTGGCACTATGCAATAATTACTCAATTGATGTTATGAACAAAAATCAATACAATGATCTACTCATGGAATTGTCCATGGATCTACTCAATGGAATTACTCTTTTAATGTAATAACTTTCCAGCGATTAATAAATTCGTATTAATTGCTAAACAATTTTTAACGTTTAACTTTATTGTAATCATTTGTTTGTGTAAATATAATTCTATTGTGACTTCCTATGACTTATCTGATTTTATTATTATACTAGCTAAGCAATCCGCAGCTTCGCACGCGCAGTTTTTCAATAAAAACATTACCCTCCTTCTGCGCAGTGGGGTAAAAGTAACCTATGTTACTCAGGGATAATGTAACATTCTAATGGTGAAAGAATTTTTGAAATCGGACCCGTAGTTTTTGAGTTTATTCGTTACAAACATACAAAAATACACTTTCCTCTTTATAATATTATCATAGTATAGTATAGATTCTAATACTAGCTGACCCGGCAAGTGTTGTTCTGCCATATAAAATAACAAATAAATTAAAATGCAGAATGAAATGTCAAAGTGACGCGACACTTAATGTAAATGACCTCACGTCAATGAACGACGGTTATATTATATGGATATTGGTGGCGATTCTGTTGTTTGTGCTGACTAAAATTGTGTAAAAAACGAACGGTCTTATTTTGTTCACACTAAAGATCAAATTAGAATGAAATTTAAAGTGACATTTCTAAAATTAAGTAATTTTTGTTATAATGGCATGTTTGCGGGCTAGTTTTAGTGATCAATCAAATTGGTGTTCACTAAAACTAGCCCGGAAACACGCCTATTATATCTTATTTAAAAAACTTAAATTTGGAAATGTCACTTTATACATTCTGGCGAATGTGTACAATATTTTTTCAATATTGTAAAATTGTATGCGTATATTGAACGATTTGTACCAGTATGGCACTAACATACACAAAGAAAAATGGTTGAATTGTTTTTTTTTTTTTAATTAATAGACATAGACATACATTTATTTGCTACCATAGCACACACAAATTCACACAATACATTCAAAAGATATAACATCAAAGAGAAAGCACAAGTAGCAGAAAACAGAAAATTGCATACAACAAATATAGGAACAATAGAATGAAATAATAAATATACAATGTAATCAGGAAAAAACTAAAAAGAGGTAAGTAGGTATGTATGTGGTACTGCAGCAAATGGGTTTCAGCTCAGCATTATGCCTCGCCACCGATCGACAGCTCGGCGCTTTATTCTGCCGAAATCTTTAGTAGGCAAGTCATTAGAACTTGTAAGAATGAATAGGCACTAATTGGTGTTTACGTACAATTATGATAGATAGAAGTAATAAATATATTATGTAAGGAATAATAATAATTATGAGAAGTGTTAGAAAACAAATTATAATAATACGAATAAATATAAATATACTAGAAACCTTTACATCAGCAAGTGAACGGCGCACTGTAACAACTTGTACCAGACAACCCAGTTTTTTGTTTTTGTCTTAAATGTTTCATATAATGTTTTTTAAATGTAAATTTAGATTTTAGTAGCTGAAAAGGTGATGGTATGTTAATGCGTTCTAGTCGGTATGGCGGGCTGTAAGCCACACCAGAGAAGTATGGCATTACGCTACCGCCTACTTCATTTTTATCGACTATCGGAAAATACAAGAAGTTTTGTGGAAAAAATCGTTCGACTTTCGTAATTTATCCGACACGTTCGATTAACACCCACGCGACTGGGCTGCCGGTACCAGCCCTATGACCATCATTTTCCTTTTTGTCATTACGTAATTAAACTCCTGAAGGGTCGCCATCCTGGTACAAATGACCTGACATTTTGTGTCACCATCTCGCGGTCTATTAGTGATGGATTTCGCTTTTACCAGTTACGGTAGCGTAGCTGATTACAAACCTCGGGTTTCGTACGCGGCCGAAAGGATTTTTGTTTCGCTGAAAATCCAATATCCGTAATGGTAAGTATCAAATTTTGGTTAGTGATACCTCATTTGTTAAAATAAGCCATTTAGCCTACACGATACGCCAAATAAACAGACACAGACACTACCTCCTGCGCAGTCGGTTAAAACACAAAACTTATTAGACAAAGTGGAACGGCGAGTAATGATAATAATTACAAAGACTTTTTATAACATTCGGAATGTCCTCGTTGAACTAGTTTGAAGTGTCTATGAAGAGTCAGACATCAGAACTATACCATTCTTAAAACATGGCTAAAATAATGCCAACACAGAAAAACAATTCGCTGTACAATGATAAAAATAAACCTTTCAACAGTTTTATATTATTTTACAAAAGTATTTATATTTTTCTCGGATTGGATTTTGGGTTTATTCAATTGAAGTGCATGGGAATAAAAATAATCCGAAAAGTGTTAGCCATCATTCCTAGCATTTTTATCTGTGGTTTTACTATTTATGATATTTTATCACTCAACCTACAAGCCTGGTATCTTGCTAAGTATTTAGTCCATATTGTTCAATATTTTGCGTACGTCATAATATTTTTACGTATCAAAGATGAAACAACATTTTGTTACTTAATCAAAGATTTACGCACTATTGACTTAGGATTGAAAGCTCACCATGAATCTTATAACTTGGAATTGAAGTTATTTTTAACAACTTTCATATTCTTCGCATACAGAATTTCGACGTATGTATATTATTGTATTCAGTTATCAATATGCTGGAAGGCTTTTACGAGACTAGTTTTGTTAATTATGATGATATTGGCGGCAGATATAGTTCGTATTACGTACGCATTTATGTTCTACGCGATCAATTGCCGTTTACAGAAACTAGAATCTCTTTTAAAGGAGGAAAACCCTGATTTTTTATCGATTCAGTATCTATACAAATCAATTGTTGATATCGCTGAGCAACACAAAGATTCGTTTGATCCGGTGGTATGTAAATTACATAAAGAAGTATACAGCCTGTTTTATTATGTACGACATTCATTGAAACCACACATCCGGAATCGTATTAACTGATTTTAGAGGTGGGTTCAATACCGGTGGCTAGAATACTTATCCAGAAAGCGATACATTTCCAATAAACAATTTTAACGTAATTCGACGGCGCGGCGTCTTTGCGACGATGCCGCAGGAACCTACTTATATAATGAATGAATATGATTTGCTTACCTATTTTATACAGACGGTTTCGTTGATATTTTAGAACTTGATATTATGGTTGTTTGAAAATTAAATTTATTCCATGGTAATGAATTTGAAAAAACCCTAGTTTACAACAATAGTAGTCATTAGCCCTACCCGTGTTTTAATTTAATGTCGTACATAACAAAACACGGTATAGTAAAGGCGGTTGGTGCTTGCAACTTTAGGTAACACAACCTTTTTAAATTTCAGCTTATAACGTCATTGCTGTGCAATATACCTCAAGTAATGGGAACAATGTATTTGTTAGTGCAAGAAGTACATATATACAGATCTGGGGTATGTAATAACTTGATAAATCTTTATTTTTTTTGCATTATTCTTACAATAAAAATGTTTCAGTCACCTTCGTTGGACTTGAGCTCTGCATACTTATCTATACTTGAAATGTTGGCTCTAACAATAATGCCTGCGATTTGTGCTGGAATGGTTACATCAGAAGCGAGTAATATTAAAATGATTCTCCATGATTTACTTCTTCAACCACGAGGTATGATATTCAAAGACATTTCTGGTAGCAAATGATGTGATGAGTATAGTGGAAAACCTATAAAGTATCAGTTAGTAGGTAATATAAAAAAATACCTAATGAGCTACGGTCCTCTAGTGTTCCGCTTGACACCGAAACATATCACTAGTTCGAACTACCGACAAGAGAGGGGACGGAATCAGAACAATGACGCCCTCCTCTCTCCATAAATATTGGTGTGCCCAACAGGGTCCATAATGAACATGTACCTATTATTTACCACCTATTATTACATTGTGGAATACAACAAACGATTGAGTATTGAATATTAACTGTTCGATGAGTAGGTGTGATTTTATTTTACTTAAACTATGATTTTATCTTCTCTGACCACGTGACTACGCGTGCTAAGAAGATGAACTTGACATTACCTATCTCCTTAGGTTTACATTTGCTCGTTTCGCTTTACTCACGAGGACCACAACCAAACAATGGGTTTATGCAAGAAAAATAGCAGATGTCTTCTTTCAGATGGGAGGCAATTACGTGATGTCGAACGCTTCATCGGGTACGTGCGCGCACGCGCGTGTCGGTTCCGCGTGTGCGCTGTGATCCCGCTGGACGCCGACCTGCTCGGGATGGTGCTCGGCTTCTGCGTCACCTACCTCATCGTCATCATACAGTTCACTAACAAATAGAACCTTCATTCATTACTTCACTAGCAACTCGCCCAGCGGGCCTGTTTTAAAACGTCGGAAATCGAACTCGCATTTTTTTTCGGATTCGATTTCTAATCCAAAACGCTATTTTAAAACTATTTGAAATTGGCCATAGAGCTGGGATACCTTTCCGACACGGATTCAAAAGCTGATAGTTTACAAAATACTCTCTGAATCGAAATCGAATCTGAAAAAAATGTCGTTCCGATCCGATAGCCTTCCGACGTTTTAAAATAGGTTTAGTCTAGGGCAGGTTTAGCTAGCGCAAATTTTGTTATTTAATTCGAAAAACGGGCGCAGTTTTTTTATTTTACTAATGACGTAATTTATTTTCTGTATTATGTATTGTAAAAGGATCATTAAAAAAACAACCAGCCTTGTTTCTTGCCTTTCTTTCCTGGCTTGGTCGCGAAGGAACAGGCAGTAAAATTGACGTTTCAAAGTGATCCTTGTGATTTTAATGAATAAAAATATTTGACTTTGACTTTGAACAATTATCCTTTCTATCAAAAGATGGTCTGATAGAGATCGCTATGTTAAGAGATAAGACCGCCCATTATGCTTGCACTTATTTGATTATTTATTCCTTTTTAACTGTTATGTCTAGCTTGTAAGGAATAATAAAGAATTTTTATTGAATAATTCATTGTTGTCGATAGCGATGGCGGGAATCAATCGTGCGCCTCCCGCAATTCATCAAATGAACTCGTAAAGGATAGGTGAGGTAATGTAATTAGCTAAGTAACTTGTGACCGCCTTCAATATTCATGAACCTGCTAGTTAATACGATGGTAATTGCCACTAGGCATTCATTAAAAATTGATGTTATGTTACACAATCACCCTCTCACACAAAACCAACCATATAATTAAATTGATATTATATTAATAATTGAAACTACTTGAGGAGAGGGGGCTAGAACAACATAACGATTGATCACGATGTTGGGGGTTGAGCGAGCAATAACACCCTCGAACTCTATAAAATATCTCGAGTGTGATTGATCGCTTTCAGCCATTTTTTAACAATATACTATTTCCACATTACATAAAGGTTAACTGGAAGAGATTGGTTTCTAGTATTGAGTTCGCCTATGAAAGCATAAAACAGCGGGCGATCTATGATGATGATGTACAGATTGAATTATTTTGTGCAATATTAATTACAAGCTTCCGTCAGTGGCTTCGAACGCGTTATTTGTCAATATAAAGTAGCCGACGTGTTAATCCAGGTTATAATCTACGTTCATACCAAATTTTATCGAAATCTGTTCTGACGTTACGACGTGATTGTGTAACAAACAAACATCCAAACTTTCACATTTAGAATATTAGTGTGATCTAATAGGTTGGGGAAAAAGTCTTTTCGCATTATAGTATGTATGAACTTGTAATAAAATCTCTTTGGCTATACTATTTGTATCTGGCTTGTTTTGGTATCATTCAAAGTTTAAATTTTAAAGAAGATAATTCCAAATTCAAATTAGGAAAATGTGTGATTTTTATTTGTTTTTCGTACTGTAAAGATAAGTGAATCTAATGAAGAAATTCGATACATTTTAAAATTTTACTACAAAAAAGGTAAAAATGCAACGCAAGACGCGAAAAAAATTTGCGATGTTTATGGACCTAGTGCAGTGTCTGTGAGAGTTGCACAAATTTGGTTTAAGCGTTTTCAAACCGGAAATTTTGATGTCAAAGATGCACGTCGCTCTGGTCGCCCTATTACGGATAAAATTGATGCCATTTTTGAAAAAGTGGAGCAAGATCGGCATATCAGTAGTTACGACGTAGCTGAAGAACTGGAAATTGACCACAAAACAGTTTTGGCGCATTTGAAAAAACTGGGTACACAAAAAAGCTCGATATTTGGGTACCCCACGAGCTCACTGAAAGAAACCTACTGAACCGTGTACTCATTTGTAATTCTTTATTACGACGTAATGAAACCGAACCATTTTTGAAGAAGCTGATAACTGGTGATGAAAAGTAGATCACGTACGACAAGAACGTGCGAAAAAGGTCGTGGTCAAAGGCCGGTCAGGCTTCACAGACTGTGGCGAAACCCGGGTTAACTCGCAACAAGGTGATGCTGTGTGTGTGGTGGGATTGGAAGTGCATTATTCATTATGAGCTGTTACTACCAGGCAAGACCATTGATTCTGAACTTTACTGCGAAAAACTGATGAGATTAAAGCAAGAAGTTGAGAGAAAGCGGCCGGAATTAATCAACAGAAGGGGTGTGGTTTTTCATCATGATAACGCTAGACCTCACACATCTTTAGCCACTCAGCAAAAATTAAGAAAGTTTGGCTGGGAGATGTTAATGCATCCGCCGTATAGTCCTGACCTTGCACCTTCAGATTTCCACCTGTTTCGGTCTCTTCAGAATTCTTTAGGCAGTGTCAGGTTAACATCACGAGAGGACTGCCAAAACCACTTGTCGTGGTATTTTGATCAGAAGCCCCAAAATTTCTATAGCAATGCGATCATGTCCCTACCTACAAGATGGCAAAAAGTTATCGAACAAAATGGTACCTACATACTTTAGTTAAATGTAAATAAACTATATTAAAAAATGTTTTGAATTTTCTTAAAAAATGCGAAGAAACTTTTTCCCCAACCTAATATGTACATGCCTAGAGCCCCCACTTACTTAGAGTTGTGTCCTTCCCAGTGCGTGTGCATGTGTGGGGGGGACTTGTGCAGCTTGTGCTTGACCTGCAGGGGAGACGGGGGGCCTACGACACCCCCCGGGGGGCCCATGCTGTCTGGTCTCATCTGCTCCTGCTGCTCCGTCTTCAGGGAAGGTTGACTTACATCTGGGAAGGGTATACTTGTGTTATAAATGTGTCTATCTATCCAAATAAGAACAAGACCGGTCAATTGCGAGTAGGTCTGGCGCACCGAGGGTTCCGAACCGAATTTTGTTTAAGTTAATTAAGCAGCGCCATCTAGTTATGAGGCCGGTAAACCGAGAAAATTTTAAGGCAAATATCTAAAAAACTGTTCAGAGATAAAGACGTCGTTTTAATGTTCCTGTAATCTTTTCATATATCTATCAATCATATTAATTTCATATTTTTAAATTCGTAAACTTCGGAGAACATGACGGTATTTTTTTCATCATATATCCAAAACGATGCAAAATAAAAAATATTTATGGAATGTGTACATCAATCTCTTTGATATGATACCCCACTTGACCTAGTAACGCTATTTATAAATGTAAGGCAAAGGGCGCGCGCTTGGCGCGGGCGGAAAGATGTTACCTCTAGGGCGTGACATGACGATCATGGGGGGGATCCTCTTGCACTGGTGGTACTGGTTTTCCAATGAGTTCAGCACTATTCTGATGAGGGACTGCACGTAGCCACACATGGCTCCGTCTCCGTAGTGATACTGAAACGTTTATTTTGTTTTATATTCTTTTATTGAGTACAGCAAACAATTTTTGACGACCTCCGTGGCGCAGTGGGCGAATAGCCAGCTGTGACGCAAGAGGTAGCGGGTTCGATTCCCGCTGCGTAACAAATGTTTGCATAATCTACAGGTGTTTGTTCCGAGTCTGGATTTTTTTTCTATATATTATAAGTATGTATTTACAAAAAAAAGTGTATAATTATTATATCAGTTATCTGGTTCCCATAGTACAAGCTCTGCTTAGTTTGGGGCTGGATAGCGTTGTGTAAAATGTCCAGTAATATTTATTTATTTATTTAATTATACAATTAGGTTACTTAATACCACAGAGCACTATAATTCAATAGACTGACAATGTCCTACAAAATATCGTAACTCGATATCTGATTACTTGCTAGGACGCGAGATGTCACTAGGCGTTACGAATCGTTAATTAAATAAAATCGTCACGTATTTATAAGTGACCTCTAGCTTACTACCGCTCATAATAATGGTACGAAACCAAATCTTTAGATGGCGCTAATTTTCCAATTTCACGTGCGCGATAAACTTATTGCGACCGACGTAGTCACCATGCCATCTGTGATTATGATTAAGAATATGAAGTGGTAAATAATCAACATAAACTTAAAAAAAATAAACTGGATATATTTTAGTGTTATTTATTATAATTTGTTGGTTGCAATGGCCGCTATGAAAGTTTTCAGGCTATGAGTCAACGCCATCTAGGCATAATACGGGATTTTATGCTTTTTGCGGGTTACGATTTGTTCTATGGACATTGACAGTCTATTAAATTATACCGGTCTGTGCTAATACTAAACAAGATACTTTATGTATAACTGCTATGCTTTATGTATAGCTGTTGCCCGCAACTTCGTACGCGTTACACTACTAAATGTGTAGGTAACCTAGAAATAAAGCTAAACTCGCTGTTGCAACTTGACTTGGCACCTCGTTTTTAGGGTTCCGCACCTCAAAAGGTAAAAAAGGAACTTTTAAGATCACACATTGTTGGCACAAACTACAGGCAAAATGCATTTTTATGGCGAACATGAAATCTATTCAATAAGTGTTGCAGGCACCTTCATTTAGACCTATTCTGTACGAGCGTAAATTCAGCCAGACAGCGACTGGCTAGAAGTTACTTTAATAGTGACGTAGTAGGTACTTAGGTTTACCTATATTAACTGTACATACATAAATGTATATTATTCCATGTTATTGTCAAGTGACTATTACTGTAATCTATCTAAGATAAAAAAATTGCTGTTTATTTTCCAATAAATTATATAAATAAATCACTCTTGTCCGTCTGTCTGTCCGTGTGTCACCACCGATTTTTTCAAGAACGGGTGGACCTAGCAAGTTGAACCTAGCAATGTATACCAGATATCTATATCTATAGAAAACTTGTATGTACCAATATTTACCTTCATTTTAACCTTTTTTTATTTTTAGGAATTTACCCTTTACTTGTGTTGTAAGACCTTGCTGTTAACCAAAATTGACAATTCTAGGTCAATCGGAAGTACCCTATAGATTTTGGGTCGAAAACCTATATGGTAGTTCACAATGACCTAGAATCAGGAAATGTCCCGACAAGTCGGGTGTAACGATTGCATGCTTAACACTCTTAAGCGTGGGAGATTATTTATTTATTTTATTTATATAATAAAATTCTCATTTGACATAGGTTTATCTTCTTCTAGTTAAATAAAATGTACTTATATTGTATACCCATAAATATTGGTTATCTTTACGCGCACCAATATAATACGTAAAACTAAGTATTAGGTACCTACCTTCGACCCTACGAGACGGTAATTCCGCACGACTTATCAATCAGTCACTGTGTAGCTGCTATATAAATTATCCCGTATCCCGATATTTTCGCAGGCGCAGCTTAAACATACACTTGAGAGCAATAAAATCGCACATCCGCACATTTTTACAGAGCAGTGGAGTGCAGTCCTGTTCTCTGATGAGTGCAGGATGTGCTTGCATGGCAACGACGGACGGGGGAAGGTGTATAGAAGATCGGGAGAGCGATTTGCCCAATGCTGCATAACAGAACGTGTCGCCTATGGCTGTGGATCAATCATGTTTTGGGGAGGCATGTCTATGGAAGCAAAAACCGAGCTTGCCTTCATCACCGGACCGAATACTGGTCGCCAATCAAGAGGTTTGACTTCCATACGATACATTGAGGAAGTACTCGAGAGCCACGTCGTACCTTTTGCTGGGTTTATCGGCGAAAACTTTCTGTTTATGCAAGATAATGCAAGACCGCATACTGCTGGCATAGTGATCGAGTACCTTCAAGAGGTGGATGTGACCGTTATGGAGTGGCCAGCTCGAAGCCCAGACCTCAATCCCATCGAACATCTATGGGACGAGCTGAAAAGAAGAGTTCGAGGCCGAGATGCTCCTCCATCGACTTTACAGGAGCTGCAACAGGCGATCGCAGAGGAATGGGAGGCTATTCCTCAAGACTTTATCAAAAGTCTAGTAACATCAATGAAAACACGGATGGAGTCAGTGATTCAGGCTAGGGGAGGGAACACTCGGTATTAATAACAAACTTTAAATTAATTTTATCTTTTAATTTCATAACTTTGACACCAATACTTGAATAAAGAATTTTTTACTAAACATGCATTTTTGTTATTGATCCACAAAAGCATTTTTATGTAATGATTGAAAGACAAATCAGATACCACTGGATAGGTATTAAAATAGACTATGAATCTGCATTACAGAAACATAATATTTTTTGTTTTTTTTTTAGTTATGTCAAAAAATCATGATGTGCGATTTTTTTGCTCTCAAGTTTAGGTAGGTAAACTAAAAGATAGGTAAAGTAAGTTCCTAAATTCTAATCGTACGTCTATGACAAACCCAGTTGTTCTGCTTTGAATGATATTTTTTAACTGAAACGTTATTAAATACAGCGCGTGATACAAAACCGAAGATTATATTATTCATCTAAGTACCTAATAAATATATAGGTACATAGGTAGGTAGAGCGGTATAATGGGTAGGAACGGAACCCTCGGCGCACGAGTTCGACTCACACTTGACCGGTTTTTTTATCCCATGGGACCTGAATTATGAGATAGAAAGTAGCCTATGTGTTAATTCAGGGTGTAATCTACGTAGATACTAAATTTCATCGAAATTGGTTCCGCCGTTACGACGTAATTGAGTAACAAACAAACAAATAAATAAACAAACATCCAAACTTTCGCATTTATAATATTAGTGTGATCAGCCCTGGTGTTCATAATTTAGATCAATTACAAGGTCTTATAAAAGTGCTAATGTATGCTAATAAAAAAACCGACCAAGTGCGAGTCGGACTCGTGCACGAAAGGTTCCGTACCATTATCTATAAAAACGCAAAGAAAATCACGTTTGTTGTATGGGAGGCCCCCCTTAAATATCTATTATATTTTGTTTTTAGTTGTTATAGCAGCAACAGAAATACATCATCTGTGAAAATTTCAACTGTTTAACTATCACGGTTCATGAGATACAGCCTGGTCACAGACAGCGGAGTCTTAGTAATAGGGTCCCGTTTTACCCTTTTGGTACGGAACCCTAAACAAGAAATATAATATTAATATGCAGGTCACATACATAGACAGAAGATAACTGTAATTTTAGTTCAGACTGAAAGGGTATATCCGACATTATGACCGATCCGTGGATGATGTCGTGGCTCATGCATTTATTCATGTAACTAATAGCACTATATTTAACTTCAGAATGTATGACTGTTTATCTTCCCAAATAAATAAATGACACCGGATATACTCGATCTGAAGGAGCCGGGTGATTAGGTAATTTATTTAAATAAAAAAAAAATTCACTGGCAGCTTAGTTGTGCGATACGGTACTTAAGAGTAGTTTTGACTATTGACTTAGTTACTGGGTATTGTCTTCATATATTGCAGGATATTTAAAAAAAAATCTTATAATTAAATAGATCTTTCTTATAATCACAATGCGAGTAATGGCGTACATCATAAGTACAAAATTCGAGGAGAGGGAGTAGGGAACAGTCCGTAACCTTCAATAGAGATTAGCTTTAAATAGTCACTTGATAGGATATAACATAGTAAGATAATAAAATCGTAAGGAAGAACAATTGAGTCTTAAGTTTAGCGTAATCGCGAACAGAATACGTATTATGTTCGACCAGCTCCAACAGTATTCTGCAGGTCATACCTAATAGATATGACCTGCCTGTCATTCAAATCAATCTTTCATTCGGATCCTGATCGAATAACCTTATGACTATTGTCTCGGGACACGAATGAAAAATTAATAAACATACATTTAATGTTAGTAACCTAGATATTTAAGTGTATATACCAACTATCACAAATAAACTATTAAAGTTAGTATTTGTTTGAATTAATAAATGAACCTTATAGAGGAGGACGAGTACCGCCATCAGCCAGTGCCGCCTGACGTGCGGCTCCAGCGCGGCGAGCGAGTGCGGCATCGCGCTCGCGTACGCGCTGCTGTTGTGCCCCGACCCCGTGCAGTACTGACAACACAACAATACTACTATCAAAACTGACCTGCACACGCAGTTATAGTTTTTTTTATACCACCTGATTTTCTGTTTTGTTATAGGCGATGGTTAGCAACCATCGCCTATAACAAAGTATTGCCTCGTAGGTCACGCCCTTAGGAACGTGCCCTACGATGTCCATCAACGTATTCTAGCGGCACAAATATTACGAAGATTTCAGGTGAAGTCGGTCGAAGCTTCGATCAAATTGATCCGAGATCCTCGTACGCACGCGTCTATATATGCGTGCGACTGTTTTCGCTCTTTGTACTATACTTTACATCTGTCTAAACGATTTTAGTCTCAGAAAATGATTTTTAATATTGTGTCCAGGGTGAGGGATTAGTAAAGTGAGTCTAAAGTTCCACTTGTGTGGTGTGCGTCAATCTCCTTGATTACCTGTAGTACTAGGATGGTGGGTTCGGCGATCATTGCTCCCATGATATGGTTCTGATCGAGCACTTGAGGTAGATTTGCCATAAATGCGTTGAAAATTGACGATTCCCTGGGAAAATCCAAATTATACTTGATGTATCCATATTAATATTATAAATTCGAAAGTAACCGTCTGTTACGTTTTCATGACTTAACGACTGGATTTATTTAGATGAAATTTGGTATATTATTTGTTACAGTCAAAACCGATTTTAACTGTGAAAATCAGTAAAAACTAGTTTTAGACGCAATCAAAAGTGCCGGAAGCGGATTACTGGACGAAAGAGTCCAGAAATTGCATTATGCATTTACGACCTACTGCCAACCAAATACACTGGATGACAATAGTTCGTCAAAACTAGTTTTGACTGATTTTCGCAGGTTATGAGTTATGACTGTCATGACTGTGCCATATAGATAGACTAGCTGACCCGCTCGTGACTTCGCACGATGGTTTGTCAATAAAAACATTACCCTCCTTTTGCGCAGTCGGTTTAAAAGTAGCATATGTCCCAATCTAATAATGTAATAATCTAATCAATAATGTCCCGGCCACGATCTATCTGAGTATCAAATTTAATTAAAGCCGGTCCGGCCGATTAGTCGTGAAAACGTAACAAAGAAAGAGATTGTTGGCTGTTATACCTTAGAGTATACGGAGATAGATGGAAGACTTTATCCAAACAGCTGAAGCCCAGCAGTAGGAACAGATGCTTTAGAACTAACTCTTGCGGTTTGGCAGCCACCTTGTCTTCTATTGGATGTGCTTGGTCCGCCCTAAAAACCAACCACAACTTGTTATTCGTTACAGGGACAATATATTGCAAAAACGTCTTCTGTCGCGTACAAATGTTTATACATTCTACACTAAAATGTTATTTTACTCTATTTTTTTTTATTTTAAATCTTGTTTGTTTCAAGCCTTCGACTCATAAAAGTGATCAATAAAAGGTAATAGAAATGTTAAATAATTCAAAAAAATTGTTTAATTAAAACAAACACAGAGACATACACATAAAGGCTCGTAAGCGGACACGAGGGACCGTATTTTTCCTTAGAGGTAAACTTTTGTAGAGTGCTAATGCGAGAAATGCCTTACTTATACATTTTATCAAAATGACGACATTGCTTAATAAATAATTAACCCCATTATTTTAGAATATACTAGACGCCAACGCTCCTGGCAGACGGGGTCATAAAACGTACCTTACCGTACGTGACAAGCGACGATGATATCGCTATCTCGCTCGCTCTTGCAGCCCTTACGGGAGCCGCTAGTGATGCGCCGCGTACATATCGATAACACGAACTACCAGTAATTGTATTGAAAAGGAAACAAACATAATTAATATTAGCTGCGGGGCAAATGGTTGCATGGTCTACAAATATTTGTTCCGTGTTTGGATATTTTTCTATATATTATAAGAATATATGTATTTACAAAAAAAAAGTGTAATATTCTATCAGTTATCTGATTCCCATAGTACAAGCTTTGCTTAGTTTGGGGCTAGATGGCGTTGTGTGAAATGTTCAGCATTTTTTTGTATATTAATTGGTTAGCCCCGTGTGCCACGAGTCTTGGCGTGTACTATATAGTTACCTGGATAAAAACTGCATAAGTAGAAATACGAGTAGATTGGTTGTCTCCTTGTCTGGTTCTTCTAGCTCCATCTTAGGCAATGCAGTCGAGAGCGTGTCTTCTGTAGACCGCGACACGGAGTGGAAGCCTTCTGTTCACAATTATAATTAAGACAGTTTTAGGTTAGATACACTTTTTATCGCACACCAAATAAAAATACAGTAACAAAGGAAATATACATTAAAGAACGGTACAATGAGCGGTTTTGTTGCTAAAAGCGATCCCTTCCAGACAACCTTTGGATGGACAGGATAAACGAAAATCAAAAGATGGAAAAGAAGTTTTAATTAGAAAATATTGAGATCATAAACAGAAATTATAAAATTTCAAGGTGTATACAATATAAATGAATTTCTTAATGATAAATCTTTTGAATAATTTTATTTAATCTGACATTTTATTATTAATTTTTCATTTTAGGGTAGGAGCTGACATGTTGAATATAGTTAATAATTACATCTAGTTATTTTTTTTTCTATGACAGGACGCTGATGTAAATTGCATGCGATAAACGCTGATTATGGACTATCTCAAACTGTATCACTAACCACCTGTTACTAACCCATTATCGCAATAAATGAATTGATTGATTGTATTCTTATTCGAGTAGGTAGTTCAGTTTGTATTATTAGATGCGTTGGGCATTTTTGAGAAGAGAGAAAACCATTGAACTCGCGACACTGTTACCGTTACCGACACCTCTGTATTGTTTAAGTTTTCACTTGTTTCGGCACTCCCGGAGTGTCACTTTTTTTAATTTATTTCTTATAAATCTAAGTACATTATTAGGTGGTAGGGATTTTATATAAGTGCTAGATTTTGCCTCGCAGCGTACGAGTATTTTATAATTAAAAATAAACATGTGTAAATTTAAAATATTAACTAAGATTACAATTTTTTTTACTGGCCTACATTTTCCCACTGCTACAAAGGCCAACTGCCCAACTCCTTCCATCTATCACGATCATTGACAGATTCTCACCATTCTTTCTCAAATCCACTGATGTCGTCGCGCCAACGCAAAAATTATGTCTTTGTAGGCAGCCTATAAATCGCTGTTACAAAAGGGGATAGTTTTAAAGTAACTCACTATTCGGCCAGATAGGGGTTACTATTCGGTCAGATAGAGTTAACTATTATAGAAATAGAAAATATTTATTCATGACACAGATACACATAAAAAGACACGTCTTAGCAAACCAAATGATTGTGATCATAAATGGGCTACCGCTCAGCATTTGCTGCAGCGCTGGGTTTCAGTGGCGCCGTATATTCGGCGTACTTTACTGGGTATTTACCGTTCAGCTTCGGCGGCAGTGGGTGCGAGTGTTGCGCTGCGAGCAGATGCCCGAGGCCGAAGCGAGAGCTCTTACGCTTCAGTAGAGGTGCAGAGAACTGACGGGAGTAAACGCGTTCGCGCTCTGAAACAACTAAAACTATGTAAATTACCTATAGGAATTGACAATTAACAATTTGACCTTTATATTAGGTAAAATCGTTAAAATAATGAGTATATCCAAAATTAATCGAGGGATTTGTCGGATCGAAATGGCGCATTGCAGTTTTGTAAATGCAACAAAATTGTATTGATAATCTCGAAAAACTATTGAAGAAGTATTGATCACACGATGGTCGTTGGGTAGAAAGGTTCTCGAGTCGAGACCACGCACTGAAAAGCGCAGCGTAGGACGGTCTTCTACGGAAAGACAACCTGATAAAGGTTGCTGGCAGTCGTTAGGTGCAGGCCGCACAAGATCGCTCTGGAAATCTATGTGTGAGGCCTATTTTCAGCAGCGGACGTCTTATGATTGATAACTATGTTGCAATTTAAGCTACAAATAATGACGGAGTATATTTTTGAGACCATAAATAGTAAATAATGTTTTTTTTAACCTAAAGAACTTTATATTGGGGTTCAAGAGAGGTAAAAAAACAAAATGAGACTATCAGGTCAAATGGCACGTCTAATGAAAGGTCAGTATATTTCGAGACCCCATTTTAATTTTAGATTTAGCCTCGTAGTTTTGAAGTTATTAGCCATAATAAAAACTGAACTTTGACGAAATTCACAGGGTAACCTGTACCAGTAACCTAACAGTGCTTAAATTTGGTATTGTACGGCCGACGTATCTTGGCGAGTCTGAACTTCGTGCAGATGGTTGCGCAATGACTTTTTTTAGGAACAATATGGTGGCATGAGGCGACGTACGGGGGGCGGTGGTCTAGGCACTTGTATGTATAGGGATAGCGAATGTGTACGTTACCGTGTCTTTGTTCGGCGGCGACGGCGGCGGACACGGCGGCGGGGGCGGACACGGTGCGCTTGTAGGGACACTTGCCGCATAGTGACGCGGAGACGGAATGCGCGCCCGGCGTGGGACGCCCGCGCCGAGTGGCCGACCCCGATACCAAATCTGCACGACAACTTGTATTTTATTGTACCTACGACGCGGTGTTGCGGTTTTATAATAAATTACGCAAACATGTCATAGAATTAAAAGAAAATGCATTCAAGAAATATATAAAAAAATGACTTTACGAAAAAAGCATATTAGAGCATCAATTACTTTATCTTAGACTCAGAAATTTGAAATGAATAGTTTTAGTTTTGACAAAGCCCTGTACAGCTGCAAACATTTGTATTTTATCGGACAAGGCCTTTTTACAGCCGCTCTGATTTTAATTAAGATTTTTTTTTAATTTTATTATTATTTGACAAAGGCCCTATACAGCTGCATCTTTCACTTTGTGCTTTTATGTTTGCATTTGTTTGTAACCTTTTTTTTTTTGTTCGAGGAGGAAATTTGCATCCAGATACCCGTATTGCATGCAGGGTACAATACGGGTTATGTGAGGTTGTCGGACTCAACGACCCACTAAAACCTCCCCGGTGGCCAGCCTCAATGCACATTTGTTTGTAACCTGACGTAACTAAGCGTTCCTAGTGATCCAAAAATTTGAATAACTGTATGTCTATGTCTAAGATATATATTTATATAGACCGTAGAATTAAGTTTAACATCTTTTACTTTTTATTGTTGCCTGAAATAAAGATTTATTATTATTATTTATTTTTAAGCCTCCTTATAACGATGGTAATTATTATGCTCTATATTATTACATTTACAACTAGACGACGCAAGACAAGTACAGATACTAGTTAAATATATGGACCTTATAAACTGTTTTTATGAAGTTAAGATACATAGAAGATTCTTTATTGCACTAATAAGATAATGAAAACTTAATAATATTTAGCATTATCTTCCAGCTAACCTTTGTGAGGTTTGTGAGAGTAAGAGAGTTTAAAGACCACCCTTTAATCTATATTTTTTACGTTTTTACTAACTTTAAAATACATACATGGAATACATACATATTTACTTGAAATGAAACCAAATTTCATAGTATTGTTGTCGATAATAAAGCCAGCATGACAAACGATTTATTTGTAGCTTATTATATTTATTTATTATTATTATTTTGGTGTTGTATTTTTTACAATCGGTTGTACTATAACCGGAAATATACCTGAGCTGCACGGGCTTAAGCCAAGTGCATATCAGTACCTAACGTATGATTGATTAGACTTTCACTTGGAAGGTCCGTTTGCAAGAACTTTCGCACAATCTGCAGGTGTTCAGTATAGCCGCTTTTTGCATGAGAACATATTATGTGTGTTTTGGGAGGTCTAATACCGCAAGTGATTGAATCAGTTCCTTTGGAATTACACCTGTACTGGAAATTACTATTGGTACGATGGATACCTTCTGCAGGCGCCACATACGCGCGATTTCATTTTTCAGATCTATGTACTTAGAGAGCTTTTCTGATATAGTGTTCTGTAGGTTATGAGTGTTTGGGATGGCTATGTCGATAAGAAGTGCTGTTTTGTTGATTTTATCTAAAAGTGTTAAATCCGGTATATTGAAATGAGAGGTCTTGTCTGTCGGGATAGCTCTATCAAAATAGAGTTTATAGTTTGCATTTTCTAGTACGATTTCGTCGTGTCGATGAGGTTGTATTTTGCGGCTAGTCTTTGATGGATGATGTTGGCCACCTGTTCGTGCCGGAATTTATAGTCCGTTTGGGCTAGCGCCTTGCAGGACCCCGTTATATTTTGAATTGTTTCGGAAGAACTGTTCCAACGTCTACATAAATCTGTTTGCATGTTTTTGATCTTCATGATATGTTTTTGATAGTTCCGGGTCTCAATTACTTGCTATTGTATTGCTATCATAAACCCCTCAGTCTCAGGAAAGAGTTCACCTCGACTGAGCCATTCGTTCGACGCCTGTTTGTCGACGGTGGGTTGACTCAAGTCATGGTGGTGCCTTCCGTGGAGAGACATACGCGCCCATTCAGCAGTTAAAGTCTGTCTGTTAGTCAGTTCTTCATTATTCTGTATACTATGGTTTTAAAGGTTTTATGGTTTTAATTTTTACAGTCTAATTATTATTAGTGTTGCCATATTTCAGTTAAAAAAATATACTATTATTTTGTGTGGACTAATATTATGTAAGAAAATAATCTAACTTAGTTTAAGTGCTATGCTAATTGTCCACAGATGAGGTAACGTACACAGTCGGGTATTTTTACTGCAAACTCATTTTTTGCTACAAAATACGCTAAGGAGTAATAACTACATTGTCAGGGAACAGGAGGACGATTCTCAACACTTACGAGAAAAACAAAAGTTCTACGAATGTTGTAAATTCGATGTATTTCATTGATGAATCACTTGGTAAAAATCAGCTGTTTTCGTTTAAAATGCTGTTTATCAGCTGTTTCAGGTCAAAGACCTTAAATCAAACATTACGTTTGTATGGTGTAAGTTCTAAGGAATGCGCAAAGTCTAAAAAACAGTTGATTTAAAGTCAACCTAAAAATTTCAATAAAATTCGGAAAAATAAAATGATTTAATTTTTATGACAAGGTCATGTTTTGAGATGTTTCCTACCTCTCAAATTAGTCAAATCCACGGAATTATTAGAGTGTATCTGCGCCTCTACCATGAGCGCCTCGAATCTGTTCAGGAAGAACTGCCACGTCAGTATGTTGCGGTCGCTGAGGGAATTGTGCAGCTGGTACACGCACTGCAGGATCATCGGCCGGTCTACTACCACCAGGTCGAACTGGCTTTCCAGACAGAATAATAGCATCTGGGGAGAAACGATGTTTTTTTATATTTTATTTTTATTGGTGATTGTCAAATGGTCTTGGGAGGGACAATTGGCAAGACGTGGGGCTCATCCCGTAGGTATCCGAGGAATGGCTGTAGAAGGGTAGGACGTCCGGCAGCGACGACATCGTAAAAGTCGCGCGGGCCGTCAGTGGGTGAGACTAGCGCAGGACCGTGGTGGATGCAACAAATTTGAGGAGGCCTACAGTGAGTGTACCCAACAGTGAGTGAAGTCGGGCTGTAAATGATCATGATGATGATGATGATAGCCAAGCGCTTGACCACTACCTCACCTGATGGTAATTGATAGTGTGATCGAAGACGGAGCAAGCTTCCCTAAAATGGACGTATTCACTCTAAGTTTAGTTCAAAAGGAGGCTCCTACTCCTCATGTCCTCTCCTCTCTCCTCTCCGGCTCCTGTCATACTCATGGCCCAACTGCGACTCAAATTGTAAATTCCGAGAATGCATTTTGAATACAAAAACATAATAAAGCTTCGGTTGCGCGCTGCCCTGTTGTCCTAGGAGAGTTACAGACATAGCGATAATTCGGTCTCTTATCGGCCTATTGTTATTACAGGTAAAAGATTTGCGGCCACGTTTACAATCTGGATCATGGGTGAGAACACATCGCGCAAAATTAATAAAACTTAAATTAAACATTAAAAAAAAAGCTCTAAAAAGCTTCCCTGCAGTTATTTTTGGTTAGTTAACAAACGAATTAATCTTAGGAATGATAAAATGGCCAAAATCTATTTTCTAATCAGGTAGCTAATTTTAAGAATTTTCCACTTCGCCGTCTTTGAAGGTCGATTTTAGCTAAAGTAGCCCATTTAGTACTACTTTTTTTTAATGATTATGAAAGCTGAGAGTCAGGAGAATTCTGAAGACTTATTTAAGAACCATGAAATCACTTGTTAATATTTTTAATTTAAAGTTGAAAATTTAAGTCATAATTCACTGAATGTAATTTTTTGACTTTATACCAACATTTTCATAATTTTCATTAAAGTCACGTAGCTGATTATTTTATGCATAAAAGAACAACTCATAAAAATTCAGTAGCCAAAAAAATCTCAAGAAAGTTTTCTACTTCTTTTTAAAAAAAATTTTAAGTTATCAAGTCGAAAATTTTCAAAAATTCGGAAAAAAAATCATAACTCGAAAACTATAAAAAATCGCGGAACATACATGGGGGTGATTCGGGTACCCCAAGGGGTGTTCTATCTCTGGACTTTCGCTTGACACTATTTTTTGGGACACCCTGTATATTATACGTATGTATTTATAAAAAAAATATGTATATAAGTATTCTATCAGTTATCTGGTTCCCATAGTACAAGCTCTGATTAGTTTGGGGCTAGAGAAATGTCCAGAAATATTTATTTATTTATTTCTTTATAGGCGCTTGACCACTATCTAACCAGATGGCAAGTGATGGCGTGATTGAAGATGACCTGTTCACTCTTTACTTGAAGACTCTTATGAAGAAGGAGAGATCGTTTGGTACGGCAAGGTGGTATGCCAACCAAGTATGGGTGGTACTTCTCGGTACGTCTGCTTGTCCGGTGGTGGAAGGGGGATGTTACCTGTATAGCATGGTCGTGAATGGTGCCGAGGTACAAGGTGGCCCGCTGTGCCACATACACGCAGGAGTCGTCCATGCTGCAGATGAGGTAGCAGAATGCGGTGGCTAGCGCTGTCTGTAGCGGCAAGCTGGATACGACAGGAGCTCCGTCCATGAACCTGCGGAAAAGAACATGATCACAGAACAGCTAGTGCAGTGGAAGAATTAGAGTAAGCATTTTTGAGTAGGGGTTTGACGTTCAGACTGACTGCAACGGAATGTCTAGTGAATTACCCCAGTCATCTTTACTCTTTGAAATATTACATTAGGACTTTTCAATTCTACCATCATTTTGAAAAATGCGGTGTATTGGCTTGCGAAATTTTGTCTAGATTTAATTTGACTTCTACATGGCTACTTCTTATCTCTATGGGCAACTTAGGTCCTAAATAACGCGTAAAAATAAGTAAAGGGCTCTCCTGCAGTGGATCTACTCTCTCGCCTGATGATGAGTCTCTCCTGCAACCAATAATGACGGCGCCTCTCACCTAATGATGACAGCGACCCTCTCGACGGCCGCGAAGCGCACGCTGGGCTCGAGGTGGTGGAACTGGTCGCGCACGAGTGCGCAGAACACGTCGGCTCCACCGGCTAGCGTCACGCAGTGCAGCAGCACCGGCACACCCACGCAGCTGATGTGCGACGCGGAGAGGGTGCATACGTTCCACAAACTGGAAAACAAATATTCACTGATAGCAAACAATGATCGGTAAAATTTGAAGTTTGAAATGATCTAGACATGGTGACACTTGATCAAGTTTACACGCCGTCGCCATCGGTTCTAATAACTACAACTTACTTATCAATGAGCAGGTTTTCCTGGCACCATATAAGGAATCCCCTATGGTCGGCAAGGGCATCAGCGTTCAGCACCAACACTTGCAGACATTGCAGCAAGTGGTATAACACGTCTGGGCGTGATGTGTTCTTCAGCTCCTAAAACAACCCTCCTTTGAAATTGTAGAAAAAGAGTTCGTCTGCAACGACATTTCCGAGACCGTAGAAATATTTCTACATTCCATCAAATGGAATATCATACGAGTACCTATGTACAAATGTGCTGCTATCTTTCCCGGGATCTTTGTAATGTTAGTTAGGCAAGCAACTAGTGTTCCGAAGCAACTTTAACATATCGGAACACTTACTTACAAGTTTAGATATATTATATTATTACAAATTTTATTTTCTTATACGACGTTAGCGAACGTCGTATACGGCTGTAATTAGCGCACGTATCAGAAATGCTATAAGAATAATAAATAAATAAGTCTTAATTTTCACAACTTTAAGGTTAAACTTTAAAGGTTAAATTCGCCCTACAACCTTATATAAGAACATACTGAAACGTGAATAGAAATTATTAAAAGACGAACCTGGAGTAGCTGATGGATGTATTGCAATTCTTGAGGTAGCTCTTCGATACAAAAGTGGAATTTCCCAGCTGAAGTCGGCCAGAAATTGGTCATGTCTTCTTCTACTGACTCCGACTTGCCTTCATGGTCACAGACAAGATGTGGGGTAGATACCTGTTTCCATTTTGAATCATAAAAGTTAGACAATATAGTGTAGTTTTACAGGACATGTCGTATTAAGACTAAGATGTTTTGACGACCTCCGTGGCGCAGTGGGCGTATAGTCGGCTGAGACGCAAGAGGTAGCGGGTTCCATTCCCGCCACAGAACAAATGTTTGCATGACCTACAGATATTTGTTCCGTGTCTGGGTGTACGATCCCAGTACAGCACCGTACACAAAGTATTAGTTGATAATGTTCTGTAGTGCCACAAGAAAACAGTAATATTTAAAGTAAACTGTTTATTTAATCAAACACGCTTAGCGCCAGCGTCTTAGTCGCGCGGCGGATTACTCGTCACTCACTGTTCAATAATTAAAACGCTGATCTTAGGAATTCGCACCGATATGGATGTACATAACCGTACACTGGGTATTTTCTATATATTATAAGTATGTATTTACAAAAAAAAGAGTATATAAGTATTCTATCAGTTATCTGGTTCCCATAGTACAAGCTCTGCTTAGTTTGGGGCTAGATAGCGCTATGTGAAATGTCCAGCAATATTTATTTATTTATTTATATTTATGTCATTCCATTTCTGTGTACATTTGGTGACAAAATAAACGTTTTTTATCTTTATCTTATTACATCCAATTTAAACATAGTATTTTCGTAAACAGTTTGGTAACATGCTTGCTTTGCTTTCCGTCTCGTTTGTTTATGCTTTGTATGATATTCTAATGAAATTTTGTGAGGCATGCTTTGCTCCTTGCAACTATCCTATCATTTTTATTTGTTCTTTATATTCTGTTCATCATCATCATTAACAGCCATAGCACGTCCACTGCTGAACATAAGCCTCCCCCATGGATTTTTAGAGCGACCGATCTTGTGCGACCTGTACTCAACGGCTCCAAGCAATCTTTATTCGCTCGTCTCTCATCTAGCAGGGGCCGGTCGACATTACGCTTTCCTGTTCCTGGTTTCCACTCGAAAACCTTTCTGCCCCAATGGCCGTCAGTTCTTTAAGGTATGTTTCCGCCCACTCCCACTTCAGATTGCTAATTCTCTAGGCTTTGTCGGTGATTTTTTGGTTTATTATTTTTTTTATGCTTCATGGAGATGGATCAAGCTTATGGCCCACCTAATGTTAAGTGGTAACCATCGCCTATAACAGAGAATCGCCTTGTAGGTCACGCATCTTAAAAACGTACCGTACGATTCACTGCAATGCGTCCATCACCTTGAGGCATACAGATGTAAAGCCTGCCTGTAATCTCACCGGCAACCATACCTTTCAAACCGAAAGACAGCAATGCTGTTTGGCGGCAGAAATAGGTATGGTGGTATACTTCCCCGAGAGAGCCCTTTCACAAAGAACTCCACTACTCTTAAATCTTACTTTTGTTTGTCTATTGTATTTATAGCTTAGTTCCCTTTATTAAGACGATATGTAAAAAAATTTGGGCCGCTAAGTAATTGTCGTATTTAATAACGAAAAATGGTACTGATTTCACATTTAAGCAATATTTACTTGAGAATTTAAACTACATAAATGAAAGTCAGAAACGCAATTGGTGAAACTTTTCTCGATACAAGTATTTTTCAAAATCGGCTCTTCTAAAACACTAATATCGTTCATTCTCCGACTCTAGAAAAGATTTAAGGTATTTTTTTACACAGTTATGTACGTAATTATTGCACCTAAATGAATGGAAAATATATTTTTTTTGTTCATTTTGGTTCTCATGCAATTCGAGATTTTATCTTTTGTCGCTTACGTCATTTACTCCTGCAACAATGCGGCGCGGCTATGATATATGTTTGTCTCGTTCTTCACATAAGCAAGTAAATAGTACTGTCACTTTTTTGCGCGCGGGGCACAGATCTATATGCTCCGCCCAATCGTCACCGAAATTAAATTTGTATATCGTCTTAATCAATTAATTGTTTTTTACAAAAGTAGCTATTCATAAAAGTAAGGAGTCTAGGGTTACTTACGTCAGCAGTAGCAGTGGCGACATCTGTGTCCGTGAGTGTGTGCGAGTGTGCGTTGCAATGCGCCGGCGCATCCGATGGTGGCAACGACACCGCCATATCCAGCTGTTCAGTGATGGTCTCCACCGTCGCTGTCATTATCTGAATTCATATTCACTTTAGAAAATGCGGTCAGAACTTCATTCTGCCCCACTATTTTATTCAATCTATATTTTCTTACTTTTACTTTTAATGCATTGTTTATATATATATATTTTAAGTGATATTTGTTTATTTTTGAAGTGCAGTTTGGGGTTTCGGAGAAAAAAACTATTGGCATGCTTTGTGTGTTGTGTAGTAAAAAATTAGGGGCTCCAATTAAAAAATAAAATGATGATTTAGACCTACTCGTAGAACATTCAAAGCTTTTGTAGCAATTTAACTGACAAGTATTTTGTCATCAGTAAAACTGCACGGCCAGTGTTGCACTGTCAAAAATTGTTCTATTTAATAATTTTAAAAGTCATGTTCAGATAATATTTATTGTTATAATATTCACACCATTCGGGAAATGAGCGATTCTAAATTTTAGAGTAATTTTTGTTTTTTTAAGTTTAAAAAATTAGGCCATTTTGACAGTACACCAGCCAATCTAACATCGACAAACGAAAGCACAACACACACGAAAGAAGCGGCACTACTAATAGAAAGAGATAGACGTACTTGCGTATCGTTGGAGGACTTTGTCGTGGCGTCCGACGCGACGTCGCTTATGAGTGACAGTTGCATGAAATGAACAAACTATACAACTATTATACAGGGCGACTGCTTCCAACATTAAGAGTTCATACCAACAAAATATAAAATGGGGTGATTTTCTTCTAAAACCGTAGAATTATCAATCAATTTGCGATTAGATTTCTTCGTGTAGTTTAATTTTGTAATTTTATTATTTCTTATTAACTTAACATTTATATGACTGTTTGGTTGCTTCAGTGAGGCTTCATCTGGCAATAAGTAGGACCTTTTTGTATTTGCCCCATTTGCCCTATAGATGTTGACAAAAGTTACACTATTTTTAAGCTTTGCTTAGTTTATTTAGGGCTAGATGGCGCTGTGTCAAATGTCCTGCATTATTTATTTATTTCATTTTATTTATTCTAATATGACATAAGCTATGGCAAATATGTTACGACAAGGGCGTTACGCTTTTATTTGCTTCACTTCAGAGATATGGAAATTGCAGAATGGTCACCCTGTATAAGGTGAAATAAAAAAAAAGTTTTTTAGTTCACCCTATGAAAGACACATCGATATAGATAAATTATCAGACGTTTTCAATACTTTCAAGGGCCAACATCTAAAGTTTATGTCCAAATTTTTAAACCGCGCTTTAGCACGATTCCAACCACAAGATTATTAACAGCTTCTAATTACTTCTAATGAAATAACTGTCAAAAACCAATACATGAGTGTAGATTAAGTTTTGAGTTTAGTTCTTGCATATGGACCTAAGTTTTTTAATTGGTTTCAAATGCACATTACTTTATTATCCAAAATATTGAGAATGTCTGTGAGAAAGAAATGATAGAAAAGTGAGTGGCCAATAAACTTTTTACACAACAGATAACCAATATTTACAAGAAACACCAACTTCAAACAGTATTACTGATGTACCTATTTAAAGTCGGTGAAAATCAAGAAGTTGGGAATGATCAAGACTTTTCAAAAAGATTCAATATCAATGGGTTTCGAAAAAAACATGTAAAACACAGAAAGCATAATTTGCAAAACAAACATAATATAATGAAATCTTAACCTGTAAGAATAAAAAAAACATAATCCAGGATTATCTATAAAAAACATGTTTAGACGGTTTTATTTATAAAACTTCCATTTTTAATTCATATTTAAACATGCAAGATGCGACATAATTTATATTAAAATAAAATGTAGGTCCAAAAAACTTTCATATTCACCGCTTTTGTCCCATTTTAACCCCTTAAAACAACATAGAAATGCATAATATACATGCATCATATCCACATAGATCCTAACAAACCCCTTTTTGAAGTTCCAAAAAGCAAGTGTTTTTCTTCTTATTTATAATCCGTTAAAGCAACATTTATATACAATACATGCGGCATATTCATATATGAACACTGGCGCAATTTCACCCCTTTGTAAATATTTACCCCTTTTGGACATCATAAAGCAATTTGTTTTAGTCTCATTTTTTAATCCTAGAAGTTACATATTTATTACTTCTTACGCACACAGACTTCTTTTCCACCCGTCTTAAAGTTACTTTTTTTAGACTCCCAAAGCAACAGAATTACATACATGCGCCAAACACCGAGGCTTTTTTTATATATTCGCCCCCTTTTGAACCAAAAAGCAAACATAAACATTGAGACGTAAAGAGTAACGATACATACATGGCATAGGCACACTGACGCATTTACACCCCTTATTACCTTATTCTAACCCAAAAAAATCACGGACAGTACAAATGCTTAACTGGGATAGGCTTACTTTTGCGTTTACTTGTACCTTTTCAGTCTAGACTACAGAAATACATGCGTCATATAAATTGACGCTGACGCCCACTAAAGTGACGCATTTACATCCCTCTATCCAAACTGAAGCATTTTACACTACACTAAATTGACGGTTTTACACTTTTTTGTGAAATTACACATTTACACCGTAATAAATGAAAGACTTACACCCCTTTAACGAAAACGACGCATTTACACCTCTTTAAAATAACCAAATTTACACCCAAAATTATTCACTCTAAAGTTACCCGCTACATGTCTTCATCCATTTTAGTCCCCAAACAAAAGCAACAGAGAGATACATACATGCGGCATATGCACCAATACTCCCCCCACCGCGCTTCGTTCCTGCAAATGGTGCGAGGCGAGCGCCAGCAGTGCCTCGCCGCCCGCGCCACCGCCGCCCGCCACCGCGCCCGACACGGCGGCCGCGATGCCCGACGAGCACATGTCCTCCTCCGAGTGACTCTTCTTGGGGTGATCGTTCCACGGCTCCTCTGGTGGCTACAATACAATTAAACAGATACGTAGACAGAACAAGCCCCCCTATTGACTGTTCAGACGGGCCACAAACACACTACAGCGACAACAATGTGGCCGGGCAGTCTTCTTCTCCTTCGTGGTGATATGGTTCATATTATTTTAAATGAACCATACACAACCATATATGAGGCCGTCAGCCCAAAAGTGGTCTAAGCATAACTTAGTATAAAGATAATAAGGTTTGAATTTTCATGAATTTAAATTGAATACATAGTAATTATAATATACTTGAATTTAATTTCCAAGTGTTTTATTTATGTACGCTACATTGTACTACATTTATGTATGCTACATTCTTTGTGATAAAGAAGATTAGTTTGGAAAATAATCACAAATTAATATCAGGTCTACCTATGAAATTGCCGTTTTGTATGGAATAAGTGAAAATACTTATTTTTTTAAACTTTTTTATTTCGGTTATTCAAAGTAATCACCCATGCAATCGACGCATCTTTGCCAACGCATTGGCAGTTTATTGACGCCCTTCTTGTAAAAATCAGCTGGACGGGAGGCAACAAACTCTTCAAAGGCATTTTGTACTGCCTCTCGGGAATTGAATTTTATACCCACTAAAAAGTTGTCTAAATTTTGGAAAAAGTAATAGTCGGTAGGTGCAAGGTCTGGTGAGTATGGCGGGTGAGGGAGAGCTTCCAACCCCAGCTCTTGCAGCTTGGAGACTGTCTGTTGTGCAGTATGCGGTCGCGCGTTGTCGTGAAGGAGCAATGTGGACGACCGATTGACCAAAGCTGGTTGCCGATGTGCAAGCTTCTCCATCAATGTCTCCAGTTCTTCACAGTACACATCTGCAGTAATGCTCATGCCGTTTTGTAAAAAGCTGTGGTGAATCACACCCGTACTAGACCACCAAACAGTGACCATCACCTTTTTAGGGGTCATTTTTGGTTTAGGGCATTGCTTTGGTGCTGAACCAGGATCTAACCAACTTGCTGAGCGCTTTCGATTGTCGAACAGAATCCATTTTTCATCGCACGTAACAATTCGGTTCAAAATTCCGTCATTTCTTTGCCTATTGAGCAGCGCGAGGCAGGTCTGGACGCGTACGTTGCGCTGGCGATCGTTAAGTTCGTGGGGCACCCATCTATCAAGTTTTTTTACCTTGCCTATTTGTCGCAAATGGATCAAAATTGTTTTGATACTAACATCAAAAGCTGCTGCTAGCTCAGCTGTAGATTGAGTTTCGTCAGCTTCCACAATCGCCTTTAATTCATCATTGTTGAGCAAAGTCTCCGGACGACCACGAGCTTCATTTTTCAAGTCAAAATTTCTAGCACGGAACCGGGAAAACCAATAACGGGTTGTGCGTTCGTTTGTACAGTTCTCTCCGTAAACGTTTTTGATGTTACGTGCCGTTTGTGTCGCGTTGGTGCCACGACGGAACTCATATTCCATAATTACACAAATTTTTAAAGTATCCATTGTGACGAAAAATGTTTAAATGCAATGAAAATATAACGCTAATCAATAAACAAAATTAATTTGAATTTAGAATACAAAGCCATTCCAAACTTTTTTTCTATTTGAAATGAACAGTACTGAAGAATTGCAATTTCATAGGTAAAGACCTATTATTTTTTTATGGCATAGGCCACTTTTGGGTACATTTAAAGTAACTGTATATTTCCCCTAATATCCAGAAGGTTAGGCCAAAAATAAAATGAATATGTAACTGATATCACCTTGTTATTTCAAATTAACAGAAAACTACATTTTCATTTAATCAGAGTACTTAAATGCAATTTATACTAGTCATCAATAGGTTCATTATTAAAAATATTATCAATTTCAACTGCTGATGTCTTTAACTCAAATACAATGATTTAAATGTGGTATAAAATGTAATAACTCTATTAAATCTTTCTATTTCTTATCACTTGACATGGATATAAAATATTTAGGTTCTGGATGAAAGCAGAATTGCGTTTCTTGAATTCAACCTCTTCAAAGAGTACATCAATATTATTAAACCACTTAAAAAAAACTAATGGATGCATTTCATGAAACATTAGCCATTGAATTTTCAGCCACTCAACTTACAGAAACTTTTCTGTTTCTTAACTTTGTTGTTTGTTTGTTCTTTTTTTTTTGTTTGTTGTTGTTTCTTTCAAGTGACTGAGTGGAAAAAAATGATCTTTTGTCATAGTAATGATTATGGATGGTCTTGTTTTCCGGGCAGCCAAAATCACTTGGTCCCAATCTTGAGGGGCATACATGTTTAAAAATAAACGTTATTGTTTTTGTTCAAGACCGAAATCTTGATCACAAGTCATTTACGAATGACCACTTACTAAAAATTTGTGATCAATTTTCTTTGTAGTGAACTCAGGATTGGAAACAAGGTATTGGCATAATCATTTTAATATAACGGTTCTGGCCGCCACATTGGTCTGAGTACATAATGAAATGCTCACACTTTACAATGTTTTTAAGGAAATACATTATGCAAGAACCTATTTCCTGTGGGCCACAAGCAGCTAGACTTTCATCCCACATAAACATATACACATCATTTGTTTTCATATGTATACTGAGACAGTATGTCAACAGTTGCCAGAATGCAAAAATGGCCTAAGCACGGTTAGGCCACTTTTGCACTGCTTCGTAGGCAAAAACAATACGCGCAAAAATAATGTTTACAACGCTATCTGTTATCCATGAGTGAAACAAGGGATAGGCCGGTTTTGCTTTAAAATTTATTATATTTTAAATAAATTGCCACTCACACACACAATAAATTAATAATTAGGCCACTTTTGCGCTGACGGCCTCATATAATCAAATGTTGTTTTACCAATACTTGGGGCACTGCAACAGCGTTAGGCTGCCTGTCCATTGACGCGGAGATAGACAGGCAGCCTTATCTGTGGCGGTACAAGTATCCCTCAGGGTGCAACAATAAGGGCACAATAGGCAGCTTAGTAAGTGTGGCATAGTCTGAGGGTTTGTACCGCATGGGCAACTAGACGCCGACTCTCCACACGTTCGCGCGACTGCAAAATGTGATATGTGTCAATGGAACTGTGCGTTTTCATACGATGTTGTGGCCACATTTTTGTCGCTGTGTTGTGGTTGACGCCCGTCTGAATAGACGCTTATTGTCTAACTTTGAACACGAGGACGAGATGTCAAATGTAAATGATCGGCTCCTAATTTTGATCAAGATTGGAAACTGAGGAGGAAGAAGAAAGTTTTCTCTTAACCTATAGTATAGATAATTTTACTTTTATACAAAGCCTTTCTTATCGTTGTTCAATGTGAGCTGAGGGGGTTTATTACTTTCCCGAAGGCCTTCGACATAAGTATAAAAGACATGAGATGTTTTTATTGAGTTACTAAATAAAATCCATACCTCAACAAACTTGGGCTTGTCGGGTACTAACGCGCGTACTAACTGTACTGCCAGCTGATGCCACAGCGCAGCCGCCTCGCAGTACGAACACGCGCCTTGAGCGAGACATGACGCTGGAAATACAACTCTATTTACTCTATGCAACGATCATCGTAATTAAAGTTATAAGTTATAAGATAACTCTTTATTGAACACCGGAATAACATACAGAACATCATTTTTACAAATAGATTTTATACAATGGGCGGTCTTATCGCTAGAAGCGATCTCTTCCAGACAACCTTTGTATGGACTGGATAATACTAATACCTAAAATAATAATAACACAAATTTAATAATAGCAAACATAAAAATGGTTATGGTTGTGCCTACAAGGAACACATGAACCAAGGGGGACACTTGATGTGTTTTTGGTTCTGTGTTATCTAGAGACAGTAAGAAAAGTGGTGGTTTTTAGATACTATATTTCTGAATATATAAATGTAAGCTTTGTTAACATCACACTAATATTATAAATGCGAAAATTTGGATGTTTGTTTATTTCTTTATTACTCATTCACGACATAATGACTGAACCAATTTCTATGATATTTGGTATGTCGATAGATTATGACCTGGATTGACACATAGCCTACTTTTTACTGACAAACCACGCGTGCGTAGCCGCGGGCGAAAGCTAAAAGTATATAATTAAAAAATAAAAAACGTGCAAACACTCTCTGTTTCTATAGGTTAGCTTGATGACGTAGCAGTTCTCAAATGATGCGATAAATGCTACATACAACCATTAAAAACACTATGGACGAACGAACGAAATTAATTTCATTTTCAATTTTATGCACAAACTATAAATACAAAATATTATCTACCATATTATCTATCTGTATCTTGTGTTTTTTCCTGTTTCTTTATATAATTATTATTTTTGATCATTTATAATCTTTATGTAAGTAGGTACTGTTCTGAATGGTCTGTCCTGTGTGTGTGTCAAATACATATATTTTCTTTCTTTATTTATAAATCGTTCAGATAATCTTGGTGAAATTTACGAAATTTTTTTAAACAATTTGCATACTTACACACATCAACATTGTCTAGGGATATTCCATTTTGAAATGATTTGCTTACAAACTATTTGCTTTTTAGAAAAAGTTTATATATGGAATTAAACCTCATTAGTTTCCTTTTCAAAATTTGAAAAAAATAAATAAAAATAGAACGTAATAAACAAAAGATAGAATGGGGTCCGATTTAAATAAAACAACGTTAATTTTGCCTAAGATAAATTAACTTTTATTTAATTTTCAATAAGTGCTATCTAAGTAATTTTTAATTTTAACGGATCTTGTGATATTAGTAATGTCATGGAACGTCAACATTTAAGCAGAGAAAAAATGATAAGAGCGATAGGCATGTTACAAGCCAGTGCTATCCAACGCGTGGTGCCATTACCCTAAACACCAATTAAAACGTAATTTCTCGATTGTGGTCACATTATCGTATTACTGGGGATGTAAGAGAGCGCTACACTGGAAAAAAATGAGTAACCACCCCTAGACAGGATCGTTTTCTTCAAAATTCCGCCAGGAGGGAACCCAATCTCACAGCAAAGCAGCTAGTGCAAAGGCTTCAGTCAGACCATCAGCTGTCAGTCAGCGACCAAACCGTCAGAAGAAGGCTACATGAAGTCGATTTTCATTCTCATAGGCCACCTTGTGTGCCAGCTCTACGACGAGGCAATCGCGGAAGGCGACTTCTTTGGGCTCAAGAACATTTATTATGGAATAATGGCCAACGGACAATGGTTTTCTTTACTGATGAGTCTCGGTTTGGATTCCACCCCGATTCACGAAGAACACGTGTTTGGAGAGTTCCAGGCAGAGAAAGTCGCCTCCAGCAGCCACAAGAGGTCAATTCGTACCGAGGTGGGACAATCATGGTTTGGGCGGGAATTCGTATTGGCGCGCGAACCGAGCTCATTTGGATAAGAGGCAGCATGACTGCACTAAAATACCGGAACGAGGTCGTGAACCTGTGGTCATCCCTCATAGGGTTCAAATTGGCCAGGAATTTCAGCAGATGCATGATAATGCCGAATGGAAGGAACGAATTGGAAGGGCTTTCAGCAATTTGCCGTCAAAGGGACATGCCCATATAATGCTGTCAACTGCACAAAAAATTGCGTTCATCCAAAAAATATGTTACATTTTTTCGTTAATCTACGTATCAATCGATTAACACGAAAAGTATCCTACAATATTTTTAAATAATAATGAATATGAAAACGGCAGGAAATGAAATGGTAGCAAATTGCCTCCAGTTGCAAACATTAGTGTTGAGCCAGAGTTGTTCTGAGACAATCATCGATTGTTGATAAAAGACCATAAATAAAACAATCGACTTATTTGACTGTATTTTCACTGACACGAAAAATCGGTCACCGATTTCAGAAGTACGAAACCAAAACGATATTTGTTTCCCAATGAGCGTTTTGTAAATCGTTTTTTTTTCTCTTTAATTAACCCGGGGGTGGTATTATGTTTGACTCGCGCTGGTAGCGAGCGCCGGAGCAAGATAATCTCAGCCAATCGCAGTGCGCGCTGAATTTGCGCTCAGCTGTTGACGCACCGCAATTGATCTAAATCCTCTCGCTCTCAGCTGACCTTGATCATAATCGTCGGGCCGTTGATCTCAGCGCCACCTTCTAGATGGCTTTAGGATTAACCAGTGGAGAGAAAAAAAGCGGAAAAAAAATAACTCGGCTTATCTGTAGCATTATCTCGATTTTAATTCGATCAACAAATGAGAGGTTAAAGCTTCGCACGATTTTTGCATAAGGCCATGCAGAGACGAGTTAATGTCACAGACATGAGATATTTTTTAGTTTGGCACCTATCACTCGTTATTCCTCCCAAATCATCGAATTAAGAACTAACTCAAACGATAGTCGATATCGATCGATATCGACTACCTATTCAATCCAAGTTTACAAAATCAACACAGAAATACATAATGAATTCTATTAAACATCTCCAAAGGTAAATAAGTACATTTTTTTCGCTTGGGTACAATTGGTACTTACATTTTTCGTACATTTTATTACCTTATTACTACCCCTGACACACTAAAATATCTGATTTTCAGAAGTAAATAGGTAGGTATATTTTTGTATTTATCTGTGGCGCTCGTGTTGAATCGAAATAAACTCGATTTTACTTCGATTCAACATTTGCTCAACAGAATCAGATGATTATTATTTCTTTGTATTAAAATATTGAATTTTGATTTACTGGAATAATTGCCCCCGTCTGTTGATTGTGTAGGAGCGCGATGTCAAAAATGGCACTTCTGTGCGCGCGCGCCTTGAGATTAAATATAATCGATTGCTCCATTTGACCGATTATTTTGCGCCGATAAATCGATATTTCGGATAATAGTCGATGGTCGATATACCAATCCCTATGAATGTGCGCGTACGTCATTCACAAACAAGTACCTACACAAGACGTTTCCTGTGATCTGTGTCTGTGGCCGTTTCTTTTGTTTTCTCGCGTATTTTTGTTTGTTTGCTGACTTAAAGCTTAAACGATTGAATTGATAGTAATTATCAATATCATAATTTATCTAGGAATCGTTATAATTACAATAATAAACTATTTAAGTTGTAGTTGAATACAGTGATGTAAAACTGGTTGTTTGTGAAAAATAAACACTGATTTTTCTCATTATAGTAAACTTTTTTATAACTAACTTCTTAGCTCTTTTATTACTAACTAAGCCTAGAATCATTAGCAATTAGTTTCAAGTGTGTGCAGTGACAGCATTTTTTACAAGGGAGAGTGGGCATGCCCCTTTGACCACAGAAGACCAAACTTTTTTGCCATTTAAAAAGAACATGGGATCGCATACCCCAGCGAGACTTTGACACCCTAATTTTGAGTATGAAAAATCGGTGCAGATGTGTTATCAACGTCAGGGGAGGCAACACCGATTATTAAATTGTAAAAAGGTAATTTTATAAAGTCATGGCAACGTAAAAATAGTTTTTAACACAATTAAAACACAATTTACCGAACCTTGTAAATTTACTGATTATTCGAGATTTTGTTCCTACTTAAATTTTTATTAATAAATAATATCAAACAGTTGTTTTATTATTATTATTAATAAAAAACACAAAATAAAGATTCTTGCCATACTTATATAGTTTTCTAAAGAAATTATTTTCAGTTGTTGTAAAAATCAACAAAATGTTGAATATCTCTAGACAATGTTGATGTGTGTATTTACTGAAATCAATGAAATAGCCCTTAACTTACCATGTTCTATGGTGTTGGATTGATTGGATTTCAACATCAATCTCAACAGTTTAGTCGCCTCGCTGCTCACATTCTGTATGTTAATCCGCCGCTGTTGCAGCTCCATCTAGTGGACAAAATATACTGGTTCTTAACACAAATCAAATCAGTTTATTATGTAATATGGGTAGGTACAAGGTATTCAGTGTTACATAGTATAAGTGCAGCCATATTCAGCGATTTACGCATGCAATGTCGAGCTTAATTATTAGGTTCCATTATAATTGTACTTAATAAGAATGTCAAAATTATTGAGTTAGTTATACTTAATTATTATTAAACAAGATCCTTGTTATCTAAATATTCCTTACAACTATAATAAGCTTTTCCTACAAGCATTTTTTTCAGATTTGCCTTGAATACATTCAGACTTGAAGCATCTAATACAGACTTTGGAAGTTTGTTATATATCCTGGCAGCCATACAGATAACACTTTTGTTATAAAGAGCAGTCCTATTACGAGGAAAACACGTTAAATACCCTCTACGCTGTTTCAAAAAAAATCTAAACTATAATTGGTAAGGATTTTTTTACATACGTTAAAGTGTTTAACCCGTGAGAAGGCGCGCTATGAGCAATTTGCTCACACTAAAATTGATTGCATGCGTTTTTTGTGATCCTGACTTCATAGCATCCTGAGCCTCCAGGTACCTTCCTAACTATTCAACCCCTCTCCCCTCGCGTAACTCAAGCGCTGCTCAGTCCCGCTGCGACTGCGCAGTGAAGCACTTGTGGAGGGCCCGCACCATCGCGCGGCAATTTGCTCATCGCGCGCCCATCCACGTAAGTATTTTTTATTCATACCAAAATATTGTTATTATGTTTTTCTTGTGTTTTATTCTGTTGATTTGTATTAAATTGATTATTATAAACGTGAGTACTCTGAAGTCATATTTTAATGCTATTTTATTTTGTTTTCAGCTACAAGACACATAAAAAATGGACGATCTAAATAATGCACAGAACCTTCGAATTTCTTCGTGGTTGGAAGAGGATTCTGATGATGATTTGCTAGCAGATCTTGAGAATGGGGAAGAAAATCGCAAAATACGGAATCAAAATCTATGCGCTTGTAGATGCCAAAACCTTTTACACAAGCAATTTGGAGATTTACGCTGTAAAACAACCTGCAGGGCCTTTCAATTTGAGCAATTCCGCTGCTGATGTTGTCAAAAGAATAGCAAGTCCTATATTGAATACGGGAAGAAATATAACTATGGACAATTACTTTACATCTATACCATTGTTTGACGAATTGAAAAATAACTACAGAACAACAGCAGTGGGAACACTTCGAAAAAATAAGAAAGAGATTCCGCCATTATTTGTGTCCACGAAGGAAAGGCCAATGCCAAGTAACATATTTGGTTTCGGTGAAGATATGATGATCTTATCATATATGCCAAAAAAGAAAACAAAGAAAATAGTTCTGATGTTATCATCTTTCTGGGCTGGTAAAGGGCTGGTAAAACCACATATTTTACGACGGATCTGCATGGAGAACATATCTTCAGATCTAAAGTTCCTTATGAAGCGATTTGTGCCGATTCCTACGGCTACTGCAGAGCCTAGGCTAAGCGGATTCTGTGCGATATGTCCTAGACGTAAGAACAGACGATCGAAAAAAGCATGCACTTCATGCAAGAAATTACTCTGCACCGAGCACATAACATACATGTGTACAACGTGTTTCGAGAGGCACACTTGTCCTGAACTCATGGAAGAGTGAAATTTTTAAGTTTATTATTACTTAGTTTTTTTATCGTGATTTTTTTGAAGACTGCCAAAGATAGTAGATCCAAAATTAGTTAATTTGTTATTTAAGGTAGAAGTTACATTTTTGTTTCAAAGATATAATTAAAACTCTTGTTTACGTATTAAATAAATGTTGTTTTATTCATTACGAACCCATTTATAGCCAAAATATACTATTTTTGTAGAAATATAAGCATTTAAAGTAGTGTGAGCAATTTGCTCACGCGCGCCTATCCGCGTAACAACATTAGGCGCGCCTTCTCACGGGTTAAGTTTTTTTGTAACAAGGTATTTACCCCTCAATAAATTTGAAATGTTCCGGGTAATTAATGTATGGATGAGACTAGTATTTTCACAAACATTTTCAAAAATAAAACAAGACAAAGGCACGTTTTTTTTGTTTCCTCGTTATGATCTATGAGGAGCGAATTACTGAACTGAGCATTGTACAGCTTAGTTGATTGGTCAGTTTAGTCACTCTTATGGTGACGCATAACCCGAATATTCGAGAAATTTGTGGATATAAAGCTCACGAGCTCACGTTGTTACTTAGCTATGAGTGCTATATGTTATTTTATTACTTACTATATTTAAGAAACTATAAGTGTTTTATGATGAAAAATAGTGTAAATTAGTGTTGTATGCTTGAATGCTATATTGTATTATAGTGATTTAAGGCCAGCTTGCACAACGATGCCTAAACGTATTTACCTACAAAACATGTTTAAATTTGACGTATTTGTATGGTTTGACATATTCACTAAATCATATTTAGCCACTAAATACGTATAGGCGTCGTTGCACAAGACGCCCTAAATTTTTAATAAATGCGGTATTTTGGTTAAAATTATTTTGTGTTGTGGTATAAAATAAAGTTAATACGAAAGAATGAAGTATAATACGTGTTTAATAGTCGTATTAAACACGTGTATTTACCTGTTTAAGGAGTATATCAAGCATGAGTATGCAGCAAGTCAAGTTCTGCGGCTTCATCTGATCGTCACGATCCTTCTTCTCTTTGTCGTTGGCTGTGGGGGAGTCCTTGCCGTTTTTAGATTTTGATCCATCTACAGAGTTAAACAAATATCACTATCATGATTGTTTATTAGTGGTGTGACTGGCTCTTTCATAGTCACCATGTCTTATTCTTGACTGAGTTTCAGTTTAAATAAAATAAGGCATAGGTTACTTATTACCTGACTGCGCAGGAGGGTAATGTTTTTATTAACAAGCCACGCGTGCGAAGTCACAGGTAATTACATAGCTCGTTGCATATAAAAAAGTCAATTTTGTTATGCCCGTAGTTTTTTTTTAACTGTATAGATCTTCGTTTGACCACAATCTCCATGATGGTAAGTGATGATGTGGTCTAAGATGAAGCACGAAGATCTAGAAGAAACCTATTTACTCTTACCTTAAAGAGGCCCGGATTGTATTATTTAGGAAAAACAGACGACGGCAAACTGTTCCATACCTTAGCCGTACGCATCATGAACGTAGAACCAACACGGTCTCTGCGCTTTTTTTTTTTTTTTTTTTTTTTTTTTTTCGAATGGACTAATCTCGCTGTTGGCCTCTGAGGCCGTGACAGCTTAACCGAACTTTTGGCGAGCGCAGATGGCGCTCAGCCCAGTAAGTTTTATAGGCAACTAGCGCAAGGGCACCACTTAGGTACGAACCTCGGCTTGGGCTGTTGCCGGGATGGGGATAGGAGAGAAACGCCCGGGTACATGTCTGTACCTCGTATAAGCGGCGACTGAAGGGACTCGTCGACCTCGCCGGCGAGGTCGGTGTTTCTGTGAAGTGTTTGCTCTGTCTGATATAGATGACTCACCTTCCGCATTAGCAGAGGTGATTTCGTCATCCGGGTCTCCGAGAACGTGTCTCGGACGACGGAGGATTTTGTTGGCGGGCGGATCCAACGGGTAAACCGGAATGGTGTGTACCAAAGGGTTCGGATGATTAGAGGCAAGTTCATAAAACCGCTTGGAAGCGAGCTTCATGAACCTGGCTATTGATTCTAGTTTCAAATCGCGATGTAGGTCTTTATTGCGAAAGTACCAGGGCGAGCCTGAGGCTTTTCGCAAGAAGCGATTTTGAATAACCTGAATGGCACCAACTTTAGGAGAGTGGGCAAATACTACAGATGAGTATGTCATAATGGGGCGAATGCACGCTTTGTAAAGAGTCACCTTATTTTTAAGGGACATTTTACTTTTCGCGCCTAGAAGTGAGGACAATCGTCCTAGGGTGAACTTTGCTTGGTTGCACCTCTTAGTGATGTGCAACCTAAAGGAAAGACGCCTATCGAGGATGACACCCAGATATTTGGCTGATGGGGCCCAGCGAATGGGCTGGCCAAATAGAGAGATCGGTTTGGGAGTGAGGTTTCTCCGTGAGAAGTACACTGCTGTACTTTTCGACGGGTTTACCTCGATCCGCCACTTGCGGAACCAAGTGGCTAATGAGTGAAGGGCAGCCTGCAGCCTTATACCCACCCGATCAGGATTCCGATTGGATGTGTACAAGGCTGTGTCGTCTGCGTATAGGGCTATTTCCACTTGAGGAGTGCGGGGGATATCGCTGGTGTACAGCGTGAACAGGAGGGGGCCGAGAACGGAGCCTTGAGGGACTCCTGCTCTGACTGGTCTAGGACTAGAGAGAGTGCCTTCCACGGTGTAGCGAAAGCTGCGACCTTGTAAGTAGTCTCGTATGATGAGCACGAGTCTGTCTGGGACTCCGAGTTTGAATAGCTTGTAGATCAAGCCGTTGTGCCAGACTTTGTCGAAAGCTTTCGCTACGTCGAGGAAGACGGCACCAGTATCTGAAGGCCAGGTACTTTGCCAGTTGGAGAGGACATGCTCCGTTATGCGGAGCACCTGTTGTGGGCATGAGTGTTGGGCTCGAAAGCCAAACTGCTCGTCGGGAAGGAGTTTGAACTCATTGACATGAGCCCAGAGGCGCTTCATTAGAAGACGCTCATATATCTTGCCTAGACTATTAAGTAGACTAATGGGACGATAACTAGTTGGATCGTTTGCCTGTTTGCTGGGTTTTCGGATGCCAATGACGTTGGCTTCCTTCCAAGCATCAGGGAAGGTGCAAGTTTCCATAGCCGCATTGAAGATGCAGACTAGGATATGGATAAGGGGAACAGAGAACTGTTTGAGTACTCTGTTAGAAATGCCGTCGGGGCCGGAGGCTTTCTTTGGGTGTAGGGCCTTGATAGTGTCAAAGACTTCAGAGGGCTCAATCGGATCAAGTGGGGAAGTAGGGGGTCGGGAGGCTAAGCGGTCGACCTCGCTGTTCACCGTATGGAGGTGAACAGGGTCGACGGGTTCGAGACTGGGCGAGCATTGAGATTCGAGGGTTTCAGCCAGGAAATCGGCTTTTTCCTCGTCTTCGAATGCTGGAGGGTGATTGGGTCGGATAAGGGGAGGCATCGGAGCGAGAGCGTCCGCTTTCATGGAGCGAGCTAACCTCCAGTAGGCCAGATGGCTAGGCTCGATCCCCGAGAGCAGGCTCTCCCACTCACGATTGCGATGTTCTTTAATGCGCTCTCTCACCTCACGGTGCAGGGAGCGCATTAAGACTCGATTGTCGTTAGTGGGGCAGCGACTATGAAGTCTAACTGCGGCGTTAGCTTCAGTCATCAGCCGTCTGATATCATCTGGCAGGGGGCCCCGGTGGTCATCCACTACGGGCACCTGCTTTGATGAGTCTCTGACTGAGTTTGTGATATGTGTGGTAAGGGCGTCAACCGCTACCGTAATATCACCAGATGTCCGAATGACAGAAGGGATCCTATCTAGGTCAGTCGAGTGCGCAGACTTGAGGGCTTTCTCAAGTTTATGCCACTCTACCACAGTCTTGGTGGCAGGGGGCTGGTCAGTGGGAGGGCCGAGTAAGAGCATTACCGGTCGATGATCGGAATCGAGCTCATGAATGACTTCGATTAAGCGTAGCCGAAGGGCTACGTTTTTGAGAAGTGCAATGTCAAGGAGCTCGGGGGGAGTGGAAGTAGGGAAGCGAGTCATGCCTCTAGGGGCAATGATGTCGAAATTAAGGGGTTCAACTAGGCTTTCTAGTTGTTTGCCTTTAGAGTTCGTCGTGGTGCTATTCCACATGACGTTTTTGGAATTGAAGTCACCCGCCAATATGACGGAGCTTCCTAGACTGAACAGGGCTTGCAGGTCACTCTCGAATTGAGGTGAGCGAGGCTTGCCGGGAGGGACATAGCAGGATGCAATAATGATCGAGGAATGCCCAGTCATTGCTAGCCTGCAGACGGAGGCTTCTATGTAAGACAGAGAAGGGGGATCAAGAGGCATGCAGTGTAGAGCCTTCTTGTAGTAAATGACAGTGCCGCCCTTTTGAGCTAGCAGTCTGTCATTGCGAACAATTTGATAATTGGGGATTTTAGGGTCCCGATGACCGGGCTTTAAATTTGTCTCTTGTACTAGCAAGATATCAAGTTGGTGCCTATTTAGAAAATCTTGGATAATAGAACGCTGTCTTGAAAGACCGTCAGCGTTGAAGAACGCTAGTGATAAAGAACGCGGTTTTTTCCTTTCCTTTTGTACAACCATTTTGGGGCCTAAAAGGGTTTGGAGGAGGACGAAGCTGCCTTAACGGCGGCGAGAAGAGCTGAGTGCGCCTCAAGGGCAATCAGTTTTTCGAGGGTGGAGTTTGCTTGCCTAAGTTTTTGTGCAAGCACGCGAACCTCGGCAAGGTCGATGGAGGAGAACTCCATGATGAGAGCCAAGTCGGCAGCAAAGTCCGACTTGCCCATTTTAGATGGGGGGGCTGGCTCAGAAGAGCGCGGAGGGGGGGCCGTTGCCTTAAGGGCTAGGCTCGAGTAGGGCAAGGGCTTGGCCCATGCTGAGCTTTTGGGAGGTTGCGCCTCCTGCGAGGGTACCAAGGTCAACTTTGAAGTTGTTTTGGTATACTGCGGAGAAGGTCGGAGTTGACTCCTACGAGCCACCACCCTGCTGACTTTGGGCGCCGATGGACAACCACGATAATTCGCAGTGTGTCCCACGGCACCACAAAGCACGCAGCTTGGCGGCTCGATGGTGTCTCGAGTGCGGTTGCAGTCAGAGGTGCCATGGTCACCCAGGCACTTGACGCAACGGGGGCGGGCGTGGCAGTTTTTGGCCGAGTGGCCATACAGCTGACATCTATGGCACTGACTAGGAGTGCCATTTCGGTGGGGGGGTTCAACCCGGAGGCCGGAGAGGTTGTTGACCATCTTCAGGTTGAAGATGGCCTTCCCTGCCGGTGACAGCTCTAGTACTACGAGTACTAGATTGTAGGTGGTCTTACCGTTATGCATACGGTGGACCTCCTTTACCGGGAAGGACTGAGCGAGTAAATCTGACTTAATGGAGTCAGTGGAGTGCTCCGCAGGGAGGCCGCGGATCACAACTCGAAGGAGCCGTTCGTCTTCGAGAGCATAGGTGTGATAGCCTATGTGCTCTTGACGTAGGAGGGAAGTGAGGCGACGATGGTCGTCTGACGTGGGGAGTAGGACTTTAATAGCGTCCTTAGTGTTGCGGGCGTTTGTGAATGAGATCTTATTCTCATTACACAGATAGGAAACTCGGTCCCACTTGCCCTTTTCGCGGATGAAAAGGGGCGGGGGAGGCCTTTCCTTCCTCGCGGCAGTGGAAGCCGCGGGGGGAGAGGCGGGGCGGGCAGGCTGCGAGGCCGAGGGAGGGGTTGCCTTTTTGGCTGGGGGGGAAACGGAGGAAACCTTCTTCGACGAAGAGGTCTTCTTCGAAGAGGGTTTCTTCCTCTTACCACCCGTGACGAGGGTGAAATCTTCCTCCGAGTCGGAGGAAGAGGAGTTTGATGCCTCTGCGGAAGACGCGGGGCGTAGAAGGAGGTCGATCTCCATATCGTCCTCGGGAGAGGGAGGGTCCGGAGATTCCGGAGAGTCTAAAAAGACTCTGCGAGGTGAGGCCTCTCGAGAATCGGGCTTTTTCGATGACGAGGGAGGCGCTGAGGCAGGAGGTTGAGGGGAGGGGGCAGGCTTACGAGCCGCCGGTGGTGCCTGAGGGGCTTGCTGAGGCTTCCGAACCTCGTTAGTGGCCTGAGGGGCCAGGGCAGTCATGCGGGCTGCCGGGGGTGCCAGAGGGGCTTTCAGAGGCTTCCGGGCCTCGTTAGTGGCCTGAGGGGCCGGGGATGGCTTTCGAGCCGCTGGGGAGGCCAGAGGGGCCGGCACGGGCTTCCGAGCCACGTTTTTGGCCAGAGGGGCCGGAGTGGACGTGACGACGTCCATTAGACGCGGGAGGGAGGCAACCGATTGTTGCTCCCTCATAATACGTTGACGAATATCGACGGGAATGTTCTCGTAAAGTAACCGGATAAAAGAACCCGGTACCTCAACGAGGTCATCCCCGGCGATGTCCGTCATAGCTCTCCGGGGGGGAACACCCGGAGAGGTGAGGGGGTGCGTGATCCTCCCGTCGGGGTAGACAGGAGGGGTGAGGCCTAAGTGTCCTACCTAAAGTGTGTCCCTTTACCGCTCTTACGGGGTATGAGGGGTGTGTCCTAACCGATACTTGGTGTCGGCGAGGGAAGCCCCCAAGGCCGGTGGTACCAAGCCCAGCCGGATGTAGCGTTCCTCAGGAGAGGAAAGCTGGCGTTCCGGGTCCACGCCCAGTCTGGTTTGTGTTAACACCGCAAGGTATCCACCAGACCGACCACTAAACGTGGATTTGGGCTCTAAATGGTAAGAAACAAGAGTTTGCCCTGAAAAGGACAAAGTCCAATAAAGGACTCTTCTGAGGTGTACTCGCAAGCGAGCGCACGCAACAGAGCAAATGGCGGTTGCCAAGTGCGGCACGGGGCGCGGGGCGCGGGGCGCGGGGCGCGCGGCGCAAGGCGCGGGGCGCGGGGCGCGGGGCGGCACGTGGGCCGGCGGGAGCGCGCGAGCGGAGCGGAGCAGACGTGTTGCCGGTGCGAGGACCGGCGAGCGAATCATGACGGTCTCTGCGCATGCGTGGTATATCTACTAAGTACGGATGGTACTGAGCCGTGCGCCTGCTTGTCGTTTGGTGGAAAGGAGATAGCGGGATCAGATCGTATAGTTCCTGGGCACATTCCCCAAAATGTATTCTTTCTTCTGTCGTTACCTGCCGCATGTGGAGGTTTGAATATCTTCTCGGGCATGTTGACGACGCAGTGGCTGAACAGATCGAACAGCTGATTGAGCGGCACCTTCACCTCCAGCAGTGAAATAGTCTGAAATTATGACGACACAAATAATGTTACGCCCGGAGGCTGTCACAGAATAAATAATAGTAGGGTGTGTGTATCGGCCTCTCGTACTACTACTACTGCTACTGCTACTGTGTCACAGAATAAGCAACAGTAGCCCTGGTGTAGGTATACCTACTACACGCTTCTAGCGTTACCCGGACCGATCTGGAATGTTCGAGAATTGTGTAGAAGTGTATGTGCGAGGTATATATAATTGTATATATTGCGTGTTTTGTTATGTACACAAATCATATTCATTCATCATGTAAGCAGGTACCAGTTAGACTGACTAAGCGGCATCGTAAAGGCGCCGTAGATTTACGTTAAAATTGATTGTATTTGTTTATTGGAAATGTATCGATTAGTAATGGGTAAAAATTCAAGCTACCGGTATTAAACCCACCTCTAAAATCATTTAATACGATTCCGGATGTGTGTTTTAAATTAATCTTGTACATCACAAAACAGGTTGTATCAAGATACATATATAATCAAAGTTACACATAATGAACAACCGGTTCGTGAAACAGCTTTTAAAGATGTACCTGGAACCATTCCAGCACCGGGAGTACAGTTTCCGGGGTCGGTTCCTCGGAGACCCTGGCTGATGCGAAGGCGTACAGATTCTTCTCATCCACGCCCATCATCGCACCGTCAGGTTCCAAGATCTTAGCGAGAGGGACTTTCAGTTCTAGCAGCTCCTGTCGAGTTATGGGAATGTTTAAGTTTTTATATTTTTAGAGAAGAGTTTCAAAGTGCGTAGTTCCAAAAGTTGGGTGAATGCACTTTTATTCCTAATTTGCGTTTAGGCAATATTTTTTTGAGTATGTAGTTAAGTTATTTTTTATTTGTTTTATTTATTAAGATTAGCCAATAAGTAATACAAAGACAAAACTATTCAGACAGGATAATCCACAAGAATAAAAACATTAGTAATATAAAAAATACATTGCCAAATTGATAACTCCTTCCACTTTTAAAGACAGACGAAAACTAAAACTTGTACTTAGAAAACTAGTTGACCCGCCAAAATATATCCTATAATGGTCATGAGTTCATACAAAAATCCCATAGAAAATAAGCACTTTCAGTTTTTCCAGAATTTTCAACTTCTCCGTCCAACTTTTCAAATTTTTTTTATACAAATCTGTCCTCGAAATTGTGAACACAACAAAAAACCGGCCAAGTGCGAGTCGGACTCGCGCACGAAGGGTTCCGTACCATTATCTATAATAAATTGTATGAGCGCCCATACAACTCAGAGGACTATCTTAATTGGCGTCAACAATGTATGTATGGGGACACCCTTTAATTTTAAACGTTTTTTTTATTTTTTGGAATTATTCCTTTATTTGTGCTGTAAGACCTTAATTTTTGCCAAATTTAGTGATTCTAGGTCAACGGAAACTATAGGTTTTCATATAGGTGTTCGACCTATACCTATAGGGTACTTCCGGTTGACCTAGAATAGTCAATTTTGGTTAAAAGCAAGGTCCTTACAGCACAGGTAAAGGGAACATTTCTAAAAATAAAAAAAGTTGAAAATTAAGGTAAATTTTGGTGCTTACAAGTTTTCATGAAAATCTTAATTTGGCCATTTTTTTAAACGTGTTGACTCAGGACCTTGATTTTTATATACCTAACTAGTTGTATGCTCGTGACTTCGTCTGCAATTTTCTGGATCTCGACAACAGCGCCACCTACCGGGTCCAATTGTGAATCTAAACCATCCAGGGACCCACACAAACACATACAAAAAAAATAATTCAAGTCGGTCCAGCCGTTTAGGAGGATTTCAGTGACATACAGACGTACAGTAGAATTATATATATAAAGAATAGGGACTATAGACCTCAGTATCTGGTCCACTCGTTCCTGAGAAAATCGGTGGTGACACACGGACAGACAGACGGACAAGAGAATGATCTTATAAGGGTTCCTTTTATACCTTTTGAGGTACGGAACCCTAAAATAGCCAAATCGGTCGAGCCGTTTTCAAGTGTTCTTTCATACATGCGGCAATTGATTTTTGCGCGACTACGGCAAAGCCAAAAGGAAGGGTTATTTTTTTAGTAGTCTAGGTCGTCTAGGTTATTTTTAGTAGTGAGTACGTACGTTTGTATTTACGTATGTTTCACCGTAGCGCCTAAACTACTCATCCGATTTTGATGAATGAGGTGTCAATCGATTCGTATTTATGGCGTTATACATAGGCTACCATCGACATACGTATTACGTAGTCGGGTATCAGATTTTAAACTTATATAGCTTGTTATGTATAACGATAGTGAAGTACCAAGTACCGAGGGTTGTGCCAGAACGTCCATACACTACGGTAACCGCTTACCATCAGGTGGCCCGTATGCTTGTTTGCTACCTTAGTAGTTATAGGTGATATAATAAAAACAACGGCTTTGGTCAACGTCAGAAGAAAGTTAGAGGTTCAAACAAACAGTACTTGTGCTTCTTGAAAACTATTTTGGATAAGAAATGTTGCGGAGCCGCGTTGTGTCTCGCGGTAGGTTCGCGACTACAACTACATTAGCTGGTCTTTTCACCCTCAAAATTCGTCTCTTTTATTTGAACGTAAAGTTGCCAACAGATGGCGTCACCTGTACCAAAATGCATCAAAATATAAAATAATTTTGGAACTTAAAATAGGTCAAACTAAACAAAGAAAATACTTAAAACATATTAACAGCGTGTGTCGCTTACAGTAGTAGTATAAAAAAGTACCTTTTCAGGGACATCAGTGCAAATAGCCTCCATCCAAGCCGGCATGATGTAGTCCCAAATCGACTGCGTGATGATGCCGTACGGGATCAGGCAGTACAGTCTGCAATAACAACGCGCATTGTAGAGATATCCGGCAGCGAGATGCGCACGCGCAGAGTTCCAGGCGCCGCGCCACAAACTTGGGGAGCCCTATGCCCAGGAGTAGATGAAGCAAGGCTGTAGTGTAGATGATAATGATGATATGGTAGAGAGAAGTAGTAATCAGACTGGAATCAGCAATGTAAGAGCGATCGGCAAATTGAAGTTAAAATTCGATAAAATATTTAAAATTTCACAACAATTAACGTTTTCGCAATTATGTCGAAACGTCAATTGATCGATCGATAAGTTCCGTGCTTGCACTGCAAGATGAACATATGATTTATAGTCGGTTCCAAGTCTAGTCTAGTTAGCTGTAGTTGCCTTCACAGAGTGAGCTCAGGGAGTGCTTCTATTGCATTTTATCTTAATATAAGTCTGTGTTTACTCATAGGAAATCCTTCATAAATAAAAAAATAAATAGTCTTTTATTTCTTGCTATTTAATTTATTTCATTCATTAACAATATAAACTATACATATAAAATGCTTTGTCCTGGGTGACTGATTGACGGATCAACGCACAGCCAAAACCGCTGATCGTAGAGACCTGAAACTTGGATGGTGTGTTCTTTATATGACGTAGGCATCTGATAAGAAAGGATTTTCCAAAATTCTACCTCATAGGGGGTGAAAAGGGGGGCAAAGTTTGTATGAGACTACGTGATTCCTTGGTCCAATCTACTTCAAACTTTGCATTAACCTTTTTTAATAGAATTGATGGAAGACGTGTTTCGTATTTTATTGAAATTCATCCCCTAACGGAGTTAAAAAGGGGTAGAAAGTTATTTTGGCGGTGATATGTTCGAAGTTGATATCAATACTCCTTAGGGCTTTTGGTTTAAATTACACATGTACACAATTACAAAATACAATACAATTTTGACACATGGTTGAAAACTCAATCCGATTTTATTTAAAAAAGGTTGAACTCACTTAAAAACATAAGCAAATACTCTTTAAAGTTGGAATAGTTGGGTTTTGTGCAATTTTTTTACATTACACTAATATGATAAATGTAAAATTTTGGATGTTTTTTTATTTGTTTGTTTGTTACTCAATCACGTCGTAACGGCGGAACAGATTTCGATGAAATTATATAAAAGTATATACGTAGGTATAACCTGGATTACCACATAGGCTACTTTTTATCCCATAAATCAGTTCCCATGAGATAAAAATAAATGTCAAGTTACAAATAAGTATCAAGAGTTGAGTGCGGGTGCCCATTCCGTGCGGACGTGTTTACTCACTTACCTACAAGTTTACTTAAATACAATCTAAAAATACATCGAAAAACCTACTTCAACGTTTTACTGTAATAATCTATCTATACATTTTAAAAGTAAAAATACATATCAATCGACAAAACAACAACTTATTTTATCGTGTTCCGACTGCGCATCACCGGTACAGTACATCGCGCGCGGTACCGCTCGGTGAGAATAGTCTAAGAGACAACTGAACAAACAGTACCTTTCTGATTCGAAGATGAATATACAGCGTACGCCACCGGGTCACCGGCTAGTGAGTGCAAGTGGTAGTGGCGGTGGATCAACATCCAACTTGTCAAACTATGACGAAGACGAAAACCGTGTTCAGAGGCAGCCGAGAAAAAGAAAGGAGCAGCAGACTTTCGCAGCGAAATTATGAATTTCTTTAGAGAAACTACTAAAGCCCAAAACGAAAATATTGGCCACATACACAAAGAGATTCAAGAGATAAAGCAAGAGATTAAGACAACCACAGAAAATCTGACGGCAGAATACAAGCAACTCCATAATGCTGTAGAAAACATTACATCTGAGCATAAGATAACGCTTGGAAAAATTGCATTAATCGAGAATTATATTACTCAACTTAAGAATGCACATTCTGAAAAACAATTACCAAAAACCTCATTACAAGTACAGCATGACATGGTTCATGAAGTGCAAGAAAGATTAGTGCGAGAGAAAAATATTATCATTTTGGGGATTGCTGAGAAAAAGGACAAAAGCCTCGTCGTAAGAAACAACCACGATTTTGAAGAAGTTTGCAAAATCATTTCAACTGTGCAGCAGGACTGCCCCAAACCCATAAAGACTATAAGTCTGGGTAAATATAGTGATGATAAACACCGACCCGTCAAAATCATCTTTGAAAGTATCGATACACCGAGATCTTTGTTGAATAATAGATCAAAAATTCCGGAGCCAATCAAAATTTATTCAGATCAAACACCTACACAAAGAAGCTTTATGCAGTCTCTAAAGGTTGAATTGAAACGTCGTGAAGAAAATGGAGAAACAGCCCTGCAAATAAAATACGTAAAAGGAATACCCACTTTAATTAAAAAAGCCACAGAGTCAAAAAACTAAGTACTGCCGCGCCTTTTTTTGTCGACCTTTTTTGGGCACAGGCTGCACGTTAGCTAGCTTCCATGACTTGGGCACTAAACCAGTTTTCAGAGACAGGCGAAAAAGTCTTGTCAGTATTGGAGACAACTCAAAATAAAATAAAAATAAACTCTATGTTCGCCAACCTAGAACGGAAAAATGCGGAAGAAAGAATATATTATTTGAAGGCGTAAACATGTATAATAAATTGTGAAATGAAATAAAAGAATGCCAAAGTTTTTCAATGTACAAAAAGAAAGTTAAGCACTAAATTATCGGAGTCAAATCACTTTAGTTAAATCATTAATTCATTACTTTTATTTATAAAATATTACATTACTCTTTTAATTACAAAAATATTTATATATAATTTACTATAGTAAAACATGTAAAATCATAAAATAATCCTAGAATATCCGCAAGACTTCAAAATCATGTTGTAATAAAACAGTTATGTTACTCCTACACTATTTTTACGCACACATTGATTTTTGCATTTCGTATTCTATAACATAACTGCGCCACAGTGGTCAGTGTTCTAGGCACCTTCACTCACACATAGACCGAACTCGCACACACTCTTACTCCTTCCGATCAAAACAACGCCAGTGAAGTGGGTAATTATTTATTAAAATTTACCCACAAATTAATAGTATTGCATTTTTGTGATTTGTATTATCTTTAACTATACTAGGTTTAAGTAACAAGTATCTATAACTCAATAAAACGCATTGATTGTCACCAGCACCTATTAATATGTACCATAAATATACTTAGGTCTTACCTAGGTATTATAAAACTATATCTCATATAAGTGAACTGTATATAATATTAAGTTCTTTTGAGAATAAATCTTTAAACCGAAGTTAAGTTGCAACGGTGGGTTTAGCTTTATTTCTAGGTTACCTACACATTTAGAAGTGTAACGCGTACGAAGTCGCGGGCAACAGCTAGTATAACATATACAATCGTCTTTGAAAAAATAATTTAATAATAATAATGGGAACTAACAATTAGGATAATATACACAACACAAAAGTAAACATAATGATGTAATCAATCGCATCCATCCTTCAAATATGTATGTAGCAATATGCATGCCACATCCAGACCAGTTCTCAAATCTGCGCCTATTACATATTATAAATTTAGTCGCACTTTGTAGATCTCACCTGTTCAGTCCGTCCTTCAAATGCTGTGTTTTAGTAGCGAGTGTGTCCCAGTGTCCCGCATGGCGCGTGTAGTGGGGGGGATGCGGCAACAGGCACGCCACACATACAGATCGGCGAGTAGCGCATACTCCGCGGACCCAGACGCAAACCTGCTCTACTTTTAGCTTCTCCACACTTGCTGCAGTTTCTCCTGAAAGGGATGAAAAGTTTTTTGCTCTTCGTAATATCTTCGTAATAGATTTTTTTTAAACCTACTCTAATAATCTAAGAACTATTAAAAAACCTTAGAAGTTTTAAGTGTAACACAAAGTATTCCTCTTTAGAAGACTATTTGCATTTTCTTGCAATATCATATCAACTGACTAACTAACGTATATAAAATATAATCATCATTACTGTTTGAGCTACACTTTAGGTTTATTGCAATTTGTAATAGTTATTTTGTGCATTAGAAAATGCAATAAACCCGAAGTCTGGCTCAAGCAATCACATATCAGCCATAAGACCTCCCCTGCTGAAAACAAGCACACAAAAGGGAAATTCAAAACGTATGTCAACTATCTATATATATAAAACAAAGTCGGGTTAGTTACACCATTTATAACTCAAGATCGGCTGGATTGATTTTGATGATCTTTGATTTGTTAGATTTGTCTCCACCCCGAATAGCAAAATAACTATTAAAATAACGGAAAAATTCATGCAAACTAAAATGTATGAAAAAAAATAATTTTCTCATACATAGATGCAGCTAACGATGTCCGATTGACAATTCTACCGGCGACGTACATTGTCAGCCCGCGTCAAATGCATGTCAAGGCTGTAAGAAGTTCGGCGGGTCAGCTAGTATCTATATAGTTTCGGATATAATATATGCTAATCTTCATCATACGGACTGGATTGTAAATAATAGTACCTTGATAAGCATAGGAAGTGACATGGAACCAGTGAAACAGCACGGACAGTAAGCGACCCAGGACTTCATCCGGAGTGTCAGGGTTGGGGGTGCACAACCCCACCATCAGCCAAACTCCGTACCTGGGATAAGTGCATATATACTAACTAATAATTAACTTTCATGTAAATACTATTTCATTATCTATTTACAATGTTAGCATTAATTAACTTGTTCAGTTCATCATCATCATCATTTCAGCCCGGAATCAACCACTGCTGGGTATAGGCCTCCCTTGTTCAGTTACGGTATATAATTATGTCAACATGCAACACTGATTTGGTTATCATACTTCGTATCATACTAATGTTATAAGTGTGAAAGTTTGGATGTTTGTTTATTTGTAACTTAATCACATCGTAACTACTGAACCGATTTCGATGAAATTTGGTGTGTTGATAGATTATGACCTGGATTTAAACATAGGCTACTTTATATAGACAAACAAGGCGTGCAAAGCCGCTGGCGGAGGCTAGTAAATAATAAACAAAACGTTTATTTTCTCATCACAAATAGGTTTCTTATAAGAAAATAAGCAAAAATTAAATATACAGACAGATACTATAATAAATCATGAAAGCTAACTGCTAGCTGTAAGAGTGACTATACATGTTGCGACGGTCACACGGACCGTTCGTCAAATGGTCGGAACGACAGTTCGATTACCATACAGGGCCCGTAGCCAAATTACATTCGCCACGAATCTATTCGATTTCTACATACATTTGTTGTCGCTGAATCACGTGGTATTTCTCTAGCATGTGTCAAATCCCATACATTTTCGGACTTATCGACTAGCGTCATCGCTAATTGACTGTAACTTGGCTAAGCCCTTAGGTCCGCTTTACGACCACGATTGAACCTGTCGCATACCATTTATAACCATCTTAACATCAATTATATCTGGATGTTTTTCCATATATTATAAGTATATATTTACAAAAAAGTGTATAATTATTATATCAGTTATCTGGTTCCCATAGTACAAGCTCTGCTTAGTTTGGGACTAGATAGCGCTGTGTGAAATGTCCAACAATATTTATTTATTTTTATAAGTAAGAAAGAAAACGGATATGAACATACCTACGCAATATAAATACGCACTACGGCAAACAATTCTTTAATTGTAATTTTAACTTTCGACAATTATTGATGCACATGATACAAAATATTTTTTTGCATAAACAAATATCCGTAGTCCGTAACCAAGTCTGTGTGACGGTTCGTGCGACTGTCCTAATGTTTATTCATTTAATTTATTTTTAATTTAATCAACACGGTGAGAACCAATTACGTTAATTAAATAATATAGGTACATATTTGTATACCAATACAGACCAAAGGATGATTCGATGCAAGTTATTGGTGCAAGTAAACCAAACCAGAAGACACATAAAACCTAGTATCAACTACACAAGGGGTCTACCAGTAGTCACAGGAGAGGGTGCTAAATACTGGGAAAGTAAGTTCATGGGATCAATAAAATCATCAAGCGAGGTACAACAACAATACGACCACCTAGAGCATGAATTTAAGCGTCTACTAAAACAACTACCGGAAAGGAAAAAAGAAGAGAAAGGATACATAAACCAAGAAACAAAAGCGCTGTTGGAAGAAAGGAATTTATTGTATACAGGAAAAAGAACAAAAGAAATACAATCAAAAATAACAAGAATAAGTAAAAAAAAAAACCAAAAATATAAAGCACAAAAAGAAAAGACAAGAAATATTCTGAAAATACATAAAAAAATCAGGAGCCCTACAAAAAGCCTATAAGATGCTGAGCGACAAGTCGGAGTGGGCAGCGAACCTAAAAAATAAACGGGGTAGAGTACTAGCTAAACGTCCGGGGATAATAAAGGAGGCAGCATGTTTTTATAAAGAGCTCTACGCTAAAAATCATAAGGCAAAACAATATGATACTGAACCTGACGAACCTACTTTACTACCAGTCTACTATGGAACCGAAACCGCAGAGTATACTAGTATCCGAAATAGAACTGGCTATAAAAACGCAAAAGAATGACAAGACTCCAGGAGACGATAACATTGCAAACGAAGTGGTAAAATCTCTATGCCTACCGCTACTAAACCCACTACAATTACTCTATAACAATATTTTAGAGGCTGAAACTATCCCAGTACAATGGTCAAAATCAACAATAACTCTAATCCACAAGAAGGGAGATCGTTTTGACTTAAGTAATTATAGACCAATTAGTCTTATGACGAACATGTACAAAATATTTTCGAAAAAGATATTCCATGATGGATCATATCCAGGTCGTCACGCAAATAATAGAAAAGACAAACGAATATGGCAGCACTTTGTACATGTGTTTCATCGACTTTAAAAAGGCCTTTGATTCGTTAAACCATGAAGCAATATGGACCGCACTTGCATGCCAAGGCGTCGAAAGAAAGTACATAAATCTGATCCAAAGCATCTACTCGATGTGCTATGCTAGAGTAAGGCTAGAACGTGAAGGCACGAAGTTTCCAATACGAAGGGGAGTTCGACAAGGTGTTCCGTTATCTCCAAAAATCTTCTCAGCAGTGCTCGAGTTCGTCTTTAGGCAACTTAATTGGGAGAGTAAGGGAATAACGATTGATGGTGAAGTATTGAGTCACCTTCGCTTTGCGGATGACATCGTTGTGTTTGCCGAAAGTGCGCCAGAACTAGAGATGATGGTGGACGAACTAGCAAGAGAGAGTAGAAAGGTGGGGTTGGCACTAAACGCATCTAAGACGAAGATTATAACAAATGGAGACCATGAAGATATAATTATAGAGGGCGGAAAAATTGAATACGTGAAGGAATATGTCTATCTTGGACAATTAGTTTCGTTTGAAGGCTCTACCGAAAAAGATGTTCAACGAAGAATCGCTCTGGCGTGGAAGAAGTATTGGGGACTAAAGGAATTAATGAAGAATAAAGCTATAGAGACAAATATAAAGAAAAAGGTTTTTGACATAGCGATACTTCCATGTCTCACGTACGGCTGTCAAACTTGGTCACTAAGGAAAAAAGACGAAGAAAAATTAGCTGTTTGCCAGAGAAAAATGGAGAGGAGCATGTTAGCACTAAAATATCTGATCAAATAAAGAACAGAGCTATAAGGAAAAAAACAAAGCTAATAGAAATAAGAAAACGCATAAGGCAGTTAAAATGGCAGTGGGCAGGACACATCTGTAGATTAGAAAACGATAGGTGGACAAAACTGGTGACAGAGTGGATCCCACTGGAAGGAAAAAGGAGACAGGGTAGACCAAAAAAGAGATAGAGAGACATCTTTACCCAACGTTGTGGATCGGTTTGGATGAGAACAGTGAGAGAGAGGGATGTATGGCGAGATTTAGGGGAGGCCTACGCCGTGGAGGCGACTATTGCGGAAGAAATAGATAAATAAGACCACAATAGTGATAGTACAATTAGTATGTAAATATAGGTGATTAAGAAAGTAATGTAAAAATACGCAGTAGAAATAAAGGCTTTTTTATTTTTATTTTATTACTATTATATCAACAATTTATATAAATACAGTTCAGATAATATCATGTCATAAGTGATATATATTTTTTTACATTTTCCCACTGCTGGGCAAAAGCTTCCTCCAACTCCTTCCACCTATCGCGATCCTTTGCAGATTCCCACCATTCCTTCCATGAGTGATAAAACAATAATAAAAATAGGGATATTAAAAACTGAATTCATAACAAAAAAACCAAAGAGCTAAACTAATATGTCACAATCGTACATCACGCTCACAGAACCTCAAGACACTCAGACAGTACTTTCGTCCATCCATCCGCAAACAAATCACACCAGGATTGACGAGATATGAGCTCTAACTCTAACCTGCCCAGAAGCTGTCGATCCTCGACGGATATAGGATCGGGCACCTCCACACTTAGCGGCGGCTTCAGGTGCTCGCTCGAGCTGTCCGGGTCCTCCATATTTAAAGGTTTAGCGTCCTTTAGCAGGCTGTTACACATTTAAGGTTCTTGGGAATCTAGTGTAATATAATAAATATTAAGATGTATTCGCAGATACTTTTTACAGGATTATTAGAGTAGGTACTGAATTGTGTGTTTTTTATACGATCTGGTGATGGAGCAATCTTATGGCCCACCTGATGTTAAGTAACCATCACCTATAACAAAGTATTGTCTTGTACACAGGGCAATGAGCCCTACGACGCATTATCCTGCGTCAATTTGAGGCATACAGGCGCCCATGTGCCTGTAATTTCACCGGCAACCATTTAAAATGAATCAGCAATACTGCTTTGCGGCAGATATAGGTATGGTCTTAGAGAATTCAGACTGGAGGAGCCATGTGCGTAATATTCACAAAATTCACTTTTACAGGGGACGGGGCAACCACTACATTGAAATCCTTACTCACACAAGCTAATATGATTGCTATTTTTATAAATTTTAGCAGGCATAACACTCGCATCCATTTTATCGTAAATGGAAATGTGTACATATTCTTAAAAAGTGCAAGGCCCTAAAGAACGTCATCGATAACGATATAAATACGGAATTCGGTGTCACCAACATGGAGATGACGCAACGACTGTGCCACTGTACACCATCAGAAACGCTAGAGATTAGACCAAAGAAAGCTATCGATAATTAGATAGTGGTTAGGTTAGTGTGCGAGTTAGTGTTACCTGACGACAGCCTCGACTAGGTTGGTGTGCATGTCGGCGTGCATGTGCACGGCGGGCGGCAGGCGCGCGTGCACGACGTGCTCGCCACCGCGACGACTGTTGTGCCGGTTGCCGTGGCACGACGCGCAGTACCTATTATTGCACGGAATAATCACATTACACTAATATTATAAATGCGATTATTTGGATGTTTGTTTATTTATTTGTTTGTTACTCCATCACGTGGTAACGGCTGAACCAATTTCAATAAAATGTTTTATGTACGTAGATTATAACCTAGATTAACACAGGCTACTTTTTATCCCACAAATCAGGGCCCATGGGATAAAAATGCGGTGTCAAGTGAAGTTGCAACAGCGAGTTTAGCTTTATTTTTAGGTTACCTACACATTTAGTAGTGTAAGGCGTACGAAGTCGCGGGCAACAGCTAGTATTACATAGTTAACAGCCTATGAGGAGATTCGTACGAAACAAATTTAAGAGCTTAAAGAACTGACGGCTTAATATAAAGCATATTTACACATATTTAAAGTGATTACCGAATAGGATGATTTCCGTTGTAACTCGCGCACTCATTCGAAAAACAGATGGAGTACGCCGCTTTGTCCGTCGAGCGGCAATTCTACAACAAACAATCATAATATTGCTTCTAACTCTTACATCATCATCATCATCGACAGACCGACTTCACCCACTGCACTGCTGGGTACAGGCCTCCCCAAGTTTGTGCCTAACTCTTACAGTTATGATAAAATACAGCTTAAAGAGATTATTAATACTCGTAGTAGGTAGTAGTACATTCTTATGTATATAAGAACTTTTTTTATACAACCTGGAGATGGAACAAGCATATGCCCACCTGATTTTAAGTGGTAACCATCGCCTATACCAAAATATTGCCTCGTAGGTCACACACCTTAGGAACGTGCCTTACAATGCGCTGCCCTGCGTCCATCAACTTAAGGCATACAGGTGTAAAGCTTCATATGCCTGTAATTTCACCGGCAACCATACCCTTCAAACCGAAACACAGCAAAGCTGCTTGGCGGCAGCAATAGGTATAGCGGTAGCCGAGGAAGTGCCTCGGGCGAGAATTTTCACAAGGAACTCTAGACTTTAAAAGAAGTTATGTACATATTTACTTACTTTCATTACTTTTCGTTACGAATGCGAGGATATAAAAAAAATCTTTGTCGCATTTGCATTTTTTTTAGCAACAAACTGTTTTGCTGCTAAAAAAATGCATTCCCGGTATCCATTGTTTTTTTGAGCATGATTTAAGTGATGAAAAGTTCATTTTAAGAAGAACATACCTTATTTTCGCAGACCATCGAAACTTGCTGTTGAGGATGTAAGATGTCAAAGAATCGTTGATTTGGGTGTTCTCTGCAAAAGAAGTTGCACACCATTAAATCGCAAGTTTCACTAAAATTCCAATTAATTTACATGTATCTTTTAAAAAACTTCACTAATTTTTATCCATCCTAAAGTTGCCTGGAATTAATCACTCTCAGCGATAAGGTCGCCTATACTGACTTTTTAGGTTTATTTTAGTGTTATTTTATTTTATTAAAAAACCAACAGCGACATATAGAACCGATCTAAAATTATGTTTTAAGATTATGCAGCCAATTAAAGGTCTCTTTAAAAGTAATATAATGATAGTTTCTACAATTTACCTATGTGTAGCAGTGATAATTGGTAATGAGTAATAATAAATAAATGAGATGGTCATCAATCAGTCATCAATACTTTAAATTTGACAAATTGTTAAAGATATCTACACTCGAGAAGCGCTTATTGTAACTAGACCAGATTCTATTAATTGGTGCATTCATGGCACAATTAGAAATAAGAAAATGAGGTGATTTTCTGTGGTTATCATAACAAAGAGTTATCTTATCTTTACCCACCTGTGTATCTCATTAGCGCACTCAATGCAGAGATAGAGCGGTGGCGGCGTATCTGATGCAAAGGTCACGCTGATGCAATGGTCGTAGCAGACCTTAGCAGCCTCGGCCGAGCCCGCGTTGGGGCACATGTCTCGCTGACACAGGAACGGGACCAGATCATCTGGGTAATGGAGCTTTATTTTTAAACTATAAGGTTTATTTTTTATGTTGTGGTTAGCTGAGCCCTAACTGTTTATCTATTAACTTATTTAATACTCATACTCATATATTTAAACCGTTGAGACACAATAGAACACTTGGTTACGTCAATAATACATAAATAATTACATAAGCTTTATCTACCCAGTAGCTCATTGCACCATCATTTTGGAGGTGATACAAACAGACATATATATTTTATTAGACATCTAAACATTGATAAATATGTACTTAAGATTATAGCTGCTGTAAATGGGCATTGTATAATCTTTGAAGTATGTTAATTTTTTTATCCGGCTCGAAAGCTAAAACAAAATGTGTAACTTGAATTTGTAATTTGAATAAAACTGTAGTTCAAGTTAGTTGGTTGTGCATTTCACAGTCAAAGATTATAAATACCTAATAATTGTATATATTTTAATGGGATACTCGCGAGACGTTTTTATTTAATAATTTAGACACACAACCTGACGGGCCTCCTGATGTTAAATGGTCACCGTCGCCTATAAACTCCTGCAGGAGTCGAGGTACTGCAGTCAGTACAGTGGTTCACTCACTGGAGAACTTGCAGAGCAGCCCCTTCCTATCGAAGAGCTTGGCGTCGAAGGGCGGCCAGTAATAGAAGAGCAGCTTGGCGGCCGAGAGGCGCGCGCCCCACGTGCCGTACGCGATCACGCACAGCACGTCCTTCACCACCGACTGCTTCCACGACATCAGGCATTCCAGCAGCTGGCAGTGATGGGCTGCAAACAATGCTTACTTAGTGTGCTGACGACCTCGAACAACTTTTACGCATTACGATCCCGTAAGGGCTGCAAGAGCGAGCGATATAGCGATATCTTCGCTTGTTCCACGTTTAGAGCCCATCTGCCAGGAGCGTTGGCATTTAGAATAGATTTTATAACATGAATCGGCCTTCAGCTGTCGGATTTTTATATCGCATTAGAGCATCCTAAATTTCTAACTTGGCTTGACGTTTACATAGGCTGAACATTTTTAGGCCTTGCTCTTACCCGGCTATTAAGAAGCGACACCAGCCATTGGGAACGTATTATAAAATAATCATGATTGTTTCAACTTCATACATTAATTGAACCATTATTTAATAAATGACGCTAGGTTCCGCACACGACACGACGCGACGCATGAAGCTGAAAAATGTTATAAATTCATTTCAAAACCACAAGAGCAATGGACTCGCGTCGCAGTTGCATCGCTTGTATAGCTGTGTGTCCGATATAATTTATTTAGTGTGAGACAAAATCGGGAAAAAATTTCGTGCGTCTTGACAGTAATTTAACTATTATTCACAATCGATGTGCCATTACAGCTTGATAACTGTAATTATATTTGTTACCAAAACTTTGGTGCGATTACAGCAATGTTCATTATTTTAGTTAAATAATGAACATTGCTGTTATCAAACAAACGGACGGATAAACAGACGGTTAAATAACAATCATTGCAGTGGCCCAGTGGAGCTCATGTCATGAACATTTTACCCACTAAGAACAGCTTTGTACCTTGTACACATGAACCAATGGATAATCGTTATTCGAAGGAAATCGTTTTCTATTAATCAGTTAAAAGTTCCCATTGGACATCTTCACATATCATAATCAGATCAGGGGGAAAATTCAGGATAAAAAAATAAAAACATAACGAAAATTGACCCAAACCAAACCTCCTCTTTTTTTTAAGGTCTATTAAAATACGAGTCAACAGACTCAGGGCGACTTGCGCAACGCTGTCTAATCTTATTTAACTCTAAATAATTTCGATTAAAATAGTTGTCAAATCATACAAATTATAACATGTTTAGTTGCTAATTACGTTTAGGAATCGTAATGTTAGCCAGGCGTAGAGATACCCTGAGGAATATCTAGGTTAGTATATTAGCCATGATATTACTTTACATACAGGGTGAATTTGTAAGTAGGCGACAAGTTTTGGAAAATAGCTCAGCCCGTCATTTAGAACTATAATCTGTGTTAATTATTACTGTTATCTTAATACGATAGGAGTGCTCATTAATTAGTACCAGCTAGCTAATGAGGTAGGTATATTTATTTGTTTTAATGCAGTAATCAATTGACATATACACTTTTACTGATGCTGTGATAACTCGCCGAGGTAATCGTTTACGGTGATCCAATGAACAGTTAAAAACTTAATATCTAAATTAAGAACTAAGTGCGCTTTTAACTTGTATTATATAACCGAAAAGACTCAAGACCTGAATTTGGGCAGCAAAAATGGACCAGGAACAAGCTAACATAACCACAACTTCAAATTATGATGTCCAGGAGTTTGGTGATGAAACTTCATTGTGGAATACTTATTCCAAAATATACGACTTTTTAAATACAATAAGCATTATATTGTGTCTTTTCAGCTTTTTATTAGGTGTAGTGACGTGGATATCGATCCCTAAATGGCGAATATTTAAGAATTACGTACATTTAAATATAATATTTAGTTTCACGATTATGACTAGTCTAAATGTTTTCAGTATTTATATAACTTTCGTGTATGCATATGTTGCCCTTTGTTATCTGTTTCTAGTATACTGTTGTTGGCTATTAGTTGCATCAATGATATCGTATATGAACATAGTGAAAGTGTTTAATTTTCAAATCACGAGAAGATTTCTAAAAGCGAATTTATTTTCGTGGGGTGTACCTCTGCCATTGTCTGTATTATGTTACTTGTTATTAACATGGGGAGAGTCTTGGTCTACAGCCATTTTAGCGTTACCTTTGGTCTTTAATTTTCTGATTTATTTAAGAGTTATGTACAGTTTGTTATGTCATTCTAACATGCGAAGGCATTCCAGGAATTTTCAAAACATTAAAGTAGCAACTTTTACATTTTTAATGAGTGGAATTTTCATGTTGTTGTTAGTATTATCATCTTTAATCCCATTCGCGGATCGTCTATTCTATTACCTCACATTTTTGCCAATTATAGAGTCGTTTATAATCAGCGTTTGCTTTCTATTTCTGAAGCCCAATCGGGATGTGTGGCGGAATCAATGTTGTAATATTGTCTAGACTGTACTACTGTCAGGAGGCTTGATATAAATAAAGTGTGTATAATCACATACCAGTCAACTTATACCATTGTATTGCCAGTTACGTGAATTACGAAACCGTTTAGGACATTTAACATGACGAGACTAATAAGCGAGTTTTACGGGAATTGTCCTCCAGGTTAGCAAGACCGCAGAAGAAAATATTTTCTCGATGGAAGAACAGAGAAGAATTCCTCTATTCTTCCGTAGAGAGAAACATTTCTAGGGTGATCATGCTAGCCCTGCTGATATTTGTATACAGAATTATTTTTTTCGAATATATGTTTTTGACTTAATTTAATAATGTACTTATTTTGTAATTTGTTTTCGATTATATTTATTTAATAATTTGCATGCCTCGTGGAAGAAATAAATTGGACCCATCTATTTATAATTTTAAGAACTTTGTTTAAAAAATTATTTGATGCAAATAAATGTTCGATTGATTGATTGATTTGACCCGCGGCGGGAATCGAATCCTCTTGCGTGAGGTATCTGAGTCAAAATCTTAAATTCATAATTATTATAGAAATCTTTAAATTAAATATATTATATTAAAAACGTTTATTTCAAACCATATTTTTTTTTTATTTTAAATTTGATTGATTGTTGAGAGTAGGTATACCTGGATTGCTGGAATGCTGGAAGACCATCATGATGATGGCAGCTACTGACTGCGAAGCCTGGCTCTCTTCCTCCTGTCCAGCGTATTTACGAGCTGCGAATGAAAGCCTAATATTATACAGGTTTCAAACAAAAAGTGCGATATTCGAACTCAGAACCCTTAGTTTCACCATGTCCGTCTGCCTGTCAGTTCAACCAGTTAAATACGTTTTACTCGTAGACTATTAGATTTGAAACGTGACATGTTGCGTGCATGTATTGACCGTGTCTATCTTTAAGATTTTTTTTTTATAAGTTGTAAGCTTGCATTTGAGCACGATCTCGCCCGATGGCGCACGATGATGCAGTCTACGATGGCGCACGTTGCCTAGAAGAAACCTGTTCACTTGCGACTTGAAGACCCCTAGGTAGTAGTTATCCTAGGGCTGATATGATGATGATGACGACTGATATTAATAAACAAAATTAATGTTGGACATTTCACACAGCCCCAACTTAAGAAAAAATAAATATTTCTCTCGGCATTTCACACAGCGCTATCTAGCCCCAAACTAAGCAGAGCTTGTACTATGGGAACTAGATAACTGATAGAATACTTATACACGGTGTTTCTTAAATCACTGTTTTCCCAGAACAAACGTTGTTCAGACCATGGTTTACTACCGGTTTATAGCAATGAATACGTTATTAAAAAAAAAAATCTAGGTGTTTTCAAATAAGTCTTAAGTTGCTCAAACTTTAACCATGACATAGCACACAGCAACATAGCAAATAGCGACGTACACGCACACCACTAACTCAAATCGGCTCCGGACAGCGGGGCACTGACACCATTGTTACCAACCACCATTGTACTTGTTGCTTTGTTTTTTGTATTTTCATTCATTCATTAATTCAAATTTTGTGCAATGCTAAAAACCTAGTTAGGTGTAGTGTAGGTGGTCCCGTCCGGCTTGACGATTTTTGAGATGGTTTTAAAAATCTTAGGTAGGTAGGTAGGTACATACCATTTAATTAATCGGCACGTGCTCCGTAGAGTTTTTAAGTTTATCACGGCACTTAACAAAAATCACATAACACGGTAAGCAGGTAGGTAGGCACCTACTTAAACACTTTTTAGTCTGTTTTTGAAGTCAGAATAGAAAAATCACATAGGTATCACGTAGGTACGTAGGTAACAATCACTTAAGTTAAAAATTACGGAGGAACAGCTGCTCCACAAGAAGAAGTCGCGTGGAGTCAGGTCTGGAGGGCGAGGCGGCCAGGCCACTGGGCCGCCGCAGCCTATCCACGAAGCGAAGCGCCTATTTAGGTAGTCGCGCACGGCGCGTGCGTAGTGTGCTGGGGCTCCGTCCTGCTGGAACACCATGTCCCGCTACACGCGCAACGGGAATTCCTCCAGTCGATCCTCTACCTCCCCCCTCAGGAACTCTAAGTAGTTCTCTCCGTTCAGCCGGTCGGGCAGGAACAGAGGACCAATAATCCTGTCTCCAATGACAGCGGCCCAAACGTTTATGGACCAACGGTGCTGGAATCTGGACTGGCGGAACGCGTGCGGATTCGTGCGGCACCAACACACAAAATCATGTTGTGTAACTCGACATTCTCGCTTGGATCGGAACTCGGAAGGAACCGGAACTCTAAATTAATGAAGTTATCAAAGCCAACGCGAACAAGTGACTGAAGTGAAAATCAAAAAACAAATGAACCGTTTCCGTGCGGAGGTCTTTTTAGCAGATTGCTACCTTTACCTGGCATCCAATAAACCCGTTAGGTCTTTGGGGCATCAAGCGCCAGAGCCACAATAATCAACCGTATACGCAAGGGCATACGGAACATTGTAGGCGAAGGGCCGGCGAACAGAGCAAAAAATGGGTAAAACCCATTGTTCGGGATAAAACCCATAATTGAAATTGCCGTCATATTTTAGGGTTCATTTTTGATGTGAAAATTAAAAACCATCATTAGTCCGGTCAATTTAGACATGCAAGGGTACAAAAATTCGCAAAGAGCTTAAAATTGGTATGAATGTTCGGAACACCATATGAATGCTAAAAAGTCCCTATCGATCCCGTACCTGAATTTTTTTTATTCAAGGTCAAAGGTCTCTAAAATTAGTTTTTCGTTTTATCTCAAAAACCGTGGCTCTTAGGAAAAAAAGACATTTTTAATAAATAATAACATGATCTACAATAATTTTGATCGTTTTACTTTAATGATAAACTTACCGTTTTGCTGAAAAACGCGAAAAATCAATTTTCGAGACCTTGAATAAAAAAACCAGGTATGGGATCGATGGGGACTTTTCAGCATTCTCTATGCGAACTTTTATAGCTTCACTTCAATTTTTAGGCCTAATTGAACCGGACTACTTGATGACACTCATGTTTGTAGGTAGGTTCTTACTAGTTTGGTTCTTAGTTACCTAATTAGGTAGTTTATTTTGGTTGTCATGTCACTGCAGCACTGGGTTTTCCTGGTCACTCATTCGTCAAACATCGTAAGAAACCACCATGACCTTGGACACGGATTTTTGGTCACAGAAACTTTTCACCACACTGGTTTTTTCACCATCAGACACAATTCACGACCCTCATACCCCGACTTGATCACTGACCTAACGCAGAGTAACCAAGAAATAACCAGTGGTAGGACGAAAGAATTCAACCTAGAGTGACCAAAAAAGAACCAATGACATTATGAATAAATGACTGAATACCACCATAAAAAAAGATAAAAATATTTTGTACGGAACCCTTTATACAGTGTGTCCCTGGATAAAGTGCAACCCCGAAAGGGGGTGAAACTAGATCAAAAATTATCGACAAAAAAATAGAAAAAAAAAATAAAAATATTTAGTATATACTTTATTGATGAATTAAAATTTTTATTGCTCACTAATGACTCTATTTAATAAAAAAATGATTTCTTCCAAAGTAGTAGGTCTATTTTGTTAAAATAAAAACCATAATCATGTCAGATATGTGACGATGACGATAAAATAACAAATAACTCACAAACAAGTGGCTATCGTGACTTAAAGTTTAATTTTTGTATTAAAATTACATTTTTTATGCTGTTTTTTTCCAATAATCTCCAAAAATCTTAAAATTAAGCCTATAATACTACATATTTTTATGACTTTTTATTATTGTCTATCATAATAGCTTTTAAATAAAATAAAAACCTACGTTCTAACATAAAAAATGTGCTGGCTAGGAGCATTTAAAGTTGACCACTGATTACGTCACCACTCAGGTAGAGACCCTTTTTTAACTTATATTGTTGTAGATTACGGTCGCTGGGCCTGTTCTATGAAAGATGAAGGGTGGGGATCGAAACAGGACTCACAACAAGGCACGCCAGTCGCTCCGATATTCTCGCCGCTGCTACCGCCTACCGTACCTTACTGCGCCTTCAAGTTTTTGTTACGTTGTTTTGCTTTTGTTTTGTTTTTGACTTTTTGTTACGTTTTTGACTGTACTTTGTTGTGTTGTGGAGATGCCGCGATTGACTGAGTTCTCTCCGCGAGAAATCGCTGACATCCATTATTATTATGGTATGTCACGTGGACACACAACAGTCGCTCGTTCTGCATACATAAATGCGTTTCCGAGCAGACTTATACCGTCAGCACGAAATTTCCAAGAAGTTCACCGAAAGTTATCCAACATCGGACTTGGATTAGCAAGAGATCGCCGTGAGCAACAAGCTACCATTATTGACCATTCCATAGAAGAGGCCGTTTTAAACGATTTGTTTGCTGATCCCACAACCAGCATTAGACGCTTAGCTTTGCGTCACGGTATATCAAAAACATCCGTATGGCGAATTTTGAAAAAGAAGGGATTGCATCCATACCATTATCAGCGAGTACAGCATTTGCATGAAAATGTAGACAATCGTGCAAGATGCGTAATGTCTACGTGGATTCAACAAAAAATTAGAAATACTCCACAATTCCTAAAAAAAACTTTATGGATGGATGAAGCGAAATTCACCCGGAATGGAATCACAAATTGCAGAAACTTACATGTATGGTCCGAGGAAAATCCACACCTAAAGAGGGCGTCTACTTTTCAAGTGCAATTTTCAGTTAATGTATGGGCAGCTCTAATAGACGACACGCTGATTGGGCCAGTTATTTTACCCGCAACATTAAATGCCGAAAGTTTTTTAAACTTATTAAGAGACGATCTGCCACTACTGCTGGAAGATGTTCCGCTGGCTACAAGGCAACAGATGTATTTGCAGATGGACGGATGCCCTGCGCACTACGGGCGCAATGTGCGAAGTTTTTTAAACGAAAACTACGCTAATAGGTGGATCGGCCGGGATGGACCAGTCGGGTGGCCGGCACGTTCACCTGACCTGACACCCCTAGACTATTTTCTGTGGGGTGTTATGAAACAAAGAGTCTACAGAACGACCGTAGACACCGAGGCAGAGTTACAAGATCAAATCATGCGATGTGCCGATGAGATAAGAAGTGACCCAGAGATGGTGCTTAGAGCCACACAACAAATCGCTCTTCGTGCGGCAATGTGCCTACAACAACAAGGAAGCCATTTTGAGCATTTAATGCATTAAACAAAACCCTTATTTCATACTTACATGTAATAAGTTAAATAAAAATGTTGTAACTAAAATTTGATTTTTAATACTACCTGAGCAGCAAAAAAAAACGTGTCTCTACCTGAGTGGTGACGTAATCAGTGGTCAACTTTAAAAGCTCCTAGCCAGCACATTTTTTATGTTAGAACGTAGGTTTTTTTTATTTAAAAGCTATTATGATAGACAATAATAAAAAGTCATAAAAATTTCTAGTATTATAGGCTTAATTTTAAGATTTTTGGAGTTTATTGGAAAAAAACAGCCTAAAAAATGTAATTTTAATACAAAAATTAAACTTTAAGTCACGATAGCCACTTGTTTGTGAGTTATTTGTTATTTTATCGTCATCGTCACATATCTGACATGATTATGGTTTTTATTTTAACAAAATAGACCTACTACTTTGGAAGAAATAATTTTTTTATTAAATAGAGTAATTAGTGAGTAATAAAAATTTTAATACATCAATAAAGTATATACGAATTTTTTTTTTAATTTTTTTTTCTATTTTTTTGTCGATAATTTTTGATCTAGTTTCACCCCCTTTCGGGGTTGCACTTTATCCAGGGACACACTGTATATGAAATGTGAAATATGTAACTTATTCATAAAGATTTTGTGGGCTGAGCCTACCAGTCCAGTGAACTCAAACGATGCTTCATTTGCAGGTCAAGCTCAGAGTACAATAAACCCTAAAATCAGCTGAATTTCGGGTTGTCACCACTTATCGTACGTTCAGTTTTCAAGCAAACTTTGCTGCACTGTACTTCAATAAAAATCATCGAATTTACAAAAGTCGTAGAACTATTGTTGTTCTCCTAAGTGTCCAGAATCGCCCCCCCCCCCCTCTTCTGGATAACATACTAGTTCTGGGACACCCAGAATAATCCTGAAGTGAACATTCTGTGGACGGACGAGTCTACCTTTATGCGCGTAGGCATGTTTAACATTCACAATGAACATTATTGGGCGTTTAACAACCCAAATCTGATTAAGAAACACTCCCACCAAATACGAATTAAATTAAATGTATGGGCTATAGAGATATTTATTCAACACTTATTCAGTAAACACATAATACAATATCCTCTACACAATTACGAATCTTATCACTAAGATTGAGCAGTTAAGGCCACTAATAATTGGGTCGGCGCACGCGCATACTCTCGCCTTGAGAATCTGTTACTAACTGACGGGCGGCCGGGCGCCGCATCTGGAGACGGGACGACCGACGCGTCGGCACAGGGCCGGGAGGCGAAGGGGCAGGAGGGGCGAGAGGAGCCGCACTAGTGGGGTGCGCTATAACCTCCCCCTCCAAGTCACAAGAACGACCCGTCTGGGACTTGGCTGGTCTTCCGCGGCGCCGTTGATGGACAATTGCTGGGGATGAACCTACATAAGGGGTCAGAGCGCTGGCATGGTACTTCCCTTTAATGACCCCAGTACTATCAATGACCAAAAACGACGTTGGACTGACAATTTGGGAGACACGGTACGGGCCTTCCCGTCTGGGAGCAAACTTGCTGGTGAAACCTTTAGACGCGTTACTCGCCAGGTGAGTTTCCACAAGAACCAGGTCTCCCTCTTTATAAGTTGCAATGACTCTTCGATGCTGGTCGCCCGAAGATTTCCGAATATCTTGCTGCTCCTCAATTCGCAGACTTACTTCGCATAGAACCCGCGAGAACTCTTCTAAGTACGGGGTGATCTGCGGTACAAAGTTCTGCTGGCCTACTATTGCACGCAGGTCAGTATGCACAGCCATAGGCGACCGCAGCTCTCGAGCGAAAGTAAGGTAAGCAGCTGATTTACCTGTCCCCTGATTGTACGCACTGTTGAGCGCAAATCGCACCGTCGGGAGCAAGTTCGGCCACAACCAGGATGGCAAGAAGCTGTTTGAGCTCACGATTCTTGCGTTCCGCAGGATTAGCTTCCGGATGGTAAACGGGGATCAATGATTGCTGCACTCCTAGCACAAACATAGCCTTTTGCATCACGGCCGACACAAACTGACTTCCATTGTCCGAGATGATACGACGAGGCAAACCATATCGTAAGAAGACTTCTTCTATAAGAGCTTTAGCGCAGGACTCTGCAGTCGCATCACGAAGCGCGAACAGCTCTACCCAACGACTCGCCGTATCTTCTATAAGCAGAATCCACCTTTCTCCCTTTTGTCCTTCAGGAAGGGGACCAAACAGGTCCATCGCGAGGACTTCAAACCGCTGCTGAGGCACAGGGGTCTGTAGAAGTCCAGCAGGCTTCAAGTTAGTAGCTTTATATTTTTGACATGCGTCACAGGACTTGAGATATTGAGCTACGTAAGTCCTCATGTTCTTAAAGTAATATCGTTCTTTGATCTTTCTTAAGGTCCGCTCCAGACCCAAGTGTCCAGCAGTGGGCGCGTCGTGAAGCTCCTTTAAAAGCTCTGCCCGCAATGACTCTGGTACTACTAGTTGAGGTTCTTCGGATTCCCCATCCGGATCGCAGCGGTACAATACGCCTTGTGAAAGATAATACCCTCTATCCGTCCAACGTATGGCTGCTTCCGGGTTGTTTACATTTTCGAAATCCAAGATAATCTTGTTGACTCCAGTATCCTTTAGTTGAGCGTCCCGAAGGTCTTCTGATTTCCATTGGGGTAAGTCGACAACCACAGGGCAAATGCTACACGGACTGGTGGTAAGCAAAACCTCAGACCCTTGGTCTACTGGGCGACTGAGCGTATCCGCGACCACATTCACTCTTCCCGGGGTATACCCAATTTCCAGATCGAACGATTGTATTTTCAACGCCCAACGGGCTAATCGACCACTTGGCGTCTTTAATGACAAAAGCCATTTTAAGGGTTGATGGTCCGTAAAAATAGACACTCGTGCTCCCTCAGCGTACCCTCGGAATTTATCTAAAGCCCAAACCACTGCCAAGGCTTCCCGCTCGGTGGTATGATAGTTCCGTTCGGCAGGTGTCAATAATCTACTGGCGTACTCAATAGGTCTTTCGTCAGGAGTCACTCCTTGCATTAAAACTGCTCCAAGAGCATACGCGCTGGCATCGGTTCGCAGTACAAACGGCTCATCGAAGTTTGGCTGCTGGAGAATGGGACTAGTGGTTAGCCGCAACTTAAGTTCTTCAAAGGCTCTTTGTTCTTCCTCCCCCCATTGCCAACGTCGGTCTTTCTTCGTGAGATCCGTCAACGAGCGCGCCACTTCTGAGAACTGTGGAATAAACTTGCGAAACCAAGCGCAGGTCTGCAGAAACGTCTTAAGTTCTTTCAAATTCGTTGGAGTCTTCATATTCATCACTGCTTCGACCTTTGCAGGATCTGGCTCAATACCTCGTGAAGAAACAACGTGCCCCAGGTAAGTCACTTTATCCCTAGCGAACACACACTTACCACGGTTTGCTTTTAGGTTAAACAGACGAAGGCGCTCGAACACTTGTTCAAGATCTTTCACATGCTGATCAAGATTTGGTGAGATTACCAGAAGGTCATCAAGATAGGCAAGTACGCAGACGTCTTTTAGGCCAGATCTCATCCTATCGATCATGCGCTGGAACGTGGCTGGGGCGTTTTTAAGCCCAAAAGGCATGCGCCTCCATTGAAAGTTCCCGTACGGAGTCGTAAAAGCTGTTTTATGGCGATCCTCTGGTGCTACAATAGTCTGCCAATATCCAGCCTTCAAATCTATCGTAGACATAACGCAATCAGGCTTCGTGCTCTGCAACAGCTCGTCTATCACCGGAAGCGGGTATTTATCAGTCCGAGTGACGCTATTAAGTTTCCGGTAATCAACGCAGAACCGAATCTCCCCATTCTTCTTTGGTATCAACACCACAGGTGAGGCCCATTCCGACTCGGCTTCTTCAATGATATTGTCTTCTAGCATTCTATCTATCTCTTTTCTAATTATTTCTTTCTTAGCGGGTGAAACTCGATATGGCGGACTTGCAATTGGCACGGCATCACCAGTATCTATGCGGTGTACAGCGAACTGGGTAGGTTCTCCCCCTGGAGTAAAAATATCCTCATGGCCATTCAGGAGTTCAGCCAGTTGTTCCCGTTCCTCCAGACCGAGATGGGATCCCTCATCCTTGCGAAGACCCACAGACGAACAGGTAAGAGGCTGTAACGACCTCTTTTCAAAAACAATAGACTGAGGCGTCATATCATGTCTCACAAACCATACCCCCCTAGCGAAATCTAATACCATGCCAACGTCCTGAATGAAATTCATTCCCAACAAACTTTCAGTAGCATCCGGTAGCATAATAAAATTTACGACTAGTGCTACCCCTCGCACCGTTACGTTAACGTGCGCTACGTCGACATTTTGTGCACAAATATGCCCATCAGCATACTTAAGTTCGATAAATACATTTTTAAACTGGTGACCATTTTTAACTAAGTGAGATCTTAGACTAACACTTCCTATACAGTGCTTAGCACCCGTGTCTATTAAAATGTTTCCCACTTCACCATAGATTTCTACATTTAACACTGGACGCACTCGCGAATCGATATTATCGGAATTCGCGGACACAGATTGAAACGCAGTAACAGAAGAAACGACCGGTTTCTTTTCTTTACAGATAGGACAGTTCGAACGAATGACGCCAGGCGCTCCGCACCCAAAACACGTGATGGTCGATGCTCGAGGTTCCCCCTCAACTGGACTGTCCTTAGTAGTCTTCTTCGGATGATCAAGTCGCGGACAGTTCTCTTTCAGATGGCCGTACTGTTTGCAATAATGGCATTGCGGCTTGAATTTATTTGTAGAAGTAGAAGGCACAGCCGGCGACCGCGGAACCGTAGCGGATGAATGCAACAAAGGTTTATTATCATCGATGTGACGTGGGTGGTTTTCCTCAAGCAGTATATCTTCGACGCGGCGCGCTTCTGTTAGCAACTCCGCAAAAGTGCTAAAACTGGAGCGCGGAACCTTCTCGCGAAGACGTCGTTGCATCAGCCCATACGTCATATCTACTTGCACCGTCTCCGTCAGGGATAATGGCGGGAGCTGGGCAAAAAGCGCTCTTATGCGACAAATAAATAAATCCGTTGACTCATCCATTCGTTGCTCTCGTTCAAAAATCTTCCTATATATTTTGTGCGGGGGTAATCTTGGACCAAAAGTCTGCTTCAACGACTCTAAAGCAGCTTGCCATGTAAGGGTCGTGTCCTTCACCCCTTGCCACCATGTGGCGGCTAACCCCGTCAACAACATAGATAATCCACGAAGCGCGTTATTTTCATCGACGCCGATACATTGTTTGTACGTCTCAACAGCATCAATAAAAGCTTCGACGTTGCTGGATTTTGCTCCATCAAAACGCGTCGTACACTTGGCAAAATTTCCAGAATAAGTATGCACAGGTGTACTTACAGGATCGCTGCGACTTAGCCTGTTTATGAGCAGCAGGAGTTGGTCCGTCGTCATTACGACTGGAGCCGCTGCAGCACCAACAGCTGGCTGCAGGTCTGCTCGCGCCACCTGAGCGGCATCAGCGCCGGCGTCACGCGTAGCTGACTCCAGTGCGGGCGCTATGGGCGGCGCCATCCCTTCGCTATGCACCCCGGTGGATGCCGGGCTCGTCGTGCGCGATCTCGTTAGCACCATCTTATTTAATATTTCTCACGTAGTATTTATAACCGTCAATTAACGCCAAAGTTCACACCAAACCAACGTTTTCACGTCAACTAAACTGTTCACAGACAAAGTTCACACCAAACAGACGTCTTCACGTCATAACTACCGGTATTTAATAAGTAAATACTATGAACTTTATCAACACACCAACACTGTCTGTAATCCGTACGTAGTGTTTGTTCTACGAACTTAACAAATACCGTGTCCGTACCGTAGGCAGGTATTGTTTATGCACAGATTCACTACGAGCATCAACGAATAAACATTTTAACACTATTTGGAAAGTTATTTGTCCGTATTTGTGTCCGTACTAGCACCCTAGGTTCAGATATTTACGTAATACCTGCATCAAAACCTAGTCACAACAACGCACCATACGACAACATGACAACAAAGTAACAACATGACGAAAAAACTATATCCAAACAAAAATGTTCAATGTCCGTAGTCGAGTAGTAACAGCCAAAAAAAACCCGAGTTTTTCTCAGAACGGCGTGGCGCTCGCGACACGAGGCTGGTGACGCTTGTACTACCCGAGGTTTCACGTACACCACAACAGTTTACGATTCTGCTCCACGTTAGGCTGCCAGTTATAGAGATATTTATTCAACACTTATTCAGTAAACACATAATACAATATCCTCTACACAATTACGAATCTTATCACTAAGATTGAGCAGTTAAGGCCACTAATAATTGGGTCGGCGCACGCGCATACTCTCGCCTTGAGAATCTGTTACTAACTGACGGGCGGCCGGGCGCCGCATCTGGAGACGGGACGACCGACGCGTCGGCACAGGGCCGGGAGGCGAAGGGGCAGGAGGGGCGAGAGGAGCCGCACTAGTGGGGTGCGCTATAGGGCCAGCATTATCAATGAAGTGATAATCGGGCCAGTGTTCATCGAAGGAAATTTAAATGGTGCTTTCTACTTGGACATGCTGATAACAGCAATACCAGAGCTACTGGAAGGCGTTCCCCTAGCTTATTTACGTGAACTTTACTACCAGCATGATGGTTGCCCAGCGCACTACGCGGTTCAAGTACGTGCGTACTTTGATGATGAATTTAGTGAAAGGTGGATTGGGAGAGGTGGTCCAGTAGCATGGCCAGCCAGAAGCCCTGATTTAACTCCACTAGACTTTTTTTGTGGTCGGAGGCAAAACGGCTGGTTTACACTCATGAAGCCACAAGTAGAGACCAACTTAAACAAAAAATATTGAGTGCGTTTGATAAAATAAGACGCAAAACAAACATTCTACGAAAACTGAAAGACAATTTACAAAAACGTGCTCGCCTATGTATCGAAGTCAATGGACGACATTTTGAGCATTTGCTTTAATACATGTAGGCAGTGACTGACAGGTAACTGTATTTTAATCGTGTAAATACCTACTTAGTTGATTCCAATTAATCATTGTAAATAATCTGATTCCAATTTTTTAAATACGCCTGAAATCCTTACTATCAATTTTGTACTTACGTTCTTAGCTAAGGTAATAAGGTAACTAAGTACGTACCTACTTCATTAACTTCGACAGCTAGAATTTCTGACGGTCCTAAGCCCGGCTAAGTATGAAGGGAAAATTGGAGTCAACGGCACATGGAGCTAATCTTTTGTTAGATACCTGGGGCCCATTGTTAACGATTATGATTGTTATTCCTATCAATAGCTACCAAATGTTCAATGGGGTTGTATTGTCATAGCAACGGCTGTCATTGAAAAAAGATTGTGTTAGTAGAATACCAAAAGGTATCTAGTGGCGATTTTTCGACGATACCGTGAAACAATAGGTTTAGTAGAATTGGGGCCCTGGTACCTACCTATTACACAATGATTTATCTTGCGCGTGCGGGGGTTAGGTATCTACACCGGGCGCCCGCTGTATCTGTGTTGCAGAGAGTTACGTTCGTTCAGACATTTTATATTCATAAAGTTTTCGTGTTTTTAAAAAACCAAACACATATTTTTTTTTATTTGATGATATAAACCGGTAGTAAACCATGGTCTGAACAACGTTTGTTCTGGGAAAACAGTGATTTAAAAAACACCGTGTATACTTTTTTATTTGTGTAAATACATACTTATACAGGGTGGCCGGGACATTGACGTCCAAACAAAAAATTTAGGTCCCTCGTATTGTGAGGTATCCGAATCACCCCATGTATGTCCTTCCGTGATTTCATAGTTTTCGAGTTATGAATTTTTTTCTGATATTTTGAAAATTTTCGACCAAATCAACTTAAAAAAATTCTAAACAAAAATAGAAGACTTTCTAGAGATTTTTGTTTTGCAACTGAATCTTCATGAGTTGTACTTTTATGCATAAAATAATCAGCTTCGTAACTTTGATGAAAAATATGAAAATATTTGTCAAAAGTGAAAAATTTACCTACGTCGTGAATTATGATCTAAATTTTCAACTTAATGCTTATTAAAACTGAGAGTCCGGCGCATTTTAAGGTATACTTAGGAACCATGCAGCAATCTGTTTAGATATTTAATTTAAAGTTTAGGTCATAATTCACCGAACGTAAATTTTTCACTTTATACCAATATTTTCATATTTTTCATTATAGTTACGAAAATGATTAATTTTTGCATACAAATATAACTCAGGAAGTTGCAAAACAAAAATCCCTAAAAAGTGTCCTACTTTTTGTTTAGAATTTTTTTAAGGTGCTTAGGCCTAAAATTTTCATAATTTTAGAAAAAAATTCATAACTCGAAAACTATGAAAAATCACGGAACATATATGGGGGTGATTCGGATACGAGGGATCTAATTTTTTTGCTTGGACGTCAATGTTCCGGCCACCCTGTATAAAGAAACAACCAGACCCAGAACAAATATCTATACATCATAGACATAGACAATCATTTATTTGCTAAATAGCACACATAATAAATTTACAAAAGATGATTCAAAATAAAAATTATAAAAATGATTAAAAATAATAATTAAATAAAATAATGGTAAAAATAACAATATTAAACAGTACCTACCTACATGCAAAACAGAAACAAACAATATAATACAATAATTAATTTTAAACGTGAGGTAGGTATGTTGTGTGGTATAGCAGCAAAAGGGCCTCGACTCAGCATTATGTCCACCGGTTTAGCAGTTGACGCTGTTATTCTGCCGAGACCGCTTAATCACCCACTAGACCCCGTGAGTGCAAAATTATAATTGTGTGATGTCAAAGATGAAATATGTGATGTGTATCATAAATAAAAATATAATAATGTCAGGTGAATTGATTATAAAAATTACATGAATAAATTATAAAAATAGTATTAAAAATAAAAATAAAAAAATAATTAGAATTGAATTATAATAATAAAGAAAAATACCCTTAAACTAGCAGGTAAAAGGGGCGTTCGCACCAGGCAACCCAGTTTTCTGCCTATCATGCAAACATTTGTTCCGCGGCGGGAATTGAACCCGCAACCTCTTTGCGTTTCAGCCGGCTACTCGCCACTGCGCCACGGAGGTCGTCAAACCTGCGTACTACCTAGTATAGGATTAGCAAGCTGTAGTAGAGACCTCTGGAGATGTATGGGGAGGCCTATGTTCAGCAGTGGACGTCATTTGGCTGATATGATTCAAATACTCACTGATAGTAAACGGCAGTATATAATAGCACAGCAGGTTGAGTATTTCCTGATGCAAGACCACGGGAAACACCGCCACACAGTACGCCACGAGGTAAGGCAAGTTGTCGATCATGTCATACTCCAGGAATGGGAGCAGGCAGCCGAGGCATTGGAGGACTGCTTGTCCGAACGCTGAAACGAAAACCTTTTCTTTAAACAAGACCGGCCATGTGCGAGTCAGACCCGTGCACCGAGAGTTTCGTACCTGCTTAGGTTTATGTTAATTTAGCAGCGCCATCTTCTATAGTTAGCAGTAAAAACCAATTACATTTATGGTAGATTTATAAATAAAACGATGCTAGACAAAAGTGCGGTTTTATTTTTCGTGTAGTACCTAATATTTGGATGATTTTTATCGACCATACATTTTTCGAGTTCTTCGCTTTGCAAATTCGAAGATAAGGTGGATTGGTGTTTTTGATCAAAATTCTTAAGCACTGGGGTTGACCACCAGGCCATTATTAGCTCGTCTGCGATTTACCCTGGATTAGTCTTACCCTGGATGCCGTACTGCAGATGCGGCGCAGAGTCCACCAGCTGCGAGATCGCGTTGAAGAGTCCCTTGTAGTCCAGGTTCGGGTATAGTGCCATGCGGTCGCCGTCGTTATCAGCGTCGCGGATCATCTCCAGGGGCGACCGCGGGACATCCTTCAGAACACCTATCGAATTACATCTTTTAGTTTCCAATTGAACGTTGATACTCGTGAACGTAAATGCAGAGGACGGCCCACATAGGTGAAAAGAAGAGCTAATATAGGCTGCCGGGAGCTCTTGTTTGCAGGCCGCTCTCAGGCAATCTGTGGGAGAGGTGTGTTCTGTTCTGTTCATCTGTTCAGCAGTGGACGTCCTACCGCTGCGCTGTTACGATTTACGGGGAGAATTACTCGTATGTAAAAGAACAGCGCTTCAGCGAAGCGGCTTTAGCATGTTTTAAGACCATGGCGTAAGGTAAGGATCCAGGTGGTACTTCTTGTGCGGTGCTTACGACTCTTAAAAATCAAGCTTCATGTAACATGTGGGAGCAGCTAAGAATCTCTAAAGCACCCTGAATTATTTCATCACCATCTTCCACGTTCTTTCACCAATTTTTTGGTCAAGACTTATTTCAATGCGTCCATATTTCTGGTCCCTATCAAGGACCTACTGTTGTAGGTTTATAGGTAGGTTAGGTACTAACAAACATTCCATACATTACTCCCACTGGGTCTGATGATAAACGCAGACGGTAGAACGGCCGTGGTTGGTTATTCTTAGTGATTTTCTTCTTCGTGTTCTTTAACTTTCGAAGTTCGGGAAACAGATATTTCTAGCCCGAACTTCAACGAACCCTCAAAGTTAAAGGGTACAACAATTCTAAGCTGCATTCAAGCAATTATAACTTCGGCTTGTCTCAGATATATGTATGTAGGTACTTACTGAGCAATGTCTGGGAGAAGTACTTGACGGTGTTGGCGATGTCGACGCCGGACGGCAGTGGCTGGATGTTGTGCATCAGCCTTAGCTGGCAGTCGTACAGACTGCGGATCTTCGCTGTGACTGCATGTTAAATGATTAAGTAATAGTTATTATAGAAAAACGTGGTTTATAAGTTCCGGACTATGCCGCTAGATAGACGTGGTCTTTTATCACCATTCCTAATAGGTGCTTTCCTTCACGGTAAGAAAACTTTCGGCTTAGATAGCTCTGCACGTATTGACCATGTTTTTCCTGTGGATTAAGGCTGACTAAGCTGGCAGAACATATCCAACTCTTAGACCGGAAATTCTAAGCCTTATAAAGTTTCTAAAAGTTTTGAGAGTCAGTTATTATTATTATTATTATTATAGCTCGCTTCGCTCGCCTTTAATTTGATCAGCTTGCTTTGGCTCAACAATAACGATAAATATAACGATCAGTAGGAAAAACTTTTATACTTGCTACAGACTCTAGTTAAGACTCCACTTCGCGACTATGTAGGAATAAAACTAGAGCCCTAAGCCCAAACCCCTAACCAATAGTTAGTATGTAGGTACTAAAGAAGTCAGGTGGGAATATCAAGCAATTCAAGCTACATGCATTTTTTTACAAATAAACGTTTAATATCAATGTCTTGTTATTTTAGCAATTAAAATGGGTATGCCATTCGAATTAATAACTCAAATTAAATCTTCAAATTAATTTTAATGTTATGACATAACATAGTAACTCATAACAAGCAAAATAAAACATGAACCACTAGACATCAAACAAGTAAACTAATAAGAAAGAAACAGAATAGTAAGCAGATCGCACAGACATACAGTCAGCCCATATCTGTAAGAAAGGTGCGCCACACACACAGGGATACAAAGGATTTGGATTCTGATAACTAACTTATCTATACTACCTATTACAATACATTTTTAGTGATTTAATAAGTTACCTCAATATTAATCGACCTTTACTCGTTGCATAATAGGTTAATTTTTGTAACATTTATGTTTAAAATGATTATTTTCGGCTGTTAGATATGTTAGCTTGAAACAGCAAGCTGATATAAACAAGCACAAACACATCTAGTATAATAATATTATATAAAGGAGATCCGGTTTCCATCACTTAAATCTCTATTTTTTTTTTATTTCACACTACAAATAGTAATCCTAATCAACCAAAATGAGAAAGTAGTTGATTTGAAACTACATACAAAAACTAAAATAAAAAAAGAAAAGCTCAAATAATATAAATATAGATTAATATATATAAATATTGAGTTAGCAGAACCAGAAAACATTTAACATCCAAAACAATATTGCATAAGGTATCCAAACATGTACAAACATCAATTAACATCAAAGGTCGGGAATAGGATCACACAAAGTGACAAACATTCCGAACACTGAACACCGGGAGAAGAACAGCCAAGATGCATTCTGGATTGGGTTACCATCTCTTCCCCAGTAACCCCCATTAAGATAATCCTTGAATGATTACTAGGCCTAATTGTTTTCAAATTCAGAACTACATCTATACTCATGTAAGGTAGAGCATGTTGATACCGCCTACATTTTTTTAAGACCTTTAACCCTACATTAGATTTCATTTCATTTCTCAATTAAGTATTATAGATATTTGACAGAAATGTATTAAAATTTATCTATATGAAAACCTACACAAGCCCATTGCTTACCTGATGTTAGGCAGTGGCCTAATTGTTATAGGCGGTCTAAGACTTGGTTTACATGGCATTGCATTGCACCTGACACATACAGGTGAATGAATGCTTAGCTGAGATATAGGCTATTCTAGACCTAAGATTTTTAAAACCATCTCAAAAAATTTCAACCCTAGATGGTCCCGTCTAGGCTTGAAAATTATTGAGATGGTTTTTAAAATCTTTGAATTTTCCGTAAGTGTTCATAACACTAGAAAAATAAAAATACTATTCTAGACTTGTGCTCAAGTGTGAACCAAAACTCAAGCATAGATTTTTTACAACTTTCAATGTTCTCGAGTCTCAAATCTGTTTTGAGTTGATTGGCATACAGACCTAAGTAATAATTATTTATTTATGAGCATTAATATTGGAAACTAGGACTTCATCATAAAAACACTCAGTCATGTGTAAGTATTGTACTTTGGGTAGAAATAAAAGAAGTTTGTAGCTTGAAGTAATAAGGTGTTTTCTCAGTTGGATCTAGCAGGGATTTTAGAATAATTTTAGATAGGTGAGAAGAGTAGTGAAAGATTTAGAATATTGGTAGAATATAAAGCTGAAAATAAGCTATTATTAAATTCTAATTTATTTATAACATTAATTTCCAAAAATTTGAATGCCAGAGAGTAGTTAGCTGGCTATAAAATACAATTTTGGCAATATACTAGATTACCCTAATAATGTTGGTGTTATTTGTCCATCGATAAACAGAAAATTTAGTAAAGCTATTGCATGGCACAATTGATAGGCAGTTGTCTATTAGGTAATTGCTAATAAACAGGTAGAAATCTCTATTTATCTCTTTTTTCAAGAGTCTAAGAGAAACTAGGTAGGTAATAAACTTAGAAACAAAAGATTTTGGTTTTATACCTATCTTATATGAGATCCTTATAGGTACACAAAAGAACAATTTTTTTCTAGCTAGAGAGTTATCAGCTAAGAAGAGGGTAACCATATTTTAAGAGAAAGCATATCACAGCATAGATTATGGAAAGTAGGTCATCTTCGGTCACTCTGGCACACATAGAAATCTCTGTAAGGCCCTATTGTTTGACTAATTAGGTCACACAGGCTGAAGAGTTATGAACATAATGACTAAAGGAACTACAACATTTTATTACTTTTAGTTGAGACTTAGTGTTTTTTACAAAGGCTAAGGAGTGACCAGGAAGAAGACCACTATAAATGGATACTGTGTTCAGGAAAGGGGTCGTGCGACAACAGAACACAACCGAACGCAAGTTGTAGTTCACCTTTCAGATACAACGGCTCCGAAGTCTGCATATCGCATGGAGGCAGCATTTATAACACAAAAAGCTTTCACTAACCAACGACGGCCCGATTGTAACAACTCTGAAAAATAAACGCGTTTAATGACCATGCAAGCGGGTTTTGATCAGTTGAATTAAGTTTTATGGCGGATAATAAGCGGATACTCACAAGCGGCCGCCCTCGTTCCCATGTTTATAAGCTGAATCTTGAAACTGCCCTGCATTGGGCTGCTGAATTACTCCCACCGATAACATCAACAATCAATAAAGGTAGATCCGAGCGCGGGGCGAAAGAGATAAGACCTGAATCTAGATTTCCCTTTCGGACTATAGTATTGATCGCGATCGTATTCTGCAATTTCCTTGCGGATTTCAGTATTTCCGTGTTTGTCTGTTTTCATGTTTTGAAATGAAACCGCGCGTTCTGCGCATGATTCGGTAACGTCAAATTCAATTTCGAATCCGAGCCGGAATGTCATTTGTCACTGCCGTCACTTCCTTATCCGTCATGACAGCAGCCCGAAACAAGACAACCTGAAAATTTTTGGCGGCCGGCGCGCCGCCCGCCGTCTAACGCTGGCGAAAAAGTTAGCCATAGAGAAATACTAGCCAGGAAATTGGTACTGATGATGCTAATTCATACCTATTTGAATAATTATCTGTGTACTATTGTAATAAATGATCTACAAATAGTTAGACACATGTACCTACCTAAATGGAAACTAATTTCTTTTTATCATAAAGTATTATTAAAGAGTGCTTCGGATCGAAATATGAAAAGTGGTAGGTACCTACATATTTTTCTTATGGCTTTACTTGATCTTGTTTGATGACTTTCGTGGCGCAGTTCGGAATAGCCGGCTGAGACGCAAGAGCTCCATCGCAAGAGACCACAACGGATTTGATTCCTGTCGTGGAACAAATGTTTGCATGATCTACCTACAGTTATTTGTAACGGGTCTGGGTGCTTCTCAATGGTATTTATCTACCTAAATATAAGACATTGGGCTGTCCCAAAATAAATCACTGAATACCTAAGCTATTTTAACAAAATCACTTAAAACTTAATTTTCGATACTCCGTATTGAGTACCTAGTGATGTGTTTGACTAATCTGAACCTCAGCGCAGAGAACGTTGTCGACAAATCTCGCAAGTTGATTTGAAGGTTTCTACGGAAAATTTACCTTAATTTTCAACTTGTTTTATTTTTCGGAATTTTCCCGTTACTTGTGCTGTAAGACCACGCTTATAACCAAAATTGACAATTCTAACTCACACTTGACCGATTTTTTTATAATATTCATCAACTTCCATCAAGACATACCTATACAAAAATAAAAATGTATCTCGGTCTGTCCGTTTGTTACGTTTTCACGATTAGCAGCTGAGCCGATTTCGATGAAATTTGGTACTTAAATAACCTATTGACGTAAGTACCTACGTGACCTACAAACAAGCTTAACGTAGTAGACCGTACTTTCTTATATCTAATATTGAAATGAAATCAATCAACAAACGAGACAAAATACTCTCCGTGGGAAAATTATTGTTTCTCATCTTTCGTTGACAGATTGAACTATACAAAACATTCATAATTGTCTTCTACAACCAATCGATCCGTAATTTTCCGTAATATAACCCTTATCACTAAGGTTTAAGGTTAATTTTGATCTTGGGAGATGATTGGTATGCTTCTCCGTTGAACAATAATTTTGTGATGTAACCTAGCGGACAATAACGTTCGATGATGATCCTAATGAAGTATTAGCTACAATGATCAATTAATCGTTATAACTGAGAGTTTGGGAGCAGTGATTAATAGTTTTAAGAGATTCCACAGAATACAGAATAGTATTCTGTATTCTGTGGGAGATTCTAAAATGTTAGATTGGTAGGTACTACCTAGGTGCATGGTAAGGTGCATGCCTATCTACCTATGATTCTAATTAAAATACTAGGTACTTGTAAAAATACTCTTATTTAAGGAAGAGCGGGGCCTTATTTATAACACAAGTTTTATACATAAACGAAGGTTCTAACCTTAAAATATTATGTACTACCTGTTACAACAATAAAACATTTTGTTTTGTTTTTTTTATTAGTTTTTAAGAGCTCTACTTCACTTTTTAATTTCCTTGTAACCGCTAGAAATAATAGTTTTTTTTCTCTCTGAAGTTTATGTAGTAACTACTTAGGTACCTACTACAAATAAATTTAGTAGAAGGTACGAAGTACTTAGACGTCTCAGAAACAATATTGTATTTTATTTTATACATTTTTTTTATTATCAGCCCACTGTCCCACTGCTGGGCAAAGGCCTCCCCCATTCTTTCCAGACTTCGCGGTCCTGAGCTGATTGTAGCCAATCCGTTAGGAATTTATCCAGCTCGTCCCGCCATCTACGTTTCGGTCTGCCGCGTCGCCTCGCTAGGTCAGGACGCCACTCGGTGGCTATCCTTGCCCACAGCTCACTTGGCATGCGACAGACATGCCCAGCCCAGTTCCACTTCAGCTGGGCGGCTTTGGTGGCTACGTCAACAATTTTGGTCTTTGAGCGCAGTTCAGTGTTCCGGACTCTGTCCGTTCGCTTGACACCCAAGATGCTGCGTTCCATCGCACGCTGACAAACTTTGAGCTTGGACTTTCAAATGTTAGTCAGTGACCAGTTCTGCGCACCATATGTCAAAACGGGAAGGATGCATACGTCCATTAGCTTTCTCTTGAGCGCTAAAGGAAGATCTCCTTTCATCATATCTCCCATGGCCCAATAGCTCCTCCAGGCATTTTCGGTTCGCCGAGCGATTTCCTTAACCTGCCTGTTCTCGAAGGAGACTATTTGGCCTAGGTAGATATACTCTGGGACGTATGCTAGGTTTTCTGCATCCACCGTTATTCTTGTCTTAACGCTGTTGGTCATGACCTTTGTTTTTGTTCTGTTCATTCCAAGTCCAATCTCAAAGCTTGCTATGCTAAGTTCTTGAAGCATCGTTTGTAGTTCTGTGGCTGATGAAGAAAAGAGGACTATGTCGTCCGCAAAACGGAGGTTTGTCAGCTTCACTCCTCATTTTATACATAAAATACAATATTGTTTATGACAATAATTTGATTTGATTTGTTACGGTAAGACTTCCAATTGTACCTACATGTAGATAGTAGACCAATAAAGGAAACACAACTAAATAAATAAGTCTAGACATTTGACTCAGCGCCATCTAGCCCCAAACTAAGCAAATCTTGTACTATGGGAACCACATACTTTTGTTTGTTAATTCATACCTAGGTACTTATAATTATAGAAAAACAACTAGACCCGGAACAAATATCTGTAGATCATGCAAACATTTGTCCCGTGGTGGGAATCGAACCCACATGCAAACAAAATAATTGAATATCATACAGCTTATAATAGCTAGTGCTCCTTCAACTACAAATCCTAATTACAAGTCTAAAGGGACATAATATAGCAACCATTTGTGCCCCATCTCAACTTTACACCCACCATGTATGTAGGTAAGTAGGTATACAACTATCTGACCACCCACACATAGATGAAATTGGGTGCAAGCAAAGCAACAATAGATTGGCTCTATTTGTCCATCAACTCATTACTCTCTTTTGTGTCCTGTTGGTTAAGCGTTGGGCAATTATTATTGTTGACTGAGCAGCGTAGGTGATAGGTATCTACTTTATCTTTGCTGATTGCATTTGAAAAGGCGTTAAATGTACCTATACTTGATTATTTGAGGGGCACAGCTTACAGATATTGGCAATAGAGGGTATTTATGTACGTACCTTTGTTTTTTAAATGTTTTTTAAGTGATATCGTTCACTTTTTGGCTGCCTAGAAAAGACAAGTGCAAGCCGCTCAACCACTCAAGGTTGGTCGCTTTGGAAATTTATGGAGGAGGCCTATGTTCAGCAGTGGTCGTCTGAATTATGATGATGAGGTATAATTGGTGTGGCAGCTTACAATAATTTATCGCTATAATGTAATCCGCAATATGATTACTATTATACAACGATTCCATATCGCATTGTTGTGAAGGTAAGGTCTCATTCATAGGCCTATTGATTGAGGTTTGCGGAGTTAGTTCTAGCATAGATATGTAGATGGATCTAGGCAAAACATACTGAAGCATTTACATCTATCTCCATTATTACCATCAGCACTATTAAGGGTGGCTTGCGCAGCGATGCCTAAACGTGTTTAGTGTGAGAGTGAGAGTGTGAGTTTGTGAGGCCAGTGTTGATTTCACGGACAACCAGACTAACCAACTAATAACAGAGCCTGACTATTAACAGCAGGTAGGTACTAAAATCTAAATGTAACATACATTTTATAGGGCTAAATGTAGGTTTGTTTCCATCAGTGTTACGACAGTGTTTTGGTTCAATTCGTGGGTGAGTACGCGGCGGCGGCGGTGGGGGTTGTGTGGATTCCCTGCGTCAGCGGTGGCCCAGGGCGTCGGTTCTCGACGAACCCGCAAACTTCTGCTTCTCAGCCAACTATTCGCCCATTGCTCCGTAGTAGGGTCAGCTTTCCTGGTCGTTCTTCACTATCTCATGTCTTTTGACACTACATCCCTCCACCTTATCTTGGATCTAGCTCTAGATCTTCGATTTTCGATGGAAAGTTGTAGTGCCAAATTCCCTACCCAGTCAGGAAGTCATCTACCAATAAACTCCATAAAGTGTCTATTGGTAGATATTAACAGTAGATCGCAGCTCAATCGACATAAAAACGTTAAACCACAGCTTCCCTCAAGATGGCGCTGGCTTGCGTCACTAATGTCATAATAACAATGATTACGCGCATGCGCGATCCGTGTCACCCGCAGCAAAGCCTTCAGCACTAGGGATGGGATAATGCCTTTTGTTAAATAATAGACTGACAATAAATAGCGATATTACCGATATAAAGTAAGTATCATGTATAATAAAGTGTTTTCTCTAAATCTAAGTAGGTACTTATCTCCTAGACCATATTTGAGGACGGTCTTAAGGTATATTAAGATATAGGTACTGTGCATAGCAATAAAGTCGGCGTTGTACCGTGAATAATCAATGTATCACTATTATAAATACGGGATTTATCACGTACCGTTTTATCAGCGTTTCGACCGACAATGTTCCAGTTCAATTCGTGAACCTTCTTTATTCTTTATTGCACACAAGAAAATACATTTATAAATACAGAAAAAGAGGTCATGTACAAAGACAATGTAAAAAAGGTAATGTACCTTCATCAGGGTGAGTGCGACCCGCTCCGCACTACATCTCCCTCTGCGCGCGAGTAGACGGGCGTGGTGGTGAGGGGTGCGTCAACGATCCCCCATCGTGTTGACAGGCTGCATTACATCATTATAATCACTGCTGTTCTCTTCGGTAGTCCTCGCTACAGGCAAAAACACAATGATAACTATGTCTCTACCAGGTTAACTCACTCCTCTGTCACTTGCATCTTGAAGACATGGCCTCCAGGCTGGCGGTAGAAGCCATCCTCTATCTCTGTTAAAGTTCGGCACACGACTTATTTCTATCGCCTCTCTGATCTTGCGAGGGACGATGTATTGCGATATTGTGGATAGCAATAAAGTTGGCGTATTCCATACCGCGAATGTAGAGTTGCGATTATATCGATGTTGTGGATAGCGTTAAAGTCGGCGATGTAACGCGAATTTATCTATGTATCGATAAAAGTAACAAACATCACTGTTCCTGCCATGCCACTCCAAGGTTCCCACATCTCAAATGATGGTAAAATTATATCAAACACCTTTTTCTGTTGTCGAAATGAGATCATTGTTTCTTATTTGAGTATTATTCGCATTAATCTATTTAAACACGCGAATGTGTCAGCGAATCGTATCTTTATTAGGATCAATTGATGAAGACGTAACAAAAACGTAACCCTCTTTTGGCAGTCGGTTAATGAGCTACAGTTGTTATGGTTTTTAACCGACTTAAAAACAGAAAGAAGTTCTCAATTCGTCAGAATTTTAATTTACACGGATACCTAACTTTTTATTGCGTTAACCAATTTTGATGATTTTTTTTAATTGATGGGTTTTAACTCTAGGGTAGGTCTAAGGATCTAGAAAGCCTGCAACCAACGGCTTCCAGCCACCTTTAGACATATGTAGACATTTATTATTCACTTTACATTACTCGTTCCATACACACATACATTTCCATCTAGTGGGCCTTCCCCCCACTCAAGCTCAAGCTATAGTCATTAATATAATGCATGACCACTATAGGTCACTATAGGTGACTATAGGTCACTGCCGTATTCTAATTATAGAGAATGCATTCGACCCGGTTCATTCAAATTCCTCTGAGCCGCATTGCGCTGAGCTTTTCTTTCCCCATCGATTGCGAAACTAAACGTTTCTGAACTACTCTACCAAAGACAAATTATGAATTCATGTTTTCTGTATCTTGCTACAGGAGTTTCATCTTTATCTGGGTTAGATTGAAAATTATAACACTGCTACAAGCATTTTTACCCGCAGTTAAATCTAGCTACCTTTAATTTTGTTTTTGTCGGAAAAGCTTCCGTATTCAAATGCCAGCAAAGCCGATTTTCGATTACTTTTAAGAATCTTGTTTTAATTAAATTAGTGAGATTATAAGAAAATGTGACCAAAACAGTCACGAATCTAGGTTTCCAACTGCAAGGACAGATATCGCAATTTTAATATTATTTTTATACTTAATAGCTGTTATTGTTAGCGTGGCGGCATCTAATCTGGTGACATTGACGGGAACCACAAGATGGATAACTTAATTTTATAAAGGTACAATTACTTGATAACTACTATAATCTTCTGAAAAATCAACTAAAATGAAAAATACCGCAAATTGTGACAAAGGGTAGAGATAACGGCCGACGCAGCGCTATCAATAAGCTTTCAATAATTTCGCACGGGACGAGCACTCAAACTATTTTCACGTCCTCGTATCGTATATAAACTGTTATGTTATTTCTGGAGTATAATTGACGAATTTGAATTTGAATAGAGACGTTTGCAAGTTTAAATTCCGCCTGGTTCGTAATGTTTGGGTTGATTTTCTATAGTAATTAAATCGCTCAGGCTTCACAACCATACACAAAAATGTATTGGCGTGATACTTGATGGGTTAAATAATGTAATACCAAACAGAATATCTTAATGTTAAGAAATATTATTAATGGATTGCAATGCTTATGCGTTTACCCAGATAACAGCTAACTCTCGGATCACAAGTTGTCGCTACGACCAGACTTACAGAAATAATTTTGAAAACACCAAGGGCTCCGGTACCCCATGCATACCCAGGGTCGCGATCCCAATCGTCTCAAAAACTTACTTAATCACTATCGAGACTTTAATATTTGCGTCGCTTGAGATCTGCGGCTGAATTAGCTGCCGCTCTCGCCATAACTGCTGTACCAGACAGATGAGATGGCGCAAGGGAATCGACGCACGTAGCGTCCAACAAAGGCCTACCCTCTCCCAAGGAACAAGAGTCATACTGTCAGGCCGCTTAGCATCGTCACGTATCAGACTGTTCGAGAACAGTTGGACCGTTGTACCAAATTTACCTCCCTAGTATAAATAACACCTACTATATATTTTATTTCATGATTATTTTGTGTCCCTATTAGTTCCACCAAACAACGGGCCCACACGAACTTGCGAAGTGATAGACAGGCGACAGGCTGTCAGTGTGATTGCCCATAACTAATAATAAACTGTCCGTCTGTCTGTCCTTGAACTATTAACACATACATTGTGTAAATTTTTTTTATAACACGTTAGAGCTCCATAATCTATGATTTACAGCATAATAAAGTAAACAGACACTTGTCTATTGCATATTTAAAATGGCGTATTGAGTTCGCGTGATCGGTCGTATCGTAATATTAACTGTGTGTCACCAATATTGTAATAGCAAGTGTCCTAGTTATCCATTAAAGTTGCTTGCAAGCTTTTGCATGTGTCCCACGCGTGGGAAAATGGATAGTTTGATGAGAAAGTTTGATGTTATGTAACATTGCGAGTCACGTACATTAGGTAATTTTTTTACGAACGAGAGATAAATGAAGGATAATTCTCGTTTAGTTAGTTTTAACAAAGTTTAGACCAGAACTCGATGTCTGTCAATGCCTCCAATATTTTAGGTTGCTTACATCGGTCGCTTAGGTGTACAAGTACCTGCCGTAAGTTTTTCTGAAATGTGTGATTCTGCTCATGAAAATAATCAACATTTCATAAAAATAAAACTGAATTTCAACATTGTTTTTTAGAATAATCTATCATTTTAGTTTGTCTTCAAATCAATCGTTTTATAGTTACCCTATAAGTATGAAAGGTAGTTTGCCTAAGCAGAGAGCTAATATAATTACTCATTTTTTCACTGACGATTCATCGATAAAAACATCGAATTACGAAAAACCGAAAGTCAAAGTCAAAGTCAAATAAGTCAAATATTTTTATTCATTAAAATCACAAGGATCACTTTGAAACGTCAATTTTACTGTCTGTTCCTTCGCGACCAAGCCAGGAAAGAAAGGCAAGAAACAAGGCTGGTTACATATACAGAAAATAAATTACGTCTAAATTGTAACATTTTGAACGACTTGGAGCAATTTCTATCCCAAGCTTCTCTATCATCTAAATACTCGTAATCCGATATTTTATAGTAGGCTTTTTATAAAGATTTAGTTTAATTACGTTTTTAGATTTATTAATTGTCAATTTTTATACATCCCTTGGGAGTTTGTTATAAAAGCGTACACCTTGCCTTTTAAACGATTTACTAACTTTATGGAGTCTACAAGTGGCAACAGCGAGTTTATCTTTATTTCTAGTATTAAATTTATGATTATCGCTATTTTTCTTAAACTTTTTCTATTTTATTCTTGTGAACATACATCAGATTTTCATAGATGTATTGACAAGGGAATATCATAACATTTATTTCTTTAAACTTATTGCGTAATGATTCTCTGGGGCCCATATTATAAATTGTACGAACAGCCCTCTTCTGTAGCACAAAAACGGTGTTTATGTCTACAGCACTCCCCCACAGCAGTATACCGTATGACATAATGCTGTGGAATTAGCTGAAGTAAACTAGTCTAGCTGTGTCTACGTCTGTAAAAAGACGGATCTTTTTGACTGCGTATGCCACAGAACTAAGTCTCTTCGACAACCCATCAATGTGAGGGCCCCATTGAAGCTAATTATCTAGGGTTATACCTAAGAATACGGTGGTGTCCAGAAGAGCCAACTCCTCGTCTTTGATTTTTATATCTGCTTTAACTTGTGTAACATTAGGTAGTATAAATCTAATACATTTCGTTTTCTTTTCATTTAGAAGTAGATTGTTTACATTGAACCATTTTACGACCTTAGAGATTGCATTGTTTACATCATCAAAATCGGTTTGTAGTCGTTTTAATTTAAATAAAAGTGACGGGTCAATAAAAGTAACGAAATTTTTGAAGAGAAAACTTCTTTAGGGGTTGAGCTTTTTTGAGATGGGATTAAACCATTGAATTCGCGACACTGTTACCGACACCCTGTATATAATTTTAACAAATTTAATATTTGTTTTTTTTTTAGTTTGTGGAGGGGCTTAAGACGACTTTTTTAGTAAATTTTCATGTTTATGCGACATCCATCATGATCATTATGCAACATCCTAATTTTTTTGTTATTTTTAGTTTGTGGAGGGGCATAATACCTACATCTTTCTTAATAAATTTTTATATTTATGCGACATCCATCATGATTATTTTGCAACAACCAAATTTTTTTTGAAGTGAAAACTTCTTTATGTGCGTTGGGCATTTTTGAGATGGGAAAAAACCATTGAACTCGCGACACTGTTACCGTTACCGTTACCGACACCGTTCCTGACAATTCAAAAAATATTTCCTGACTATTCAAAAAATACACACGTAATTGTTCAAATTGACACTTCTGTCGGCACTCCCGGAGTGCCACTCATTTTTAGTCTCAAGCTTTTTAAACCGAAAGCAGGTCATTATAGGCACATAGTTCGAGGAACTGACGGTCGTTGGGGCGGGCAGGTGGACCTCGTAGGATGACCTCCCACTTAATGGAAAGACGGCCTGATTATGATTGCTAGGAGCCGTTGCTTGTTAAGGCCGGTTGCTATGGAGCCCTAAGTTTAGAAGTGGACATCCTGTTGCTGATATGATGACGATAAAAGTTAGAAAGTCCTAGAGCCTAAAATTACCTTCTAAGTTTACCTATACTCTTGACGGGGCGGGTCCCGTTGTTCGAACCGAGCCCTGCGCGTACTATTGCGCGCCAAAACTCTGCTATCTACCTTGAACAACGCTACCGCACACTAATTTCAAAGCTCTGTCATGAAGCTAATGTATTTGCAGATGCTGACGCAGGTATGCCTTCATTGTATCGTATTGCGAGAGAGGTATTAAAAAATTATTATTTTTATTAGTATAAAAATGTATATCTAGGTACATGTAAGCAGAATAAATGAATATGAATATTATCCCAAAATAGTAAATTGTAGGTACTTAGGTACTTGAGTAAATTGTAGTACATAATATGTATATTTTACGTATGTATGTACCTAATAGTTTTTATGTTGGTCTTAATTTTATTGTTAGGTATTTTATTGGTAGGTATTGAATGTAGTTAATTTTGAACTTTTGTGGTTCCATTTTCTTATGTATTAGTTATAACGATTTGGTTTTGTAAGTTATGTTATTTTTTTTTTATAAATTATAGGCTGGCGTTTGACCACTATCTCGCCTGATGGTAAGCGATGATGCAGTCAAGTTAATAAATAAATAATAATAAATTTACTCCTACCCAGATGTAGGTATACCTTTCAATACATTGCACAAACCTATTCATCTAGATCGCCATACAAATAGGCGTGATGTTGCATATCATTGCTTCTACGAATGATCAGTATCTATTGTGAGCCTGTTGTGTCGGTTCCGTCATGTTTTGTACAAGATGAAGTGTTGGATGCAAAATGTCTTGCAAACTGACCTATGACATTATTATATCAGAAAGTGCAGTGCAACAACTATTAAAATGTACTTCATTATAAGTTTTTTAAACAATTACAGATTATTTACGTAGTTTATTTGATAGTTTCCAGGAGCCCAATTCTACTAAACCGATCGCTTTACTTGACAATAGTATCGTCATGAAATCGCCACTATATGTAGATACTTTTTGGTATTCTACTAACATTATCATTTTTTTAGTGACCACCGTTGGTATGGCATAACCGTTGAAAATTTGGCAGTTTATGAAAGTAACAACGTAACAACAATCATAATCGTTGAATAATGGTAGGGCTCAAGTCTATCTGTCAAAGTTTTTAACCATACTAATATTATAATTGACTATATACTATATATTATACTGAAATACATAACTGAAAGTAAGTCTGTTTGTTTGTTACCTTTTCACGACTAAACGGCTGAACGGATCGTAATGAAATTGGCAATTGACAAACCACGCGTGCGCAGCCGCGGCTAGTACGACTACAACTAGAAAACAGCAACCCATAAACATTTTTAGAGTCGGGAATAGGACATACAATCTCGGTATTCCGAGATCCCGCATCATTTTCCAGTCTTGCAAGGAGCGGGATTTGCGGGATTAGCGAGTTGCATACAAACGTCCTCCCACAGGCGCTGGCGCGCGAGTACTGACTGCGTTGGCGACTGGCGTTGCGAGTGATACAACATAAAATAATGAACCGCAAGTCCTGTCCCTGTCATTGCAAGAACAATTCGAGCTTACGCTGGCTTCAGTTTCAGAAGTAAATAGTTCTGTAGTGTCCCGAATCAATTCCGTCGACTCTATCATTAAAAAAGAAATTACTCTGTTTGAATCAGGGAGGAACGATGGGCAAGTATTTGTCATTTGCATATAATGCCCTTGAATCTATTCCACCTTCTAGCGTGGAAGCTGAAAGGGCTTTCTCTGCTGTAGTCTGGCAGACGAGACATTAGACACTTTATGTTTCCTTCGTAAATATTTTCAACACATAATACACACATAAACAGATGTAGAATAGAAGTAAACTGAACTAAATGTTAATTGTTTATTAATGTATTTTAATTTCTTAAAAATAAAGTAATTATTTTAATTAAAGGTACTCAAAGCATACCTTATGATTTTTATTTTAACATATAAATACACAACACTTAGTAGGCAGCTCATCTAATACTTGCGGGATCCCGCAAATTCCGAGATCCCGCGGGATCGTAAATCATCGATCCCGCAAATACCAAGATCACAAATAACATACGGAATTGGATGCCCTAGTCGGGACCCACAGCTATCCATCCTTCATCGTCATGATCACCATATCAGCCATAGGCCGCTCACTGCTAAACAGGTCTCACCCACAGATTTCAGGAGCGACCGGTCTAAGAATCTATCCATCCCCAATGGTCCTTGCTAACAGCAATGACAGTTCATATATCTTTTACTTTACAGTAATATACTACGTATTTTCTCCTTTTTTACCTAACACACCAGAATGCATGGTATGATTCATTCTAATACTTTTTCTTTACTCTTTACTAGTTGTTGCCCGCGACTTCATACGCGTTACACTATTAATGTGTAGGTAACCTAGAAATAAAGCTAAACTCGCTGTTGCAATTTGACTTGACACCCTATTTTTATCCTATGGGGCCTGCTTTATGGGATAAAAAGTAGCTTATGTGTTAATCCAGGTTATAATCTACGTACAAACTAATTTCATCGAAATCAGTTCGGCCGTTACGACGTGAATGAGTAACAAACAAACAAATAAATAAACAAACATCCAAACTTTCGCATTTATAATATTAGTGTGGTTGATGACCTCCGTGGTACAGTGGGCAAATAACTGGCTGTGACGCAGGAGGTAGCGGGTTCGATTCCCGCCGCGGAACCAATGTTTGTATGATCTACAGATATTTGTTCCGGGTCTGGATGTTTTTCTATCCATACATATAAGTAGGTATGTATTTACAAAAAAAGTATATAAGTATTCTATCAGTTATCTGGTTCCCATAGTACAAGCTCTGCTTAGTTTGGGGCTAGGTAGCGCTGTGTGAAATGTCCAGCCATATTTATTTATTTATTTATTGTACACAAACAAATTACAGACAAAACAGCTTACGAAATGGACATATACAAAGGCGAGCTTAACCTTAATAAGAGTTTGTAGATAGAGTACTTGTTAGGTAGAGTTGCTTCACAGCCCAAGTTTATTTTTATTGTTTTAAATTCCTTTAAGAAGGTAACCTAAGACTAAGAGGTATTGTCATTAGTTCGCCTGTGTACCCACCAAACATATTTAATTAGTGCAATTTTTTTTAACCAATCCAAAAATTGTCTGCAGTGGCAAAGGTTACCGCTTATCAACAAGTGTGCCACATGCCAAGACCTACTCAAATAAGAAGAAGTATATATATGAAATGCCGTGCGTGCCTTTCGCAAGCTAAGTAGCTACTCAGGCCAAGAAATCAATGGCCTGGTAAAGTGCTTCCGGTACTCTTCCCCGATTGCGCTACCATCTGGCAATAGAATTAATCAAATCTAACATCAATGGATATTTTGCCAGACTAAACAATCACGCGTGGTCGCCTGATAGTTGAAGACCCTGTCGGCCACTTCCCCGAGAAATCACAGGCACAACCCCGCTAGAGCATTGTTGGAGATGCCAAGACTTTTTTTTTAGCTTTTGCGGCTTTAGTTTCACTGCGGCCACGAGACCTATCGTGATGGCCACTTGTGTTAGTGTCGCCCCTAGGTTATGGGAGCGTTTAAAGTTCACCAGTAAGGCCTACAGCTGCTAGAACCTGTAGAATATTCTTAGGGGTGATAGCTGTTAGCTCCTCCGGGCTAAGAATGTGTTTGCCTAGATGAATGCTACGTTTACGCATTAGTGGAGCACACTCGCTTAAGGGCGATTCTGCCGCCTCACTATAGAATCTGCATGGTTTGTGTATCGCATGGCCCTAGCTTGATCATGTGGCATGGAGGCACTGTCGGCTTAATAAGTACATGTTCAAGCTAGGGCTATAGCTCTGACTATAATGTGGACATTGTTTCTGTTTAGCGCTACGATTCGGTTTGTATACGGTTTATCAAAGGGTTATCAGTGATTTGGAATGATTCATGCCTCAAGAATTGATCCAAAGTTTGGACGATACCTCGAAGCAGAGGTTTGTGTTCATTGTGACAGGCTTTTTGGTATACCACAGAACAGCTCAGGGCCCTGCCATGTTCCATCTGCCCCAGCTCGCGCAAGCTCGTCGACACATTCGTTACCGTCGATACCTGCATGTCCCGGAACCCATCTTAAGATAACTCTGTTCTTTACACCCAGAGCATTTAAACGTGACAAACAGTCCTCGACCAGCCTGGATGCCAATACTTGGTCACCATTAAAACCGAAACCCAGACGTGTTTCACGGTCTGGGAGCAATTGCACCCAGAAATGAACCTAGCCTACGATTGAGAAAAATAGCTAGGTATTGCTAAGTTTGTCAAAATGATTGCCATTGAAACGATTACTAAAGCCAAATGCCAGTGCAATTGGCGGCCAGCACATCCTTGGCATAATGGATTGCGAATTATTGATTGTGAGGTTTCGCGAAGAATCAAGAATCATATACCTAAGTAGGTACCTACCTACAAGTCTGGGTTCTTTCTCTGTGTCAGATCTACTAGCTAGGCCAACACCACGAATTTTATGTTACCCTGGCATTTAATTTTACTAGGTAGGTAACGCATTTCACAAAGTTAACTTTTTACTCAAAAAATGGATCATTAATAAACATGGATAACATCACATATGATTAACAAATTAATTCATTCTTAATATTTCATCATTTTTACCTGTGAACAAAAATAATACAAACAAAACAGTTGACTCATCTAAAGACCGTTGCAAACGATCTATAGATAACTCAACTGCTCTAATACTGTAAAAGTTGTTACGTGACACTATTTTTTACTTTGTACGGAGTAACTTTGTCCGTAATTCAAAGCAATAATCCATACTTAATAAGAGGTACTTAGAAAATATGTATTAAATTATTTCCTTTCGATAAAAATATAATTTTTTACAGTTGGCATGCATATTTGATCTATGATTTAGGTATTAGATACTTCTAATAAATTATTTTAGACCTAACAACCTATTTTAGAATCCAAGAAAGTGAAGTTATATGAACTACATACATACCTACATGCTCTTTACATACAAACATATATCTCCGTTCTCATGCATATATTACGTACAATAACGCCCACTGAAAGGTACTTTCATTTGCCAAAATATTACGCGTATGCATGACAGCCATGTACGGAGAATCTAATTGTTTAGATTCTCACAGCAATTACTAACTTACAGAACTTATGTCATATACTTAATTTAATATTTATTTATTTAAAATAAGGACAACAACAACAATGTGACCTCTTTTATATTTATATAGAAATAAGAATTTTTCATGGAAATTGTATTTCATTTTAGCTCATTATGATTACAATGCCAAAAATACAGTGTGACAGCCTAACAGTTTTTTCATTGAAGCTACTATAAAATCAACTTGATTCATGCTTGAGCACAGTTCTTGAACAGGGACCAGTTTTAACTTCTACTGGTTTACAGCGATTTATATAATAAATAAATAAGTATTGCTGGACACTTCACACAGCGCTATCTAGCACCAAACTAAGCAGAGCTTGTACTATGGGAACCAGATAACTGATAGAATATGTACTTACATACTTTTTTTTGTTTTGACGACCTCCGTGGCGTAGTGGGCGATTCGCCGGCTGAGGCGCAGGAGATGGCTTATACTTTTTTTTTGTAAATACATACTTATAATATATAGAAAAACAACCAGACCCGGAATAGATATCTGTAGATCATGCGAAAATTTGTTCCGCGGCGGGAATCGAACCCGCCACCTCCTTAAATAAATTTCAAATGTTTTAAAGTAAAAGTACGCAAGACTCCTCCATCTGAAATCTTCAAGCACTACAGCGGTTGAATGAACTAAATTAGATCCATCCTACCACCAGGCGCTGTCATATCATCCCCATAGATGAAATAATCTACGCTGCATTTACGCACTGAATTTTTACAGCACTCTGATTCTGTTACAGTATTATAAAGCCTTTTTCAGAGCCACCATACTTTAACATGATTGACTCTAATCTAACGGCCTTTCAAGATGGTACCTAATGCCATGCGCATGAGAGGGTTTTGCAAGTGCAGTAAATACTGTCAAAAGCCCTTTTAATTTCAGGGCCACCATTCCAATCATAAAGAAAAAATAGTGTCATGACGACTAAGTTTTGAATGAGAAGAGCGAACCACCACAGCTTCTGTATGTATGAAGTTGTCAACTGACCTTTCACCAAGGTCGCACATCCGTCACGCCAAATCACCCTAAACCTCACAACCCAAAATATCTCAAATTGTTCGCTTAATGAAGTGTCAGCACTCCTCTCCTCACCGGGTCACCACCAGTTGGCTAACCACCCCGCCCCACCGAGCTACCTTCGCGATGCGCCCGCGCACATCGCCAGTCATCGCCCGCGAAGCGAGCGCATCTACGCGTGCTCTCCGGTTCCAAATTTAACCCTCTTACTCTGAAAATTCAATTTAAAAAGTAAAAACCTAGAACATTTATTCACATAAGAAAAACTTACAACGTATTCAAAATATTTTTTTTAATTTTCTTTTTATTTGTATTTTTGTTCGATACTTTTTAAATTGGTTAAATTTTAGAGTAAGGGTTGCACTTTCTTTCTGAAAGCTTGAACTCGCAAAAGTTTTGATTTTTGAATGTGAACGTTCGTTTCTAGAGGTGTTAGTACAAGATTTGCATCGGCTGCTAAGGGTAAGAAAACACATTTTAAAGCTTATAATTTAAGTCTAAGTTATATGTACTTGAATTGATAATGATAAATTTCAGGCCAAAGCTTGTTTTTATCTTATCTTTTTTACTGAAGAAGGTCTAAAAATTATAGAACATGTCAAAAACGTATTTATGTTGGATTTTATTTTTATCTTCACTCTTTTCTTTAAAAAATGGTTTTATTATATTATTTTAAGTTATATTCAGTTTATTCGTAAAAATGGACCTTTATATCAGCATTTTTTTATTTAATGAACAACACCTGTTTTTAACGCACAATCTCAATCAATAACACTTTATGTCGTATATGTTCTGTAATGTAAAATTGTCTACGATTTTTACATGACAGTTGTGCGTGATTTAATTGTATAATTATTGAACGATCTTGACTAATGTTGCAAATAACTTCATACATCACCCTTACTAAGTAGTATAAGTACTACGTGTTTTCATTAATTTCAGCGCATGTGACCTCTGATCAACATTTTACGTAACCTTTAACTTATCTCCCTCTTATCCAATTGTGAGCTTAACAATAGTGTTAATGTTTATAATTGTTATATTTCTCACAAGACCTAAGTCACCTTGTTAGTTTTGACAATGAGATAATAAAATTAGGTCGACAAATATTTGTATCAAATTGTATGAAATATTTCAAAAAAGACTCAAAAATGACGTGACGAGTGGCATACATAACGCACAAACAATAGCTTCTTTAGTACGTTTGTTTATATTTTTTGTTGAAGTTTCGCTGCATTCCAAAACTATCATTATCACCATTAAAGCCATTGTCCAAAGTTTAAAAAACCTGGGTATAATTACGGTGGGTTTGCGTAAGATATATATCGCTTATCCACCGTGGGACAGAATTGTGAGGCGCTTTTTGTACTCCAGTTATGAATCCGTTATACAATATAGGAACTGTGCTATTTGACACCCGATGCTACTTAGTAATTAGAATTTATGATTCTGCATTAGGTGGGTATTTATTTATATCACCAGGTAATTTTTTCCAACTTCTATAAATATAAAAAAAAAAACAAAATATTCGGGAAACGTGAGGGGCAAGTTAAAATGTTAAATTTGCTTTATTGAACACCAATATATCACAGACAAAAAAGATATACAAAGGCGAGCTTAACCTAAGCAACAGTTTTATTCCAGCTAACCTTTGAAGTTAGCTATAAATTTAGGTTTTTTAGAGCTACATATATAATGATAACATTGCATCTAAGTGCCAAAAAACTAGTACTAATTGTTCTCTAATTGTAATCTATCTAAACTGTTCTAAGTTATTTAAACAAGTAAGAAAATAAAACATGTAACTGAGCAACAGCCTCTGGTAGAATAATAATTATAATATAATTTTAATAGAAGTCTTAATGTTGAAAGAATCCATTAAAACTAAATTTTAGGCAAATTTAATCGTCAAACCCATTAGTTTCAGTTTTGAGTTACAAAATAATAATTGGAAATGTAACTTAGCCGCGTTTTTAAGCACAATTATACAGTTTGAAAGTTAACAAAATTAATATTAAGTGCTCATTCCTTGTGTGACAAGTGACATAACTTAATTGTGTATAACTTGGCTGTGAGAAGGTTTGATTTAGGTAAGTGATTACATTAATGACTTTATTCTTTACTTATTTTTGAAATGGTAGAGCCTAAGTTTCACAATGGTAGGTATTAACTATTTTATACTGAGAAGTTTCGGTTTCGTAAATATTTGAAATTTATTGTTCAATATTTTGTTCGCAGCAATGCGTTATACCAACCTTTGTTTTAACTAAAAGCCTAAATATTTTTTAATATAAAAATCTTCTGGTTATTGTGTTTTGGGTTAAATTACATTTACATATCTTACTCAGAACGACCACCACAAAAAAGTTAATTAAACTATAATTTACTGAGCTTTCAAAATATCTAAAATTTGGCTACTTTTACAAAAAAAAAATCATAATTCAAAATATTTTTATTCATTAAAATCACAAGAATCACTTTGAAACTTCAATTTTACTGCCTGTTTCTTAGTGACAACGCCAGGAAAGAAAGGCAAGAAACAAGGCTGGTTGTTCTTTTTAATGCAATATTCTATGGATAAAAAATAGGCACTTAGTATGTGTATTATTGTGCTATTGTTATTTAAATGTCGAGGGCCAGGAAGCGTAGTTGTTTACACTTCACAGTGACACTAAGTATCCTTGGAGCACGCTGCGCCCGCGCATACATTCACTCGACTATTATGTCCTTATTTATTAACAACTACAAAGAGGTCTGAAAACAGAAACATCCTAATTCGATAAAGCAGCCCCAGATCTAGAATTTTTCCTAACCGGGGCAGAAACTTGATGTGGTGCCCCCTCTCCTCCAGCTTTTGAGAAGGAGGCAGATCGGGGGGGGGGGGGGAGAGAGAGGAAAGTTTGAAGCGTTCCAAATTAACATGTTTAATGAAAATATTGGCGCTCCCTGTGCCCCGGTTTACCCTAGATTCTAGATCCGGGACTGCGATAAAGTACCGTTTAGAAGTGAATGTGTTTATTATTGTAAAAAATGTACGTATATCTACCGAACGATACCTCTCAGTTCTCGCTATAGTCTAAATATAGCCATCTATTTAGATGTAATAATTGCTGTATCCTTACAGAGTGTATGTTTGTAACTCTAAAAGACAGATTTTGTTTAACCTATTGTAAAAAACATATTTTGAGCAATAAATGATTGACTATTGACCAATGTGAGTATGCAGATAAACCTTGCACGGTTTCTAGGGTATAATATTAAAATACCTTCTTGATAAATAAAAAAAAATATACAAATTATATTTGTTTTAGATTCTCTCTGGTATAAATTATTCACAGTATGTTTAGGATTCATGATTTTCAAAACACCTTAGAGTAAGCAAAGCCTAAAACAATTAAGTTAAATCTGGCAAAAGTTGGTATGTAAATGTTAATAAATGTAGATAAAGTACCTATTCGTCAATTAAATATTTATTTCTATTAGCTGACCTGTCCTGTCTACGCACGTTGTTTTAAATAAACATTATTTTTTTTCCCGAATTTTCAAATTTTCGTTAGAAAACTTTCGTGATTTATTTCAATTACTAGCTATGCCCGCGACTTCGTCCGCGTAGAATAGTGTCTTTGGTTCGCATTTTTAATTATTTAGGCTAATTATTTTACAAATAAGACACATACATACGTATAAATACTTTGATGAGCTACTTGCAGTGTTTCACTGCAAAGAGCTTATTAAATTATTTACGTATATTAAGTACATAAGCTATAAAGTATTCATATGAGTTTATTTAAGTACATTTTTATAAACTACGTTTTTTTATTTTCCCATAGTTAACACTAAAACATAGTACGGGTAAGCACACTTAGGCAGCCTAAAAAATAAGTTTCACGCTTCTAGCTCTAAAAATGACGATACTTCCATACAACTTTTCATCCCCCCCTTTTAACCCCTTACAACCCTTTTTTTCGCATTTCGCTAGACTACATATCTGTATACCAAATTTCATTTAAATCGGGTCAGTAGTTTTGGCGTAAAAGAGCGACAGACCGACAGACAGACAGAGTTACTTTCGCGTTTGTAATATTAAGTAAGGATTATTATTAAATACGGGATGTATCACGTACCGTCTTATCGGTGTTTTGACCGACAATGTTTCGGTTCAATTCGTGAACTTTCATCAGGGTGAGTGCGATCCGCTCCGAATAACGTCTCGCCTCGCAACATTGTCGGTCGAAATACCGATAAGACGGTACGTGATAAATCCCGTATTTATAATAATGATTCAACTTTTCGCGTAACTTTTCCATTTTTTTTTCTATAAAACCCTTATTCGGACTATTTTGAACATTAAAAAATATAATCAAATCTGTCCAGCCGTTCTCAAGTAATTCCCTTACCAACGAACACAATTTCATTTTTATTTATATATGATTTACACACTGTTTTGATGTTTTAATTATAAATTTATATAAAAATTATATCTACCCGAAAGCTGGTGGCCGTTAAAGGTTTAAAAAATATTTTCAAAATGGCGAATTCATTATCTATTATTGGTTAAAATATTAAGTTTCTTGAATGTTTAGATGCGCGCGCGCAGCCATGCGCATGTCTTTCACATGACACAAATGCACGCTTCGCTGGGTCACTATATTAAACGTAGTATTTTCGTTCGTAAAATTATTGTTTTAACACACGCAGAGTTTACCAAGATGTATTATTGATATGTCACTTTTACTTTTAATAATAAACTACCTTATCAGATAACAAAATAAAAACGGTATTAAAATACTATAAACTTGCATCATGTATCCTCCTTGGTTAATTGTTTCCTCATCCTCATTGGTTCGGTATAATCATCACGGCAGAAATATGACGTCCAGTGCTGAACAAAGGCCTTTCTCATAGATGGACTCTAGAACGACTAAATTTAAATTTTAATAGTTCTTTATTAGTTGATAAAATCTTAACTAATAAAGAACTTTTAAAATTGAACTTGATCGTTCTAGAGTCCATCTATAAGAGAGGCCTATATGTTCGTCTATCGTCTAGAACGACTGATCTTGTGCGACCTGCACGCAACCGCTCCCTGCAACCTTTATTTCTAAAGTATTTCTAGTGGGGGCCGTCTAACGCTGTGCTTTTCAGTTCGTTGTCCCCTTTTCTTCCAATCAAGAACCTTTCTGCCCCAACGGCTCTAATCTAATTTAATTCTAATATTTGAATTATTTACCAGAACATGCGTAGGATTACAAAGATGTCCCAAAAATAAATAGTATCCCGATATTCAGCTTTATGGATCTTATTGTTTGAGAATAGTTAGCTAGTGCAAATAATTTTTGGAATGAATTTTCTTCATTACGCTACGGTGGGTTCCGGACTCAAATTTACAAATTTAAAAGAATTTTAAGATAGTACCATTGATTTACTTATTTCTCCCGTACATTATTATGTTATGTAAGTTAATTATGTTGGCAAAAAGGTCATTTAGTTAGAACACGCTAAATAAATTGTAGTAAGTGTAGTCTACGACTTTTGCTGTGGTACATCGTGAAAAATGTTCGTCTTGACCCCATTAGGTACATATACATGCATCGCTCTATAAATTGGTAATTGGTCTCTACAATATACACTTTTTAAAAATTTATTTATATAAAAGAAAAGTCCGTTGGCGATCGCACCCGCTATTTTGCAAAAACGATGAGTCTAGATTGCTGCGGAGACATTTATCTTACGTAATATTGTGTAGCTCGCTGTAAATCTTTTGTTGTCAATAAATCAAATGCTCTTATATATTTTTTTTATTTTACAATCTTTTATTTTATATTTGATTATATCTTGTGGAACATAATAGCGATGGAAGATTTACCCGCCAACTATTTTCATATTACTTATGATCTAATGCTGATGCCCATTTAAATAAATAATTGCATAATGCTAGGCAACTACTAGAAAAAGCCTACTACTAGAGTATGAATGATTATCTAGCCGATGACAATTTTGGCTGGACAATTATAATTTTATTTCTTATTTTGAGTTTATCTGACCAATATTATTATTATTTTTTATTATTATAAATTTTGTATGAAGTAATAGCTGCAAAAATTAAAAAAAAAAATATTATACAAACCTACTAGTTAGTAATTATGTATAGTGATCGCGAAAGTTTGAAAAATACTTTGAATTATTTTTTTCGTTTCTTATCTGTAATAGATCCACGTCTACCCTCCTAATCACTCTTATGTATATAATCAGTGGAGTAGAGGCCTGGTAACCTGTAGTACAGGTTTTTTAAACCTATATCAGGCACCAGCTCTTCACAATACAGGTTTACACGTGTGATAATGCTTGTAAGAATTTATCCTAATGATGACCTTTGTGAAACGATTTTTTTATTGAAGTGAAAACTTCTTTAGGAGCTTTAGGCATTTTTTGAGATAGGAAAAATCCATTGAACTCGCAACACTGTTGCTGCTACCGACACTTCCGTATATAATATCTGTAGTCTGCTTTTAAATTTTGAATACCCAAACATTGAGCGCTAAATTTTTCACTTCTGTCGGCACTCCCGGAGTGCCACTTTTTATTTATTATTATTTATACTTAACCGTGACATTGTGATTAGATGCAAAAACGTAATAATGTAATGAATGTGTATTTAACCTTCATAAAAACTGTACCTTACACCTTGTTAATACCCATATTACGTTAAATAAAGTTTGATTTGATTTGACGTTTCACACAGAGCTAACTATAAATGCTGCAATGTTGTACCGAACTTTGACATGGCTCTAACTAGACCGTTGCGCGTTGTGCCATAGCACCGCCTGTTAAGTGTAGCAGATTACGTGGTTAGCGTGTTGGATCTGATGACTTGCGCTCGTATTGTTTCTGGGTTCATCAATTTGTTGTGATGTGCCGATTTTGATAAAATTATGTTGAAATATTTTAGACAACTGAGTGCAACTTTCTTTATGGTTAAATTCTACTAATTATTTTTGATTCAAGACCATTAATCTTTTTTAATTAAAATACTTACCTACCATTAATCATTGAAATACAGAAGCTAAAAATCCATACTAATTTTATAAATTGGAAAGTTACTCTGGCGCCAATTCCCGTAAGTTAAAATAGTAAAATTGAAGTATCAATCTAGTCTCGTTAGGATAAATGCCAATAACGGTATTCACGTAACTGACAATATGAGTTGACTGGTATGCGATTATAGACTTTGTTGACTTGAAAGAGTTTTTCTCCGTACTAACCTACATAATCTGTGGAATCAGTCAAGATAGGGCTATGTGATTGTATGATGATCATCATGAGATTAGACTTTAATTATATCGTGATGATAGTGTAATATTAGCGGAGCAGAATGCCATACTCTATGCATTTCATAATCCAATCACGTTTGTGTCAACTGAACTTATGTTTTTTTAAAAATTACGTGAATTGTCCCCCTGTTTGTTGGTTACGTTTTTAATTTCCCCTGTTGGCCCATCTGAATAACACATCCTGTATTAGAGTTTTTCCCATAAATTTCCCTTAAATTTCCTGAGCGACATTTTTTATGCAGCCTGCACCCAACGGCTCCCAGCAACCTTTATCAGGTCGTCTTTCCATCTAGTGTGGGGCCTCTTACGCGTTTAATTTTTCGAATAATTTTTAATTTATGAATTTTGATTAGTTAATAGTATTTTTTTTTTTACAAAAATATAACCAAGTTCTGATAATCATTGAAACTACAAAAAATACTAGAATTATTTGCCCATATTGTCGTGCAGATGACTTTGCACACTGAAGAGTTTGATGATTTTCTCATGGATCCCATCACCAGATCTTAACCAAATGTATATGGATCCCCTGATGTACCCCCTTTCTAAACAAGAAAAGAATCATTGTTCTCGGATAACGCAGATAATAATTATACTGAGAACCTCCTCCTTTTTATAAGTCGGTTAAAAAGTAAAAGCATTCAAAATAGATTTATAAACGAAAAAGATTCAAAGTTCATATAAAATCATTTTGTAAACACTTATCAGATTACGAGACGGGTTATCTTATTTCTACCTGACAAAAACCTTGTAAAGGTCACTACGAAAAAAGAACAAATTAATTTGTCCATGGACAAATATGGATTAATTTTTGAACTCTTTGATTAAATTCTTTTTCATTCTTTGATTAATTTATAGAAAAAGTTTTTTTTCATTCGAACCTACGGTGTTTATTGTATAAGAATTGAATAACCTTTTGATTTCGAAAGAACAAAAAATATCAATTTTATTCAAACAAGATTCGACTCAAGTTCAATCAGATTTAAGTTTCTATTTAATCTTTAACCAATGCAGTTTATCATCATCATATCAGCCACCATAACAGACCTAAGAAGTCTAGGACGTCCCCGTCGGACGTCCTAGACTCGCGGTGGGTCGACGACATACTCGTCGTAAAGTCGCGGGCAATTCCTGGATGTGCGCAGCACAGGACCGGGAAGGGTGGCGTTTACAAAGGGAGGCTTACACCCAGCAGTGGGTACTTATGAGCTGTGGATGATGATGATATCACAGGACCTTGTGCGGCCTGCTCTCCACGGCTCCGTGATAAATAATGCAATGTATAACGTCACTGAAAGGTTATCTTGAAAAAATCTGAAGTTTAAATTTCAAGTAGACTGAACTGCCAAGCCACTAAAGTCATAATTATCTGATCCCATCAATTGCACATCCTCTATAAACCCAATAACCCACACAAAGCAGTAATGATCATTACATTGAACTCGGTAGCAACCAGCGGTTGCCAGTCAATAGCGGCTAGTCATTGCAATGGTAATTTCCCGAAAGGTCGTGCAAGCGTGCTAAATAAATATAATTATTGCAAAACAGAGACATCAGTTCATGGGGTATTGTGGTGTCGGTGTTAAGCTGACGCGACAGCGGAATTATAAGAGGGTATACCAAGAATACAGAGCCAGAACGAACATCCAAGGACGAGGCCAACCACCGAATTGCTGAGTGGATGACATGCGATGGCACGCAGCCACACGCAGGACATGACTGGATAGGACGGGCAGCATCGCTAGAAAAGGAGAAGGGAAGAGGCCTATATCCAAGATTGAAGCACTAATGTGGCGATGGAAAGGCACTTTTTCTCTTCTTTACTCATAAATAAATAATTAAATTTTCCTGGACATTTAACACAGAGTTATCTAGGCCCAAACTTAGGAGAGCTTCTACTATATGAACCAGATGACTGATATAATACGTATATTTTTTTTATAAATTAAACTTATCATGTATAGAAAAACATCCAGACTCATTACAACACATAACATGCCAGCAACATCTATTGGGTATTTATTGTATTATGTTTATACAGAAAATTCATGGAAAGCCTTAATATTCGATAGAAATCTTAAGGAATAGTTGCAATTAAATCTTCTAGTTTCAATTTGTCTCGATATTCTTTCATCATTTCTCTAGTACAACTGATGAAAATGTAATATAACTAGTGCACACACGCAGGTGGTTCACTGACACATCTCCAGGTGATTGACATACGCTTACACACGCTATCGCACTTACTTGTACTTTCAGTTAGAGTACATTCGTCTTTGTTTCGGTAATTTCATTTCGTCCAAAATCCTTTTTTTTTAGCAAATTCTGATTTCGATGAAATAACTCATGTTGTTGAGTGTTGTGAGTTCAATAAAATCAAAAGCTAGATAAGTTGGTAATTCAGGTAAAAATCGAGTGGTGTCCATTGGATTTTTATTCTTAACATATCATATCCTCCCAAAATCAAGATTCAAGAGTATTAAAGTTCCTTATGTAAGGGCTCCCCCGGGGAACTATTACCACCATACCTATTCCTGCCGCCAAGCAGCATTGCTGTATTTCGGTTTGAAGGGTATGGTTGCCGGTGAAATTGCAGGCACATGAGGCTTTACACCTGTATGCCTCAAGTTGATGGACGCAGAGTAGTGCAGAAGGTGCGTGATCTACGAGGCATTACTTTGTTATAGGCGATGGTTACCACTCAACATCAGGTGGGCCATATGCTTGCTCCATCAACAGGTAACATCACACTAATATTATAAATGCGAAAGTTTGGATGTTTGTTTTTTGTTTGTTACTCAATCACATTGTAACGGCTGAATCGATTTCGGTGAAATTTGGTATGTACGTAGATAATAACTTGGATTACCACATATGCTACTTTTTGTTGACAAACAACGCGTGCGAAGCCGCTGGCGGAAGCTGCCTGACAACATCTTCCACCTCCGTTAGAAATAAAGATGAAACATTAAAAATACATACGAGACACAGGAAACATACCTAGAGCTATAACATTCAATTGTACATAGTATACCGTGTATAAATCGTTTATAATAACATGTTTTGTACAAACCAACGTACATTTGTCGGTTTTGGACAATTAATCACAGCGGGTTTTAAAAGAGCAGTTTGTTTGTTATGTAATATTAGAGTGCATCTAAGCGAATTTACTTGAAAATTTTTGCTTGTGATATTATATGACCATCACCTGAAAATTACATTAAAAGTTGATCTAATTCGACGACGACCTCTGTAGCGTAGGCGAGCCAGCTGTAACGCAAGAGGTTGTGGGTACGATTCCCGCAGAGTTTTTTCCGGGTCTGGGTATTGTTCTACGCAGGTACTAGAAGTTCCTATAAGCCACGATACAGGGAATTCTAGTGCGGGATCATGACACGACTATGCAGGTAGGTATGTGACTATTGGTGTCATAAAAAATGCAGCCATATCATTTTCATACTAATGTTATTAGTGTGAAGAGTGTTGTGCGGCAGAAATGCGAATGTTGAGATGGATGTGTGCGGTAACGAAAATGGATAAGATAAGGAATGAGTATATTAGAGGAAGTTTAAAAGTAGCGCCAGTGATAGAAAAGTTGAGGCGTAAGAAAGAGGCTAGCGTGGTGTGGGATTGTCATGCGTAGGGAAGAAAATCATGTGACTAAAAGAGTGTGAGATATGAGTGTGGATGGATATAGTAGTAGATAAAGGCTGAAGAAGAGATGGATGGACTGTGTGAAGAATAATATGGGTAGGAAAGAAGTGACAACGGAGATGACGGCTGATAGAGAGATGTTGTGGAGGAATACACGTTGTGCCGACCCCGCGTAATGTGGAGAAAGAGCAGGAAGAAGAAGTTATAAGTGCGAAAGTTTGAATGTATGTTGGTTGTCCTTTCACGGCGTAATTCTTTAAGTGATTGGGAATAAGTTCAACACTTATTATGTACCTGCAATAAAGACGTTATTTTCTCAACCCATAGACCATACGTGACTCCTCAAAACACTATCTATTTATACGTGAAGAGAGAATTCTATATCCCTTTTTAAGCTTATTGAAACACGAAGGAGTTAAATTTGGCATAGTTAAAGTTTATATGGAAAAGGAAGGGCGAATGCTAAAATTTTGCCAAAAGAAAACTACGAGCCTTACAGTAGTCGCATATGATGTGTAACATCTGACCACCGCACGCGCTCATTGGTCAGATCAAATAGCGCGCGCTTCCCCGGTTTCCGGTTACACATTTCCATCCCTTTTGCCAAAATTACTCCTATAAATCGAGAGGAAAAATGTTACACATCAAAAAAATTATTTCAACTTCTGTACCCTGGCAACTTTCGATAAAAGCCCATAAGTTTCATAAATCTGTTGAAGTTTTCCCAGGGAATAAACTCCCCTGATCCACTTATTTGATTACGGACTCAAGTGGGCCACTTAAAGCTCTAAATGATCAAATAAATAGTGTTGATTAGAGAAAGATCTATTTTTATCAAAGGACTTTGCGTGCGAAACCGAGAACAGAAGTAATAAAATATGTATAGGTACATCAAGAAAAGTATTCAGAATTCTCTATGTTACGCAGTAGCACATATTATAATGTGACATCGCAATAAACTTATTTGCACTGACGTATCTCATAATTACTCCAATTGCCAAAAATAATTGCACTTTGCACAATGAAAACTAACCTTTATTCTTCACACAATAAAGTTTACAGTTCTGTTGCAACTTGCACGCCAATTTTCTCTGACCTTTGTGGTGACTAGATTTGGTAATGTCATGTGTGATCACGGTAGCCCTTATGAAGTCATTTTAAATTGATGCAACCTTATTTCGAGTATCCGGAGCATTGAATTAGCTGGAAATTATAGATTGTTTAATTTTTAAATAATTTGAATTACTTTTCAGAATGCAATATACCTAATAATGTTTGATGTGGCTTTCAAGTGTTTTTCTGTTTGAAATAATTTTCGTTTGTATAACATGAAAAAATGGCACTCAGGGAGTGCCGACAGAAGTGAAAACTTTAATAAAAGCAGACTACACTACAGATATTTATATACAGAGGTTTCAGTAATAGTGAGTGTTAGTAGTCAGTGACCGGTGTTGGTAACAATGTCGCGAGTTCAATGGTTTTATCCCATCTCAAAAAGTGCTCAACGCGCCTAAAGAAGTTTTCACTTCAAAAATCTCTTACGTTAAAATAATCTAAGAAGGCTTTGGCCTACAAATCGAGTTAAGTGTTGGATGCTCGCCAAACCACACTGGGTCAACTTTTAGTAGTCCTAAGAGCTCTTCTCGGTACTTAGGCGGTCGATATAGGTACTTATCAAGATTAGGTATACATAGGTACCTACGTACCTTTAAGAAAAAAACATTCCATTTTAAAACACGCATCATTCATCATGACTAAAATAATGTGTAGATCGCTATGAAAGAACATAGCATCTAATAGTAGATTATTAAACGAGGGGATAAAGCAGTACCTTGCGTCACGGACGCTATATTGAATCCCGAACGTAACGAAGAATTCAAGAGTTAACTCACGAGCAGAGCGAGAGAGTTAGGTACTTACTAGATTTCTGAGTGCAGAGAGGGATATAAGCACACTCAAGATACAGACAGGTTCATCCACGAGGGGAATACTCTACTTATCACACTTTCTGCGAGACAGTAAAATCCACATCTAGGTTGGTGCATTCTGTGCAGAAGTTAGTTCGATTTACGAATAAGTTATTATTGTGTGGATGTAATTATTTGTTTCAAATTTTAATACAGATGAGGTACCAAATCACTGAATTTCATTATGCCCTCGCTGGCGTAATAGAAAATGGAGACATAGAAATTCAGTACAACTTTACTCCCGGCTCAGCCGTAGGGACTGCTTTCGGTGAGGTTTACATAACAGATAATTTGACATAGTCGAGCAGGTGGTGTGAAAAAGTATGTACTTTTAGATGCTATGTTCTTTCACAAGCTAGATACAACAAATGTGACAATGAAATAAAAAAATATATAATAAATTATCGTATAAAAACACTATCTTTTCCAACCAACGGAGACGGAGAGTAAAATTAGTAGATTTACCACTGATAAGATAATACTATAGCTATACTAATCCTGGCCTTGTCAAAGATTTTTCAGCTTTCTTGTCATTATGAAGCTTACATGCGATAATCTGTAGATAGGAAAGTTTGGTACATATTGAATTTGGGATTTGGTAGTGAAGTGACCTCGATTGAGAACATCGGATGCATTTCGTGAGCATCGCGATTGGACAAGGTTACTCCACATTCACGTAACTCGAGTCGATTTGAGAGGTTATGATGTATCTAAGGTCGATTATGAAGTTTTAGGAATACAGTTCTAATAAGAATCAGCGGTATAAGATAAGCCCCAATAAATCTGTTACTAATAGTTTGAAAAAATTACAAAATATATATTTGCAGTACATTAAACTAATAAATTAGAATAGAAACTACTGTGTTAAACAGAGTTGGAAGAATTCATATATAATAGAATAAATATATAACTAGATATTTACATGAAAATGTTTAAGTTAAACAAACGCAAATAATATTAGCGCGACAAAATGGACGATACTAGTTGTAAAACAGCAACCCACGCTGGCCTTTCGCTAGCAATTCTGATAAGCAGACATAAAAAAAATTTAAATTAAACATTTAAAAGTGTAACAAAATAAACCAAATTAATAATTATGTATACATATATATACATTACCTTCATAAGAAATTTGGAGTCTCAATGGTCAATTTAAATTATCGGTTCGCAAAACCTCATCATTCTACTGGAGTCCCTTTTATATGACACCTTTCATATCGTAGTAGGCCATTATTTGTTATTAAAGATGTGGAAGAAATATGTTGCAAATGTCATCTAGAGAGAGGATGTGGTCCAAGGCCATACCTAGCTGCACCGACTCCCATGGACATTAGTGACTGAACTAAAAACTTGAAAACACGCTTAAATGAGTAGGTATACTATATAGATACACATAAAGTACTTACCTCAGTGGTTGATTCAGGCGCTGCAAGCGATTTATTCCAGGCAACCTTTGGATGGACAGTAGAGTGAATGATAGAGATGATATTATTAACACTAGAGACGATATTTTCTTGAAATGAATGAAATATCACAAACATAACGTAAGCTTGCTCTGCATACATACATACATTATCGGTTCTTAGGTAAATTAAAACAAACTGAACAAATCAAGAATAAACTTATTGTTTTACTTCGTACGTAAGTATTTTAAACTCATGCGCAATACCATAAAACATGTAATGTAATTGGAGAATCAAGAATGCATATCAAATGTCGCAGAACGAAAGGATCAAGATTGATCTTTCCTTAAGTAGAGTGCCTTCGGACAGTTTGGAAATGTCAGGGTCACTGATAGTCAGAACTGTCATTTATGTCACTGTCATGACGTCAAAGTGAGAAGTGCACCAATTATTGTTTAACTTAAGATTGTACCTACAACGGTACATACGCCATACACACACAGTTGGTCTCAACTGACACATCGGTATTTTTTTTTATGCTACATTGGGATGGAACAAGCTTATGGCCTACCTGATGTTAAATGAGGCATCAACTTGAGGCATACAGGTGTAAAGCCTCATGTGCCTGTCATTTCACCGGCAACCATACCCTTCAAACCAAAACACAGCAATGCCGCTTAGCGGCAGAAATCGGTACGGTGATAGTACTTCCCCAGGCAAGCCCTTTCACAAGGAACTCTACTACTCTAAAGTTAATGTATTCAGTATAGATGTAAGAGGGTCGTCTGAAGGCGAGATGGGGATGTACGCCGTAAGATTATCAATCAATCAAACATTTATTTGCTTCAAATAAGGGTACCTAATAAAGTTCTTAAAATTCTACATAATGGGTCCAACTTATTTACGTACTACGAGGCATTATTATGTCACGCGTGACACGAGGAATTTGTCGCTAACGAGTAATTTCTCGTTTACCTTTACATGCACGCCAATAGACAAGTTTGTCGTCATTTGCTGGCATTCTTCTTGTGGTCATACAACTTCACTCTACGTCGTTATTTGGTGTCTCATTCTCAAAATGTACGAAGAAAATACTCGCGCTGAAGTATCAAAATTTGTTTAAATTATGGTGCGCTAATAGATGAAGAGATATCTCTATTTTGACCTCTATCTGTGAGAAAATTTTGTCACATTGCGCATGGATGAGAAACGCACAGGATAGAGGAAACTGGTAGAAGCCATGAAGCCTATGGGTTTAAGCCTCCCTTGTTTTCTGCCAGTCGTAGATGATTCCGGGCTGAGAAGATAATGATGATGCAAAATGATGTTTATCAAACTGAGTCATCTAAACAGCGTTGTTAGCATTGCATTTGTTAGTAATATTTGTTTGGATAAGATAAAAAAAAATATCATCACTGACCCAAGTTTATAACGATTAATAAAAGAGAGAAGAGAGAGAGAGCGAAAGCAAAGAGACTGATATTTTTTTTAATGAGCATATGCATTAAGCTTTTATGCAAGTTAGTACACATGTAAAAAGTCGTTGATGAGTCACTTGTATACAAAACCACAAGTATGTGTAAAATCACCTTATACGGCCCTAATCAAGCTACATTAGACCTTTAACTAAACTCACACAAACCGCCTACGAGCATAATTGTCACGACATTTAACTGGCAATTATAACATAATCCTAAAATTAACATCAAAATGTTGCACAAAATAACGCGAAATGTTGCGCAAATCACGGTAAATGTTGCAGAAACTACGCTTAATATTTCTACTAGATTCTTGACATTTCTGACAATACGCACAAAAAGTTTGAGGTATGAAATAATGTGTTAAGTTAAAGGTTTGAAATGGTCAAATCATAACCATATAAAGTGTAATTATTTTAACTGAGATTATTTCAAGAATATAATTCCACGTATAGTAATTATTTACATTTTTGTACATATAGTCTAAAGCACGTATTATAAATTGAAGTCAATTCAGTGTAGGTACCAGGTGAAATACCAATAGGTACCTATATGACTTCGGGCTTAAAGTATGTAAGTAAAATAACAAGAATATCCCACGCATCTTCCATCAAGTCATCATAATTAAGTTTTGTATGCTGTGCCTACTTTTAGACGGTACACCAATTTAGGTAAAATTTGTAGGTATCTTTTGACTTGTATTGTTTAGTACAAATCGTACCAAACGATTATCTTCTACTTTCCGGAGCAGTATAATTTCCGAGTCTTTAAGTCCAGAGTTCTTTTTAGGCAAGCATGCTCCATCACGCCATCACTTACCATCAGGTCAGGTAGTGATCAAGCGCTTGACTATCATCTATAAAAAAAGTTTAATGTGTCAAAATAACAAAAAAATAAGTTAATTAATCCCACATTTGTTTAAGCTCACACATAAAACTCGATATTTGCCTATTGTATTAGTCATTCAATTTTAATCCGTCCAAATCGTAATTAACAAAATAATCATCAATGTGTACGCATATCACTGACAATTAGCCGACAAAGTACTTTCAGTTGATGCGCGTGCGTCGGCATGCGATGCTTTCACTCAGATCAACGATTATTAAATAACTATTGTGTAATGAAATCTGCTTAGTTGAGATGTTTCCTTCATTTGTGAACAAAGATGTAATTTAACATGCTCAGTTTAGCAAATGTGTTAAGCTTTTGACAGGCAGACTTTACCGATTTCCACCAAACTTTTTATGCCTAAGAAAGATAAACAAGCATACGGCCCATCTAATAGAAAACGGTTACTCTAGCTAGCCTATGGACAAGTGTAACACTAAAGGCATCACTTGCGCGTTTTAAACTAAAATATAAACATGAGAAGTATCATGTGTACATACACCGGCACTCCATCAAACCGAAACACAGCAATTACTGCTTAGTAGCAGAATCAAAATCTTTTTATTCATTAAAATCACAAAGATCACTTTGAAACGTCAATTTTACTGCCGGTTCCTTCGCGACCAAGCCAGGAAAGAAATGCAAGAAACAAGGCTGGTTGTTTGTTTTAATGAATCCTTTATTTATATAACAATAACGAAAATAAATTACGTCTAAATTGTAAAATTTTTGAACTAGTTGGAGCAATTTAAATTCCAAGCTTCTCTGTCATCTAAATAATCAAAAATTTTATAGTAGGCTTTTTTATAAAGATTTTGTTTAACTACGTTTTTAAATTTAATGGTCAATTTTGTACATCACTTGGGAGTTTCTTATAAAAGCATACACCTTGCCCTTAAACGATTTACTAACTTTATGGTCTACAAATGGCAGCAGCGAGTTTATCTTTATTTCTAGTTTTAAAATTATGATTATCGCTATTTTTCTTAAACAAATTAATATTTTTTGTAAACATACATCAGATTTTCATAGATGTATTGACAAGAAAATGTCATAATATTTATTTCTTTAAACTTATGGCGTAATGATTCTCTGGGACTCATGTTAAAAATTGCACGAACAGCCCTCTTCTGCAGCACGCAAATGGTGTTTTTCCCTGCATGAACTCTTACACTAGGTGCTACTGAGCTTTCAAACAAAAAACAAAAAGGAGTTCTCATTTTGATTGCTATATTTTTTATGTGTACACATAACTATACACATAAAGTATACACGTAACTGTATATACATAACTTTTTAACTGGGTGGTTTGATATTTTTGTATTTATTTAAAGATACACTAACTGAACACATCAATTTAAAGCTACGTGTCTTCTGAATGACAGTTAAAACATGTTTAATCTATACTAATATTATAAAGAGGATAAACATTTGTATTGTTGTATGTTTGTAATGAATAAACTCGAAAACTACTGGTCCGATATCAAAAACTCTTTCACCATTAGAATGCTACATTATCTTTGAGTAACATAAGCTATATTTATTACTAGAAAAAATTAGGGATCCCTAATAAAACTTCACTAATGTAACTCAAGGTATAAAAAAAATTAGACACAAAATGTTTAAAAATAAATGTCCATCCGAGCGAAGCTAGGATGGCCCCCTAGTTTTATGATAAAAAGAAATGACTTGCATACGTTAAACGATGAATATGGGTGTACGCAATAAATACAATTTGATTTGGAAAACTACAGGAAACTTATAATTTAGATACAGTGTAGAAATGTAGGTGTTATGGTTCAAACAGTTATGTCACAGATTCTCACAACAGAACAAAGCATCAATAACTATAAAATAAATAAACCTTTCGATAAAAATAGGTGTGAATAGGTAATTGTGGTATTGTCAGTAGAAATGGGAAACACAGCGCAATACCTTGCTATTTTATTAGACAAAAGTGGGACAGAGATCTAAATATGGATATGTTAAATTGTATTAGATGCTTCCGGTCTGAACGTATTTAAGGCAAAACTGAAAAAATTGCTTGTAGATTTTTTTTTTTAGTTTTGCTGTTGTTTTGAAAAAGCTTAGTTCTAAGGAATATTTAGATGACAAGCTTCTTGTTTAATAACTAGTAGTTCACCCCAAACTGAGATCTCGCGAGTCTCCCAATACACAAAAAAATATATTCCTAGGGCGACTCGCGCAACGATGCCTAAACGTATTTAGTGGCTAAATATGATTTAAGGAGTTGTCATATCATACAAATACGTAAAATTTAAACATGTTTAGTCGCTAAATACGCTTAGGGATCATTGTGCAAGCCGGCTTTAATCTTTAGACTAATAAAATAGTGGCACGAAACGAACAACCAAGATACTTGACCTACAGTTTCATTGAAATTACAGGTAACGTGAGTTCATGTGGGTTGGTTATACTTTTTGGAGTAGACTTTTTCCTATATTTATGTCACTAAAGCTACACGCATACCTAATTTCAGCACTGTGGGGTTACTAGTGTAGGTACCCTGTAAATTTTGTCAATGTTCAGTTTTTGTTATGGCTAATAATAACTTAAAAACTACAAATTTTAAACTAAAACTAAAAACGGAGTCAAAATGTACTTACAAAGACCTTTTATTAGACGTGCCATTTGACCGGATAGCCCCATTTTGTTTTTTTTTACCCCTCTTGAATCCCAATATCTCAACCCCAACACTAACAATTAGAAAAAAACTAAATTGTTTAGGTTGTGGCCGGGTATTTGGTCCGAATTCTTGATGTTGCAATGTGGCCGTCTTGTAGAACCTTATCACACTGAAGCCCGAAGAATATTTTAATTACAAATATGTTACAATATGTCAAGAAATAAAACAATTTAATAACACTTCAAAGATAAAACTTTAATTACTCATAAACTAAAATTACATACTGTCCATTATCACAGCACCAATTTTTCAAATTTTTCGATCATAAATAAAAATATTAAAGAGTTTGATCCCATTTATTATTTCATTTCAAAGAACTATGACAACTCTCCATCGTTGTCTAATTGTCTTAGAAATTACTTACACATTTCACTTTTACCGAACCACAGATCAAATTCGTGGATTCATTCATATCTATACTATGGAATACCTATCTAATACCTAGATTTTATCATTAGGTACCAATGACGTGATCAAATCTAGAGAAATGTTTTCTCAAAGTGGGTCGGTAATCTGATGAAAAGATCGTCTGCACTTCTAGATCTGAATTAAGATATTGTGATGCTGAATGGTTCAATAAACCCACAACTTATAGTCACTTGTCATTTTTAAAATACTAAATCATTTTAGACAAGGCTATATTTTTTTTCAAGTCATTCAAGTTTAGCTTTACAGGAAAATTAGAACTTAATAGCTAATTCAAACTAGGTAACATATTACATCATCCATAGTTCTGAAGTAACCCTGCCCATTGCCATCTGCATGTTAATCTTTTTAAGTCAAAACATTATGAAATAGACTTTATTTATCACTTCAATCTCACGTTTCAACTGAAAGTGAAGACTACACGATCTAGACTCATTCCGACTGATTAAAGGTCGCAGGTTCGAGTCTTTGCTCGTGACAACTGTGAGGAAATATTCAAATTGTGACTTTTATTTTTATCTGTTTTGAGATTCAATGAGTTGCGTCATGGTTTGAACTAAATTTCAGATGTAACATTACTAAATATGTTATTTGTAAATGTAGGTTTGATAAAATCGTTACATTTATGACTGCAAACAGTACTCGTATAGGCAATACAAAAAGCAGTATCTCTACATAGTACATGTAACTTTTTAACAAAAATATAACCGACTTCAGATAACAGTAGGTATAACATTATACACAAATATCTGATTACTTTTTTAGATAAAAAAATATGTGAAAAACATTGTACGTGCCTTTGAAATTTGAGGGTTTCCCTCGATTTCCCCGGATTCCACCATCAGATCCTGACTTGGTTCCAATGGGACCACCTCGAAAGTGCACTCTTTCAAAAAAAAAATAATTTTGAAAATCGGTCCACAATTGACGGAGAAATCGCTGAACATAAAAAAAAAATATACAGTCGAACATAGAACATCCTCCTTTTTTCAAGTAGGTTAATAAAATGGAGTCGCTTCCGCTGTCTGTTACCTTAGATCTTTTAAACTACTCAACGGATTTTAATGTAGTTTTCAGCAATAGATAGAGTGATTCAAGAGAAAGGTTAATATGAATAATACATTCATAGTAACTGCAAAAGTAACTGTTTGTTTGTTAGTTTGTTTGTTACTAACTAAACGGTTAATAACAATTTTTATTTTTTACAGGATTGACGGACTGAAACAAAAGGCGACTTCCAAGTCACAAGGTAAGTCAACTAATGATTGTGTACGAAATAAAATCCAATATAAGATCTTTTCCCAAGATCTTGGTTGTTTGTGTACATAATGACGATTGATGATGCGCCAGCGACGATTTATTGTGTAAAGCAACGAAATCAACTCATTTTAAATCACTGAGACAAAATTACAGAGCAAATTGATTTGAACTTTCAAAGATGAAAATATATGACGCAAGTTTGTTCAAACAATATTGTTTTTGTGCTTTTAAACTAACTAAACATAGCATAATACAACTTAAGGTGTTTGAAAATCAAGAAACGAATAAAATGGAATAGAATAAGAAATACTTTATTGCACAGCTAAAATTAAAACAAATACATAAGAACAACGTAAATATATGTTATACAATAATTGGCGGTCTTGCCGCTAAATAACAATCTCTACCAGAAAAGCTTTGGATGGAATGGACTATGTGGACAGGGCATAATGGTGTGTCTACTACATAAATACTTATATTAATGACATAAAAATATATATTACTATTAAGAAACATAAATAATAATTACTTAAACATTCAGTGACAAATAATCAAAAAGTGTTCCATGAGCATACGCACCGCTGTCCAATACTGCTTCACTCATTACATTCCATCCAAAGGTTGCCTGGAAGAAATCGCTTTCAGCGATAAGGCCGCCCATTATACTATATTTAGTATTAAATTAATTCGGTTTTTTAAGTATTCCTGGTGTACAATAAAGCATTATTCTATTCTTTCTATTCATACGTTTAAAGATAGCGAGTGAGTTGGCACATCTGATAGGCACCGGAAAGAGCCTAAATAATTAAGTAGGTACTAACAAGTTAAGCTACAAAACGAAATTGACTACTACTCGTACAAAACGACGACCTCCGTAGCTCAGATATTTGTTCCGGGTCTGGTTGTTTGTTTATATTATATATTATAAGTATGTATTTACAACAAAAAAGTATATAAGTATTCTATCAGTTATCAGGGCCCGTAGCCAAATGTCATTCGCCACGAATCTATTCGATTTCTACATACATTTGTTGTCGCTGAATGACGTAATATTTCTATCGCATGTGTCAAATCCCATACATTTGCGGACGTATCGACTAGCGTCATCGCTAATCGACTGTAACTTGGCTAAGCCCTCTGGTTTCCATAGTACAAGCTCTGCTTAGTTTGGGGCTTGATAGCGTTGTGTGAAATGTCCAGCAATATTTATTTATTTATTTATTATAATGTAGCTAACAATCGTAATTTTCATACAAAAGACTTCAACGCGCTACTTTTTAGTCTGCAAGACAAGTTCTATAATATTGCTCTGTTTTATTTGTTATAACCGCATGAATAGCAACCGCTTTATGTATTAGAATGGTACAATTATCAATTACACTAATTAATATGACAACCATCACAAACATTTTATTAAGAAGATAAGAAGTTCGTGCATTATCTTTTATAAGCCCTAATGTCTGTTAATAAAGTCTATAATGTCGGTTGTCTGGAAGAGATCGCTTTTAGCAATAAGACCGCCACTTGTATTTCTACGTTTATTGTTTTTGATATTATTTTATAATTTAAGTGTGATGTACATTAATAATAAATCATAAAATCCTTTATTTGGTACATAAACAATGATAAAGTTTAACGTTACCACATGGTAGGTATGAGGTGAAAAACCATGACATCTGCTAAAGTATTAAACTGTGTCGCAGACATCAACGCCCTCCTCCGGGAAATATTAAAGTAGGTCCCAATCAAAGTGCATTAGTTACACATACAGTGTGTGCGTGTGTGTAATAAAGCGTTATCTATCTATGTATATATGTCATGTTCCTGACTAAATTTAGATAGAGTATATTATTATGATGAAACACATAATAATACACTCTATCTATATTTCATTCATTATTCAAAAAAAATTGTGTCCAAAGAATATTAATATAATACTAATAATTTAAACAAAATAAGCTAATCATCATAGTAATCATCCACAGCCTGACTTCACCCATAGTTGCGTATAGGCCTCCCCAAGTTTGTGCCATCCACCACGATCCTGCACGAGTCTCACCCACTGACGGCCCGCGACTTTTTCGATGTCGTCCACCCATCTCGCTGCCGGACGTCCTACCCTTCTATACCCGCTCCTCCACCACCACTCAGTCACTGCTCTGCTACATCTATCATCACCACGTCTAGCCAAGTGTCCCGCCCAAGACCATTTGAGCTCCATAACTTGAATCCCAACGTCATGAACTTTCGTTCGTCTACGAATCTCGACGTTTGGAACTCGATCTAATAAGATAATAACGAGGCATAAATCAATAAACATTAAATTACAATAAACATTTAAAGAAAACATAAAAACCTACCTTATTATCTACATAAAAATTCAAAATTGCCGTAGTTACTTAATAGTATTTAAAAGACAGATATGAACTAGCAATTATCTCTACGGTAACTCTATCGAGACGTGTCTATCTGTTACGATATCTAATTATAATGTGTTATGTGTTGCGTAATGCCGAATGTTTATTAGTGTCATCAGCTTGTTTTCCGCGTATTGACTTGTTACTGTAACTAGCAATCACAGTGGGTAATCTATTCTAATTTTGATGTGAGAAAAATATAGGTTTTAATTGCTTACTACTTACTTACTTATAGCTAAGAAATTATGCAATTTAGAATGTTTCACTTAAATAGAACTGGAGTATTCCATTAAATTAAATTTTCAAATTCAAATTAAAAATCAGGGTTAGTCGCTAATTACGTTAAGGGATCGTACTCGTACTGCAAGCTAGGCTTACTAGTTATTCTTGTTAAACTGACTTTACTGTTTGCTTACATATGCACATTGCTTACACAAGAGTATGCTTACATAAAAAAATACTAAAAATAGACACTATAGGACTGTGACAAAATTTTGAATTCAATTCAAATTTAAACGTTCTTTCTTAGATAATATAAGCTTAACTGGTAATTTTAGTTACTTCACGTTAATTAAGCTACGGTAAAAAAGCTTCTCAAAACTTATAAAATAAAGCAGGTACTTATTAAGTGTTACTATACATATTGGGGTTTTTAATTTCTCTGTTTGAAAATTTTTGAATTACATTTGACGATCGATTTGCTTATTTGATTTATATTGATAAATTTATTGTAATTTCTCGTAATTTTTTATCCCATTATGTATTTCATTACAGAAATTTCATTTAGGGAAGATATTTTTAAATTATACTACTCAGAGCTCAGATCAGAGTGTATTTTCACGTCGATGTACGACACCATGAAGTTAGTTTTCCAATCTGAAGTTATCAAAACAAATAACAAAACACATTTAATTCACGCCAAAGAAGTTCTTCTTAGTGCGTTCACAAGTATTTTTTCCAAACTCTTCGGTTTAGAGATGTTCAAAATGTGATATATAAATGCTGTTTTGACATTGTATGTACGAGCATGTACATGATTTAATGATCTCCAATAATAAATAAAACACGTTCCTTATACTTACTACTTAACTAGTTTAGTTCAGCCAAACCTTGAAAACTAGTTTATTTTCAATAGAAGTTAAAATACTGTTACATCGATCGCAATCAATAACATTAAATGTCCCATTTATATGTCATATACAAAACTTCAATTACCCTCATTTCACTCAATAGTAATTGAACATTTAAATGCTACAGATATTGACATTTAAATCTAATCAAGGTATTACAATTCTAAATACCAGTAGATTACATTCAAAAATCAATTAAAATGTTACTTGCGAGTGCTTTATTTGGGTCAATAATAATTTCGACACATTTAAAGAAGAGGAACATGTTCTACAATGAAGTAAAATTGTTATCATTTTATCTATTCATTCACATCATCATCATATCAGCCACAGGACATCCACTGCTTAACATAGGCCTCCCTATAGACCGATCTTGTGCGGCCTACACCCAACATCTCCCAGCAACTTTTATCAGGTCATCTTTTTATCTAGTGGGGGCCGTCCAACGCTGCGCTTTCCACGCTAGAACCTTGCTGCTCCAACAACCGACAGTTCTTCGAGCTATGTACCTACCCACTAACACTTCAGCTTGTTACCCCTCTAGACTACGTTAAACTGTCATTTAATTTTATTAATTCATAGATATTCTAGGCTTCGTATCACCCAAGTATATATTAATTTTACCAATTTTAACGAGACTTTTTTTGTAAAGGCTTTTTAGTATGTTTGGTGTAATTTGGTGACGCTAATCTTAAAAAAGCTGGAAAAAACTGTTTTTTTATTTAGTATATAGAAAAAGTTGCCTGCAAAAAATACAGAGGAAACAGTTTTTTTTTTGTTTTCCGTAAGTTGATATACATCATCTGTTTTTTGTGCTCATAAGATCGAGACGAGATCTATTTTTAGATTCGTGTATAACTCAACTTCTCCAGACCAGGCGGAAGTGTCCCCAAGACACTGGCTACATTGCCAGTGTCTATATATTTATTTTTTATTTAAAACTAGCTAAACTGCCTCCGACTTTGTACGCATGGTTTGTCAATAATAACATTACCCTCCTTCTGTGCAGTCGAGTAAAAAGTAGCCTTGTTACTCAGGGATAATGTAGCATACTGGTGAAAGAATTTTGAAATCGGATCAGTAGTTTCTGAATTTATTCGTTACAAACATTCAAAAATACAAATCTTTCCTCTTTATAATATTAGTATAGTAGATGGAGACGCCAACGGCTTGAGCATCGATAGATGATTATTACATTATTGTATTGCAATGCTTATGTGTTGACCTAGATAAAAATATAGTATAGATAGACAGCTTACTCCATAAGGGCGTGAAATTATAGATGTTCTACATGTGATAACAGAGAAACAGCTTAATAGCAGTGTAGCATATGCGGTATTGTTTTCGATAACTACCATGTATGTTTGTATGTACCTACCTGGGTACACGAAGTGTGTAGTTGCCCAACCGCGAAAGTTCAAGGGCGGCTCGGATTAATGTAGTGGTCGCAGATAAAGTGTAGCAGTAAGTGTTTTTAATGTAATTATATTGTTGTTTCTCCATCTTTATCTTTAAATAATTAACTTGTATTGCACAATATTAAAGCTAAAAATAATTCTTAACTTCCGCACGTAAAAAGATAATAATTGCTATGATTGGTGATTGAATGTTTATGTTGGTCTCTCAATCAATAATAAGTAATTAATGTTGTAGCTTATAAGTTACTTTTATTTAAGAATAATCTATTATTATTTTTGGGAGAACAGTATAGGTACTAAGTTAGTCAAAGTAAACTAACTACATGATGAATGAATGAATGTTAATCTACAATTTCATCTAACTTTTTATATCAGATCGTTTTTACCTCGATAACACTCAATACATTTTTTGATTCTTTCTACTTACAGACTAGACGTAACATCAGGTGGTCATATAACAAGCAATCTTTTTTTTTTAATAACCTATACTGTCCCACTGCTGGGCAAAGGTCTCCCCCATTTGCTTCCATTCCTTGCGTTCTCCAGAAATCTCCTGCCAGTCAGAATGGAACCCATCCAGATCGTCGCGCCAACGTTTTCGCGGTCTGCCTCGTTGCCGTCGTCCTGTAGGTTGCCAGTCGGTGGAGATCTTAGTCCACCTTTCAGGCTGCATTCGAGTGACATGACCCGCCCAGTCCCATTTGAGTCTTGCAGCCTTGTACCCCACGTCGATGATTCCGGTCATAGAGCGTAAAGTAGTGTTGCGGATTCTATCGGTTCGCTTAACACCTAAAATGCTACGCTCCATCGCTCGTTGGCATACCCCGAGTTTGAACTTTTGTGAGTCCGTCAATGACCAAGTCTGAGCACCGTAGGTTAGAATGGGTAAGATACACATGTCGATGAGTTTTCGCTTAAGTGACAGTGGAAGGTTGCCCTTCATTAGCTCTTTCATGGACCAGTAGCTCTTCCAAGCGTTATCGATACGACGGTCTACTTCTCGATCTTGTCTGTTCTTGAAAGAGACTATCTGGCCCAGATAAATATACTCATCGACATAGTGTATCTCTTGCACATCTACCTTGACCCTATGTTTCTTGCTATTGGTCATAACTTGGGTCTTTGACTGGTTCATCATCAGTCCAACCTCGAGGCTTGCCTTGCTCAGGTCTTGGAGCATTTGTTCTAATTGGGGGGCACTGGTGGCAAAGAGAACCATGTCGTCAGCGAACCTAAGGTTTGTAAGTTTTTTGGTCGCCGATTTCAATGCCTGCATTTGTCCATGAGGCTGGCAATTGTCTAAAAACCTCTTCTAAAGTGCTCGTAAATAATTTGGGAGAGAGTGGGTCCCCCTGTTTGACTCCCTTTTCTATTGAAAACTTTGCTCCTGATGTATTTAATTTAATGTTAGCGTAGCTATTGCTGTAAATGCTTTTAATTAGGTCTATATAGGTTTTTTCAACATTTTGTTTCTCTAAAGCCAAGAAGATTGCTGAGTGGTTGATGCTATCGAAAGCTTTTGTGTAATCCACAAAAGCCAGATATAGTGGATTGTGGAATTCATTAAATTTTTCTATAACCTGATTTAGCGTATGGAGATGGTCTGTGGTGGAAAAATGAGGTCGGAATCCAGCTTGTTCCGGTGGTTGGTGCTGGTCCAGTATACCTTCTATGCGCTTCTGAATAATTTTGATAAAGGCTTTGTAGAGATGTGACACTAAACTGATAGGACGGTTATTATTCATGTTACTTTTGTCTCCTTTCTTGTGAAGAAAAATTATGTTTGAGTGGCACATCTCCACTGGTAGCTGACCTGTATCTAGAATGGTGTTGAAGAGATTTGTGATATGGGGTAGTAAAACAGTGGCTCCAGTTTTTAAAACCTCGGTCGTGACACCGTCCTCTCCAGGGCTCTTATCATAATGCATGGCTTTTAAGACATCATGGACTTCGCGTCCTGTTATGAATGGTACATCATCTGAACGAGCATATTCTATAGTTGTTGTCATCTTTGAAGAATCGGAGTAAAGATTTTTGTAGAATTCAGTGCATATTTTCAATATTTTGCCTCTATTATTATATTTATTTCCGGAACTATCTTGTAAGCAATTAATCCATGTTTTACCCTTAGAGATACCCTGTTTTGCTATTCTGAGCGATCTATTATTCTCTAGTGCTATTTTTACTCTGTAGGTATTAAAGTTTCTTGCATCGTTTCTGATGCTGCGCTTAACCTCTTTGTCTATATTTCTATAGTCTTGTGACCCAATGTCGGTCTCGAGTCTTTTTTCTAATAAATTCTGGGTTTTGTTTGATAGTTTAAATTTACTTTTCTTCATCGGTTTAATTTTCTTGCTTGTTGTGTGAACTGCATTAACTATGTTTTTATATTGGGTTTCTGAATTATCTGATTCATCTATTTTGAGTTGACTAAAATAATTTGAGAGTTCTAATTTAAACTTTTCCGAATTATGAATAAGGTGCTGTTTACTATGTTTTATTAATCTTTTTGTAAATAATTTAGTTCTGTGTATTTTAAATTCAAATTTTAATTTTGCTCTTATTGGTCTGTGATCCGAAGCATAATTAATTTTATTAATGGCGCAAACATCTTTAACTATCTGTTTGTTGGAAGCTAGTATAAAATCGATTTCGTTTTGCGAATTTCTGTCAGGTGACACCCATGTCCATCGTCGTTGGGGTTTTTTGTCAAAGAAGCTGTTAGAAACTACCATGTTTTGACCAAATGCAAATTGAATTAGGCGTGCACCGCGTTCGTTACGTTTTCCCAAACCGAATTTACCTAGAGTATCTGTTGCACCATCTACATCTAATCGTGGCCCTACTTTCGCATTAAAATCACCTATAACTACAGTCCATGATCCTCTATTCTCGTCACATGCCTTGTTCAGGAGATCATAAAAGTCTTCAATGTCTTCGTCTGAGTGCTTCGATGTTGGAGCATATACTTGTATCAGTGACAGAGATTTTGTAGGTGTTAGTCGGAACTTGAGGACCGCAATTCTTTCTGAATAGCCAATAAATTCGATGATGTTATCCTTCCACTTTTTAGCCACCAGTAAACCTACGCCGTAGTCCCTTGGTTTCTCCAAAGTGAAAGAATACATTACCATCACGCTCTATAGTCTGTTCTCCAATTCTTCGGACTTCTGCAAGACCTATTATGTCCCACTTTATATCTCTTAACGAGTTTTCAAGTTCTAAGAGTCGTTTCGTCATCTTTAAGCGTCCTTACGTTGTACGTTAATATGTTGAGCATATCGGTATCCTTTATTTCATGCATTGTGGTCGTTTGACGGTCGGATCTCACCCGGAGATTCTTGGCACCCCTGACCCCAGGGCTAACATGGCACCCGTCCATGCCAGCATCACCGCTGGAGTCGCCGGGCACTTGGGGCCTTGGTTGGTTTGTGCTATCCATATTTGGGGGGGTTTGGACCATAACACCGCCACGCTGGTCCAGTTGCGTGTTGGCGGGTGGTTTCGTCAGAGCCTCGTTCGCTGATCGGCAGAGCGCACCGCTTGCAGGTGAGGTTGACTTGGAACCCGAGAGATGTTGGTTGGGCCCCCTTACGCCCCTTAAGCAATCTAAGAAACTTAAATTCTATATTCGAAAAACTTGCTTTAAATTAATAATTTTTATTTATATTTAATGTTACACTTTCTATGCTGACCATACGGCACTGGCCGAGATTGCAAAGGCCATCTTCCCATGACGTTATCGACTCGTAGCTAAAACAAACTAAGTTACATGGCTTATTTCTACCAATTCAGCTTTAAAGCTTTTTTTTTCTTTTCCGGACTCTTATGACCTTTTCAAGCCTGCCATATGGCATAAGCCGACTTGTTTACTCATTCTCGAACGATTTAGATAGGAAACCATTTTATTAGTGATATTATCAACAAAAGTCTCATCTTCACATTTATGGATTCAAATTGTTTATACAGCGTTATGACATTAATTTCAATCGCGGGTCGGGCTGATGGCTAGTATTGTTCTAAAATAGTTTTTTTTTTCAAATTCATTACCCTGGATTTTTTTAAATTTTCAATCTACCTTAATTTCAAGTGTTAATAGATCACTGAAACAGCCTGTATAAAATAGGTAAACAAATCATATTCATTCATCATTTAAGTAGGTAGATACCTGTTAAACTGACTAAATGGCATCGGCGCAAAGGTGCCGCCGATTTACGTTAAATATTATTTATTGGAAATGTATCGATCACTGGATAAATAATCAAGTTACCTGTATTAAACTAATCTCTAAAATCAGTTAATACGATTCTGCATATTATGTGTATTAAATTAATGGCATGAATGCGGTGCCAGACTGTATAGCTATCACCTGGTGGTAGATGAAACAAGTAAAATCTAAAATTTAGAACATAACATATGCAACCCGTAAAACCCCCTCACACTGACAACACTAAGAACCACGGCACCGCACTAGCTTTTTATTAAAAAAACCGCATTCGAATGGATCCATCCGTTTGAGAACTATGATGCCACAACAAACAAACAGACAGACATAGTCAAACATATAATACCCCTCTTATGCGTCGGGGCTTAAAAAGTAGTGCCTTGGGCAGGTTTTTAGATGAAGTAGTAGGTTTAAAGTAGGGCCTACACCATCTTCTGCATGTGGAGGACAAGCCACCGGTACTGCACTGATTGGAAGGGGATTCACAAAATTAAACACCTCCGTACTGATCTCGGATTGCCTCAATTTATTAAAAAATAATACCATTGCTTTATACAAAGTGCAAAAAGCTTTGATAGCGCGATCTGGGATTATGCAGTTTTTAGCAGCGCCATCTAGTTCTGTTTTTTGAACTACATACTATAATTTGCTATTACATATTGAATTTGATCTTCTGAACAGTTAGTCTAATCCACAGGAAAATATGATCGACAATATTAGCAAGTCAACTAAGCACATAACCGTTTCCTTCGGATAGCATTAGTTGAAGCTTTAAGAGCAAGCAAACGCAAGGCTCAGTACCATCCATTACATCCATACCTCGTTAATACGAGTATACCATCCATTCGCACTCACCATTTTGATTCTACGTTTATAATGCGTACAGTTAAAGCATGGAACTTTTTACCGTTGACTATTTTTCCTGAAGACTACAATCGGTAAGAGTGAATAGGTGTATACAGATCGTCATGCTCCATCTTAAACCACATCATCGCTTACCATCAGATGAGATTTAGGGGAAACGAAGACCTATTCATGTATAAGAAAGCTGCTATAAAATTCGCTAAGCCATGTCAGATGCGTTTAACTGTATAGGCTCTGAAACGAGAGATGCCACCAGCAATATTGTTGCCTAACAGCCCTATAAGACTTTATAATAATCTAGATTGTGAAAACATCACTCTCTTTTAATTTGAAAACAGTTAGTTAATAGTAAGGAATTCTTGTTAAAACGAACTACAAATAGTTGGATCGCATTTCATTCAGTATTTTCCACAATACGGGAATAGTTCTCACGGCCCACGCATCGCAAGTGCCTCCACTAATGAGCTCATAAGGAACTGTTTCTAAACACGCGACTAGGGTGGACTGATGGACCCCTGAATAAGAAATAATTAGGCTAATTAAGAAATAACATCTAGTATGCACAATGTGGGCATGTATCCGGTTCGGAGCAACTGGACGGATTCTCAGCTGAACGGATTCTCAAGTGGACAGAATGTCAATTATTCATTAATTAAATTCTAATAGACATGGACATGGAAATTATTGGTAGAATGGATGTTAATTTCCTGTATGTGGTTTAAAAAAGAGGCTAATCTGTGACTGACCCTAGGGGATACCCTCTGCATACTGAGTAAAAGATTTGAGGATTAGAGTAGTGAACATTAAATGAAACCTATTGGTCCTCAAATCAAAATGTAGAGACGTGTTATTACGTGTTACACGAATTACGAATGCTCGAACTATTCTAATCAAATAAACTTCCACAACTAAATGCCAAAGCCTAAACTGACTACTCCCATTGAATATCAAATTAAAATTACATGAATTACGATGATGATAATGGCACTTAATATGGCAATTCTTTCATATTCATCACACTATTATAAATGCGAAAGTTTGGATTTTTGTTTATTTGTTTGTTACTCAATCACGTCGTAACAGCGGAACTGATTTCGATGAAATATGGTCTGTGCGTAGATTATAACCTGGATTAATTAGAATTAGAACCCATAGGCTACTTTTAATCCCATAAATCAGTTCCCATGGGATAAAAATGGGATGTCAAAATTTCTATATCTATTTTACACCCCAGAACAATGCGGGCGAAGCCGCTGGCAACAGCCATCATCCGACACTGGAAATCTATGGGGGAGGAGTGGACGTCCTTATGATATGATGATAATGATAACTTAGTTGTAGGGGTTACGCATGATTGGCCTGTTCATGTCCAATTAATTAGATTAATAAGTAAGGTAAAAATGGATGGCGCTATATTAGTTCAATTAAGAATGAAAATACATTTATTTAACTTACAGGACAAACTATGAAGTATTTGACGACCTCCGTGGTGCAGTGGGCGAACCGCTAGATAAGACGCAGAAGGTAGCGGGTTCGATACTCGCCCTGGAACTAATATTTGCATGATCTACAGATATTTGTTCCGGGTCTGGATGTTTTTCTATATATTATAAGTATGTATTTACAAATAAAAACGGTATATACATACGTAATATATCAGTTATCTGGTTCATATAGTACAAGCTCTGCTTAGTTTGGAGCTAAGGGTCTAGACTAGACTAGAGCGACGGACTGCATCATAAATGCGCGCTGCCCACAATCTGCGCAGTCCGTTTGCAGTTGGCGTGTAGTTGACGAGCAGTTCTTATATACGGATGGTAGTTCCGATGCCGTGGAGTGATGCATGCGTGGATGATGCAGTCCGTTCAACCCTAACTAGCACTGTGTGAAATCTCCAGCAATATTCATTTATAACAAAAATACATTTAATACAGAAATTACAGGAAACACACACGTAGAGAGCGAAAATAAATATAATGAATCATACCACAAAAAAAAATTAAACACTGTTTAGCGCGTGTTCAAAAAACTCATATAGGTACACTAATTGGTTCGGAGCGGATCGCGCTCACCCTGATGAAGGTTCACGAATTGAACCGAAACATTGCCGGTCGAAACACCGATAAAACGTACGTGATAAATCCCGTATTTATAATAATGATTAAAAATTAGTAAGGTAATTTTTAAACACGCGTTCAACAGTTGTTTAACTTTTTTATGGTAACAAGGTATAATTTTTGGCTTATTGTCGCGAGTTGCAATTCCTACGTCGTCGGTCGCCGCCTCTGCCATCCTGACATTCTATGGCACTGACGCGTAATAGCTACATTTCTGTTTTGTAATTAGTCCAACAATTTGAATCCGCTATCAGTCTCCCAATAACTAGATCACAATGGGTTCTCACGAGACTCGCGAGATGGCGCTTATATAACGTCGCCGTCGCGTGCTAAAGGAACTGTTGCGATCTGCATTTTTGGGTCGTGTGAAGATTTCTGTTTATGGTAAAAAGGCGAATTTCTAGATTGAAACCACTGATGAACTTTGATTAAGTCATTACCATTAGTTGGTAAATACGTTTTCGTAGAAGTGAGAAAACCTATTCTTTGAAAATACTTTTTACCTTAGGTACCTACCTAGAGTACATACACATTATTTTACACTAAAAACATATAGGTAGCAAATATTTAGAACAAGCGCAAACTTGGTAGGTAGGTAACCTAGAAAACTCATAAAATACAATTTCGATGGCAAAGCCACATTTGTTTTATTTGGTTAGTTTATTAATCAATTATGAAGTAATTACTCATAGGAAGATACGTAACGTAACATCTTCTGTGTGTGAATGTACTATCTATCGTAAACGCAAATAGGTATTTTTTAGTTGGCAGTCTTCACAGTCACAAAATTATAATTTCACGCGCAAAATACCGCCAAATCAATTATTGCCGTCAATTATGTTGTAAATCAATTATATTTGCTAACAACTCGCACGCATGCGCGGTAGTCATGTTTTGCATAATTTCTTAAAATAGACAAGATCGATCAAGTACGAGTGAGACTCGCACACCGATGGTTCGAATCTACCTATTTTTATGTTAATTATTTTTTCGGTATTTTCCATCATAACTCCAAAACAGTGCAACATCCAAAAAAATAAAAAATGGTTTTGAAATGTGTAAGTTAAGCCCTTTTACATGATATCCCATTTGACCTATTTACCTTATTTGCGATTTTATATGATACAATTACGCCTTCATCCCCCTGAAAGTCACGGAGTGCTTTTTAGTTGGTATACAGGATATAGAGGAATTAACAGACGTAACCCAGGATAAGTGAAATAGAACTAGGGAAGGGAAAGGGGTTCAAATTCCGCCAGATTTAGCACCGCCCGCCGCGCATTGTTGTACTGGACGCGGAGTGCGCTATACGTCGCCTGCGTGTGCTTCGCCCACAGTATGTACAATACGCCCGATTCTAGCAATTTGGATCTGAAGTGTGACAAAGACAGCACCATAACTCGTAATGCTGCTATAAGTTTAATATGATTTTTTTTTAGTAAGAAATGGTTTTCGGGCGAGATCTTCGCATAATTGGAATCAAACAGTACTAAATAAGTTAGTTTCCTTCTTAATTATTTGGGGGATTTTGATTGGTAGCCGCTTCCCTGTAGCGACTATAACGCCTCTCTTTAGAGTCGGGGTTAAAAAAGAACGAGCTAGTTAGTATATAGTTAAATGTCGTCCAATCCTGCCAATACATTATAGAACCTATTGCTTCGTCATTGTGCCCCAAATACGGATAATCTGCGACCAGAAGAATAAATATCATAACTACTGATCAATATCTGTTCAATTGATCAATATTACGTAAGCTAAGTTATGACAAATCGTTTTATTGACATAACCTATTGCCTTTACAAGCTGAACCCGAATTGTATCATAAAATATGATGTTAGATAATAATTGGTGCTGCCTATTGTTGCTTTGGATGAATACCTTCTATTTTTGGAGGGAAAAGCTTTTTATTTTCTTAAATGTATTTGTACTTACTTTTGATTTTTGATTTGATTTCTGTTGTGCACAATATAACAAAACAAATTTTAATTCGGTTTTTTTCGTAGACTCCATAAAGTTAGTAAATCGTTTAAAGGGCAAGGTGTACGCTTTTATAACAAACTCCCAAGGGATGTGCAAAAATTGACAATTAACAAATTAAAAAATTTAATTAAACAAAATCTTTATAAAAGAGCCCACTATAAAATATCGGATTATTTAGATGATAGATAAGCTTGGGATTGAAATTGCTCCAACTGGTTCAAAATGTTACAATTTAGACGTAATTTATTTTCTGTATTGTTATGTATTCTAAAAGGATCATTAAAAAAACAACCAGCCTTGTTTGCTTGTCTTTCTTTCCTGGCTTGGTCGCGAAGAAACAGGCAGTAAAATTGACGTTTCAAAGTGATCCTTGTGATTTTAATAAATAAAAAATATTTGACTTTGACTTCCAATTTATCCTACTTAAACAAATTATTGAACAAGATTATAGTTTCACATTTGATCGAGCGATCATATTTGTTTGATTGATGCGGTCGGAGAAACTATATTTACTGAACAATTCACGCTTGTCTCATAAACGAAACTAATTATTAATATACTAAAAAAGAACCAATTGGGAGATGAGGCTCATTGTACATATAGCTATTGTTTTTATTTGTTAAATTAATGTTAAAATCTTAATAGATTAGTTTATTTTATTGTGTAAATATTATTTATTTTAAAAATGCGCCCTTAGTTTTTTGCGATGCTCGTAAAGGGCAAACAAGTATAAAATTCCATTACCTAGTTTTTAAAACCTTATTGTCAGAGCTGGGCAAAATACATGTTTTGCGTTAATTAAAATACAAATTACAAAATACTATCTCATGCGTATTTAAAATAGGAAATACAAAATATTTTTAAGTCGTATATTTGAATTATAATATACAAAATACAGTATTTTAACTATTTTTATTTAATATACAAAATACAGTCAGGTGTTACATACTTTAAATTTGTCGTACAGGTGCAGTGTTGCCAACTTTAAAGATTGACATATTTAGCGGTTGGCATTTCGCTTAAGAATATAAGTTACGAAAACTATCGAGCGCTACGTTATGTAGAACGCACCATTAATAAGATCGCTAAATGTATTTATGTTCAGATGTATTTGGAAGTCATAAGTATTTGAAATACTACCTACAAAATACCTCAGGGTCAGGTATTTAAATACCAATTACAAATTAAATTTTATCACATTGCATTACAAATACAAAATACGTATTTGTATTTCAATTACGTATTTTTTTACAAATAATTCAAATACCCCCCCCCCCTGCTTATTATACACTTGTTTATGAAAATAAATCAAAATCAAAATCAAAATAACTTTATTTTGGAACAAAAACATGGCACAACAATGAACACGATAGTATTCGCAGAAGTTATAAACTGTGTCGCGAACACTAACGCCCCCTCCAGAGTTTATTATTTCCAATTATCATTATTACTATTATTTTTTAAATTATACAAGATAAGCATGTGTGATTATGTGCGCGTATGTGTATATGAGTTTGTGTGTGTGTGAGTTTGTGTGTATGTATGAGAGGGTGTGTGCTTGTGAGTGTGTATGTGTGTGTGTGTGTGAACTTGTGTGTGTATGTCCTACAGTCTAAACAGCAACTTTTAAAAGGTCTTCAGTTTCTTCATACGACAGTGTTACGAGCCACTGAATTTTTGTTAAAAATTTTTGTTGAAAGACATTTTTGTTGACATTTATAGCGGGGTAAAGGAAATATATTAATGTGTTTGTTGACTCTGTTATATAGTGTGGGGCTAAGGAAATAAAAATGACGACTGGCAAATGCCGTACGCCATTTTTCAGTTTTGCAAACTAATAGATCCGATCAGCGCTTAGAGTCAGTTATATTAGGATCATAAACAAGCTGTGAGTGTTTGTGCGAGGTTGTTTGTAATATAAAAAGTTGTCGGACAGTAGGAACTTGGCAGAGTGAGTAAAGTTCGGACGTGGGAAACCAGATGGACTTTTTTGCAAGGACCTTAAGGACAGCTCTCTGAGCCCTCTCGAGTCTAAGCATCAAGGTTTTAACACAGCCACCCCAGGATAAAAAAAATATCTTGTAATATCTAATATTGATTTTTAGTGTGTGCCTAATAATGTTTTTGCTCTGTTCTAAAGGTTCGTCGTAAGGGAGGATCTAGCGCTTTCTTAATGAACATGAACATCTTGTACCTACAATGTAACCCAGATCCACAAATAATAAAGATGGCGTATCTTCTTACCATAAACAAGTTAAACAACTGTATAACGCGTATTTTAAAAAAAACTTAGCAATTTTTGTATAGGATTTTATTAAACACAGTGTTTAATTATTTTTGTGCTAAGACCTTTATGATTTAACTATATCTGAAATTAAGTACAAAAACTTAATAATTTGATTTTTTTTAATTTTTTTTTTATTTAAAAGCTTAGCTTTTTTCGGCATAATTATGGAATTTCATGTTGCTCTTTCTAATGTGGCTTCCCTTACTTCCATACACGACATGACGGCGACCTTCTCTATTTAATTTCTTCTCTTCTCTTTTATTCATAAAAATACTTGAAACGAATATGTACACTTAAAAAAATCTTATAAATTGTGTTTTAAAGCCTGGGACTGACAACTATTATGAAGTCTCATGCACTTATTATCATACACTATTGTAACTCAAAAACCGAAAACAAATAATATAGTATCGGTAGGTACAATTCTCGGCTATAACAATGGCACATCATAATAAAAACACTACTTTAAAAACTGAAATACAAATATGAAATAAAAAAAACACTGGCTGACTTATATAATTCGTACATCCTTTTTTTTCTTTCATTCGCCTTTTTCATAGATCCAACAAGCCATAGGACGTCTATTACCAACTGAGCATAAGCCTCTCCCATAGATTTCTCTTATAGATTTTAAAATTTAGATCCAGATATATACTACAAATCGCTTTTTTGCAATATTATTATTTTTTTATTTGCAACTCACTGCTGTGTAGGCTAGCGTAGAAAGTAGGGATTCTATGCTACGGCACAGCAGTGCGTTCAATAATTTCGAGTGTAATTCGGCGTCCCGGCGCGGCAGGCAGCGCCCGCCTCTTGGGACAGTGCCACAATGCCAGCTACCCACTGGAATTCCTTGACAACGTAATCCCACATAACATCTTCAATGAAAATGCAAGAATAGCGCAAAAAACCATTTTGCAAGTTTCCCACGCCGCGGCCTCACCCACAGACAATACATTTGGACAATTAATTAGTTATATTACATTAATTTTTTTTCCACTATGCGGCTAATATGTAGGTCAAGTACATTATTAGAATTCCTGTTAAATAGTTTTAGTATGTGAAGATTCACTAGAAGTATTGTAGAGTACTTAGATTTTATCATAAACTAGCTACCCGACCTGGATCCGCACGGATTTCTATCAAATTATAAATGGCGTACTAAAAATTAAACTACTGAACGGATTTTGACAATTCTTTCACCGATAGCCACCTACTCAATCCCTGACTGCTAGTGATTATAATAATATTTTGATGAAAATCCGTGCAAAGCCGGAGCGGGCCAGTTAGTCTACTAATATTAATATAATTTGCAAATTTCTATGTAATGGGTAATCTCTAAAACTACTGAACTGATTTCGACAATTTTTTCACCCACACTGTCTCTGAGTGCTAATTGGTTATATTTTATTTTGATGAAAATTTCTGTGAAGTCCGGGGCGAGTCATCTAGTATCAAATAACAAAGTAGTTAATTGACAAAGTATGTCATAAAAGTGAGTCTTGAACTGTGCCGCGGCGGGCGGGCGGAGGACGGGCGGTGGGCAGGCGGGGTATGCCAGAGCTTGACAACGGATATACAGCCGACAATTAGATCACGTCCATAGTCGCATGAGCTTTATCATAGTTATGATGAGTAGCGTTACCAGAATAATGCTTCAAAAATATTTTTATAATTAGTTAAACTTACACTAGTAAACTTATGCCTATTTATTCTAGTACCTTGTATAGGTTTTAACCAGCTTTTTGTACCAGTAATAAATAATAAAACAAAACTTACACACTTAACTTGGTAAATAAATTATTAAAAAACTTAAATATGTGTAAAAATATAATATGTTGTTGAATAAAAAGATTAAAGTACATACCTTTTTTATGAACACTGAAAAAAAAAATTAGCAGTTATTTTATCGAAAACTGACAAATATAACTTGAAACCGATTGTCTCAAAGTCGTGGTATAGAATAGACTCAAGTTGTTTGTCAGTTTTCATAACCATAACTGCCAAAAAACTTTGATTGGAAATCGAAAAGCGAATTCATTCAGACGACGAATCCAAAATTAGATTGAAAAAAAAATATCTGCTATTTTCATTCCTTATCAAAAAGTAAGTTAGTGAGATTTTATTATTTTTATTTGTTATTTCTACACAGAATAGTGTATTGCTAGTGGTAGTTTTTTAGCTCCTTATGCAATATGTATTTTCTATTGTTCCGTTGTCAAATATAGTTGTTTCTGTGAACGGTACAGGAAGCCTTATTCGGATTCGGAGTCGTCACGTCTGCATTATGTAAAGATGAGCCTGACTTTCAAATAGAAAGGATATAATGAACTGACTCGTCGATACGAGGCACCGGTGCAAGTGATCACCTATAGCGGATAAGGTTGACTAATCAACATTGAGCAATGATGTGCTGTGCTGTGCTGTTTTAAACAAAGCGCAGCAGCACAAAATGCAGCGCAGCATGTTTTGTTTGTTACCTCATTATGATCTATGAGCCACGAATTGGCTAAATAGCAATTGCACAGCATAGCTTAATGTTGATTAGCTTAATTTTGACGGCCTAAAAATAATAAAATAAATAAATAAAACACTAAAACCTTTAAAAATCATTTTTATCAAACGAAACCCATAAGAGCATATAATGCCAAATGCAGTTTCATGTCAAAAGAGATTACGTTTTTCCACCCATAAGTATTATCCGATCTCCGAAGTATGTTATAATACGTTATAAACTTTTCCCTGGTAGTGATCTGGAGCAGTTGAGCTCGTCAGCATACTTTAGATCTTTAGATGACACTACTGATTCATTCATTTTTTTCAAATGAGATAATGTAAATACTTCTGGTTATAAATGAATAATTATGAAATAAAAGTTATGTTTGCCTCCAAGAAAAATATTCAAAAATTTAAAAACTCTACCATTATCAATCTACTGCAATCGCTTGAATCTTGGACCACAGCCGAATGGTATCGCACCGTGAGCTACGGTATCGTCTGTCCATAGATAGATAGATAGGTATAATGGTAACTATGATCTATTATCAGCTTTCTTCTCATTGTGACGGGACAGAGCCCAATGCCACATAATTACATGACTGTTGCAGGTTTTATTATCTGTGAGTCCGACTATTGCTTTTGTTTCATTAGTTTTTTTGGATGCTGGTACATTATGTTAAGCTAGTCTTTACGATGAGTATACACTAGAGCAGCTGTTCTCAATTTTTTTTTTTTTGCTAGTGAACCCTAAATTATCCACATAGTTTTGGCGGAAATCTAAACGATAACTTAAAGTTAGCCTTAACACTTAACGACACACACTATAAATATCGCTCTCCATAGAATCTAATGTAAGATGAAATGTATTATTACCTGAACCGCCTGCGGCTTTGCACGCGAGGTTTGTCAGTAAAAACATTACCCTCCTTTTGCGCGGTCGGGTTAAAAGTAGCCTACATCTCAATTTTGGTCATAATCTGTTTATAGAAATCCAGACATTTAGTCGTGAAAACATAACAAGCAGACAGAGAGACAGAGGGACAGAGTTACTTTCGTGTGTGATGGTCCATTGCATTGCATGACGAGATGTTATAGCAGATCCATCGTGTGTGATGCGCTATAAGCGACATAAATTGGTTATCTGAGGATTATAAATCCCAATAAGTCTCTTTGATTTACACTCTCTCTGAGCACCTCTCTCATCGAGGCCCGTAATTCTTGCTTATAAGTCTTTTTACAGATATTTGTTCCGAGTCTGGGTGTTTCTCTATATATTTATCATAGTATATAAATATGTATTCTATCAATTAACTTACAAGCTTTGGTTGTGTGAAATGTTCAGTACTATCTATTTATTTATCTTATCTTGGCAAGCGTAAGCTTGGATACCAGTTTTTTAGGATTTTCAAAACATGCAATATTGAACCATAGTAGGTATAACCCATAAAGCCACCTTTGCTTAGTTTTGGTCTAGATAACGCTGTGTGAAATGTGCAGCATTATTTATTTAATCCATACTAATACATGCGAAAATATAATGTCTAAAAGAGATTGCTTTGTTTAGCGATAAGACCGCCTATTATGCTTACATTTATTTGTTTGTTTTACCCGTTAACTGTTGTTGTGTCTAGCTTGTAAGACTGTATATTTGTCTGTTTATTAGAATTTCGATGTAGTACCTTTATAGATTCATTATAACCTTGATTAAAACAGTCATTTTTTTATTGAGAAACCTCGCGTAGCCGCGGACAGAAGCTTATCTTAATATAAATTCTTCTGTACGTGCGTTGTTCTCCTAAATGGCTGGACCTAATTTGATCATATTTTTTGTGTGGTTCTAGATGGTTTAGATTCACTATTGAACCCAGTAGGTGTTGGTGGTGCTGTTGTTAAGATCTAGAAAACTGCGAATATATAAAATCGCAATGCACGGCCTCAAGCATTTTCGTAAAACGCCTCTTCGATTGCAGATTGTCTACTAAGGTTAAAATAATCGGTGGAGCACATTAAACATCACTAAATAATGCACCAATTTGCCAATTCGAGTACAATTACGGCACTTAATCCTAACCTTCATTCACCTGCACACTGCGATGTACGCAATGTTACCACACGTCCGGGATTTACCGGACAAATACAGTTTCTTATCTGAACTTTTGACAGAACGATGAACTTTGTACTTACACAAAAATAACATCATCAAAATAGCCAACAAAATTGAGCACTTTCTGTACATATGTATTTCGATTATGTATGTGTTTTATTGCTATTATTAATTTTTGTTTTATTTTATAGTAAGTTTCTAAGTTAAATGTTTTGTTGAATTCATTACAGAAAAATTTACAAATGGAGAACTTAATGTTAAAAACATTTTCTACCAAACATGTGTGTTTCTTGATATATTTTCTAGAAAACCAGTCAATCTACACTACACAAAGGTTAGCTGAAAGAAAATGCTAATTAGCATTAAGTTTATGCATTAAGTGTATGTATTATATATTAGTGCAATAGAGAATTTTCTAATCTAATCTAATCATTATCATCGTAGATTTTAATTAGATTATTAATTTGTATTTATTTAATTACCTGTTATTACATTGTGGAATGCAATGCTGCAGTATTGCAGATTTACGATGAAATAATGTGTTTTTGGAATGTCATCCAACTTACGGGAAATGTTATGTAGGCTCTGTAATTTATGTAATTTTATCGAGACTTTTCAAGTTTGATATGGTAACCCTAATTGAACGTGAATGGTACAATGAAAGGCTGTTTTCTATCTCGTTTCACGGTGCTCTGTCCGATAGGGATCCAGAACATCCTCCGGCCGATATTGTAAACCAACTAAATAGAGTGTAACCGTTTATTTGCACTGAGGTGTAATTAAATAACAAAAGGGTTGCCTTGTGATGTGAATGTGATCGTTTGGACTTTTACCTCGTTTGTGCAATTTATTGGTCCATTTGATTTGCAACCATCACAGATAAGATAATGCAACCATCTTTATCCGATCATTGACGAAGACAATTAAACTTTTTTTTAATACCTGGTGGTACAAGCATATGGCCCACCTGATGTTAAGTGGTAACTATCACCATATTGTTTGTATATAACAAAGAATTGTCTCATAAGTCACGCACCTTAGAAAAGTGCCCTACAATGCACTGTTCTGCGCCCATCGACTTGAGGAATACCATTAATTTAATTCGTCCATAAGTCGTGACATCCCAAATTGCTCAGCCGAGCTAATTCACTAAATACACGTCCTTGCTTTCGAGTCTTGTTACGAACATACAGAAAGGAATAAAAAGGCATCTTTAACAATGACCTCAAACTAATAAATAATACAAAATAAAATAAAAAACTACGTTGGTAGTCTCCGATGACCCCATAAAGCGAATGGAGGATGCCAAAATACAGAAACGCCTTTTAAGAGGTAATCTAGACGAATTATTCCCATTACGTCAGTTTTCCTCTATGTCTAGTTAGTCTAAAGTTAGTAAATCGTTTAAAGGGCAAGGTGTACGCTTTTATAATAAACTCCCAAGGGATGGACAAAAACTGACAATTAACAAATTTAAAAAGGTAATTAAACCAAATCTTTATAAAAAAGCCTACTATAAAATATCGGATTATTTAGGTGATAGAGAAGCTTTAGATTGAAATTGCTCCAACTCGTTCAAAAATGTTACAACTTAGGTGTAATTAATTTTCTTTATTGTTATGTATTCTAAAAGGATCATTAAGAAGAACAACCAGCCTTGTTTCTTGCCTTTCTTTCCTGGCTGGGTAGCGAAGGAACAGTCAGTAATATTGACGTTTGGAAACATGTTGATTTTTTGATTTTCTGGTTAAAACTCCCGCTTTTATACCTATTATACCCCTCCTCGCATAACTATAGATTCCGTTACGCCACTCTTCATTCAGATACTTTACCGACCAGATACCCCGTGGCTTACGAAATGGCAATAAAGAAGACAAAAAAGCTATATGTAGTTAGATACTTTTTTTATATTATACATTGAAAAAAAATGTTAGAGACTGAAGAGAAAAACCAAAGAAATTAATTTGACCTGGCCAACGCAGCTAATACAACTGCGATAGCCAGCTAATACAGAAAAATAGATGATGATGATGTTAATAAAACTATAGATTGAGATAATATTTGAGGAATCATAGATAGTACCGGTTCCATGTTCTTATTCATATACATTTATTCTGCTTACATGTACGGTTCATATACATTTTTCAGCTTAGATAGTAAGTAGCTTAGGAGTAAGTGCATATACCCTGTAAGGGCACTGCAAGGTGGAGTTGCGCCTTTTCAAAAAGTATACAACAATTAAACAGAGAATTTAACATATCAAATGTTCCCTACCTGTACCTACCGTAGATTGTTGAGGTAAAAGCATTTTTAACTAACTCGTTTTTGTTTAACTTACTTGGATAACTCTATCGGCAAGAGGTCAAGGAAGATTCCCTTAGTTTAAAAAATTACATTTAAGTAATTTTTTTAGGTTAAAATTGAATTATTGCCCAGATTACCAAAAGACGTATTTCTTGACAAAAAATCTAGCATTCAGGCTTCAAGAGAATATTTTTTATATTAACTAAATAGAACAAGCTTATGGCCTATCTGATGTAAAATGGTAACCATCGCCTATAACAAAGAATTGCCTCGTAGGTAACGCACCTTAGAAATGTGATCTGCGATGCACTGCCCTGCATCCATCAACTTGAGGCATACATAGATGTAAAACATCATACGCCTGTAATTTCACCGGCAACCAAACCCTTCAAACCGAAACGCATCAATGCTGATTGGCGGTACAACTAGGGTGGTAGGTAGTACTTCCCCAAGCGAGCCGTTTCACTAGGAACTCTTAAAAGATTTCTTATGAGGGTCTGTTTTTTTATTTTCCCTTACACTTGTATACCTTTTCATAATACGAGGTAAGGTATAAAGTGGACCAGACTCTAGCTACACCTGTCTAAAGAGGAAAACATGACTTCCGATTACTTTTTCACACGTTTGCTTTAAACATAATTTAAAATAGGTGCCATCTAAACATCCTGGAACTTTCCACGTCTTATAGGTAACGGGTCGTGTGGTTATCTCGACTCACGTTCCGTCTCTCACGATGTATCTATCTCATGCACTACTTTTTACTGTTACTACACTAGCAACTGTACCTGGTTTTGCATGGGTAGAGACAAAACTTATACTTAGCCCGGCTAAACCTAAGTAATTAGCGATTAAACATGTTTATATTTAACGTATTGTATGATGATTACACATGTATGCTTTAACAACACCTCATGTTGCGTATGGTAGTGGTACTTCCCCGGGCGAGCTTTTTAGCACTCTTATATATTTTTAAGATTTAGTAAGATATAGAAAGTAGAAGTATTTGAGATTACTTTTAAATCGCGTGTAAAGTCAAAGTCAAAGTCAAATATTTTTATTCATTAAAATGAACACAAGGATCACTTTGAAACGTGAATTTTACTGCCTGTTCCTTCGCGATCAAGCCAGGAAAGAAAGGCAAGAAACAAGGCTGGTTGTTTTTTTTAATGATCCTTTTACAGTACATACTAATACAGAAAATAAATTACGTCTAAATTGTAACATTTGGAACGAGTTGGAGCAATTTCAATCCCAAGCTTCTCTGTCATCTAAATAATCCGATATTTTATAGTAGGCTTTTCTGTAAAGATTTTGTTTAATTACGTTTTTAGATTTATTAATTGTCAATTTTTGTACATCCCTTGGGAGTTTGTTATAAAAGCGTACACCTTGCCCTTTAAATGATTTACTAACTTTATGGAGTCTACAAGTGGCAACAGCGAGTTTATCTTTATTTCTAGTATTAAAATTATGATTATCGCTATTTTTCTTAAACAAATTAATAGTATAACAATAATTAATAGCATATTAACTTATATTATAAGTAAATCTTAACATAAACATCTAGAACTCATCATCATCATATCACCAATAGGACACCTCTGCTGAACATAGGCTCTATATATATCCATACTCAAATTTACGGACTAATTTTATTTCAAAACGTTCATAGCAAAAAAAAATACCAACTATAATAGATTTGCTTTAGATTATCTAGACAGACAAGCAGATAACAAGTTTATATATAGACCTACTTTGTTTTATGATTAGCACCGTTTTCACGCATGCTTCCTGTGCGCGCGCGCATCTTATTGTACGAATTAATAGCGTTTTATTTGCCATTCATATGTTTTGTCTATTTAACTGTGCGTGGATGGTTATGCGGAATCGGTTATGTCATGTTTACTTTTGCGTAAATATAAGCTTTACAAATCAAAGTCAAAGTCAAATATTTTTATTCATTAAAATCACAAGGATCACTTTGAAACGTCAATTTTACTGCCTGTTCCTTCGCGACCAAGCCAGGAAAGAAAGGCAAGAAAACCAGGCTGGTTGTTTTTTTTTAATGATCCTTTTACAATAGGTACATAATACAGAAAAGAAATTACGTCTAAATTGTAACATTTTGAACGAGTTGGGGCAGTTTCAATCCCAAGCTTCTCTATCATCTAAATAATCCGATATTTTATAGTAGGCTCTTTTATAAAGATTTTGTTTAATTACGTTTTTAAATTTGTTAATTGTCAATTTTTGTACATCCCTTGGGAGTTTGTTATAAAAGCGCACACCTTGCCCTTTAAACGATTTACTAACTTTATGGAGTCTACATGTGGCAACAGCGAGTTTATCTTTATTTCTAGTATTAAAATTATGATTATCGCTATTTTTCTTAAACAAATTAATATTTTTGTGAACATACATTAGATTTTCATAGATGTATTGACAAGGGAATGTCATAATATCTATTTCTTTAAACTTATTGCGTAATGATTCTCTGGGGCCCATATTATAAATTGCACGAACAGCCCTCTTCTGCAGCACAAAAACGGTGTTTATATCTGCAGCACTCCCCCACAGCAGTATACCGTATGACATAATGCTGTGGAAGTAGCTGAAGTAAACTAGTCTAGCTGTGTCTACGTCTGTAAAAAGACGGATCTTTTTGACTGCGTATGCCGCAGAACTAAGTCTCTTCGACAACCCATCAATGTGAGGGCCCCATTGAAGCTTATTATCTAGGGTTATACCTAAGAATACGGTGGTGTCCACAAGAGCCAACTCCTCGTCTTTGATTTTTATGTCTGCTTAAATAAAGGGTGTCAAAAGCCAAAACATCATGTTTTAAATCTAAACTATCTTTATTTCCTGTATCCCTATAAAATATATAAATAACATTATAGGATATTATTAATTTTAATCTAATTTTAAATATTTTTTTAATAATGTACATGGTTAAGTAGTTGATAGTGTACATAAATGATTTTATTGCGTTTTAAATTTGTAAATAGGAATGAATTAACTTATTTTTTTTTACCTTTTATAGTTGTTATGATATAATGAAATGTATTGTAAGCTAGAAGTACGTGCATGCCATCTTAGTTTATTATTAAAATCCAATTATTTGACTCGCTCGGCTTACAATATGAATGCATGCAATCTATCATCTGTAATTATACTAGCACTAAGTTCTACCATTTGTAAATGTAACCGCTAAATATTGTCAGTGCATGCTATGTTGATGATTCTTATTAAATAAAAAAAAATTGTTTGTTGTAGTATTATCTACGTTTTCAAAAACTTTTTAATAAATATTTGAATGCCTTTATTGATCGATATTTGTAACACGTATGAGTCAATGGCTTGAAATAAACATGTTTCATTTTATTTTATTTATTTTTTTATTTATTTATCTGATAACTAGATTTTTATGAAATAGAGGAAAATAGTTATCTAACTGATTCCGATATATTTTATTTGAGGCAGTTTGTTAATTTAATCTATAGATTAATCATTTTAATAATAAGAAAATCGACATCAATTATTTAAAACTGTTCAAGTCAACCAATATTCTATCTTTTTTTTAATACTGACTACGAATTAAAATCATATTATGTATAATATATATTATACATAATACGTTAAAGGATATAATGTAAATCCTTTATTGGTTGTAAGTTTTATCATAAGACTAGCTGTTGCCCGCGACTTCGTACGCATTACACTACTAAATGTGTAGTTAAGCTAGAAATAAATCGAAACTCACTGTTGCAACTTGACTTGATAACCCATTTTTATTTCATCGGATTACCACATATGTAGGCTACCTTTTATCCCATAAATCGGGTCCCAGTTATCAGATCAAGTCGGTTCAGCCGTTACGACGTGATTGAGAGACAAACAAACAAATAAATAACGAACATCCAAACTTTCACATTTATAATATTAGTGTGATACACTGTTATTATACTAAGAGCAGTAAATTTTGTTTGAAAAAAAATTAAATGTAGTTCGTTGGTAAACGCATCACTTGAGAATGGCTGCAAAGATTTATTTTATTTTCGCTTCTTAACGCTATTAACGATCTTAGAGAAAAAGAATTGGAAAGTTACAAATTCGGGGAGAACTGACAGTGCTATTTTGTATAAACACAACACCGCATAGGTTTTATTTTATTTGGACATCCGTGCGCAGCCGGGGCTGGTCAGCTGGTAATAAATAGTAATAAAAGTTTATAAAATTATACCCTTTAAACCAACTAGAAATCCAGCCACCGAATTACGTAAAATTGGCGATAGCAACACGACGGCAATCGGTCGCGAAACGTAAATCCCCCAGATAATTTTTTTTGTTGAGCGTTTATGTCTATTGAATGAAAACTTGTTAGTAGGTTAGTTGTAGGAAAATAAATATTACGGAATATTAATTCAACAAGTCATAATAATAACCAAAAAAATTAATAACAGCCAGCTCATTCTCATCAAATGTTCTAAATCGCCATAAAATCGTCATTTACTCTAAAATTCTACATTTCGTTGTCTATTCATTGCATAACTTATGTAATAAGCAATTACATTATTCATAATCGTTTTTATTCGAATTACTTTCGTCTGAAGAATGAATAAATAGCTTTTGAGATTATTCGAGCATGATTTTATGTCTGACCTAAAAAATACAGGTAGGTAGGTACGTAGGTACTTATAATTTCTATACGTGATTAAATAATTAATATAACACCCAATTACATCAAAACAAGTCTATACATCCTAAATGACATCTAATTGAGCTAAGTGCTTTCGTGCTATGAAGAGCAAGCTATGTTTGAGCCTTGTGAGGCCTCCTAAACTCAGATAGGAATATATTGAGATCATACAAACTTATGTACCACAGCGGGAATCGAGATCTTTAATCGCATATAGGTCACACAAATAAAAAAATATTTAATAATAGTAATCGATTTTATAAATAAATAGATATATTTTCTTTAGTGCATCCTTTGACATAAAATAGGTTAACGTTCTTCATCTTTTCTTCATAGTCGCAAGATTCGAAAGCAATTTTGACCAGTAGGTTACCACATCCACGACGGTCGGCGGTGGCGTCGGAGTAGATTCGGAGTAGACCTCGTGCAGGGTAGTAATATTTATAACCCAAGAGCCATGAAATCTACGTTCATCATGTAGGTATTTGATCTAAATATATGTTTATATATTGTTATTAAAAGCGGAATATGTTTCTACTGGGTTGCCTATCAAAATATGGCCGCAAGTTATTTTAATTAATCATTTTGTTCCTAAGTATTAACTTTGGTAATTAAATCAATAACCCAATTAACATCCATTCTCCTGAACACTTTATTCATACTTCACCGAATAATACGATTACACGGCCGTGTAGCCATTTATAACTGAGCTCCATAGTCGCATGGCGTCGCAGAACTTTCTTCATAATTTCTTAAAATAACCCAAATCTATGTCGACCTAGTAATGGCCGTTTTCACTGAAACCTCAAGTAATCTCGTGTGCAATCTGCGAATACCACAATCGGCTCTAATTAGCCGAGGCGCTGCTATAAACCTCTCTCCCGGCTTCGCTCGTGTCTCAACACGGGAGATAACATCAGGTATAGCACGCGGAATTTTGTTATGCGCGTGAGAATGCAGTTAGTTTTGGAAGTGAGTTAAAATAGTATTTTAGAGGTCTAGTCTAGGTATAGTTGCAAGTAAGTATTTTTTTTTCAATCCAGATAAAAAAATATTATACTGTATTGTTTTATTATAAATAATTTATTAATCTTGATGTCTTGATTTTATTATGCAGACTTTTTTTGGTGACAATTTATTTATAATGTAGTTTTTAAACCCTGCCTAAAGGATTTAATCGCCTTCTGTTGTGTTCATAATCTGACCATGGCCTGAAAGCGTTGGTATCCGTAATGGTCTCTAGTAGTTGGATATTTGAACTCTTACTCAAACTTCCAAACATAATACAAAATAATGTCAAAACAGATTAATACCTAATAATAATTACGACGTTTATTTTTTTCTCACAAAAAGATTCTTTAAACATGATATAATTTTAAAGCATTTTTTTATATCTGTTTCATCCACGAGTTTTCGATGTTAATATTTTACTTAGTAGGTGAGTGATTGTGTATTATTTTATTGACAGCTCCATGCCACAAAATATTATTCGGAAAACGAATCATCAATCCATCAGTCGCGATCAATCTCACGCTATTGACACATCGCTCCGCAAAGCGTGTCAATACGTAAAAGCGTGAAGCATGGATTCACACATTTTCAATAGTTCACACGCATGATTAAGCTCCGCGTACTATACATGAGGTAACTGAGAGTTATGGTGAAGATCTCCTACGTTATTTACTTGATATACAGAGATTTATGAAGGGTTGTCCGTATGTATTTACAATATAAATGTACTCTATCACAAGGGGATAAGGTATTATATAGCGTGATTGGAAACAAAGGTTTTGTATGTGATTTTTTGCACCGGATTACTTGGTATATTATTTGTACTCAATTTAGTAAGTATGGTAAGAGTGATTGATTGCTTTACTTATTTAATTGTAAGATTAAGTCAAGTTAGAGACATAGGTACTTACAATTAAAAATGTTAATCATTATCCAAGAAACAACAGTAAGAAGAATAACCTACTAGTAATATCTAACTTTAATTAGACGTTCGTTCCAAGAATCACGATCGGCATATTAGGTAACAGACGACAAACTCATCTCTTTAGCGGTACCTGACCTACTACTTACGTACTGGTTACGAGGACAGGCTCCCACTACAAACAAAGTGTGTATCGGAATAATAAATAATAATAATGCTGGACATGTCACACAGCGCTATCTAGCCCCAAACTAAGCAGAGCTTGTACTATGGGAACCAGATAACTGATAGATACTTACATATATACTGTTTTTTTGTAAATACATACTTATATATACTTTATATACTTCAGTCAGTCCGTGGACGCCAGACCGTGCACACGCTCACTCCGACCGGTTTTGCGCTCTTCGCCTAAGTCAGCGATTGTCAACATTTTTATACTCCGGTTTGTGAACTCTATATTGCTACTTACTTACTATCACAATGTTCAAATGCAAGAGTTGTGAGGAAGAGTTTAGAGACGGAGCTCAATGCTCTGTCTGCAGGGGACAGTTTGACTTCGCTTGCGCCGGAGTTACTGAAACTGGATATCGACGTTTAGGGGAAAACCGAAAATCCTCCTGGAAGTGCGCTTCTTGTAAGAATACCAGAGCAGAAAGTCCTTTACCACCTGCAGCCAAAACTTCTGCAAAGTCTCCGATGCCTGCAGACATGGAAACCGTACTCGCCGAGCTTAAACAACTGTCACTTCAAGTAGCTGTGCTCCCAGGGCTTGATGAGCGTATTAAAAGCATAAAAGCCGAACTCTCTACGCTCAAAACCATCAAACCTGAACTGGCGGATATTAAACAGTCAATCGACTTCGTAGATTCTAAGATTGTGGCTTTATCCGACAAGATCTCGGTAATGGAGAAGGATATCCAATCATTACAAAAAACTAAAAATGACGTCGAGTTCCTACAACTTCGTGTACAAAACTTGGAAGGCAAGATACGTGAGAACGAACAGAGATCGCGCCTCAATAATATAGAAATTAAAGGTGTTCCAATCTCTAACTCTGAGAATCTCTTCGAGGTCATCTCTAAGATCGGAGCACATGTCAAGTGCTCGTTACCTAAGGAGCAGATAAATTACATTGCGAGGATACCTATGCGCAATGACAAAGATAATAAGAGTATTGTAGTTGCTGTTCATAGCAGGTACATAAAGGACGACTTTGTGGCGGCCGCGAAAAAATGTACCATTACCCCTGCAGATCTGGGGTTGAAGGGTATTACCAGAATATTCGTCAATGACCACTTGACGCTCGAAAACAAGGTACTACTCAACAAGACCAAAGCATTGGCGAAGGACAGGGGGTTCGCATTCACATGGGTGAAAGGTTGCAAGATCTTCGTCAGAAAAAACCCGACATCTCCAGTGATAGCTATAAAAACAGAATCGGATCTAAAAAAGTTTTAAATAGTTCTATAATGTGCTTACTATGCATACTTTTACTGCCCACTCTTGAATGTATCAATGTCTGTGCCCAAGAGTTGACGAGCGCTGTCTCAATAACAACTTTAGTTGTACTTGCTATGCGTCATCCTTTGCACCGCTTATTGCTACCCGCACTGGTAAGTCAACCAGCCATTTGCTTCTGTCTCTTTTGTTGCGCTAATCACTTTGTACTCGTTCTTACAACTTATTTAATATTATCTGTCTGCCACAATATGGGTATTGTATCTTTTAAAAGCCTACAAAATATCGTTTATGTACGATATTGCCGTTATTTAATGCTATCTCCCTGCCATAAAAATAGTATTTTATCTTACCTGCTGAATATTTATTTGTTGCCTATGCAAGCGCTAATAACTGTTGCTGTTAATAATGATTCCAATTAGTTTGTATTACCAAAATGCATGCGGTCTACGTACTAAAACAAGCTTTCTGTATAGAAATGTATGCATAAACTCGTACGATGTTATTTGCTTAACAGAGACGTGGCTCAATGATAGTTTATTTAATAGTGAATTATTTGATGATAGATATATTGTTTGGAGGCGTGATCGTAATTATAAGGCAACACAACAAGATAAAGGGGGTGGGGTTTTAATAGCCGTGCGTCGTGAACTTGTAGCTGAGTCTCGAGCGGAGTGGTCATCCTCAGCTGAGGATATTTGGGTTACATTGACGATTCGTAATCGTAATTCTAGCTCTAATTATAAAATGCATATCTGTGTAGTTTATATATGCGACGAGAACTTAGGGAACTCAATAGAGTCCCAATTATCTAACTTTGCCGATAATGTAACAAATATTGTTCTGGCTAACCCACTAGATAAATTCGTTGTCCTAGGTGATTTTAACATGCCACTTGTCTCGTGGACCTTAAGTGATGACGAAATCTCTTTAACACCCAGTAATCTGCAAGGAGCGCACCAAATAGATTTAATTGATAGTTTTAACACATGCAATCTACTTCAATATAACTCTTTTCTAAATAGAAGTCACAACCGTCTTTTAGATCTGATCCTCTCAAATAATGACGTTACTGTTCAAGCTTGTGACTTCCCCTTGGTACCCGAAGACCCCCACCATCCATCTCTAATCATTTATGCTGAGTTCGTTCAACTTCACACTATCAGACCGCTTCCATACACTAAATTTGTTTACCAGGACGGAGATTATGAGTCAATTCGTACCGAACTAGATGCAATAGACTGGTACTCAGAGTTTGGAAGCAGAACGATAGATGAAGCGGTATCTTTTATGTATGACACTGTTTATGGCCTACGTAATACTTACATTATTTCTAAAGCCGTAGTTCCGTCACGTAAGTATCCTTTATGGTATAAACGGCCTCTAATAAAGCTTATTAAAGAAAAATCGAAATTCCACAATAAATTCAAAACCTATGGTAACATTAACGATCGAGATTCTTTTATTATATTACGTGATAGAGCACGGGTCATGGAAAGTGAAATGTATAATGAATACATAATTCACATTGAAAATTCTATTAAAAGGAACCCCCGCGCGTTTTGGTCCTATGTTAAAAGTAAGAACCTATCCAATGCTTATCCCGCAGTGATGCAGTATGGTACTCTTTCTTCTGATCAGGGTGATGTCATATGCAATATGTTTGGTGAGTACTTTCACTCCACTTTTCTTCAAAGCAGTACATCAACCGATTTACCAGAGAGTTTAAGCTCACACCATGATGCTGCATGTTTTGGTGACATAAGCATGATTGAAGTGGATGAAGAAGAGGTCTTTAAATTATTTGAGAAGTTGGACTTAAGCAAGACAGCGGGTCCCGACAACATCCCCCCTATTTTAATAGTAAAGTGTGCAAGAAGCCTAGTCCTACCCCTTTCTCTCCTGTACCGGCGATCTTTATCGGAAGGCATTGTGCCAAAAATCTGGAAATCGGCTTTTATCACTCCTGTTCACAAGAAGGGGCCCAAGAATAATGTAGAAAATTATAGGCCCATATCTAAATTATGCTTATTTGCTAAAGTGTTTGAAAAAATAGTACACACCCAATTGTACTCCGCGCTCAAACAAGATATTGCACCGCAGCAGCACGGATTTTTAAAGAGTAGGTCTACTACGTCAAATCTTTTGTTGTGCACTGAGTTTGTATCCCGCTTCATGTCGGAACCCTCGCAGGTAGACATAATTTACACTGACTACAGCAAATGTTTTGATCGCATTGATCACTTAGTCTTATTAAAGAAGCTGCAACAGATGGGCATCAGAGGGAACCTTTTCAGGTGGTTCACGTCTTATGTCCAAAACAGATGTCAAACGGTCGTTCTTAGCGGGCATTCTTCTTTGCCAATGTACATCCCTTCAGGAGTTCCTCAAGGATCTTTATTGGGCCCCTTGCTTTTTACACTTTTTGTGAACGACATCTCCTCATGCTTCGTTTATTCAAAAATTCTTCTTTATGCAGACGATATGAAAATCCTACACAAAATTAACACTATTAATGATGCATATCATTTGCAGGACGACCTAATCCGTTTTCAAAATTACTGCATAAATAACATGTTAGATTTAAATATTTCCAAGTGCAATGTCTGCTCTTTTACACGTAAGCCCATTACTATCAAGTTCAACTATACCTTACACAACTTACCTCTTACAAGGGTAGCCACAGTTAGGGACCTTGGTGTTTTGTTTGACAGTAAACTTCTATTTGACGATCATATTGATAACATTGTGAACAAAGCATCTCGTGCGCTTGGTTTTGTTTTTAGAATGTCTTCTGAATTTTCAAGCATTAAGACCATCAAAATCCTGTATTGCGCGTATGTGCGTAGTCACTTGGAGTTTGCCTCTCAAGTCTGGAATCCCTGCTATGACGTGTATTCTACACGTTTAGAAGGAATACAAAAGAGATTTTTGCGCTACTTGCAGTTTCGTGCAAAAGTTTATCTTCCTGATTATATAACTAGGTGTCGAAAATTTCACTTCCTTCCCCTGTATGAACGTAGAAACATTTCCGATTTGTCGTATCTTTTGAGCATTGCAAATGGCAGGGTTGACTGCTCTGAGTTACTGGAACTACTGGGATTACGCACTTATAGAGTCAGAATAAGGAGACCACACATTCTGCACGTTCCTTTAGTTAAAACCAATTACAGGCAGAACGCATTTATTATTCGAGCAAGCGCCTCGCTTAACACTTTGGCAGATGCAGATATTGATCTATTCAATACTTCGACAAGCAAGTTAAAACGCTTGCTTGCGGATAAATTCTTTAATGACAATTATTCAACCTAAACTCTCATGAATACTATTATTATAATTTCAAACGACTTTCGTCCACGGTAACTGTGTTTTTACCTAATCGTTTTTAAAATTAAATGTGGAAATTTGTAATTGGCCCTAAGCATACATGTTTGTTTTGCATGTATTTTAATATAATTAGTTTTTCTGTGTACCTAGCTGTAAGTTTCCTGAAAAAAATAAAAATAAAATAAAAAATAAAAATTATTAAATATAGAGGAACATCCAGACTCGGAACAAATATCTATACATATATCTAATCGGAATATTCAAATTCGATCTGTATTCAAACTGTAACAACAACTGTAACTGGCAATAAAGGCAAAAAGGGGTGTTCACTACAAAAGGTCAAGGAAAGTTCTAATTTGGTAGATTTGTAGAATTGGGTGTTTTATTTAATATTCCGAGTTTGCAACCTTGAGCGACCGCCGCTCGCGCCGCCGTATTAAAGAAATGGTACCGAAAACCAGTTTTTCATGAATATCTTCTCTTCAACACCACCTTGGTGAAAAACATCTATTACAAAAATATAAAACAGGAAATTACATGCAATTTTTGTAGAAAAAATATTCCAATCAGATGAAGAGTTCACGAGTTACAGCGGAGTCAAGCACAGCAAATTTATTATATATAATAATAATAATAATAATAAATATTGCTGGACATTTCACACAGCGCTATCTAGCCCCAAACTAAGCAGAGCTTGTACTATGGGAACCAGATAACTGATAGAATACTTATATAGGTACATTTTTTTTTTTTTGTAAATACATACTTATAATGTATAGAGAAACAACCAGACCCGGAACAAATATCTGTAGATCATGCAAACATTTGTTCCGCGGCGGGAATCGAACCCGCTACCTCCTGCGTCTCAGCCGGCTATTCGCCCACTGCACCACGGAGGTATATGATATATGAATAGCTGTATAATTTAATAATTCTGACGAATAAGAAATATTATTCCTAAGACGACTGGCGCAACGATGCCTAAACGTATTTAGTGGAAGTGAAAGAATCAATCATAACTATATTAGTATTTAATACCTTAATACAACCATGCTTCCGGCAAAATAAATTATTTCATTTAATTTAAAATTTTAAATTATAACATGTAGATGGGTGATTTCCAAAAAGTGTTTTTTACACGTTGTGTATTTTTTTTATTTATTTAGTTTGGTACACAAAACAGGATACAACCAGTAAAGATAACAATATTAAGAAATACAATGGTTATGAGCTAGATGGCATCCTAAAAACATGCGTACACATCATAATTAATTAGAGCAGTTATAAATGTGTTGTGATTATAGAGCAAAGTTAAATAATAAAGTGCCTACTCAACTAGTTAACTTGTTCCTGTACTAGATACATAAAACAGAGACAAAATATATACTATATATAATTAAAATTTGTAGACCTGAATGATAGAATTAAATAAATATAAGATTGTAATTAACCATTATAAAACATTAGCACTACAATACTAACCATCCTCAAGACTAACTAATAAAGCTTGAGGATGGTTCAATCATTTGACAATAACATTAAATTTGAGTTGTGGGCACGCTCCTTCGAGAGTATCCAAAACGGTTTTTTTTTTAATTTCAATATTTTGTTATTGAAGACATCAATATTTTCACTATGTTTAATTAACAGATAACTGTACAAGCGACACATTCTGACAACTGATATGAGGTATTATTTGAGTATACCTGCAGGGCGAAAGTGTTGGGGAACGGATATCGAGACCTAGGCTTTATGCTAAAATTTAAAATAGAAAGTAAATTAGGTGCGACAATAATACAGTGGACAATTTTGAAAAGATGTATCACATCATGATATTAGCGGCGAATTTCAAGTGACAAAATTAGGAAGTTATTAAGTTTGGCGGCGTAAGAGGGAAGCTTCCTTCTATATGACAAGATGTTTAAAAACTTCTGAAACCCTTTCGATACGCTCAATATGGACATTGTAAAAAGGAGACCAAATAACAGCATTACACCCCATAATGCTTCGGACAAGAGAGCAATATAGATATACGAGGCTTTTGGGATTTTAGTAGCCTAGTAGCTTAGTGCTACGAGCTATGATGTAATCATAGTGACTGAAAAGTTAGTTTTTCGTCGAATATTACATCAAGATCCTTAACGGTATGTTTCCTGTCCATGATATGCCCCATCAGTCTATAATCGACATAATACATAATATTACATGATTAACTTTATGAAAAGCCTTAGAAAAATCCGTGTAAATACTGTCAACCTGCGATGTTTTGGCGAAAGCACCACACAGATAATTTTTATATTCTAGAAGGTTGGAGGCAATTGATCTGCTCCTTACTAAACCATGTTGACGGGTGATAGAAAAGATTGCTTATGATGGTATAAGGAGTCGTACACCAAAGCCTCAAAAAGTTTTTGTTTAGTTATAATCTATGTTTTTGTAAACAAACTTTTTGGAAATCATCGTTAAAATCGTTTTTATTTCAATCTTTAAACATGCAGGGAGTTTTCAGTTAGCAACATTGTACATAGATACGAGTAAACACTGAAAACTGCAGTAGTATACACTGTGTCGCATTTCCTTATCGTAAGACAATGGAGATCTTGCAGAGATTGATATTTAGCGATAAGACCGCCAATTGTATCACATAGACTTACGTTGTTCCTATTTAATTGTCTTGTTTTATGATGTGCTATAAAGTATTTTCTAATCTACTCTACTCTTTCCTTAAAAAAAGTGAATATAAAATAATGAAAACACTTTTATTTATTCATTAACATCATCATATCAGTCACAGGACGTCCACTGCTGAACATAAGCCTCCCCCATAGATTTATCTCATCATAGATCTCCCCCAGTGCGACCGATATTCATACGGTCCTGTCAATAACACTTAAATAATTACATAAGGCTTTATCTACCCAGTCGCTCATTGCACCATAACTTTGGAGGTGATAGAAACAGACAAGCATTTCTTAATCTTAATATATATAATTCTACTGTACGTCTGTATGTCACTGAACTCCTCCTAAATATCTGGACCGATTTGAATGATTTTTTTTGTATGCGTTTGGGTGGCGCCCTGGATGGGTTACATTCACAATTGGACCCGGTAGGTGGCGCTGTTGTCGAGATCCAGAAAATTGCGGACGAAGTCGCGGGCAAACAACTAGTAGACATATAAATACTAATTAATGAGTACTTAAGATTATAACTGGTGTAGATAGGCATCGATCTTGTGCGGTCTGCACCCATCGGCTTCCAGGAACCTTTAACAGGTCGTCTTTCCATCTAGTGGTGGGCATACTACGCGGCGCTTTCCAGCGTGTGGTACAAAAGTGATATAGGGTACATCCAGTGACAAAAAATAATAGCAGCCAGGTACAATTTTGTTTGACGCATGAGATTATACACATATAGTAACACTAGCGGCCCGTCCCGGCTTCGCACGGGTAGTCATTTATTTTTTAAACATTTTTTATAGCTAATTATTTTACACCTTGGGTTACATTTTGACGAACTCCGTGACGCAGTGGGTGAATAGCCGGCTGAGACGCAGGAGGTTGCGGATTCGATTCCCACCGCGGAACAAATGTTTACACGATCTACAGATATTTGTTACGGGTCTGGTTGTTTCTCTATATATTATAAGTATGTATTTACAAAAAAAAGTATGTAAGTATTCTATCAGTTATCTGGTTCCCATAATACAAGCTCTGCTTAGTTTGGGGCTAGATGGCGCTGCGTGAAATGTCCAGCAATATTTATTTATTATTTATTTATTTTACTTATTGAAGTTTTTGTAGGGATCCCTAATTTTTTCTAGTAATAAATATAGCTTATGTTACTCACAGATAATGTGACATTCTAATGGTGAAATAATTTTTGAAATCGAACCAGTAGTTTTTGAGTTTATCCGTTAAACATACAAAAATACAAACCTTTCCTCTTTTTGATATTATTATTGATCGAGCGAAGCGAGATCTCCAAATCAACTTTGGCAAATCGGCTTTGTATGTATGTATGTATGCATGTATGTATGTTTGTTTGTCCGAGGATAACTTACGAAGCTTTTATCCGATCATCGTGAAATTTGGTATATAGGTAGGTAATGATGGCACAATTTTGGTGTGACGCAATGAACTAAAAATTTTGGGGGGTTGTTGAGATATTGGGGTTCAAGAGGGGTAAAAAAAATGAAAATGAGACTATTAGGTCAAGTGAGACGTCAAATGAAAGGACTTCATTAGTACATTTCGACCCTGTTTTTATTTTTAGTAAAGTTTTTGTAGTTTTTGAGTTATTAGCCATAATAAAAACTAAACTTTGACAAAATTCACAGGGTACACCAGTGACCCCACAGTGCTGTAATTTGGTATGCCCGTAGCTTAAGTATCACAAATATAGGCAAAAGTCTGAAATCTAGAATAACTGCAATTTGTAATTTTAATGAAACTGAAGGTCAAGTTAGTTGGTTATTTATTTCGTGGAACTATTTTGATGGTCAAAGATTACGAATAATATTTATTTTTTGTTTTTAGGGTAGACTCGCGAGATCTCAGTTTGGGGCGAACCACTAGTTATGTTAAATAGTATATATTAGATAGAACAAAGAAACAAAGTACACGCGCAAAAAATAGGAAAAACTAAAAATATGACGGTTTGTGCTTTGAAAACGTCTATGTGTTTGCAGCATTTTCTACCAGGTTAGATTAGATTAGATAATTTCTTTATTGCAACAATAAAACAAACAAAAGAGAATACACAATTAAATCAAAGGTACAATGGGTGGCCTTATCGCTAAAAGCGATCTCTTCCAGACAATCTTAGACCAACCAATTATAACTCTTCTTGACCATTTTTAGTGAAAGCCCTCTTTTTGGTGCGTAGATGACTCGTAACTGGGCAATTACTACAAACATACATGCTTTAATACCATTTCTTGTTTAATTTTTTTTTTGCACAATTGCTTACCTATCAAATTATTAAAAAAATAAATTCTTAGTTAATTATTTTAAAAAATATCTGTGTTTGTAATAATTGTCCAGTGACGAGTCCTCTACGCACCAGTGAGGACGTAGTGGTGGGCATTTCGAGAATATACCAATTATTTCAAAACTTCGGTTCTATATGTAGTTATTCTAAGTGTATTGGTATCACAATCAAGATCTTGATAAAACGATTACAAAAGGTTCGCTTTTTAGAATAGAATAATGCTTTACTGTACACCAGGAATACTTAAAAACTAATTAATGCTAAATATAGTATAATGGGCGACTTTATCGCTGAAAGCGATTTATTCCAGGCAACCTTTGGATGGAAAGTAATGAGCGGAGCAGTAATGGGCAGCGGTGTACAGAGTTTAATTACAAATGAAGAGAAATAAAATAATAATAAAAAAATGTACTTATAATCCTAACCACACTAATATTATAAATGTGTAACTTTGGATGTTTGTTACTCAAACCTGTCGTAATTGCTGAACTGATTTTGATGAAATTTGGTGTGTTGATAGATTATGACCTGATTCAAACATAGGCTACTTTTTGTCGACAAACAAAGCGTGCGAAGCCGCGGGCGGAAGCTAGTTAATAAATAAATACCTAAATATATGCAAATTTAGCGAATATAGCTTTTTAGTTTGAAACTAATATATAAACCGAAGCTAATCCGCGTTTATAAATAAGAGGCTATAATTACGTAACCGATAACGCTCAACTCGTGTAATTATGATCTGTTCATCTCGTGTGCTAATGGCACAGCGCAGCGTGCCGCAGAGTGCGCTAACCCGTTTGCGCGTGCGCATCTTATGTGCCTGTACGGTGTAAGTTGGAAATTATATAGACTAACAAATTCCCTAAGAACTCTACAAAACCTTTTATTGTGTTACTAGCTTCCCCCCACGGCTTTTCACTGTTGGTTTGTTTATAAAAAGTTATCTATGTCTCAACCCAGGTCATAATCTATCTATATACCAAATTTCATCGAATTCGGTTCAGCCATTACGACGTGAAAGCGTAACAAACAAACTCACTATTGCATTTGAGGGATTTCACCTGAAATTACGAAAATTGTGCCCACAAAAATAACCCATAGTCTTTATTACTAAAGAAGTCCCGGAGCCGGGACGCTAGCGAAAACACATATACCTAAACCTTATTTTTATCTGATAACAGTTAGATTATTTTTCTTTTTCCTTTTGGAGGGCCACAGTTTTTTTTATTTACGCAATTCTATTTTTTTTTTTCACATATAATTTTCTATCGCTGAATGACTCATTATAAGTACATACACAGTCATAACGTTTAATGCTGAACATAGATGTGGAATGCACCTGCAAGATGTGGAATGACCTTCCTCCGGAGGTTTTTCGAGTGGGCTTCAAAATGAACGCCTTCAAGAGAGGTGTAAATAGGGTTTTAAGTGCTAGGCAACGCGACTGCAGTACCTCGAGTGCTGCAGGAGTTTACAGGCGGCGGTGACCACTTAACATCAGGAGGCCCGTCAGTTTGTGTGTCTACAAGTTTAATATAAAAAAAAGACTCAAAGATATTCAGAGACCGACCTCGTACGGCCGCACCCAACGGCTCTCAGCATCTTTCCATTTTGTGGGAGGCGGTCCTACTGTGCGTTTACCACCACGCGGACTTCTTTCAAGAACCTTTCTGCCCCAACGGCTTTCACAGCTATTCTTCGAGGTTTATTCAAGTCTTCTATACCTAATGAATGAATGAAAACACTATTGTACACCATCTATAATAGAAATAATAGAAAACATATTATAGAATACATATTATAGAAAACGCAAAGGAAATAGTACAATTGGTGGTCTTGTCGGTTTGAAGCGATCTCTTCCAGACAATCTTTGAATGATTCCCTAACCTAATGTCATTTCACAAACATTGTCTAAGCTAAGTCGATCAAAAAAAGATTGCTTTCGCTTGTAATTTACGCCATAAGAGCACTTTCACTAGCACACTAGCCGGGATGCGCAGGAGTCGCCCAACCGAGAAATCGATTCAGAAGACATTTAATGTGAGATACCGAGAGTCGAGTCAGTATGCTGTAATCGACTGGCGTCCACTAGACTTCATATAAATAGTTTTGGTAGAAGAGAATATAATAAACTCTTTAAATAAATAAATATTGCCGTACATTTCACACAGCGCAATCTAGCCCCAAACTAAGCAGAGCTTGTACTATGGGAACCAGATAACTGATAGAATACTTATATACTTTTATTTATAAATACATACTTAATCTACAAGTAACTTTTTAACAAAAATATAACTGACGTAACCAAACTACTGAACTTATTTTGATGATATTTCTACTTATAATATGTATAGGGTGTCTCAATAAGAATGCACTTTTTAATTTTTGTGTAATTTTTATTTTCGTGTTTGTGGCATCTCCGAAGTTTGACAGCTGTCACCTATAATTATTCCGATTAATAAAAATGGAGCGTTACATAAAAAAAATAACTTGTTATCATTGTGAAAACTTATTACAAAAAATGGAGAAAGTTACCGCTCAAAAACTTCGCGGAATTTTCGGTCGAGAAATTGCACCTAATATGTCCACAATTCGAAAAATCGGCGTTCGCTTCACTTTGCTCTATTGCCCATTGAACGAATTGCCGACGCTTTGCATAGTTTACTGGTTTGAGCTCCTGAGTAAGCTGAATCTTGTACGGGTGAAGGTGGAGGTTTTTTGTTAAAATTCGCTGCATAGTGCTTCAATTTAAAGTTATTGAGCACGATGCCGAATTGATGTTTTCGGGTTTTTGGCCACACTCAGCAATATTTTGCTGCTCCAGCAGCAATATTTTCAAGAGGTCTACCGGTACGTCGACGCAGAGGAGACTAATATCCACAACTAACCCAGTTTCTTCAATTTTTTTGACTACTCTTCGAATTGTCTCAGTGTAACTTTCTCCATTTTAATAATGAGTTTTCACAATGATAACACATTCTTCGTTTATGTAACGCTCCATTTTTATTAATCGGAACAATCACAGGGGATAGCTGTCAAATTTCAGAGTTGCAACATAAACGAAAAGAAAATTATACAAGATTTAAAACGTGCACTCTTACTGAGACACCCTATAAAAAAACATCCCGACCCTGGATAGTATTCGTCACTGGTATTTTCTTGGTTCTGCATTTGAGCATTGTGTGTGACCAATGATAAAAGAAATAGTATAAAGCTTTTGGATTCTGTCGCTGAATCCTTTTTCAGTTTCATAATCAATTAGGTAATTGAAGATTCAATATTTAATTGTATATTTGCTAGAATACTAATCGTATTTAGTGCCTAAATATGTTTAAGAGAGTTATCAAATCATTATTATAAATACGGGATTTATCACGTAGGTACCATTTTATCGGTGTTTCGACCAACAATGTTTCAGTTCAATTCGTGAACCTTCATCAGTGCGATCCGCTCCGTTGACTCACCTGTAAATCCCGTACTTATAACTAGTTGTTGCCCGCGACTTCATACGCGTTACACTACTAAATATGTAGGTAACCTAGTAATAAAGCTAAACTTGACTTGACACCCCATTTTTATCCCATGGGAACTGATTTATGGGATAAAAGGTAGCATATGTGGTAATCCAGGTTATAATCTACGTACGTAGATTATAACCTGGACATACCAATAATATACGTATATAATATACATACGTGTATACCAAGTTTCATTGAAATCGGTTAAGCCTTTACGTTGTAATTGAGTAACAAACAAACAAATAAATAAACAAACGTCCAAACTTTCACATTCATAATATATTTATAATTTATAATAATGAATGAAATCAATCACTAAAGTTTTCTAAGTAAAAGAGTTATCAAATCTTACAAATATGTCAAATTTAAACATATTTAAAGCCGGGCTTATTTAAAAATGTAAGTGGTTAGCAATACCTAAATCCGTATCGCTCCCAGTCTTCAAGGGCTGCATTTGCATTGCGCTGTAAACGGAGAAATTGTGCTTTAGCTATAAGGTAAAAGCTGCTGACCTGCAGTTCAGACTTTCCTCGTGATTTATGGCCCGATCTGTCCTTTGCTTTGGAAATGAATAACAATGAATCACCATAAGGTATCGTGGTAGAACATGCAGGTATTGTGGACGAAATGTAACTAGATAACACACTATAGGTTGAGTTTTTAATTCATGATTATTATTTATTTGAACCAAATAGATTATCGATTAATCGAGCATTTTTTTGGCAATTTTCCTCTTTATAATATTATTATGTATTATATTAGTGTAGATGAAATAAGCAAACTTTGCTCATTTTAAGAAGTTTTCGTTTATGTAGTATATTAAAGTACATAACTACAAAAATATTTGTAAAGATAAAACTTTTTACCCCTTCTTAAGCTTATTGCTATGAAAAAAATTAATTACGCTCGAATTTCGACCACAGTGTGAGAAACTAGTAATAAATAAAATAAATTAATAAATAATTGGACATTTCACACCGCGCTATCTAGCCCCAAACTAAGCAAAGTTTGTACTATAGGAATCAGATAACTAATGGAATACTTATATACTTTTTTTTTGAAAATAGATGTCTACTTATAATATAAAGAGTAACAACCAGATCCGGAACAAATATCTGTAGATCCTGCAAACATTTGTCACGCAGCGGGAATCGAACACCCAACCTCCTGCGTCTCAGCCGGCTATTCGCCTGTTGCGCCACGGAGGTCATCAATATAAGATAAGATAAAAGAAAACGTTGTACCCCTTTTTGAGGTCATTGCGCGCACGGAGGAGCGTGAGATAAGGCTTAGTTAAACTTTATCCCACTAATATTATAAACGCGCAAATTTGTATGGATGTATGTGTGAATGTATGTTACTCTTACACGCAAAAAATACTCTATGGATTTTAATGAATTTTGGTATATATGTAGATTATAACCTGGATAAACACAGGCTACTTTTTATTAAGAAACCACGCGTGCGATGCCGCGGGCGGAAGCTAGTATAAAATAAAGCTAAACATATTTAATTGCGGTCGAATTTCGACCACGGTACGGGCAACTATCAATAAGAATAATCTTCCCTCATGGATAGCTATCATGCTATCTCAAAGCCAAGGACCCTGAACAATAAAATGGATCGTTTTGTTCTAAAACAATCATAGTGTTGTAATCCTTTAATATCCGGACGAACTTCCTAAACGTATTAGCCTAAATACCTGAGCCAGAGGATTCTGACCTTTATGCTGTTGTGTTAGGATGCTTTGAGAATAGGTCAAGTTTACAAGCAAGGTCAGTTCACCTCATTGAAGAAATATTATATAGAGGCGTCAAGTGTTATTTGAACATCGTGTATATGTATCGCTTTAGTATCGGTAATATAGTCCTGCCACTTCTGATACTATTCTAATTATTCATAATTTACTAACATAATTAAAATCAAATTTGAACACAACGTCAAATAAAAAGAATAACAGATTATTAACAACTAGCTGACCAATCCGCAGCTTCGCACGCGCATATCAATAAAAACATTACCCTCCTTCTGCACAGTTGAGTAGCCTAAAAGTAGCCTATGTTATTCCGGGATCATGTAGCATTCTAATGATGAAGGAATTTTTGAAATCGTACCCGTATTTTTTGAGTTTATTCGTTACAAACACACAAAAATACAAATCTTTCGTCTTTATAATATTAGTACCTATAGATGATTATGAATGTCACACAAATAAATAAATAAGTACATCAAAGTGAAAAACAATGTCGAAACGATACTTACATGTATACGATTACATGTACATAAGCATAAGAGTACATAAATAAATAAATAAAATAAATATGGCTGGACATTTCACACAGCGCTATCTAGCCCCAAACTAAGCAGAGCTTGTACTATGGGAACCAGATAACTGATAGAATACTTATATACATTTTTTTTTGTAAATAATATATACATACTTATAATATATAGAAAAACATCCAGACCCGGAGCAAATCATTTTTATTTATGCAAGTATGATACATCATCTGTAAATCATACAAAATTTTGTTCCGCGGTGGGAATCGAACCCGCTACCTCCTGCGTCCCAGCCGGCTATTCGCCGCGGCGCAGTCGCCACGGAGGTACATGTAGGCTTATACTTTGCGCTTACTGAACGAACGCGAGCGATGAACGATCGTAACGTTTACACATACGATACGTATCCCTATTCGCTTCGTCGCCGTCACTCTCACGAATATTCTGACAGTTTCACATAAACCGTAGAACTGTAAGCACACCGTGGCCGTAATAATAAGTGGTAACTGAAATACCACCCAGCTCGTACAATTGCGAAGTGCATACCAGTCCTCATCCCATACATTAGCCGTACATAACTCAAGCCAATTATACAGTAGCCATCGTACTATTATACCAACAACTGGTTGAACTCTCAGCCGTCTACGACCATAGATTATCTCTGTTCAACCGTAGATCTTCAACCTCTTCAGATTATGTAGTCCGCTGGTTGACCCCTGACTTTTGACACGTGAAAAGGTGAAATTGTTCTCTTCCCTCAAATACGTAACTGAAGAACATTTAAAAATTTCTTTATAACATTAAGTATGTACCATTGGTACATATACTGCGTTGTTCTACTGCTGTGCAAAGGTTTCTTTCTCTATGGTCACAATAAAAATTATAAATTTAATTTAAATTATGATTCTTAGTTAATCAATTAGTTAGAACTTCGTACGTCTTGAAGAGACAGAATATACTATATTTTCTAGTTGACACTGATTTTTTTTCAAAGATTGTCATTCCTTTGTAGGGATTGTGGCAGTAGATATGTGGCATATTATTTTATTAGTTATGGACCCTTGTATTGATATCTTTTGTGTTATTACATGTTGCCGGAAATAAACGTTATATTATATACTATTATAGTTGGTACCCTAAATACTAGCGATAATCATAATTATAAATTAAAATATAAAGGACATACCTTCTTAATAATTTTCATGTTTACTATATGGTCATCATTCTGGGGCTCTTCTTCTTCTTCTTTCTGCCCTTTTCCCACATTACGAGAGGTCGGCACAACGTGTATTTTTATTCCATACCTCTCTATCAGCCGTCATCTCCGTTGCCGCTTCTTTCTTACCCATATCATTCTTCACACAGTCCATCCATCTCTTCTTCGGCCTTCTTCTACTTCTACATCCATCTACGCTCATATCTAACACTCTTTTAGTCATATGATTTTCTATCCTCCGCATGGCATGCCCATACCACGCTAGCCTATTACTCCTCAACTTTTCTATCAATATACTCATTCCTTATCTTATCCATTCAAGGATCTTATCATTCTGGAACTCTAATTTTAATTTCAAATCGAAATGTGTTTCATAAAAATGATAGATAACATCCACTCGGCAATCCTCTGCTCTATAATTTTCTGCACAACAGCATCACAACAACCTTTGCTAGGTGAGTCCAATGCTATGTGCAAGTATTTAGAATTGACCCTTTGCCTCCGCCGCCGCCACCCAGAGGTCATACCAACAATATCTTAATAATTCATCCATTGTTACGCAAATCTGATTATACCTCATTTTTGATGTGGATCTACGGTACGCTTGCACTGACTCCATTTATACTCTAATCTCTGTGGTTTACAGTTTCAAGTAGATTGCACAGTTAGCAATAGTAGAAATTATGTTCTAAGTCGACTTTATGTTCTAAACTTTGGGGATAAGGTTGGAAGTTGGTTGTTTCTGTTGAAATAAGAGAAACAAATCGCACATCTGTTCATATTATGAGCTTTTAATGGCTAGATATTATGATTAGGTGCTGATCGTGAAGGTTGCTCATATTCCCAGGGTTTATGGCTTGATTTGTGAGCTTTATTTGCTACCGAAACGAAACCTAAGTTAACGGTATATTGCGGTATCGTTATCGACTTAGGCATGTATATAAGTTGCTACCTCTCTACGCCACGTGTATGCAAATGACTAAACTTAAACTGTTGTACAACAAAGATCTTAAATATTAGGTACAAGTTTGCAGAGTTTATCCGTTGGACGAAGAATATAAATACAAAAATAAATTCAAAGACAAATAAACTACGCAGCAGAATTTCAAACAAGTAGCTTATGTAGGTAGAACAATGCACATAGGTATTTTAAGGTAGGTTTCAATGTATTACCTACATCATTATGTATTTTTATTAATAAATAAATGTTGATAGAACTATTGTGTAGAACAAGATATTGTGCTTTCATTTGTTCGAAATACATTTTTAATAAGCTAGCTGTTCCTATCAAACTAACTTTCTAACAGTTCCTAAAATAGACTTTGAAAACATAGAAATTGGAAATTTGTTACAACATTCGGTTCAATATAATTTCCAATATCTTTATTTGGGAAACACAAGTTATGAATTATCTACAGTATGTCTATTACTGTGTTCTGCACTAGTAACTTTTATTCCGATTCAAGGTAAAGAAAAAGTAATGAAGGCCTTCACAGGTTCCTTGTTTGTAATTTCTTTAGCTATTTCTTGGTCAGCTTGCTTCAGGATCATTCAGCTCATCATTACCACAGATAATTGTAGCCACCAGCTGTCAGAAGATATACTTCCCAGTGTGTGGACGAGCGTGAAATTGCACACACCTTCGCAACTCACAATAGAACGGGCTGGCTTCCACCAAAACTTTATCTCTCACTACACAGCTGTAACTGCATGCTAAAGAATTACAAATTAGAATTATAAATAATGCTGGACATTTCATACAACGCTATCTAACCGCAAACTAAGCAATGCATGAACTATGGGAACCAGATAACTGATAAAAAAAATTGTTTTATTTTATTTGTAAATTCATACTTATAATATACAGAAAAATACCCAAATCTGGAACAAATATCTGTTGACCATGCAAACATTTGTCCCGCAGCGGGAATCGACATTCCGCTACACCCGCTACATTCTGTGTCTCAGCCGGCTATTCGCCCACTGCGCCACACGTAAGAGGAGAAAGAAAAAGCAATATGTGTTTGCCTATTTCTATCGAATTAGTAGAATATTTAAATTACTTATCCAATTTTTAAGCGCTAAAATAACGTTGTAATTTTATCCTAATATGAATATGTTTAAAAGTTATTTTACAACATAATGAGATTATTTCCGTGTATAAGTACACAACGTGAAATCTTATTAACCTTTATCGTTGCAGTGGAAGTGATACTTTAACAGACACACGGACAAGCAGTGAACAATGAATAATGGTATGTCGGCAATCCACAGTTCTGCACAAACAAATCGGCGTTTAGTCTCGCGAATAAATTGCCGATTTGGGCAATATGCTCATTAAAAGTTGGTTAAGTTGGCTTATTTTGTAATGTTTTGTAGAACCATAGAAAAACTAGGTACCTACCTGTTATTGTTATTTAAAAAAATACTCAAAGTCAAAGTCAAATATTTTTATTCATTAAAATCACAAGGATCACTTTGAAACGTCCATTTTACTGCCTGTTCCTTCGCGACCAAGCCAGGAAAGAAAGGCAAGAAAACAAGGCTGGTTGTTTTTTTTTAATGATCCTTTTACAATACATAATACGGAAAAGAAATTACGTCTAAATTGTAACATTTTGAACGAGTTGGAGCAATTTCAATCCCAAGCTTCTCTATCATCTAAATAATCCGATATTTTATAGTAGGCTCTTTTATAAAGATTTTGTTTAATTACGTTTTTAAATTTGTTAATTGTCAATTTTTGTACATCCCTTGGGAGTTTGTTATAAAAGCGCACACCTTGCCCTTTAAACGATTTACTATAAATAAATAAATAAAGGATCATTGCAGATTTTAATCATTTTTATGTAACAAGAAAAACGCTTCGAATACCATGACCATGCTATTATAATGTCTGCTATGTTTATAATAATAATACTAAACGAGATTTAAATTAATTATTTGCGAATAATAGTAATATAACGTTTGGCAATTATGTGCACATCCAAAATACAAGGCCCATACTAAACATACATAAAACAATAAACTTAAAAACGAACACGTTTATTTATATACCTACTACTTTTTAATGTAATATAGGTATAACAGCACGAAATAAATCTCTGACGTGAAATAAATTATTTACACTCGATTATTTCACGATCGATCAACAAAGCTTTTATCTCAGTTCCTACAACGATTCTCATTATTTGTAGCACCTATTGAGATTAGATCGTAACTTGAATTGAACAACTGGTATCTAAGGTCCCTGACCCTAATCTAGGTAAAACCAGTATCAAAAACCACATTATAAAATCCTACCCACAGACGTAGATACCTTTCTTCCATCCGAAGACATCGCATCGCTGCAATCTGTTGAGAAACGCGCGTATTCGCGACTTCCCAGGCTTTCGTCTGTCACGAAGACGCGTTGCGATTATAAGTGATTTGAGCGATTGTGGGCGATTTAAACGATTGTAGCGTGGTGTGCCCTTTATCTAGATCTTTGGAGGAGGAAGCATGTTGGAAGTTAGCAGTAGACAGTAGTAGCTGCCTCATCATCCGGAAAACGTAGTTGTAATAACTCGTAACTAAGTGGTCGAAGTCAACTGTAAAATTGAGGGGAGATAACTTTCCTCCGTTTGCTCAGTCAATTCAATTCAATTTATTTCTATACTAGCTGACTCATCCCGGTTTTGTTTGGATTTTTATCGAAATAAAAAAAGCACTCAAAAGCTCTTTATAATATTAGTACCTATATATGGACACATAGTAGTAAATTGAACCTGTGATTGAACTTACATGCGTATGTCATTTTTACAAGAATTTTATGTCAAATATTTATAGAATACTAATACAGTAAATTATTTTTAACACCACCTGCTCGACAATGTCAAAATTATATGCCTCATCGAAAGCAGGTGATTAAATCCCTACGGCTGAGCCGGGAGTAAAGTGGTACTGAATTTCATTATACCTCGCGGGCATAATGTGATTTGAATTTAGAACCTTATCTGTATTAAAATTTGGACCAAAAAAACCCACACAAGACAAATCATAATTATTAAAGAGAGATTAAAGAGAATCCTAGAACCCTTAGTTACGTTCGGGATTTAATATAGCGCTCGTGACGCAAGACACTGCTTTATCCCCTCGTTTAATATTCTAAAATACATACATAATAGTTAATAAACATCTTATTTGTCCTGTCCTAGGCACCACACCCAAATCCTTTTGTTAATCGCTTTCAATAGACAAATCTGAACGTCTACGGTTTTAATGAGACCCGAAATCGTTTCAGCTGCTAAGGAGTTCGTCAGCAATAATTAAAGTCCTTTAAACTTCCCTGTAGTTATTGAAAGGTAACAAAAGAAATCACCAACTTGGCCTATACTATAGATGTAAGGCCGATTTAAAGCCAAGTAAACCAATTCGTTCAAAACGAAAAAAACCCGTTTAAAACCGAAATAAACCATTTTGTTCGATTTATGACGGTTGGTGTTGATGGCTATGTTTTTAATTATAACTACATTTTCTTGATTTTACCGAGTTATGGATATAAGTATCTAAACTGTGTCAAGATTTTTTAAATGTGTGATATACTGATATTAATATACTTAGCGATAAACCTACATACTTAACTTTTCGTGTAGTAGGTAATGTAGGTAGGTACTTTCAATTGATTTTCTATAAACTAATTAAAACGAAACATGACGTCAGGTGACCAAAAATTGCCCATAATTAAGTGTAAAACACAGTTCTTTAACTTTTTTAGGCGAGTTTTCAACCGTTTAAACCGATTTATTTGGGGTTTAAAACGGCAACATTTTATTTTAAACGTTTTAAATCGGTTGTTTTACATTTATATCCTATACCCAACAATGGGTGAAGTCAGGCTGTGGATGATGATGATGATGATGAGGAGATTGTGTATTGTATCAGCAATTCAAGAATGATAAATCGTTGCACACGACCCCATAAACACTTACAAGTTCAAAAGTCGTAGAAAGTGGCACGATTGTAACGAGAATGAATTAATCTTCGTTGACAGTCAGGGGCGGAAGCGCCGCCATGTTGGCACGACTTCCCAGAGCATGCGCACAAATATATTTGCGAAAAAATACATTTTAAATACAATTTAGAATTTGACACTAAACTTAAAATACTAATTTACCCACAAGTAGAGAGAATTAATAAGAAACTTGTAACCCTGTTTTATTTTTTTAATTATTTGATTTATCGTTTTGAAATTTAAATTCAATCGCCTTTATATAGGTACCCGATTGTGCAGGAGGGTAATGTTTTTATTGACAAAGGAGGTAGGTATCAGATTATAATTAAAGTGTTCATCACGGCATAAGAGCAACCAAGGAGAAACCAGTTAGACGACTAACTTACAACTCGATAGTACCTAAACTAAAATAACAGCTTTCATGCACTACCCCCCCCCCCCCCACCCCCCCCCTCACAATAAGCTTTCATCATCATGAACCCTGGTTCCGGATGTAAGGCCATGTTCACACTATCTACTTAACACGGTGAGGTCACGAATGTGCGTGCGTGAAATCAGCTGATCTAGAAATTTCACGACTTATCCTGCACGAGAGATCCTAATTATTTTCTAGTGAAACGTGAATGAGGTCGTTTAAAGTCAAAGTATTGCAAGTAACGTTTTAACTAAAATATAAGCTACTTCAAATAACAGAAAAAGGCAAACTACTGAAACTATTTTCATGAAATTTCTATGGGACGAATCTGAAAATATATCGTTTCAAATAAAAATATATTTTTCAAATCGGTTGATAAATAACAGAGTTCTGAGTTAACAAATATTAAAAAAAAAATTGAAGACCTCCTTTTTTAAGTCGATTAGAAAAACATCATAATTCTATACTATAGTTTATACATCACGTGGAGGTGTTTTATCAATGTTCCATCAATGTTTGTGCCTGTTCCTCGCAGACAAGTGTCAGATATAGTTTTAAATGATCATCATCATCAACCTATAACAGTCCACTGCTGGACGTAGGTCTCCATATTTTTTGTTTAAATGATACCTATATATTATCGGTTTTTAATCGGTACACCATACAAAATTGATAACATAGTTAACATCTCTATTTTCAAAGGTTTGCTGGAAGAAAACTCTTATTAGGCTTAAGCTCGCCTTTGTACATGTCCATTTTGTAAGCTGCTTTGTCTGTAGGTAATCTATTTGTGTACAATCACACTAATATTATAAATGCGAATGTTTGGATGTTTGTTTATTTATTTGTCTGAACCGATTTCAATGAAATTTAGTACGTACGTAAATTATAACCTGGATTAACACATAGGCTTTTTATCCCATAAATCAGGTCCCATGGGATAAAATGGGGTGTTAAGTCAAATTACAACAGCTAGTTTATCTTTATTTTAAGGTTACCAATACATTCAGTAGGTAACGCGTACGAAGTCGCGGGCAACAGCTAGTTAAAGAATAAATAATAAAGAAAATGTATATTGGCGTGATCTATGAACTTTAGAAATTTAAAAGTCTGCCAGCTACATAATACTTGGCGTGCCTCAGCAATATCAGGTACGAACCTTATTTGTACGGTTATACATGCCACTTCCAGTTGTGCTTATCTGTGTCACTTGAATGATGTTTACATTGCATTGATGAGCCAAATGTATCAAAACATTTTTATTTTCTAAAAGTATTTTATATGTAACGCTTTTAACATTGTTAATTGGGCGATTAGCCCAACAAAATATTCATAAACTAATATTTATAAGTTTCTCATGTAAGTGAATTTAATTCTTTGAGAATTAAACGAGAACACCTGACTTCGCAACCCATACATGACCTAAATTACGAGAAAATTATTTTTTTCTACGACTTTTTGTTTTTTGAGGTTTTTATTTGAGTGATTTTCAATGTGAAAATTTAGTTACTGTTTTAGCTGAAACAAAAGATTTACATTTAAAGTGTTTAAATTTTATCGAATTAATTTAAAAAAAAAATGCATAAGAACTTATGTGCCATTTTTCCAGCAAATAAATAATTTAGATGATTTTTTTTATTGTGTTGAAAGTGTTTTTCTATGGATTTGGTATAAACATAAATTTTCTTTGTTGCAGAAGCATGAGGTGGAGAAAAGACTCGGGAATGGAGATACTATGGAGTGTTCTGGCGCTCACGGTAGCCACGGCAGGTGAGTCAAATACAGTTTATACAGCCAAATGTGTATTATTATTTTTTTGTTTATTTGTGTAACGAGAACTACCATAGCCAATTAATCATGCTGATTAAACCCTCATTAAATACAATAAAGATTAAAAAAGAAATTATGCTAATTACAATAATACGAGGAATAACTAGTGGTTCGCCCCGAACTGAGATCTCGCGAGACTCCAACAAAACAAAAAAAATATTATTCATAATCTTTGACTAATAAAATAGTGCCACGAAATGCATAGCCTAAGATAACTTGACCTACAGTTTCATTCAAATTACAAGTAACGAGAGTTCATCTTTGTTGGTTGTTATTTTTTAGGGGTAGAAATTGCAGTTATTCTGGATTTCAGACTTTTCCCTATATTTGTGTCACTAGAGCTACAGGAATACCAAATTTCAGCACTGTGTGGTCACTGATGTACCCTGATGTACTCAAAAACTATAAAGACTTTACTAAAAATAAAAACGTAGTCTAAATGTACTAATAAATACCTTTTATTTGACGTCCCATTTGACATAATAGTCTCATTTTAATTTTTTTACCCCTCTTGAACCCCAAAGTCTCAACAACCCCTCCACATTTTTAGCCCATTTAGTCACACCAAAATTATGCCATTACTAGGTAGTGAGTTAAAGAAATCTATGTATCAAATTTCACGATGATCGAATCAACGCTTCGAAAGTTATCCTCGGACAAACAAACATACATACATACAACGCCGATTTGCCCAAGTTGATTAAGATCTCGCTTCGCTCGATCAATAAATAAATGATATGGAACTTGTTATCAGTTCCAACTATAACGCTTAGTTATTATGACGGCGAACAAACTAACAAAGCAAGAAACCATAATTTATATGAATGTACTCGTAGCAACATCATTTCACAACCCATCTCTAGGTCTTCAGTGAGTCCTAGGATATTATCTTTCACTGCGATATTCTTCTTTCGAAACTAACCTCCCATCCTATATAAGGTGCTCCTGAATATGTATGTTAAGTTGGAGATGAAGACTCACAAACTTAAACTTTTTCTGAAAATAACAAATGACAATTATTTTTTCCTTCAAGAAAGCCATCCACTACTATCTGTAATTCTATAATGAATCTATAATTAGGAAAGTTTTTAATTCCAGAGTTAACATGTTTTTGTTAGGCGTGTTCAACTTCGACCACACCATAACTTACCATCAGATGAGGTAGTGGTCAATAGCTTGCCAACCCAATAAAAATATCGACGAATTTAAAAAAATAGTAATGTAAACATTATTCTCATTAAGGACAATGATTCGTGTAGCATTCATATTCGATAACACCCTGTATAATCGCAGCGGAACTTACGACACCAAAATAAAGACCTTTGCTGAAGACACTAATTACGTGAGAGCGTTGAAGGATTTTAGTTATGACTGTCATTTTCACTGGATCAAATTATAGGGATGCTGTTTTATCTACGGACTGACACTTGGGCTGTGAATTTTGTAATAGGTATATTACTAGGGTTACTGACCGGTTAAGATAATTATAATAATAAATATATATTAAGTACTAGTGGTTCGCCCTGAACTGAGATCTCGCGAGTCTTCGATTTACATAAAAAAAATTATTTGTAATCTTTAACTATCAAAATAATGCCACGGAATAAATAACCAAATAACTTGACATACAGTTTCATTCAAATTACAGGTAACGGGAGTTCATGTATTTCTGGTACGCTTTTTTTGGGGTACAAATTGAAGTAATTAGGGATTTCAGACTTTTGCCTATATTTGTGTCACTTAAGCTACACGCATACCAAACTACAGCACTGTGGGGTAACTGGTGTACCCTGTGAATTTTGTCAAAGTTTTGTTTTTATTATGGCTAATAACTCAAAAACTACAAAACTTAAACTATAAATAAGAACAGGGTTGAAATGTACTAAGGAAGACCTTTCATTTGACGTCCCATTTGACCTAAAAGTCTCGTTTTTTTTTTTGCCCCTCTTGAACCCCAATATCTCAACAACCCCCCAACATTTTTAGCTCATTTAGTCACACCAAAATTGTGCCATCACTATCAACCTTTATACCAAATGTCACGATGATCTGATAAACGTTTCGAAAGTTATCCTCGGACAAACAAACATACATACATACATACATACAACGCCGATTTGCCAAAGTTGACTCAGATATCTCGCTTCGCTCGATCAATTAAATATAAATATTACCTATATAATATACCTATAGCGAAGTGAAGGACGCCCTCCGGCTAGATGGAGTGACGATTTGCGCAAGGATTGGATGAGAAGAGCTGAAGATCGGGCGCAATGGCGCACCCTGGGGGAGACCTACGTCCAGCAGTTGACTGTTATAGGTTGATGATGATGATGATGATATATATGCCTATATATTAAATTAAATTAAAGTATACAGAGTAATCCGAAAATGAAGGTATGTTCACCCGAAAGGGAGTGATTATGTCCCAAAAAAATGAACAATTATTCATAAAAAACATCTTACTTTTACTTTATTTTTGAATAACTGAACTGAAGAATACTATTATTATTAATATTATTATTTTGGTGTTGTATTTTTTACACTCGGTTGTACTATAACCGGAGATATACCTGAGCTGCACGGGCCTAAGCCAAGTGCATATCAGTACCTAACGTATGATTGATTGGACTTTCACTTGGAAGGTCCGTTTGCAAGAATTTTCGCACAATTCTGCAGGTGTTCAGTATAGCCGCTTTTTGCATGAGAATATATGTGTGTTTTGGGAGGTCTAATACGGCAAGTGATTGAAACAGTTGCTTTGGAACTACACCTGTACTGGAAATTACTATTGGTACGATTGATACCTTCTGCAGGCGCCACATACGCGCAATTTCATTTTTCAGATCTATGTACTTGGAGAGCTTTTCTGATATAGTGTTCTGTAGGTTATGAGTGTTTGGGATGGCTATGTCGATAAGAAGTGCTGTTTTGTTGATTTTATCTAAAAGTGTCAAATCCGGTCTATTGAAATGAGTGGTCTTATCGGTCAGGATAGCTCTATCAAAATAGAGTTTATAGTTTGCATTTTCTAGTACTATTTCAGGTATGTATTTATAGTAAGGTGTGGGCTTTGAAGACGTGTCGATGAGGTTGTATTTTGCGGCTAGTCTTTGGTGGATGATGTTGGCCACCTGATCGTGCCGGAACTTATAGTCCGTTTGTGCTAGCGCCTTGCAGGCCCCCGTTATATGTTGAATTGTTTCGGAAGAACTGTTGCAACGTCTACATAAATCTGTTTGCATGTTTTTTATTTTCATGATATGTTTTTGATAGTTCCGGGTCTCAATTACTTGGTCTTGTATTGCTATCATAAACCCCTCAGTCTCAGGAAAGAGTTCACCTCGACATATTATTATTAGTAAGTACTTATTATGTGAAGCGAAAACGCGACGCATTCCTTAAAATTTCTGTATAGATCCATCTCTTCTTCGGCCTTACTCTACTTCTACATCCATCCACATTTATATCTAACACTCTTTTATTCACATGAATTGTGAATAAAAGACCTGCGCATGACATGCCTATACCTAGCGTGGTATACCACGCTAGCCTCCTCAACTTTTCTATCACTTCCTTATCTTATCCATTCATGGATTTTATCATTCTGGAACTCTAATTTTAATTTCAAATCGAAATTTTCTGTTTCTTTAGCTGATGTGCAAAATGTTTTGTTTATAGTACGAGTAATAGCCTCGCATGTCATAAACTATGATCGATGAGTGTTGACACGCGAGGCATGTCGTGAGGCTCTGATGCGGACTTTATGGCTGTCATGTCAATAGCATTGTTTTTGTTAGAACCTTCTATACTCAGACAATAATGTTATATGCTGGATATTATTTACACGACTAGGTACTCTAAAAAATCTGCCGCTCTCGAAATCTATGGAGTAGGCCATATATATGCTCAACAGTGGACGGCTAATATGATGATGATGATGAAGAAGAGTAGTTATAATTTATAACCCTGCACTTTAGATATATTATGGAATATAAAGGACAGGCTTTGTAATTACGGAAATTATGTAAGAAACTTGATGACCGTTCGCCTATCTTCATAACAGCAACATTTCAATTTCGAAGTCTGCTAGCGACATAATACTTGACCTACCACCACCATATTACCGATTTATATACGTTACAAACTTCCCCCCGCGGCTTTGCACGCGTGGTTCGTCAATCTGTCCAGCCTTTCTCATGTGATGTTACCAACGAACACCATTATAAAAATATATGCTATTTCATACCATAAAAGTTGTGTGGCTGCCAAATGTGGGTCTTCACAAACAAAGTTAAACACAAGATCAAATGTACACAGAGGGCAATGGAAAGAAGCATTCTCAAGATCCTAAAAACACACAAGGTCAAAAGCAGCTTAATCAGAAAAAAGACCAAGCATACTGATGCACTCACACAAGCTCTTAAATTAAATTGGAATTGGACTGGCCACGTTTCACTCCGCACAGGCAAAAGGTGGACCATACATACCTCACGATGGACAGGGCCAGTCGGCAAAAGAAATATTGGCACGTTTAGACGGTGGGCTGATGATGTAATCCAAATTGCTAGAAAAGACTGGATCAGTAAACGAACAGGAAAGCAAACAACAGAGAGTCGTGGAAAATGATGGAGCAGGCTTATACTCAAGAAAGAATCCATTTCCCACAATGAGATTAAGAATAACAACTAGCGATAAGTAGTATAGAATAAATTGGTTTAATAATAAGAATACCATAAAGGTGGCGGTTGGTTCGCGAACTGGAGACCGAGACCAGAGACAGAGACGGGAGACCGCGACCGGTTCTAGTCATTTAGGATTTGTAGGGCGCTAATTCGCGCTTGCGACCGAGAGAGGAAACAGAGACGCGAGTCTAAAGACAACAAGAGTCTCCGCCCTAGAACAGTAGTGTGCCCGTGACCAGTAACATGCGTGACCTACGAAGCAATACTTTGTTATAGGCGATGGTTACCCTTAATATCAGATGGGCGATAGACTTTTTACATAGAATATATTTGATAGAATTGTTACAACATGAGGTGGTGTAAAAAGTATAAAAAGAAACAGATCTCTTGATATCATCCTGACAGACACGGTTATTCTTTGCCTTCATGCGCTCGTATATTTTTTAACTGACGAGCTCATTAATTGCATTAGATATCTGACAGGTTACGTCCAACTAAGACTTGGCCTAAATTGTATTGCGCCTTTCATCATGAGACATACAAATATAATATCTTACGTAGGTGCCTGTAATTTTACCGGCACACTTCAATTTTTCATTCATGTTCGCTCTTTTAATGATATTGCGTTCATCAACAATGCAAAAATCACCGATATCCGTTGCATAATACGCACGATCGAATATTCAGGGACGAAATCAAGTTAGATAGTCAACAGGGGTAAATATGAAAATCGTATAAATTAAGGAGTTTTTAAGCCACCCGTATGTAAACAGAAATGGAGATCATAACATGACAAAAGAACCTGACATGACACAAATAGTGCCTAAAAGTTGTGCCAATGTACTTGTAGGTCTGGAGAAGTCTTAACACTACTGTACTGACCTTTTTTTTTGAGATTTCAAGATCCCTCCACCTCATAGGTACTGGGGCACTTATTATATACAAACTTGACCTTTAAACTTCTAAATTGACTCCTTTAATCAACAAAAATCAATTTCGCCTCTACCTAACGAAATTTTGAAGTCAGGATTGGCCTATCTTCAACCCTGGAGCCGTTAATAAAGAAACTTATCATTCTGCGGTTTGGCGCAGAATGTAACATTGTTATGTCGTCAATGCGCTGAATTAGCGATGGTAACTTGGTAACCGCGTCTATGATCGGAGCTTCTATTGAGGAAATGGGTTTCTATGGCTATTGCATGCTTCATTACCCGTAAAGAGGACTCAATGCAACGTCTAGAAGTGCAAGGCAGAGTGGCGTGGTCGCTCTCCAACGAGATGGTCAGACCTCATCAAATCTATCACAAACTCTACCATGACTGAATGTTTTCGCAATGCCTTCAAAAAACCCTACTCCATCTTAAAACCTATCTCAGGGGCAGGCCCTACAGCACTTGCGTCCTATATCCAGCTAAATCTGCAATCTGTTCTACCAAGGACCGAAGACTTTGATATAACATAATTGATATATCAGAGCACTATATCCGTCCCCATCCGTCTTCGCCGGAATGCACACATACTGTCCCTTTTGTATAACATCCTTTTTAACCCTTCTTCTCCCTTCTATCTTAAGGAGCGTTTTGAGTTTCTCCACCAGGCTAATGATCGCAATTTGCGTTCTTCCGATTCCCTTCAACTTAAAACTCCTGTCCATACGTCAGAGTGTTATGGTCGATCCTTCACTGTAACATCCGTACGATTGTGGAACGCTTTGCCCTTCTCTATAAGAACATCCAAGTCTATTAATAATTTTAAAACAAAATTACACACCCATTATCTGTCCCTGCGTTGAAGTTGTAACTCCTTGTTAATTCATCATAACCATTTTTATAGTTGCTTATTTTATTATAATTAAATTTGTATTATTATTAGTATTTTAGGTTTATAGTATGTAGGTATGTTTTTAATTTTATATAGATGCACCGCCGTCATGTGATATGTTATAACCCTGTCCATACTAAGGTTGTCTGGAAGAGATCGCTTTTAGCGATAAGACCGCCCATTGTACTAAATCTATTTATATAAAGAGTTATCTTATCTTATAGGTCTTCAGGCAACTAATGTTTAGGTTTATCCTATAAAAATGCCTTTGCGTAGCCTGAAGTCATTAACAGTTCTACAATTTTCCGCGCAGTCATCACATAGCTAGGTGAGCGCTTCCTTGCTTCAGATGCATAACATTTCACCAGCCAACCAAACTCGTAAAAGCTGGGGGAGTTCACAGTATCTTGGAGTAGATGATAAGCGTTTTACTTGTCAAGATGCAGTATAGGGGGGCAGTTCAAAACTTACCTACGAGTTTACCAATGTGTGAATACTTGTCCGTCCTAATATCTCAACGTACAGTATTCACCCCGATAGCACACAGTAGACAATAGCAGCACCTACCTACAGCTCGAGGCTCTAATTGTTTTACTCGCTATCAGATGCTGGTTCTTTCTCACGAGTGGATGGCTTTAGGCTGTCTTCACAATGGAGGTTTTGTAAGTTTTAAAAAGAAAATTATCTTATACTCTTATCTAAATCGGCGGGGAGGAAACCAACGAACGCAATTTTTTTTTATTATATTGACTAAATAACGTAAGTAACAAGCAATAGAAAACACTAAGGACTCTAAGTTTTTTATACAAGAGATTTGTAGGATATCTGTATTGCATGTACATCATTACTTTAAGAAGGGCTCTTTGGGCTCTTTCAACATCCAACATGTATGTTTTAGGAGCACCTCCCCATGAATTAATGCAATAATTTATGACGCATTGCCCTAGTGATTTATATGTTTTAATTAAGAGATTATCGTCAGCTACAACTCTGATTTTTAAATTATGCAAATAAGAGATCTTATTCTTTTCGCAGTGACAGTCAAATGTTCTCGTATGTCTTTTGTAAAGAAAGCTTGTTTGCATCGATAAAGTCATACAATATTTTACCATCAAAAATATTGTACCATACCAACATCTATGATAACCTCATAATTCAATGGTTGTCTGAAAGAGATAACTTTCTTAGCGATAATTCTGTCCATTATACATGTATGTTTCTCATTTACTGCATCTAGCTTGTAAAGAAATAATCAATAAATAATGTTCATTTCATCTATGAACCCCCCAAGGTTTTCTGGATGGTGAATTGTGAAGTATCGTCTATTGGTGAAAACCGAACAGGCGTAATTTTTTAAATACCCGACGCAAAAAAAGGGTTTTTGTAAGTTTGTCGCCTATAACTGTGTGTGTGTGTGTGTGTGTGTATGTATGTGGCATCGTAGTGCCCTGACTGATGGACCGATTCGGACGCAGTTTTTTTAATTACAAGCTAGTTCAACTGGGGTGGTTCTTAGCTTCTAAACTGGTGGGTTCTCTAAATTTTGTAAAAAACTTGTTAATATTCGGAATCCCAGTAAATAACCTTCATACATAGATCCTAACATGAAATCCCGCATTCTTACGCAAGCCCATTAATTTCATTGTTATCAGTGATCCGCACATCATGTTGTGTTCAATAGATCAGCGATCTATCGATCCTACTGACGGGTCAATGATATGGAGCGGTCCGAGATTAAGAGCATTTGTAATACATAATCAATTATATCTACAAAAGAGAAATATCACGCGGTTCAATGCTATTCATTATCATTATAACAGCCATAGGACTTCTACTGCTGAACAGAGGCCTGTCCTGTAAAGGTGTATAATAAATTGCCAAATACATTTATAAATAAATAATAAATATTGCTGGACATTCGGAATTTTGCGGCGGGAATCGAACCCGCTACCTCTCGCGTCTCAGCCGGCTATCCACCCGCTGTACCACGGAGGTCGTCAAATTTATTAAAGAATTACCATCCCACTAATATTATAAACTCGAAAGTTTGTATGGGTATTTGTTACTCTTTCAAGTCGTAACGGCTGAATCGATTTCGATGAAATTTGGTATGTACGTAAATTAATATATAGGCTACTTTTTGTTAACAAACCACGCGTGCGAAGCCGCTGGCGGAAGCTAGTTTAATCTATTCAAAACGAAGTTGGCAAAATGGTTGGCACACTATTGTTTTTATGACTTTACTGAATATTTAACCCATTCCAATGACTTGTAATTGACTCGCGGTACTATGGCATTTGTTTTTATTTTTTATTGTATTGACATTTCTAATTTTATTTTCTTATTCGTGTATTGATTTATAATATTTTGCATGACATTAGATATTCACTTAAATTTAATTTAATCTATACAATAATTTATAACTTTTGAAACTATCATGGTTATTAACACTATTTGTACTAAAAACGGGATATTTACCATGATTTGTGAGTTCTTGAGTGTCCCGATATTTCGACGCAGTTGCATGCGCCATGATCACGGGTAAACCCGGGAGTTTACCCGTGATCATGGCGCATGCAACAAATACAATAATTTATACTTGCACACCATCTGTATGGTAGAATATATTACTATGGATCAACCAAATGTAACAATGAAACTTATCTGATTCTGGCGATTAAACGATCTGGCGGCCAATTCACATAAGTAATACAATTTTAAAAACATAACGAAAGTTGATTTAAATGAGGTTGGATTATGAATTGAATGTATTTTGGCATTCAGCTCCATTAATATTAGCTTGATATAAATAAAGTGCATTATATTACAATATTAGCTTAAATAAAGTGTATAATCGCATATCACTCAACTCATACCATTGTATTGTCAGTTACGTGAACACCGTTTAGGACATTTAACATAACGAGACTAGATCAATACTCGAATTTTACTATTTTAAGTTACGGGAAATGCCCCCCTGGTTTCTAATTTCTGTAGATCTCAATACTCAATCATTTATTGTATTCCACAAAGTAATAATAGGTGGTAATTGATAGGTACATGATCATTATGGGCCTTTGGGCACAACAATATTTTGGAGAGAGGATTATTTCCAGAGGCACTGTGCGGCCCGCGCGGTTCCCAGCAACCTTTATTGATTTATGCAATGCTAGTAGCGATGTATGTTTCCGAAGGCTGTTGGTCACCAATACCGATGTTATGGTGTATTGCTAAATAAGTTATTTTGATTTATCATTTTCTAAACCAAAATATATAACTTATTGATCGAGCAAAGGGATATCTCCAAATGGACTTGGACAAATCGGCGTTGTATGTATGTATGTATAACTTTCGAAACGTTGATCCGATCATCGTGAAATTTGTTGTATGGATAGGTAGTGATGGCACGATCCTGGTGACTAAACGAGCTAAAAATGTTGAGGCTTGTTGAGATAGTGGGGTTCAAGAAGGGTACAAAAAATCAAAATAGTCTCTATTAGGTCAAGTGGGGCCTTTTATTTGCTATCCCGACGTTTCGACTGTGTTGCATGCAACAGTCTGCCCGCGACTATGAAAATGAAAAAGATAAATATTTTATTTAGCAACAAAAAGCACACCTTATGACAAATAATTTTAAAACAGATAACTTTTAAGTAAACTTATTGTTGAGAGGGCTTATTAATTAAATGATTTACTCGGTGGTCTTCACACTAGGCCAAGCCTGTATCGTGAAGACCTTGAAGTACTTATATGGATTATGCAGTTGTTTACACCTCGGACTAGTAAATTAATATAGTTAACAGTTGTTTTTTTTAGAATATATAAAAACAGTTTAAAATAACAATTGAAAACTTATAATACTAATAATAACCTAAATTTATGAATCTTAAATAAATATCGATATAAGTATAATATACAGTGTGTCCCTGGATAAAGTGCAACCCCGAAAGGGGGTGAAACTAGATCAAAAATTATCGACAAAAAAATAGAAAAAAAAATTAAAAAAAAATTCGTATATACTTTATTGATGTATTAAAATTTTTATAATTTTTTTAAATATCGGAGCGACTGGCGTGCCTTGTTGTGAGTCCTGTTTCGATCCCCACCCTTCATCTTTCATAGAACAGGCCCAGCGACCATAATCTACAACAATATAAGTTAAAAAAGGGTCTCTACCTGAGTGGTGACGTAATCAGTGGTCAACTTTAAATGCTCCTAGCCAGCACATTTTTTATGTTAGAACGTAGGTTTTTATTTTATTTAAAAGCTATTATGATAGACAATAATAAAAAGTCATAAAAATTTCTAGTATTATAGGCTTAATTTTAAGATTTTTGGAGTTTATTGGAAAAAAACAGCCTAAAAAATGTAATTTTAATACAAAAATTAAACTTTAAGTCACGATAGCCACTTGTTTGTGAGTTATTTGTTATTTTATCGTCATCGTCACATATCTGACATGATTATGGTTTTTATTTTAACAAAATAGACCTACTACTTTGGAAGAAATCATTTTTTTATTAAATAGAGTCATTAGTGAGCAATAAAAATTTTAATTCATCAATAAAGTATATACTAAATTTTTTTAATTTTTTTTTTCTATTTTTTTGTCGATAATTTTTGATCTAGTTTCACCCCCTTTCGGGGTTGCACTTTATCCAGGGACACACTGTATATAAATAACACATAGGATAAATATTTGGGACTTTTAGGTTGTAACACTCAGAATAGTCTCAGTATCAAGTCAAGTAGCAATTGCAACACAATCGAAACGTAGGGATAACAAATAAAAAAGGTACATACATATGCGATAAATACCCGCTCAATTTGATTCCGTTAATTATCATAATAACTTTCAGAATAATTACTTAACAGTTTCCAAAAGATGAGAAGATTCTCACATTATCAATAATAAGTAGTATTTTTCATTCATTGAAACAAAAAATATGGTGATTCATGACACCATACATTACTAGCTAAGTATTAGAAAGTATTCTTATCTCCCATACAACTCGCATTGAACTGTATTGTGCTATTTATTATCGGCTATTGTATGTGGTTTAAATTGACTACTAATTAGGTACTGGCTTATCTTTCCAAATACCCTTACAAGAGAGAGTTGTTGTTTGCGTTTTTCTGTCTGTAACGTTACTTTCCTACTGCCAACTATGAGAAAAAATATTGTAGATGAGAATAGATTTTGTTCATAATGTATTTCTGGTAAATCTTCCAGCTTATCACGTATATGTATGTTTTAAGACGATTTTCAGTAAGTTACAAAATCTAATTTCAGCATACCATATTACAATATTTTTTTATATTTTCAGGTGTATGTGATGGAGCAAGAAGGCCGGCGCAACGCCGTAAGGTATGATGTCTAACTAGTTACGTAAACCTACAACAAAATTTGTAGAGGTTGCTGAACACAATGTGCAGACTTTACGAAAGTCCCCCACGGACTTCCGTTGAAGAAGTCCAAAGGCTCGTTATCCAAGTTGAGGATCGACGACCTAGTATTGTCACGTTACACAGAAGTACCAACAGGTCAGGCTAGAACTGGACTCGAAAAGCATAGATTTAGTCAGGTTTTGAAAAAACCGACTCGTATACCGTGACGGCAAATGGTATGTCATCTCTTATACTCGTACCGTCATGATAACTATACGCCACCGCTATCAACTCCCTTGTGTGTTCAATAATTATAATTTCTACCATGAACTTTGATGTATCACATCTGCCGGGCGTCCCGTGACGGCCTAATTTTTAAAGTGAAACTTTAACTACATCGTCTCAAACTTTTTCGTCTGTGTGTTGCATGTCGCGTGACGATCGGCCGCGAGTAGGGATAAAATGAAAGGCGCTCGTCAGAGCAGCCGAGGCCAATATGGCGGCGCCTATAGTTCGCATCAGCTGACCGTGTAGTGTATAGACTATTACTCATTTGTGCCAACGAACATTTTTAGTTAAATGTCTATAATGTGAAACAAAGTTTCACTTTTACCGTGGTTTCATAAAACCACACAATCCTTTTTTTTTAATCTGTAAAAAGAATCATGTTTGAGCACAGACAGCGAAGAAGACACTATTTCTAACATTTAACCTGTAATTTCAGGATACCTCACCAGCTCCAGTGTTGTACGACCCCGTGCCCAGCACTGAGAGCCTCCAGGTCATCGCCCAGGCCATGGGAGCAGCTGGCTTCGAGCACTACACGGAGGGAAGACCCCTGGTTAAGAGACTGATACCAGCTGCAGCTGACTCGCCTGATATCGATATTGTGGAGCACCAAGGTAATCACCAGGTCTTCCAGGTCTAAGGTGCCGCTTCGAGCATAAGAGGTAGACAATCTACAGGTCTTGCAGATCTACCAGGTTACTGATATAGATTAATTCCCGGCTACGCTAGACCGCATTACTGCGACTAGAATTGTCTTTGTGTTTAGAAGAGACTTATCAGCCATAAAACCCATCACACACGGCAGCTATAATGTAAAGATCTATATTGTAGTACGTTAAAACATTATACCGTAAGACCCTTCAGGAGACCACACTCAACAGCTATAATGTATATTTTTACATCTTCGTATTGTAAGATACGGAGCGATCTGAAAATTTAATATACATATATCAACGTGCTTCAGTTGACACATGCACCGGTCAAATAAAGGGAAAGATACATTACCTTAACTGCTATGTGTGTCATACTTTAAGATAATATAAAGCTATACATCCCGTGGTGTAATGTACATTATAGCTGCCGTGTGTGATGGGCTTAAGAATTGCTAAGAATTTTTAATGCTTATCTAATGTTCCAGGTGTGATCGGCAAGGCAGGTGTGGATTTCCCTGCCTACCCCAACATACCGAACACCGGATTCAACTGCAAGAATGTGCCCACAGGCTACTATGCTGACTTGGAAACTGATTGCCAGGTAACCAAGCAAATCATATTATTATATAGCAATGCATAATAATTGTAAGTCGACATTGAGTCTATCTTGTGTTCGTGAGTCTATGAACTTGGTGTAGGAACTTAATAATTATTCTAACTAAAAAAAAAATATATTATTAGCAAGTATATGCTTTTAAAACTCAATTGTCATCCGACATCTGAACCGACACTGACTGTACGAAAATTAAGTCTAAACATTTTTGCTATTCCAGGTATTCCACATCTGTGACACATCCCGCAAGATTTCGTTCCTCTGCCCCAACGGCACCATCTTTAGCCAGTCCCACCTCATTTGCGACTGGTGGTTCAAGGTGGACTGTGCCTCCGCCCCCGCCCTCTACGAGTCCAGCGCTGAGTACTACTCCAACGAGCAGAAGAAGACGCAAAAAGTCACCCAGAGCTTGAGCAAGAACAAGGACTTGCAGCAGATAGATGGAGGGTTACGCGCGGAATCTAGGCGATCCTCTGTCAATATCCCAAGCACAACAGAGAGGCTGCTAAGGCATAGGCAAAGACTGCAGAGTCAGACGGATACCCCTTATACAGTCCAAGCTACATCAAGGAGTTACCAAGCCCTGTTTCCTGATACCAACTTCAATCCTACACAGCGAAGCCAGTTGACAACAGCATTCGAAAAGAGACGGAAGAATTTGGTCCAATTGATTTCAAACAACTTTGCATTCCCGTCCAGAAGCACAAAACCGAGTTTCTTCGAAGCATCTACATTAAAAACTACGCCAATTGATTACAATTTCAAGGAAATGCAGGTTGCAGCAGAATCGGCGTCCTTTGCCGCGAATAAGAACAACAGGCAATTCCTGCAGGATTACAACGCGAAAAACTATCGCCCCTACCCTGTTTATACCCCGAATACTCCTAAACCCAAACCTAAGAGTAGCCCTAACCTTACCACTTTGTACGATATTCGTGATAGAGATCCCCACGCGTCCAATACCCAGGAAACAACAAAACGGCCTACCCTTATCCCTTACACTAAGAGTTACACAACTGCCAATGATCCCTACACCAGACCCGGTGTGTCTCTACTAAGGAATTACCTAGCTAAAGAAAAGAATAGGACCTTTACTTCTACAACAGAAAAAAACACTCATGTACCAGAAAAAGTGGAGGAAAGACCCATAGAAAATAAGAATGCATTTGAATCTGTGACCAAAATCCCGACAACAAGAGCTGACATTTCATATTTCTCGGAAACAGCTTCTTCTGACAGGTACAACGTGTATTCTACCACAAATCATGTAGAAGGAACAACGGAACCCTCATACAAAGAAAGAAGAGATCGACTGATGAGGAAACTGAACCTGGACTCCTACGGCCCTACAGAGCCTACAGTATCAGAAACCCCTACTGAGAAGTTCTACGGAGACCAGAGCAGATCTGGCCTTGTTGTTCCAGCTTCTTCATCGAAAACCCTTCACAGTCTAGCCATTTACTATGCAACCGCTTTGGATAACCTCTCCACCACTCCAAATTCTGAAGAAACCGAAGTTACTACTCCAGTGTTTGACTACGAAGCGATGGAAGAAGCTTTACCTGCGCTATTCAGTAGCAACACTATCAACAAGTATAGTAACCTATTCGCCCCCGGAGCGGACAATGCTGAATTACTCGAGGAAATCAAAGAAGATCCCAACGGCACCTACAACGAATTGATGGAGGACCTCATGGTACAACAGAGCCAAAGCCCGCTGGCAACGTCCCCACAAATCAGAGAACTGGCCCAAGTCTTCACTCATGCTTTATCAGCTTACCTTCAAGACCCTGTCCAATTCAGAAAGGTGTTATCAGACATCAGACCCACACACCCTACTTTCGGAGAACTGGGATCTACAACTGACGAACCGGTTAATACTGAGCCTACAACAACAATAAACGAAGACGATGATGAAATACTAGGATTTTCTGAAGACAACAAAACACCTTTATCTAATGCAAGAGAACCTAAGGCTTTGGATCTAACTAGTAAATACCAGACCAATTCATACGATGATGTGAAAGTAACAACACTTAGACCAACTGAAGTACCATCTAGTACTTTCAACTACAGGGGAACGTCAGCTAGAAATCCTTTTAGATGCTGTGGAAAGATATCAGCGTCATACACATCAGTTTCCACTCCTTTATTGTCGTCAACAACTCCTATACCCTTCACTAACACTGTTGCATTCAATGTAAACACACTAGCCAGCAACTACAGCGAGATTTCAACGACTGAGAATTACTCTGGAACTAAATTCGGAGGCTTCCAAAACAATAACAATTTGGCCAATGATCCTTACGGTACTGGAATTGGGTCAACGCAAAATAAACCTTTAAGCGAATACGTAGAAGCTACCAACCTGCCTGCCGCTTGGGGTATCGACGTATCCGCTTCAACTTCTATACCTGTCTCTACCCAAGACTTCGAAAGCAAAAAGATCAGGACTACAACAGTTATACCTACCACCACAGCAGTATACTTCACTGAAAGCGACAGTGTTGAGTTGGAAAATGAGGAAGAGTTGCAACGAGCGCATAGCCAATCTTTCGTAGGACCCCAGAGCAACAACTTGAGACAAGGAAAACAGCTCAACATTGAGGAATCCTCCACAGTCAAAAGACCATCAGAAGATTTGGAAGCTCCTACTTTACCTGATGAAGATGTAATCACAATCCAAACTACTCCAGAACCAACAACTTACAAAGAAGAATCGACAACTACAACACAAGTGCCTAGCAGCGTGTTTACCTCTCCAGACTTTGACAAAACGACAAATCAGTTCCTCTGGTCAAGCACTTTTGATAACTGGCATAGTACAGTCATTGATCCGATTACTTTGAATGATGGTTTGAGTCATACAGCACCTGAAGACATAACCACAGACATAAGGGACACCTCGTATACTTACAACACCGCTACAACACCAACGATTGACTACGGTACGACTGAACAAGCCGTATCATCGACAAGCAATATTGAACTCACTACTTCTGGCACTAAAGCTGATAACAGAAGAGGAAGAATACTGAAAGATGTATCAACAGAACCTGCTCAAGATATATCAGCAATAACTGACACTGTAGTGGAAAAGGCTAAAGAAATCATGGGAGGAATGAACGCAACCACAACACAGAAACTTATGAACGTTATGAAGAAAACTAAGTCAAAAACAGTGAAACGACTGATTCTCTTACTAGTACAGACTTGCGATGACGATCACAACTCAACGGCTGAAGCTTCTAAGAAGGCGTTGCTTGAAGCTCTAATGGCAGTGTCTCAGAAAGATATGGAAGAAATAGCGAGAGAAGAAGAAGCTTCAACGCCAGAATACGAAACTTTTAGAAGAACAGACAGGGTAGAAGTCAGACCAAGACTAGACAGAAGAGGGAAAAGTCTAACTTTCGACCCGAGCGCAATAAATTCCCTATCGAATCCTACATCTACTACAGAAAGGGTACAGACAAGCCCTACCACAGAAAGAGTTACGACTACTGAGGAACCAGAAACAACAGTCTCGTCCACAACAACAACTCAGAGCTCCGTACGAACAACGGCAAATCGTAGGGGTGTCAAAAAGTTCGGAGCGCGGACAACACCTCTCGAATCAAGAAGTACTAAGTCCACGTTTATCGACACCCCTAAGGCCGAAGCCAGAACGGCTGATAAAGAGGACTTAAAAACAGCCTCAGATACAAGAGCTTTGGAATTATTAAGGTCGTTATACACTATTGCAGCGAGATGGGGTTGAGATATACAATCTGTGATTGGGATTGAGTTTTGAGTGGCATAATACTTTTTTAGACTAAATTGATTCAAATAAATTCGTTAACACTGCAAATACGTACACACAAGTAATCAGAATTTACTCTGCAGCTAAAGTATAAAAATAAAATATCTAAATGTTTTGAAAAAATTTACACATTTTAGTCCTCCCAGTGATTTAAAATCAGAATTGTTTCTCAAATACGTTAGAAATACTCATTTTAAACTACTTGTTCTAAGTAAAATGTATATTTATATCCAAAAATATCTACGAATTTAAACAAAATTTAACAAATGAGATGTTTGTATTTTTAAGAGATTTGCCTTAGTTTTAATTTATTATGTTTTGTTATTGAATATTTTTTAGACTTTGATTAGTATTTTTAGGTATGTCTCCTATTTATAGGAAATTTCTAGTTTTACTGCTGAGTTACCTATTTAGAAATATTTTGGACTTTACCACAAACCATTGTCGAAAGTTAAACATGTATTTAAAATAGCCTTTCACTTGCTTTTAAAGATATTTTTCGTAAGAGACGGGATAATTTATGTACCGTTTACTTTTAGACAATATTTTGTGGTAAGGTTTAGTTATAATTTGTTACACTGCCACGATTCTTACTGTAATATATTTTTGTATGTAAAATAGGTTAGTTGTAAAATAATATTTTAAGAGAAATTTTTGTAGTAAATTTTTATATAAATACGAGTGTCTTTTGTTTTTGCAATGATAGAAAATACCAGTTAATACAATCATCATTATTGATTAAAATGGGTATTTATCGCGTATGTACCTTTTTTAATTGTTATCCCTATGGTTTTTTTTTATACCACTAAGGTAGCAAACAAGTAACAACTTGTTCCGGCTGTGTTGCAACAGTCGTGGTTACGGGTTGACTGGAGTACTTGGAGCTATCGTCGAGAAGAGATGGCAGCTGCAGCAGCTACTCTCACTTGCTCTTCAGAATTAAAAATGTCCTCGTTCATATTACGACACGTACCATAGCCGAGCGTGTCAAAGAGTATATCGCAGCTGTCAAAAACCGCCAGGTAAACAAGTCAGCGATAGCAGAGCATCTGGTAGACTCGGGACCGAACGATTGGATTGAACTTCATGATCCTAAGGTTCTCTCTAGTGAACGCCATTATTACAAGAGAATGGTTCGTGAAGCGATTGAAATCAAGAAATTTCAAAATTTCAATCGGGAAGATGGCTATAGACTCTGTGTCTGGAACCCGGTGATTGCTAGCTGTGCGCATCGTGATCCGTCGTCTCAGTGCGTAGATACGGTTAGTGTAGTGTGTCGTAAAATGAACGAGGACATTTCTAATTCTGAAGACCAAGTGATTGTAGTTGCTGCAGCTGCCCACACTTCTCGACGGTAGCTCCAAGTACTCCAGTCAACCCGTGACCACGGCTGTTGCAACACAGCCGAAACGTCGGGATAACAAATAAAAAAGATACATACGCGATAAATACCCGTTTTGATCAATAATTATGTACAGTGATCGCGAAAGTTTGAAAAATACTTGTACGATCCCAGTATAGCACCGTACATAAGATTTTGATAATGGAGTGGATCTGGAGTGCCACAAGAAAACGGATTGTTTATTCACTATATCAAACACGCTTAGCGCCAGCGTCTAGTCGCGCGGCGGATTACTCGTCACTCATTGTTCAATAATTAAAACGCTGATCTTAGAGATTCGCAACTATATCGATGTACATAACCGTACAATACTAATACAATCATTATCATCATCAAATCAGCGAGTACATCCACTGCTGAAAATAGGCCTCCCCCATAGATTTCCTGAGCGACATATCTTGTGGGCCTACACCCAACGGCTCCCAGCAACCTTTATTATAAAGTATTTGCATTAACTAAGGTGCCGGGAAGATAAAAAACCAATAAATAACTTTTGGTAAAATTTATTTATTTACCTTAAGGTCACTACTTATACAAAAAGTCAAAGTTGAAAGGTGAAGGTCACTTCTTCCCAGCAGTCCTATTAGTGTACCGCTGTATATCCTGGTCGGTGACCTTGTGCCCTTGCTTGAAGTAGGACTTGACCTTACGTTTCTTCTTCATCATGAGTTTGGATGCTGCCAGGGCACCGCGTCGCTGGAGCGATTCGAACCGGTCGCGGAGAAGGTTCGCTGGAAAATTACACGTATTTTATCCATCTAATTCTAGTTCCAGGGTGGGAGGGGGAAGAGAAGAGAAGAATAGGAGATATACATGGAATAAGAAATCTGCACTGACGTCCCGCATTGGGGTGTATAGTGCATTCCCCCCCCCCCTCCCCCTCCCATCTAACCTGACCCCAGCCATCCTAGCTCCTTAAACTAGCGGAGTAGGACTTTGAGTTGGTGGCAGCAGCTTTCCAGGCTTTATTATATCCATACTATCTAATATCATAAATGCGAAAGTAGCTCAGTTTGTCTGTTACCTTTTCACGACTAAACGGCTGAACGGATCGTAATGAAATTTGTTAAGGGGATAGATTGTATCACAGGGAAGGACATAAGCTATCTTTTGTCTCAAAAAATTATGTTGAAGAGGGTGAAATAGGGGTTGAAAGTTTGTAAGGGCAATCCATAATTACTCAAGTTAGGGATCTGAAAGTTCACATTTAGGCTTTTAATAACGAAATACGTGTTTCAGCTTTTTTGCAAAATCATCCCTAAAGGGGGCAAAGTAAGGGGTTAAAATTATGAGGTATTCTTTAGATGCACTCGAAACCACGCGTGCCTAACCGCGGGCGGGTCAGCTAGTTAGAAATAAAGTTGATAACTAAAGCAGAGGCAACGCAAAGGTTTATCCTTTGTGTTATTTACCCGATGATGTGCTTGTAGTGACATCTATTGTCACATGTAAAAAGTATTACCTCAATGCAGCCTACTGGAGGCATTGTGGCATTGTACAGCGACATCTACCAAGGATAAAAGAACCATCCTAACATAACATTCCATTATAATACCACTCGCTTGCTCCCAGTGGGAGCATAGGAAACTTTAGAATGCAATTTTTATCATTATGCCCCTCCTATTTGATGGATTACTGGTGCCATTTCAACTTGCGTCTGTGACAGTTACAGCCGTTTTACTCGTAGACTATTAGAGCGACTTGCGCAACAGTTCCTAAACGTATTTAGTGGCTAAATATGATGTAGAGACTTGTCAAATCAAACAAATACATCAATATTAATCATGTCTAGTCGCTAAATACGTTTAGAGATCGTTGTGCAAGACGGGGTTAGCGCTGTGTGTGAAATTTGGCATGCTGATACGTTTTAGTAACGCATAGTCACTCTAATATTATAAATTCAAAAGTTTGGATCTTACTCGATCACATCGTAACGGCTGAACTGATTTCGATGAAATTTGTTTCCACCAGGAACAAAATTTGTTTTATAAGAGGGTAACTTTTTTTATTTGAAATTATTAAATTAAATGAAATCATTTATTTCAAGCATATTATTGCCTCCATTTTATTTTATTCATTCATTTACGACTGGCAAGAGATGGCAATGGACAGAGGAAAGTGGAGAGTTCTCATATCAGAGGCCAAGACTCACTTTGGGTCCCTGCGCCCATGGAGTGTAGTATTTCAACCAACGTGGGATCACACACAGGACACAATATTATGTTACTAGATTATAATTAAAGTACTTACTCTAGGTTTTACTAGTAGATAAGTTATATAAGATTACATTTACACATTATGTTCACATTATATTTATTAATTAGGTATCTAGATTTGATTTGACTTACCGGTGGTAGAGACATGTCTCAAATCCCCGCTGAGTGTGCTGGGGTCGACAAAGTCCGGGTCTTTAACGGGCGTTTTGTTCTTGTTGAGCGCAGGCGTGGCGTTCGCGGCCTCGCTCGTGCGTTTGTCCTGGCGCTTGCTGCGCTCGGAGGCTTGCTTAGCTTCACCGCTCTTAATGGACGACTGCAGCTTACGGAGTCTACAATACACGTTTAGCATATTACAAATAGTACGTGTTTTGTTATGTACGACATAAAATTAAAACACGGGTTGGGCTAATGGCTAGTATTGTTGTTAAATAGGTTTTTTCAAACCATTGAAAATTTAAAATTTCGAGACAATGTTTATATCAAGTTCTAAAATATTAATGTAAGTAGACTTACATACACTTATCAAAACATATAATGTACAATTATTTACATGACTATCAAATACAGAAGAAACAGTTGAATCATCTAAAGACCGTTGCAACCGATCTATAGATAGCTCAACTACTCCAGATCACTACCAGGCCGAAGTGTCCTCAAGGCAATGTAGCCAACATTGCGCTGTATTGCAATGCTTAAGCGTTGACTCAAATAAGCGCCAGCTCTCGGTTCACATCCATACTAATATTATAAATTCGAAAGTAATTCGTCTGTTTGTTACGTTTTTACGATTAAACGGCTGGACCAGTTTCGATGAAATTTGGTATTGTTAACGCCTACGTTTCCTATGCAAGCAAGCCTCGCGACGTACCTACATCCTAGTTATTTAATGTTTATTCAGTTTCATTCATTCATTCAAGAATTAATTCCGTTCGTTCGATCTTTCATATCAAGATGCACTGTTCCAAAACCCTTTATCCAAAAGACGCTGTAAAAAGGAAAATATACACCTAAAATCAGTGTTCGGGAGTTTCATTTGCGACCCCTGTGCGCAAACAGGTTAATTAGATTATAACCAGGATTGGGACAAAGGCTATTTTCCCCCAACTGCGCTTTTGCTTTTTTAAAAAATTACCTTCCTTTTGAAAGGTAATTTTTTTATTGACAAACCACGCGAACCCGCAGGCGCCCGTCAGCTAGTTAAACTAATATTATAAATGTCAAAGTTTGAATGTTTGATTATTTTTTGTTTATTTGCTTGTTACTCAATCACGTCGTAACGGCTGAACCGATTTCGATGAAATTTAGTATGTACGTAGATTATAACCTGGATTAACACATAGGCTACTTTTTATCCCATAAGTCAGGTCCCATGGGATACAAATGAGGTGTAAGCGAGCTTAGCTTTATTTCTAGGTTACCTACACATTTAGTAGTGTAACGCGTACGAAGTCGCGGGCGCCAGCTAGTACGGAATAATCTGTTTACCTGTAAATATCAGAAATCTTCTTCTTGTCGATCTTCTTCCTCTTGAGACGCTCCTTCTCTAGGATCTGTTCCCGCTGCTTCCTGCGCGCCTTGTGGTCCTTGCGCTTGTTCCGGACGGGCGGGTTGATGGCGCGGTACTCGTTGTCCGACTGCACTTCTGGCTCGGGGTCGGTGGAGGGGTTGTGGGGGGTGGGGAGCCCTACGCTCATCTCCTCGCGCCATTGATCCTGCATACAATCAATACTAATAATAAATAAATATTGCTGGACATTTCACACAGCGCTATCTAGCCGCAAACTGAGCATAGCTTGTACTATGGGAACCAGATAACTGATACAATACGTAGATATACTTTTTTTTTGTAAATACATACTACTTATAATATATAGACAAACATCCAGACCTGGAACAAATATCTGTAGATCATGCAAATATTTGTTACAGCCGGCTATACGCCCACTGCGCCACGGAGGTCATCAACGTGATCTTTTTTTTAATACTTCTTCTTGATCTTCTTCGTCCTATCGTGTCTCTGGTAAGCTCAACTATTTTAGAGTAGTAGTTTGGCACTTCAATAGTGTTGGGCGTGGCTTTGTTGAGGTTATCCCTTGAGGAGGTGGTAGGCACAAGGGACACGAGAGCTGGTGAGACATGGACTAAGGGTGCTCCGCAGTCACATTCAGTCCAGGAGGAGTTTCGTATACCCCACTTACACAGGCTTCGTCTGCAGCAGACAATTTGGGTCCAGAATCTGTTCATTGATCTTTAGACCGGCCGAGGACCTGAGGGGAGGTGGTGAGTGCGTCTCATTCCATGCGTAGATTTTCTTGTTGATGTAACAAGCTTATGGCCCACCTGATGTGTAGTAACCATCGCCTATAACAAAGTATTGCCTCGTAGGTCACGCATCTTAGAAACGTGCCCTACGATGCACTGACTTGCGTCCATCAACTTGAGGCATACAGGTTTAAAGCCTCATGTGCCTGTAATTTCACCGACAACCATACTCTTCAAACAGAAAGAACTGCTGCTTAGCATAAATGGGTATGGTGGTAGTATTATTATTTATTATTTTATTTATAGTACTTCCCCCGGGGGAGTACTTTCACAAGGAACTCTACTACTCTTAACATCACATACATCTATCGCCACAGGAAGGAACTACTTTGTCATCAAGGTAACCTACAGGGCAAGCGTCAATATGTATGTCTGAAATAAAAACTGAAAAACGGAGACGATGAAACGATGACATCTAACGGCAAATGGAAGAACTATCCTAGATCGCGCAACTGAGAATTTGAACATAAGTAACTTCTTGAGAATTTGAACATAAATTTACTTAGACTTCTCGAACTGTTGGTATTAGGACCCGAAGACAAAGGTCTAATTCTAGGGTGAGGGGAACAAGATCTGCTCTGATGTCCCGCGTAGGGGTGTATTGTGCATTACCCTCCTTTTAATCTAACCCCAGCCATCTCAACTCCTTAAAGTAGCGGAGTAGGATTTTGGGTTGATGGCAGCAATTTTCCAGGGTACCTGAGTTCGTGGCTGATGTCGAAGATGACTCGATGAGTTCATGCAGTCCCCTCTTCAGTCTTGCTTCGTGGGTGGTCGTACAGTGCAGCAGCACGAGCTTCACTGACTCTCGGTCACTCGGACAAAGGTCACTTCATGGGAGATTTCTCCTATTGGCGGACACCTATCAACCTGTCGCCTGTCAAATCTCGTACCAAGCTTACCCCTCTCCATAGCACTGGATACTACTCAATAATACTCACACTTGCTAGTTGTAGAATGAGCTACCATCGAGGTTTTCCCGTTAGGCTACGACACGGCACGCTTCAAGAGAAATGTAGAGGTTTGTACAGGCCTACAGGGTAGGGAACGCATCGACAATACCAAGTGTTGCCGGTGTCAATAGGCGACGGTGACCGCTTACCATCAGTTGAGTCGTAAGCCTGTTTCCCCAAAAATAACATTTAAAAAAATAAAAATAATGACTGAAGAAGGGTCTGTAAATGGTTTACCTCTCGCTCGGATGCGGTGACCCTGCTGAACATGCCTGTAGTGAGCCGGTACATTCGCGCCTGCTTCTTCATCAGCTTCTGCTCGTGGTTCACCACATCTTGCAGTAATTCTTGATGCTCCTGGAAATAATACTATTTATTAGCCAAAAACTTCAAATTAAATATTTATTTACTAGCTTCCACACGTGCATTCGCACGCGTAGTTAATGTCTGAATCCATGTCATAATTTATGAATTATGATGATCTTTATACCAAATTTCATCAAAATCGGTTTAGCCGTTACGATATGAAAGCGTAGAAACAAACAAATAAACAAACTCACTTTTGCAATAATATTAGTATGATTTATTAAAATCATAAGGATTTTGAAACATCAGTTTGCTAGATTGATGAACAAACTAACAAACAAACAGAGTATGTAGGTATGTATTATACATATAAACCTTCCTCTTGAATCACTATCTATTGCTGAAAACTGCATTAAAATCCGTTGAGTAGTTTAAAAGATCTAAGCGAACAGACAGCGGAAGCGACTTCATTTTATACTATATAGAGATTTTGTTAGTTGATAGTGTATTTAAGATTACATTTACACTTTATATTTAAGGTACCTATCTATTTTAAAATTATAATCTCAAAAGTATATCAATATTAGGAAAAGTAGGTATGGCAGGTACAATCGAAAACATAGAAAAAGTATGTCTTTTGTCTGTCTGTCTCTGTTTAGCCGTTTTACAGTGATGAGACATTTTTGGGCGTAATCGTGGGTTTTCATGATTAGTGAATGTGTGTCAGTAAGCTGTCTCTTAGATTAGATGTCTTTATTGCACATCTTTATCGCTGGCCGAAGCTAGTTAAAAATAAACAAATGTAAGAAAATACACTTTTAAATCATAAGTACAATGGGCGGCCTTGTCGCTAAACCTCTTATCTTAGCTTTTTTGGATGGAGAGATCATAAAGTTGGTAACCTTGAAAGTGGGGTTATAGCTGACGCCAGGGTGTGGTGTTTCCACTGCCGCTCTCTTCAGGGTCGGCGCTCCTGGAGGCCTGGTCCTGAGTCTCCTCTCGGGCAGTACATTGTGGATCTGCGCCTCCGTTGATATGAACTCATGCACCAGGGTATCCGGGATGCCCTTTGCTTCAGGTACTGGATATACATAATCTTGTTTATTGCTGATCTTTAGGCAAAGTTTTCAGGAAAGAACCAGTGTCAAAACAAATATGCAGTCTATCATAACTTTTTTTGCGATCCCCTTTCTTCTCGCCGCGTGCCCATAATACAACGTCGCAATTTTTCGTAGCGATATATTGATGTCTCGCTCTAATTTGATTGATGGACAACATGAGATCAAGTTCGATGACCTTGACGTATAGAGTGTTCAAATATGGTTTATTGGAATTGTATCAATTACTGGATAAATATTCAGGCTACAGATATTAAATCCACATCAGATGTGTCCATAAAATTAATGTCGTACATAACAAAGCAGATTGTATCTTAGTGATAAGGTGTGCTTTTCGTTGCTAAATAAATAATTTCTCATTTTTATTTTAAACTAGCGAGAAGAGATTTAGGCGACCTCAACAAACTACCCCATCAACATTTCAGCCTGCCTCCCCTTTATTACCTATTTCTGCCGCCAATCAGCATTGCTGTGTCCGGTATGAAGGGTATGGTTTCCGGTGTAATTACAGGCACATGAGGCTTTTACACCTATAGGTATGCCTCAAGCTGATGGACGCAGGGCAGTTCATCATAGGGCTACGTTTCTAACGCGCGTGACCTACGAGGCAATACTTTGGCGTAGCTTGTATAAAAAAGACATTAATTTCGGTCACTTGTAAGTCTTATCCATCGGCACCCAGTTATGTTTATAACGTCATCGCGTCATCAGTCATGGAAACACCAATTAGTGCCTATTCATTCTTACAAGTTCTAATGACTTGCCTAATAAAGGTCTCGGCAGAATAACAGCGCCGAGCTGTCGATCGGTGGCGAGGCATAATGCTGAGCTGAAACCCATTTGCTGCAGTAGCACATTCTTACTACTCCTTCCTACTGACCTCTTTTTAGTTTTTCCCTGTTTACATTGTATATTTATTATTTCATTCTATTGTTCCTATATTTGTTGTATGTAATTTTCTGTTTTCTCCTACTTGTGCTTTCTCTTTGATGTTATACCTTTTGAATGTATTGTGTGAATTTGTGTGTGCTATGGTAGCAAATAAATGTCTGTCTATGTCAACGTCTATGTCTATTAGGCCAGAACAGGCTATTGGGTTGAGTGTAGAGTTCTGTTCTCTTGGCTTTGATGTGGTCCTAAGATCTTAAGCTTCAGAGGATGGACCTGGATCGCCTAAAACCACGCTATCACGCTGGCAAGAGCGTTAATGGCGTACCAAATGGACATAAAACGGCTGAAAAGATTTCATTTGGACAACCTGCTAGAAAACGAAAAAAGGACTGATGTGTCTGGATCCCGAACGCCAAAATTCCGACAACCCATCCGCATATAGTCCACTAGCGGCCGAACCCTATAATCTATCTACCTCTGCCTTTTTATACAGAGTGCTAAAGTCAACCAGGTTGATGTGTGTTAGCTGAACAAACATTTGACTCAACTAACATACCCTAGCGGTCCACATACGACCTGCTGAAGGATGCAACTGACATCGTCATAAAGAACGACGCAAGTTCCCTAAAAAACGGTTAAAAAACTCTGTCTTTGATTTGCTTTCCGCTAGTAAGGTGAGAGTTAGATAGAATATAAGGTTCGGCCATAATTCATTGCTAATCACTAAAAGAATAGAATTAAATTAGATCAGTGGCTAAGGTTAGATTACAAACTTACATTTGGAATCGATTCCCCACAGATCTGTATCAAACGTCTCTCGGACCTGTTTGTTCTTCCTCTTTATATCCCGCGCGATCTGTCTGTTAGTCCGGGCTTGCTCCACCTTCCTCTGATACACTCCCTTGTCCAGCCGCCGCTTGTCTGTCAACTTACTTAATGCTGTCGGCTTGGAGCCTACTGGGTTTACGTGGTTACGTTTAGCGTTTGGGTCTGTGACCTACAATAAAGGGTTTGAAAAATTTAACTTCAAAATAGATCAATAATTACTATTCTACAAGCCACTTTATGAAGTATACTCAATCAGTGTTTAATATGTTTTTCACACCACCTGCTCGACAATGTCAAATTATATGTTATGTATCAAAAGCACCACCAAAAGCAGGTGATTAAATCCCTATGGCTGAGCCAGGAGCAAAGTTGTACTGAATTGCATTATGCCCTCGCGGGCATCTAATTCAAATTCTGGGGTGGGGGGAATAAAAGATCTGCACTGACGGCCCGCATTGGGGTGTATTGTGCATTACACCCTTCTAACCTCGCGGGTATAATGTGATTTGATTTGGAACCTCATCTGTATTAAAATTTGAACCAAAGAGACCCACACAATAAGAACTTATTCGTAAATCAAACTAACCTCTGCACAGAATGCACCAACCTAGATTTCCTTTTTATTATCTCACTGAAAGTGTGAAAACTAGAGTATTCTCCTCGTGGATAAAGCTGTCTGCATCTTGGACGTCCTTATTCCCCTATCTGCACTCAGGATTTTAGTAACTTCCTCGCACCGCTTGTGAGTTAACACTAGAATCCTTAGTTACATTGGGTATTCTGTATAGCACCCGTGACGCAAGACCTTGCTTTATACCCTTGTTTAATAATCTACTATTATGCACTCTAATTTTATTACAATCTAGCCAAGTAAGCTTAATGAGTAATAGAGATTTTAAGCAAGTTTAGACAGCACCTAATATTTTTCCGAGGAGAACAAATCAAATTAAATCATGCTACTTCTGAAATCTGACACTGCTGAATATACCTAATCTCCCCCATAGGTTTCTAGAGTTACTGAACAAATAGCACACTGATTAGACATCATTCTCCCAGTACCAGGGAGGTCTATAGTTGGAACATACTACCAAAGCTATTGTTTCTGCCACTTCAGAGAACTCATTTACAAACAAACTCTATATAATATAAGACATTTCCAAGACTATGTGACGTAGATTCATCAATAATGATGCTGCTTGTTAATTAATAAATAAATTTAATATTGTTTTCAAAGATAATCTATAATCTTTTAAGGAACGGTTAGACTGGTCTCTAAGGGTGCATACTAAGAGTGGTTATACCCAGCAGTGGGCTAGTATTTAAGCTGCCAATGATGATGATGATGTATTTCAACATTACCTTAGAATCAGGTTTAAGAATATCAAAACATTTAGGCCCCTCTGCTAATTTCTGGCGTTTTTTCAACTTCGCTGAAAGAGGCTTTGCTTCAACCTCTGGTTGGGCATCGTTGCCTGTGGTGTCAACTACAAACAACTCACTATCGGGCTTTGTATCAAATTTACTGAAAATTCACAGAAAGGTAGGTTAGGTATAGTAAATTAAAACAGTATTTTTTTACGATTGTGTCAAAGCATATGATCTCCAAGAATGTAATGTACCTACCTAACTGAACTTTAGATACCTACTTAACATTTGTTTTTGTTTTGGAACACTTCTTTCTTACTAGAAGTTAAATAAAGGGTAGGTATGCCTTATATTTCAGAAGTAATCAAGCATGTAAACATAACCTTACCCTATTCTTTCGTCTAATCTCTGATCCTCAAGAAATTCTTCAACATCACGTATATCACAATGCTTACGCCAGTCTTTTTTATTCTTCTTGGAAACGTGCTTCTTTTTCTTGACGATAGACATTTTCTAAATTTTAATTTTTACACAATTTCCAACAGCTCGACATGCGCAACATTCAAGTGACGTAAATAAAATGATATTTCGCCATGCGTTCCGTTTCATGTTGTCTTTTATTCGTTTGGGTGACCGATTAATAATGTTCAATGTGAATTCGATAATGTAGATTAAAATGGAGTACGAGTGTTGATTCGAGTCATAGGTGAGTAAGGAGCATTTCAGGCTTCCAGATTAAATTATTATTTCTAGACTTCTTTGAGATTGATGAATAAAGTCAAGCCTAAACATAGTGAGATTGTATTAATTATTTGAAAGAAACCATAAAGAAACGGAGCGTTTTCATAACACAGTATGTCACAGTCAATCTCGTGTCAAATTGGAAAGTCTGTCAAAACTTGGTTTATTGGTCAAACCGATTTGTTTTCTTTCTACAAATACATACATACCAAAAATTAAACCAACAATAAAAAAGTAAAAACAGCCGTAATCTTTCCTTGCCTTAATGAAAGTAACTAAAAAGAGCGCCAAATTTAAAAAATATTAGCCTGGCAGCCCCAAAAAATTAGAATGAAATACCTCTCAGAATACAGAAAATATTCTGAGACCTTACCTCTTACCTCATAATATATTATTACGTAGACATACCACTATGTGAATATTGTGAATGGTGTCCTATATGGCGCACCTTGGGAAAGAACTACGTCTAACAGTGGACTGCAACAGGTTGATGATGATTTAAAGCTATAAGTGGTACTATTTTTTAAAGGTTTTAATGTTAGGTAAGTATGCCAGATCCTTTCTGCCCCAACGGCCGGGCTGTGCATCGCCCGCCATAGTAGTAGCCATAGTAGGTAGTTCCTCTCGATTATTATTAGGAGCCCATTGGATCCCACGCAGAGCAAAGGCTTCCCTTCCTCTCCGAACGAAAGCAAAAGAATGTCGGCGAAGGTTCGTGTTATATGTCTCTGTCTAGCTGAATCATTCGTCACACGAAAACGACACACAGCACGAACATTCGCCGTAGTCCGATACGATGGCCGCAGGTTAAGTAAAAATATAAAATTTTCACGGGTTAGGATTTGGGCAAATAATACGAGTTCTCACTGTTAGTTTCTTTGTATTTGTGCGGCGTTTTACAATGGAACGGGCCACGATGTCGGTGATAAATTAAGATAACTACCAAGTCTAAGGGTATGTACTACCTACTAATGATGGCGGCCTTTCTCCGTCAGTTCCCTGAATTTCCTGTCCACTTGATTCAACCAAACTCTCTCTAGGATTCGTTCAGAAACCTTGCCGGTAGCTGTCCACGAGTCTTCTCTGTGGTCTAAGGCCTGTATAACACGCTACAATTTTTTTTGTCCCAGCATTAAAAGTTAAAAAAATTATGAAACACCCAAAATGGCCGCTTTATTTATATCCGCAGAAGGATACCAGTGAAACTTTTGTCTTCTTATAATACTGTGGGTGATGACGAAGACGGCATGGTTGGCTGCTAAAAACAACGCGCTTACGAGCGCTTCAGATTAGATACACTTAGGCTCTAGGTGCATACAACAGATGTAATTCCATTCGTCTCGTTCTAAGCCGGTTTCTTTTGCCTCCATAAACGAAATCACAGAAATCTGTTTTTTTAGGCTCTTAGAGCTTATTCGCGACCTTCCTCTTCATTTAGTTTCCCTTCGATGATTGTTTTCGGGAAGCTGTCATGTCGTTTAAGATGGCGAATCATCTATTTTATTCTATCTAGTTCTAGATTAGATCAACTAGGTATCGTAAAATTGATTTCTTTAATTTCGTTGCGTATTTAATTTTGCAGCAGCCTCGTAAACCGATAACGAGCGATTGTTCCGCGTATGTAATTAATCTTTGTTTAATAAACATGATTGCGTTTCTTCTGATTGTCTTGGCTGGCCGCAGGTTATATATATCCCCCTGCAAGCCGGTATCGTTCAGTTTCTGCTCTAATCATGAAGGTCATTGTTGCTGTTGCTCTGTTCGCTTTCTTCGCTGTGCAGGTAATATTTCAACCACCATCCAAACTTGTTTCTGGCTTTCATTAATCCCCAACGATCTTCAGTGATAAGTTTACATGAAGCATATAATATGTAAAGGCATGTGCCTTATAGGCAGGTAGGTACGAGGCATTTTTCTTGCCGATGTTGACGCAGTTTCTTAATTTACTTACATAATGTTCCTGTGATAACGATAATGAGTAATAAATACTTAAAAACAGAGGCATAAGGTGAGTAACTGAACTCGTAGATGGAAACCCGTAGACTAAGCGTGTTTCAGTTCATATCGATGCTCTGACGAAATTATCATTAGATCAAGCGGGCGTCCTACGCTTGCCATGGTCTCCACTCCCTAGAAAACGTATAACAGTTATCAGTTTTCCGGCAGATGACCGGTACGACGCCATTTCAACTTACCGACCTTCTTAATCTATGTCATCGACCGCCATTGTTCTCCTGGCCTATCCCACGGCTAAAAGGTCTGAACTATAGACAAAAAAGCAGCTTATTAAGTCAGTACATTGGTTTTTGCAGCTGTGCCAGGCGACACCGCGGCCCGATGACGATAAGAAGGAGGAAGTCCCTGTGTCGGCCGCACCAGTTCCCGCCGCGCCTGGTGTAGAGGTATTCCCATCCTCAATAATCAATCCTTTATTATATCAAGGATAGAAGCAACTAAAGCCAGTGGCCACTTGAGTGTTGCGTCAGACGAAGTTATACCATAACATCATATGGTACTAGAAGCAAAGGCCATGAGGATAGTCAACCGCCTCTACTCAGCGACGTCTTATTAGAACCTTTGCTGGTTACATAAAGAAAGACCATTCATTAAAAGCGCACCATCATTGTTGTATCGCTATAGGACGTCCACAGCTAATCATAAACCTCCTACACAGAATTCTGAGCGACTAATCTTGGACGGCACGTAATGTCTCCCAGCAACCTTTAATTATCATATCAGGTAATCGTTCCATCTAGTGGGGGGCCCCTATACTACTTCCAGTATATGTTCTCAAAATAATATTTGTTTTAACTTTTAGGTGAAGTCCGATACCGCGCTGAGTGCTGATGCAGCTGCCAAAGCTGACGTTCTCCCAGTAGCAGCTCCAGAAGAGAAGAAAGAATAGCAGTTACCTAATGAATTTATTGATTTAGGTCTAGAACATTCCCAGTGATTTCTTCTTTATTCATTTGGAAACGGAGCAAGTGTCGGGTATTTTTCTAAATTGAAAAGATTGTATTTGGTTGTAAAATTTTAATAATACAAAAATAATTGATAACAGCCATATTTTACAACTTTACTTGTTGTTTGCTATTATGGTATGCGACGAAATACATTGCCAAACCCAGCATTTTTCGTTGGTGCGTCGCTTTCAAAGCGTTTATTGATAGTTTTCGAGGCACACTTATAGATGGACTGAGAGTAACTTAAGGGGAAAATTTACAAGACTATCATAATACCTGTCGTAATGTATGGTTCTGAGTGTTGGGCCACGAAAGAGTCGGATGAAAGAGTGCACGCGGCGGAAATGCGAATGTTGAGATGGATATGTGCGGTCACGAGAATGGATAAGTTAAGGAATGAGTATATTTGAAGAAATTTAAAAGTAGCGCCAGTGATAGAAAAGTTGAGGAGTAATAAGCTAGCGTGGTATGGGCATGTCCTGCGGGGGGAAGAAAATCATGTGACTTAAAGAGTGTTAGATATGAATGTGGATGTATATAGGAAAAAATACATGTTGTGCCGACCCCACGCAATGTGGGATAAGGGCAGGAAGAAGAAGAAATGGGATCGAGAGTACTCTAGTAATTAAATGTCAACTTCATGTATTTTGTTCATCCTGCGTTAGCACTGGTGACAGTGTTGACTCCAAGTTTTCCGATTCCATACTTTAGGTATAGTTCATCGATAATAACTAACGCACTTGAAATGGGAAGTTTAGAATAATGCAAGCTTCAAGTGGTATACAGTGTGGCTTATATAGGTACAGTCAGTTACTTAGTTACTTTTGTTTTTCCCATTATCCCCACTGGTGGGAAAAACTGGTGGGAAGTTTGTAATAATGCAAAAGCTTCAAGCGGAAGAGATTGTTACACTGTGTTGGTGGTGAAGAACAGAATGTCTCGTACACTGCCACCAGAGGGCAGCTCGGTCGGTAGTGGAGCCGGCTCCGCGCCGCGGATGTACAGACGGACCTGGGAAAAGACACGTAACTTCATCTATGAGCCATTGCAGCAATTATTAATAAATAAATAATAAATATTGCTGGACATTTCACACTGCGCTATCTAGCCCCAAACTAAGCAGAGATTTTACTATGGGAACCAGATCTTCTTCAATGGTATTTTACGACCACTTCAACTACATATTTTAGAGTAGTACTTTGCCACTTCTATAGCGTTGGGCGTGGCTTTGTTGAGGTCGAGAGCAGATGAGACACGGACTGAATGGGTGCTCCGCAGTCGCATTCAGTCCGGGAGGATTCTCTTATTTACACAGGCTTTGTATCGGCAGCGGCCAACTACGGGAACCAGATAACTGATAAATACTTAGGTATGTACTTTTTTTCTACATACATACTTATTATTCATATTTTTATTTATATTTATTATTATATACTTATTATCTATACATAGAAAAACACCCAGATCCGGAACAAATATCTGTAGATCATGCCTACATTTGTTCTTGTGAGGATATCCCACAAGGAGGTAGTAGAGGCAAGTCCAAACATTACGTATGATACATGTACACTTTTGCATACTTAGAAGATAAGCATTCACGTGACAGGTTGCAAGCCCATCGCCGCTTATTAGAATACTTACCCGATGTCTTAGAATTGTTGATTTCTAGCCTTCCACTATGCCACCAGAGCTCTTCTTACCTATCATAAAATAATTGAGAGCACAGAAATAATTATAAAAAGCAGTGTACCCACGAAACAACTAGTGTACTATCTCACCTGTGCAGGGTGTGCGTGGTCGCTGGGCTCGCTGGAGAGCGGCACCGAGCGCGGCTCCTTGCGCCTGCGCTTGTTGCGCGGCGCATCGTGGCGCTTGCGTCCCGGTACCGTCGACGGCTCTGTTACCATTTAATGACAAATCAGACTAGAGAGAAGACACGAAAGGCGAGGAATTGTGGCACGTAAAGACGTGCCACAATTATTTGTATAAGCTCTTCGATCAACAATACAACTAGATTACGAGTCATAAACAAAATCAAAGCTAAATGCTGTCCGCGTAAACATATAAATATACAGCTACATTCGTTTACTAATAGAATGAGACAAAAGATTTAAATTCAACCTAATCACAACCACAGCACCTTGTAATAAAGTCACAAATCATTTAAATGTTACGATAATTCGTCTCAAAAAACAAAGAAAGTAATAAATTACACCTGTCACTTAAAAAGGAAAAGACGTAGGTTATATAACATTTATTGTTGAATCAACCTTATCTATGAACCAATAAATAAAGTACTTTTCCTGTTATTGTCTTGCGAGCTATATCGTTTTATTTCGTTTCTGTTTGCTATTGGCGTCTATTAGTCCAACGCTATCACACGTGTGACGTTGGCCAAACATTCTTAGCGGTGCACATACAGGTATTTGCACGATCTACGCGGCCAAAATTATTTTTATGCTTAATTGGTATTTAAACAACTTAAATGAATAAAAAAACTTATTTTTACAACAAAATTATATATTTTTCCAAATATATGATTATATATATATATATATATTTACAAACAAAACAAGAAATACTAAATTTTAGATCGGTTTCATGGAAAAAAAGCACAATAATACCTATAATAATATATTAATACAAGTTTTTTCACTTTCTTCGTCGCTTTCTTATGAATTTTCTGATATATTGGATTCTGCAGATACAAACATGGCCAAGGTTTCAGGCAAAAATGTCTTTGCTTTCCTTTTTTTTTATATTTCGCATGCTACTTAGCACAGGATCTGAACTAAGCAGAAAATAGTTAAAAATATCTTGATTACCACTTTCTCTGGAAAATTTCCTCGCAAAATCTTGGCGGTATAATCTAAAATGCTTGTTGCGTGCCTCAGCTGCTTCCTCGGAAAGCTTTCCGATTGGTAATAATGCCTTTTCGATGATGATTACGCCATGGACTAAAAGCTTGTGCATTGTTGGCGTTATAAGATGCCAATCATATAGGTTCACATAAACACTAGCAGTTTCTGAAGCATATCTTTCATATTTTAGAGGATCAATTTTAAACCTGCTTGAAATTGCTTCCAATATCACTTTTAATATGTAAATTAGCTCATAACTGATGCCAGTTATTTCAGCAGCTAAACTGAGGTTCTCAAAGACTCTTCTGCTGGTATTTTCATCATTTGTATACCCGAAATTGGATTAAACTTGTTTCAGTGTGAAACCTTTTTGTATCTCTTTTGGTTTGATCTTCTAGGTTCTATTCTTGAGGTGGGTAACATTTCTTCTTGGCTTTTTGTAGGGCACTATAGCACGGAAAAAACTTCTTATTGGTTTTTCTTATAATTTCGTACTGTCCTTGTGACAAATCGGCATCTATGAACATTTGCAAAGCTTGCATTGGTGTTATGGGTTGCTCTTTACTTGATTTCGTAAGATAAAATGCCTTTTTATATTTAGTTGCTCGTGTTGGAATACTGGTAATATCTTTTAGGAAATTTGATGCATCTTTTTTCCAGATTTTCCCAGTGCCACTTTCGCAGCATTCGAACGACTTGGATGGTCGACCTGGCCGTTTTTGTGAAGTCTCATCAACGGGTATTTCAAAAGTGTCTTGCAGTCAAGATCGGTTGTATTTTATAAAATTATCTTCTTTGTAATGAGCTTTGGTCCATCTTTGTTTGATTTCTGATTTGAAATGTGCAAAACTACGTTTCAAATTAATAATTTGGTCTTCATTATAACCTTCACATGACAAAAGTTGATCTTTTAGATTGTTTAACTTGTCATCTAAATTAGGCAAATTTTTGTACTTGACGCAGTCAAATAAGTATTATCGGGTCACGATCCTTACTCCTGATGCATCCTCTGAGCCTAAAACAAACATACACTATGTCAAAAGTTGCTAAAAAACATTTCCAATTTTATACGAAATTTCGCTAAAATCTTTAATCCCTCAAAACTGTATTTATCCGGACGTTTCCGGAGCTGATTTTGATAGCAGATAAAAGGAAAAATATCAAATAATGACCTATAATAAGAAACATAGCCCGATCTACCCCGATACATAAACAAAAATACTAACAAAGAAAAAATATTGAAGGTTTTAACGGTACAAATAGAGTTTTGATTATTAAAAAAAAAAGTTGTTAAATGTTGTTGATGACATGACTTTATTAATGTAGTTTGTAAGTTTCTTACCTTGTCCATCGAAATCTATCACTTTCAAATCGTAAAAAGAACTTGATAACATAAAAAATCACTTTGGAAGTTTAACGTTTACAAAAGCTCCGAGAACAGATACGCACACTAGGTGACACGGTCAAATTCCGACTGATGCTACGGGTGCGAGGTGCGTGGTAGAAGGTAGATAGAGCATGGGTATTGTTCCCTGGTTCGTACTCTGTTGGTGGAATTCGTTTTTATGAATGTTATTATTATTTTGATATTAGGACTTTTGGCCGCGTAGATCGTGCAAATACCTGTATGTGCGGTGGTTTAATACCTATCGGCAATATTGTTAAAAAATTTATATTAATCGTCATTTTAAAGCTTAAAAATATAACTTATTGCACATGTACTTACCGAAAGTAAGACACTCCGGCTGATAAATTGCTTTTCCAGGCATTATTTTTGCAACTTTTAAATGCACATTGAGGCATTGTGGTACGTGTTGACGTTGGCTGTGTTTCAACCTGACTAAACAAAATAAGAGCTCACGCCGCAAGTGAACTGTTATTTACAGAGACGGATTTTTTGCGCCGTCCCTTTATCTAGGTGTATTGTTGATCGAAGTATAATTTAATTAAACAAGTGGTTTGCCCCGAACTGAGATCTCGCGAGTTTCCCAAAAACAAAAACAAATATCATTCATAATCTTTGACTAATAAAACTGTGCCACGAAATTAATAACCAATAACTTGACCTGCAAATTACAAGTAGGTAACGGGAGTTTATGTTATTGATTATTCGTTTTAGGGGTAGAAATTGCAGTTATTCTGGATTTCAGACTTTTACCTACATTTGGGTCACTAAAGCTATACGAATACCAACTGTGTACTGATGTACTCTGCGAAATTTGTCAAATTTCAGTTTTTATTATGGCTAAAAATAAAAACGGGGCCGAAAAGTACCTAATGAAGACCTTTCATTAGACGTCCCATTTGACCTAATAGTCTAATTCTGTTTGTTTTAACCCTTTTGAACCCCAATATCTCAACAACCCGTCCATATTTTTAGTTCATTTTGTCACACCAGGATTGTGCTAACATTACCTACCTACCTATATATCAAATTTCACGATGATCGGATAAACACTTCCAAAGTTATCCTCGGACAAACAAACATACATACAACGCTGATATGCTCAAGTTGATTTGGAGTAAATACTACTAAGTAATGTAAGTAATTAATAACTCTATATAAGTTTTTAGTTCGTTTATCTGTTCGACCGCTGAGATACAATGTAGGTACCTACCTATTTTGTGCAGAGACGGGACGCAACCACGACGCGTCTATACAATTTGGTATGAAACGTCTTCTTCGCCCCGTCCTCGTCTTGCATCTCTTCTGCCTGGCCAGCGCCTATAGGCAATGTCTTTGCCCAACAGTGGGACGTCTACCAGCTGACAATGACTATGGTACCTCCATTGTTGTCCTTGGCATGCGGCGGCGGCGGCGGCAGTGGATGAGCTGGTGGTTTGCAAATGTTCGCTCGCCGACCTTCTATCAATCGAATCAAGCACTGAAGAGCTGCCTGCTTGTTCTGGAAATGTATAGTATTTAGTTGTAGTACTTTCGTGAAAGTACTACCACCATGCGTATTTCTGCCACCAAGTAGCAATGATACTTTTCCACAAGAGTTGTGCGACTTTATACTTTATTGTATTGCAAACTGCTACTAAATTACAAACAAATTAAATAGGTAGATATAGCCTCTCTCTAGTCTCAAATTTTTGCTGGAAGAAACGTCTTCTCCGGGTTAAGCTCGCCTTTGTACATGCTCTATTTCTGTACTTTATGTATTTTCTTGTGTACAATAAAGAATAAAGGGTGGCACTAAGCCTACGCTACGGGTTAATCTTGAGATATGTAGGTGCATGAAAACAAGTAAAATTTCTCAGATATGCGAATTAATGTTTTTACCCTGATTTCTTGAAGCAAAGGCTCGAAGGCTGCATGGTCGGTGCTGTCCTTCAGATTCTCCCAGCTGTTGAAGAGTTTCCGGTCCGAGAGACGCACTGTGCTCTCTAGCTCCCTCACTTCTGGGAACAATTTTTTTTATTAATCGAGCTAAGTGAGATCTCCAAATCAACTTTGGCGAATCGGCGTTGTATGTATGTATGTATGTTTGTTTGTCCGAGGATAACTTTCGAAGCTTAAGCTTTAAATTTAAATAAAAATGTTAATAGAAATGTTTATAAAACTATTATGTTCAGCGATGAAATTGGAAAAAATATGGGCCAAATATTGACTATGAAGTTGGGACATTCAGTCATAAATAATTGTCTACCTTATTCTAGCCTGCATGAAATTATGCAAATAATAGCAAAGTACAAATTTGACAATCAATCTAATCTGATTATTTGGCTTGGAAATAGGGGTAATGTGAACAAATCAGAACTTATTAAATACTTTGATACTCTGTGTTCACTACAAATTAATAAAATTGTAATATTCACCTTCCCTTATAGCAACAGCTTGCCACAGGCAGAAAATGACTTAAGATATAAGTTGAATATGACTTTGCATACAATATCATGCAATAATAAATTAATTCATTTAATTGATTCTAACAAGGTTGTTAGTAAAGCTTATTATTTGACCAAAGGTACATACTACCTTTCTAGTTTCTACAAACGACAGGTAGCTGTGTCGCTATCTTATTATTTTAGTATAACAGCCAAAAACTTGGCTAAACAAACTGCTTCTATTGAACAGTGTCATTCAATTAAAAAAAAGACTTTGGAAATTATTCCAAGTCATTTAAATTGCATAACAAGACAATAGAGGAAATCTCTAGCATTCAAAAATCAAATAATAAATTTATTAAAAATAGAGTTAACAGAAAGTCAATAAATAATAAAAATTTAAACCCTGCCAACTTGATGCACCAAAATATTGAAGGAATTAGTTGTAAAGAATTAGAACTGGAATTGTACATGAACTCAAATAACATTGACATTATTTGCATTACAGAACATTGGCTGAAAAGCCATGAGGTCATGTTCAGTTTCAGTAAACACCGAGTTGGTAGTTCTTTCTGCAGAGTACATGCTATACGTGGTGGCTCGTTAATACTACTTAATAAACAGATCAAATTTAAAGATCGATTAGATATAGTTCACCTCTCTGTAGAAAGACATATTGAAATAGCCTGCGTAGAGTTGGAGCAGTTCATAGTTATAAGCGTTTACAGACCACCATCTGCCACATTTGACATTTTTGAAAAAAATATGGAAGAAATTTTGTTTAAATTATCAAAATCAAATAAATACATTATTGCATGCGGAGACTTCAATATAAATTTGCTAGAACATAACTCATTAAACACTAGAATAACTAGTTTATTTCAATCATTTGATCTGAAGCCTCAATTTATGGAGCCTACTCGAATAACGGACACTTCAGCCACATGTATAGACAACATTTATGCCAATGTAAAAATTTTAAATAGAAGTTTAATTAGTAATATTAAATCGGATCATCTTGGTCAAATAATTAAAATAGAAATTCAAACAAAAAATCTTGTTAAAAGTAAAATTACTTGTGTACCTATGACCATTAATCGATTGGACAAACTTAAATTAAACTTAACTTCTGTACTTCCATGTGTACATAATAATAATAATCCAAATAATTTATACAACACGTTTTTTAAGAAATTTTGTGATGTGTTTAATTCAATTTTTACACCTAAATCGATCATGGTCTCTGATGGTCAAAAGTTCTGTGATTGGGCAACAGTGGGAATACATAAAAGCAGAAAAACATTGTATGATCTTTATGCTGAAAAACAATATAATTTTAATGAGGAGTTTAAAGAAAAAGTCAAAAAATATTCAAAGATTTTTAAAAATGTTTGTCGTGAAGCAAAAGCGCGTCATTTGAGTTCAAAAATAAAAATTAGTCAAAACAAAGTAAAAGCCACTTGGAAAATAATCAACAGCGAGACTGGAAGAGTCGCAACTAAGAACAATAAGTTTAATTTGAAAATTGGCAATGCCACGATCAATCAGGATGGTGATGTAGCTAATGCGTTCGAAGACTTTTTTACCGATATTCCAGTCTCTACCACAAAATCTTTAAACTCCTCTCCCATAGTCGCAGAGTCTTTGTTAAAAGCAAACTTAACGGAATGCAAATCACAATTCAAATTTGATTATGTAAATAGTGATGACATTATAAAAGCTTTCAAACTGATAAATGTTAAGAAAACCACGGACCTCTGGGGCATCTCTGTTAGCATCATAAAAACATTGATTGACATAATTGCGCCTGAACTAGCTTTAATATTCAATGAGTGTATTGACTGTGGTGTATTCCCTGATTTAATGAAACACAGTAAAATAACTCCACTTTTCAAATCAGGCACTAGTTCTGATCCTGGTAATTTTAGACCAATCTCAGTACTTCCGACATTTAGTAAAATATTTGAAAAACTAATTTTAAATCAACTGCTTAGATATTTCAATTCACATAATTTACTGCATCATAAACAATTCGGATTTACCAGGGGTCGCTCAACCACTGATGCTGGTATTGAGTTAATATCGCACATATTTGATGCCTGGGAGGAGTCTCATGACGCTTTAGGTGTTTTTTGTGATTTGTCCAAGGCATTTGATTGCGTAGACCATGACACATTAATCAGGAAACTACGCCATTATGGCATTAGGAGCGTTGCTCTAGACTTTCTCACTTCTTATTTAAGTGGCAGAGTGCAAAGAGTTGACGTGAATGGGAAGCGTTCTCCGGGGTCTCTGGTTAAAATGGGTGTACCACAGGGATCAATTCTGGGACCATTTTTGTTTTTAGTATATATTAATGATCTTCCCCATCTAGTACGGGACGATCATGAGGTTGTATTGTTTGCAGATGACACGTCACTTTTATTTAAATTAAAGCGACGACAAACCGATTTTGACGATGTAAACAATGCAATCTCTAAGGTGGTAAAATGGTTCAATGTAAACAATCTACTTCTAAATGAAAAGAAAACAAAATGTATTAGATTTATACTACCTAATGTTACACAAGTTAAAGCAGACATAAAAATCAAAGACGAGGAGTTGGCTCTTGTGGACACCACCGTATTCTTAGGTATAACCCTAGATAATAAGCTTCAATGGGGCCCTCACATTGATGGGTTGTCGAAGAGACTTAGTTCTGCGGCATACGCAGTCAAAAAGATCCGTCTTTTTACAGACGTAGACACAGCTAGACTAGTTTACTTCAGCTACTTCCACAGCATTATGTCATACGGTATACTGCTGTGGGGGAGTGCTGCAGATATAAACACCGTTTTTGTGCTGCAGAAGAGGGCTGTTCGTGCAATTTATAATATGGGCCCCAGAGAATCATTACGCAATAAGTTTAAAGAAATAGATATTATGACATTCCCTTGTCAATACATCTATGAAAATCTAATGTATGTTCACAAAAATATTAATTTGTTTAAGAAAAATAGCGATAATCATAATTTTAATACTAGAAATAAAGATAAACTCGCTGTTGCCACTTGTAGACTCCATAAAGTTAGTAAATCGTTTAAAGGGCAAGGTGTGCGCTTTTATAACAAACTCCCAAGGGATGTACAAAAATTGACAATTAACAAATTTAAAAACGTAATTAAACAAAATCTTTATAAAAGAGCCTACTATAAAATATCGGATTATTTAGATGATAGAGAAGCTTGGGATTGAAACTGCCCCAACTCGTTCAAAATGTTACAATTTAGACGTAATTTCTTTTCTGTATTATGTACCTATTGTAAAAGGATCATTAAAAAAAAACAACCAGCCTGGTTTTCTTGCCTTTCTTTCCTGGCTTGGTCGCGAAGGAACAGGCAGTAAAATTGACGTTTCAAAGTGATCCTTGTGATTTTAATGAATAAAAATATTTGACTTTGACTTTGACTTTGAGCATTTATTCGATCATCGTGAAATTTTGCGGTCCGTATCAGAAGGACAATCTAGCATAACGCTCTTGTAGGAGTTTATTTTATTTATTAAGGAATAACAAACAACTACATATGTAAGGTACAGTCTGTGTTAGTACATATCTAGTATATCATGTGTGAGCTATTGATACTGTAATCCACGACGTTATCCACAGGCTAGTTACCTATATACAACGTCAAGGGTCTGTTAGAGGGTAACATAGATTATTAAGGTTGTGTTAACAAAAACAAATAAATACCCTCAAAGAAGAAGAATAAACAATATAAAATCGAAGAGTGAAGGTAACTAATATAGGCACTTACAAGAGTTACAAGTCTAAATCTGAATTGAAATCTGCACTAACATATATTATTATTTAACATCTTTTTAGATTTATAGGGAGTACAAGCGAATATGTCAATATTTGATAAGTTTGTATTATAGGACTCAACCATATGACGAATGGGAGCACGAAGACCCGAGTTAGTGCGGCAGGTGTTAAGTGGAAACAAAGACCGAGAGCGAGTTGCTCGTGGAGTGCAGGTTCTCGGGAAGACGTAGCACAGCCCTCTTACCAAGTCAATACAATTGAAATTATTGTGTACAATTTTAAAAAGGGTAACAGCTTCGAGGTATGTTCGTCTGGACTCAAGAGTAAGAAGTTTATATTTGGCTAATAAGTCGGTATATAAGTAGTAACTGCGAAAGCACTTGTAGTTCATAGTACGTAAATACTTACGCTGGACTCTCAATCGCTGTGGCGTATTTTTTATAGAAAGGATTCCAAACCGGATGAACGACATATAAGTAAAATGACCTACTAGTAAAACGTCTCTAAATTATTTCGTCATCCGGGTATTATGTCAACAAATTATAACATCATAATAGAAAAAATGACTCCTCTGTTGTATGTCTATGACATAACTTGCAATCATTTATATATTATACAATTTATAATTAATTATCATATATTTATAATTTACTTATATAATTTTTGTATGTTTTATATTATCATTATTCAAATTCAAAAAAGGAGGAAGATTGACCGTACTTTTTATCAAAAATACAAAAGGGAAATAAAATTGGATGCAAAGGATATTATGTCTCCGTTTTTTTTTTAAACGTATATTATCTCACATTAAACGCATTATTTTCGGAGATGGTGATTAGATATCTTAAATCTAATAACAAATTTTATTAAACGGAAGATTTTAGTTATTATTATTTGATTTGTTTTTTTCATGTGGGATAAACATTTCAGTAAGTTTATATTTTGTTATTTTTTTGTAAAAGGTTTACAAAATTTAGTTCGTTAATGGTACTTGTTCAACCGTAGATTACAATATTAATACAAATATTATAAAATTTTGGTGTCACTCAATGTGCTAAAAATGTAGAGTTGTTGAGATATTGGGGTTCAAGAGGAGTAAAAAAAAAACAAAATGGGACTATCTGGTCAAGCGGCACGGCTAATAAAAGGTAGGTATTTGTGAGTACATTTCGCCCCCGTTTTTATTTTTAGTTTAAACCTTGTAGTTTTTAAGTTATTCGCCACAATAAAAACTGAAATTTGACACAATTCACAGGGTACACCAGTGCCATAGTCTCCACAGTGCTGAAATTTGGTATGCGTGTAGCTTTAGTGACACAAATGTAGGTAAAAGTCTGAAATCCAGAATAACTGCAATTTCTACCCCAAAAAAGTTTAACCAATAAACATGAACTCCCGTTACCTGTAATTTGAATGAAACTGTAGGTCAAGTTAGTTGGCTATGCATTTCGTGGTACTATTTTGATAGTCAAAGATTACAAATAATATTTTTTTGTTTTTATGGGAGACTCGCGAGATCTCAGTTCGGGGCGAACCACTAGTTATTAAAAGAACAAGGACGTAGTTTAGTATTCACTTATTTATTGCAACACGACATTAGTTATTTAGGTACACAATAACTCTAATATACGTGAAGCAAGATTGCACTTACAATGCAGATTTAAACTTACAAATGTTAGGAATGCCGTTCGCCGTTACAATCGTCTCGATACAGACAAATAGCTCAGTTTACCTTGTTGATCCGAATAGTTTTTATGTTAATATCATTATCATATGAGCTCAATAGGACGTCCACTGTTTAGCACAATATATCTCAAAAACAAATGCCATAATGACCGATTCGTACTGGACCTACATTGGGTCAACTTTCCAAGTAGAGGGTAGATACAAAGGCGAACTTAACCCTTAAGCAGAGTAGTTGTAGTAAAAAGTGAGTAGCAGTACCATTGTCTTTCAAGCTTGAGAGTTGTTGTTGCAGCACCGTACGCTGGTCACGCAGCGCGCGTCTCTGCAGCCGCGCGCGCGCCATCACATCGCGCGCGTTGCGCGTCTCCGCCGCCAGGGCTGCCACCTCGCGAGCCTCGCGCTCAAGGCGACGCTCTAACTCACTACAATTTTTTTTAAATTTAGATTTAGGTTCGTTACTTGCTCCAGTATGTTATTTTTTATGTTAGTTGTGAGCAACAGGCTTACGGTCCACCTGATGGTAAGCGGTCACCGTCGTCGCCTATTGACACCGGCGACACCCGGGATATTGTCGATGCGCGCGTGTAAGTTATTAAGAGTAGTAGAGTTTCATCACCAAGCATTTCTTCCGTCAAGCAGCATTGCTGTGTTTCGGTTTGAAGGCTATGGTTTTCAGTGAAATTACAGGCACGTAAGTAAGGCTTTACCCTAAGATGCACTACTTTAGGCATACAGGTACCTATGCCTCAAGTACTTTACTTATACTTTGTTATCGGCGATGGTTACCACTTAACATCAGGTGTGCCATATGCTTGTTCCACCTCCAAAAGTATAAAAAAAATATGGTAGGCGGCGTAGAACTAAAGTAATCATCATCATTAGAATCCTTCTGCAACCACTGCTTGGTATCTTTATTATGCCAGCTTTAGCTCCTAAACTTATATACGGGAGCATATTTCCGGAATTTAATTTACGGAATTAGATTTCTTTGAAAAATAAGTATCTACATGCATGAAAAACTGTAGAGCAGCTACGGGTTTAGGAAAAAACTTAAATTATATCTTTTTGACTGGCAAAAAATGCAGAAAAGCCTCTTACATGATACAAGTGCTATATAAATAAAAATATAAGTAATATAATATATTTTACATTTATAAATACATATTTATTATTAGTAATTTTGTGTCACACATTTCAATATATTTTTTATTTTATTTATAGTTTGTTATAGTCCGCAAATCCGATTCGGTCCTAACGGAAGACCAGCGCGGGTTGTTTTACTTATCGTATTATCACCCGCATTATGTTGAGTTAAAGTCCTATTAAACATTTATAAACTAGGTTACAAGACCCAGTCCCGGATCTAGATTTTTTCCAAACCGGACAGAAACTTGATGTGGCACCCCCCACCAGCGTTTGAGAAGAGGGGTCAAAGTTTGAAGCGTTCCAAATCAAATGAACAGCCAGGTGAACTATGTAAGAGAACCTCGAGCAGAGAGTGGAATAATCGATAGTACCTACGACGCGGCGACGTACGCTGAATGCCAAGCGCTTTTTGAAACAAGTTTTTTCAAACATATTTTTGTATTGAAAAATTCGGCGCCCCCTGAAATTGCCGCCCAGGGCAGGTGTCCCGGTATGCCCCCTTCCCTAGATCCGGGGCTGACAAGACCTTTATAACCACCACCGTTCTCTACCTCACTGACCGATGTCCTAGCGCAGGGTGACCACCACTGATCAGAAAAAGAAACGAAAAATACTTTATTTTCGTTCTTATTGACTGTTTTACTAATAGGGTTAATACTAGGAGACCATTATTAAAAATACGGAATTTATCACGTACACACGGCTACACATCAAGCTATATATTTCCAGTCTATGCTGACCTCTCATTGTACGGAAAACCTACACAACGCGAGTTCAGCTTATACTGGAAATGTATAGCTTGAGGTGTAGCCGTGTGAACCGTTTTATCGGTGTTTTGAACGACAATGTTTCGGTTCAATTCGTGAACCTTCATCAGGGTGAGTGCGATCCGCTCTGAACTACGTCTCGCCTCGCACGAGCCATTGTCGGTCGAAACACCGATAAAACGGTACATGATAAAATATATGATATAATGATACGTAATAAAATCACGAAAGTTTTCCGAGTAAAATATTAAGAGAACTTACGTGGGATATTCCCCGGTGACCTTGGCGTACGACTTTATGTTCCTGATCACTGCTACTAGATGGTGCAGCTGCTCACAGAACATTGGTAGCTGCTCTGGTGTTAGGTACTGCCCGCCATACCTACAGACGGGACGTTTTCGCATCATCAGATAGGACAATGACATTATGAACAACTTCAAAATCTACTAATATAAGTTTTGAAGTTCTTTATATCAAACCAATAGAACAAAGGCGGATCCAGGGGGGGGCATGGGGTCATGACCCCCCCCCCCCCGGGCTAAGTCCAGGACCTAGGTGACCACTAATTAAAATTGTTAAGCATAACACATGACATTGACCACGACTATGTGACCCCTCCCTGGCACCAAAGCTGGATCCGCCCCTGCAATAGAATAAGTACAATTTTACTGTACAAGTCTGGAATACCATATTGTGCTTTGTGTGTTTGAAAACGAGTGCCTTTGTAGTTTTTATTTTAGATCACACTAATGTTATAAATACGAATGTTTGTTTGTTTGTTACTCAATCACGTCATAATGGCTGAACAAATTTCGAGAAAATTTGGTATGTTGGTATATTATGACCTGGATTAACACATAGGCTACTTTTTATTGACAAACCACGCGTGCGAAGCCGCTGGCGGAAGCTAGTTTAATTTAAATAAGGATAAATAATTTTTTTTGTTCTTTGTTCTTTGCCTATTTCATGCAATAAATATTATTTGATTTGATACAAATAAATGTCTTTTTTTATACTACTAAGGTAGGAAACAATCATACGGCCCACCTGATGGTAAGCGGTTACCGTAGCCTATGGACGTTTGTAACACCAAAGGCATAACTCGCGCATTGCCGACCCTTTAACATTTTCAAAATGCCCTTTTTGAAGAACCCCATACTGTAGTCCCTGGGGAAAACCTCGGCAGGAAGACCATTCCACAAGCGTAATAGTGTTCGATGGAGGAAATTCCTCTGGAACCTCACGGTACGCAACCACATCGTCTCCAAGGTGTGTGGATGAATTTCCTGCCCATGGCGAGCGGTGCGATAATAAAAGGAACCTGCAGGCACCATGTCAAACAACTCCTCAGAACACAACCCATTATACAAGCGGTAGAACACACAGTATTTTCTTTCTTTCTTATATAAATGGGATTTACCTAATTTTTGAATTATGAGATGTTTTTAGACACAAGTTTCTCAGCCTTCACAGCTCAAAATGAGAATGATATTCATGTCATGCTTATTTACAAAATATAAACTAAACAAACTTGTAAAGTTGGGCAACCTGAGGTCGATATTAGCTGCGAATTGGTCGTCGTCGAAGCTGCTGGTGGCGCGCGCTTCTGATGTGTTCTGCTCTTCGACCTCGGAGAACTCCTTCATTTCTTCATACGCGTTACTGCTACAGCCAGTGCTCTCGCTCATACTGAATAACCAGAAAAGCTCTTTCTTAGTTATTCACGCAAGCACGGGTCACTAGCTGGTAGTCAAAGACACATTAAAAAACTATAGTTTCTTAATTTCTAAAAACGTTTTACGCATGCAATGTCGAGTTTAATTAATAGGTTCCATTAGTAGATTCGGTTCTCGTTTGTTTAATTCGCAGGAAAGACGTAAGCTCTGCACGTAAACTACCCACTAGAACGTGAATATGTATTAATAGGGGAAATTAAACTCACGCAGTAGATGTGAATGAGATCTTGTCGAGAGAGAACTTGTGATGGTCCCCGCGCAGTTTGTTGAGCAGGCGGCTGAGTCGCGACCGACCCCCGCCCTCCATCTGTAGCTGAAATCACTTGCCTGGAAAACAACAAGGCATTTAAAAGATCTCCTAGATCTTCGTACTCCATCTTAGACTACATCATCGCTTGGTCGCTTACTACTTACGCTTTATACTAACTTTGTGATGCTCGTGAAGGGCAAACAAGTATAAAGTGATATTACCTAGTTTTTAAGTCCTTATTGTACACTTGTTGATCGAGCGAAGCGAGATCTCCGAATTGAGCAAATCGGCGTTTTATGTATGTATGTATGTTTGTTTGTCCGAGAATAACTTTCGAAGCGTTGATCCGATCATTGTGAAATTTAATACATAGGTAGGTGGTGATGGCACAATTTTTATGTGACTAAATCAGCTAAAAATGTTGGGGGGTTGTTGAGATATTGGGGTTCAAGAGGGGTAAAAAAAATGAAAATGAGACTATTAGGTCAAATGAGACGTCAAATGAAAGGTCTTCATTAGTACATTTCGACCCCGTTTGTATTTTTAGTAAAGTTTTTGTAGTTTTTGTGTTATTAGCCATAATAAAAACTAAACGTTGACAAAATTCACAGGGAGCACCAGTGATCCCACAGTGCTGTTATTTGGTATGCGTGTACCTTTCATCATCATCATCATCAGCCCACATTAGTCCACTGCTGGACATAGAACTCGGTTACCCCAACGGTTGTCGGTTCTCCGGCATATACGGCCAGTCCATTGCCACTTCAGTTTGCTAATCCGCTGAGCTGTCGGTGACCTTGGTTCTCTGTCGGATAACCTCGTTACGGATTTTATCCTTCAGAGATACTCCAAGCATAGCCCGTTCCATAGCTCGCTGCGCAACCATAAATTGGTGGACTAGTCCTACCGTGAGCGTCCACGTCTCAGCACCGTAGGTCATTACGGTAGGGGTGTACCTTTAATGACACAAATATAGGGAAAAGTCTGAAATCCAGAATAAATGCAATTTCTATCCCTAAAAAGAATAACCAATTTACATGGACTCCCGTTAGTGGTAATTTGAATGAAACTGTAGATCAAGTATTTGGTTGTGCATTTCGTGACACTATTTTATTAGTCAAAGATTAAGACCGACTTGCACAACAATCCCTAAACCTACTTAGCGACTAAACATGTTTAAACTTTACGTATTTGTATGATTTGACAACTCTTTAAATCCTATTTAGCCACTAAATGTTTAGGCATAGTTGCGCGTGTCGCTGCCCTAAGAATATTTGTTTTTGTGTTTCGGAAGACTCGTGAGATCTCAGTTCGGAGAGAACCACTAGTTTACCTATGCAAATAAATATCTTGTACGATCAGGTGAGATTGTGTACGAATAAAAATTCATCCACGGTAAGACAAAGCCTTTTTTTTGTTTAGGTAGGTAGATACGCTTTGTTCACGTAAACTCACAATGGCTCAACTAGCATAATATATTATAAAACTAGGAAAGTTTTGTAGCTGGTAGCTATTGTAGACTTAGACACGCCACAAACGTAAGCCTGGCTCAATACGAGGCATGCCTTTTAAGTTTTGTCGTTTGAAGAAAAAAACACATCTAGAACCTTATAGTACTTTTTATTGTTTTTCAAAGTATTCACAACGTAGCTTAAAACACTTTTCCATTCGCTCAAACCAGTTATTATAACATTTATTCCACTCTAAAGTGGGGTGTTCAAAATGGCTGTCTTGAAAGCGTCGACTGCTTCTTTACCGGACTGGAACCTGCGACCACGAAGACTTTTCTTAATTTTAGGAAATGTAAAGAAATCGTTAGGGCTTAGGTCAGGACCGTATGGAGGATGGTCAAGAATTTCTACTTTTTCTTGCTTCAAATACTCAATCGTTTGACGAGCGCTGTGTGAGCTTGCGTTGTCGTGGTGCAGGATGATGCGTCGCTTTGAGTTAGATTTTCGAAGTTCGGCGATGACTTGTGGTAAACAAACTGTAGTATACCACTCTGCGTTAACCGTTCTACGATCTTCAAGTGCAATAGTCGCAACATGGCCGGTTTTTCCAACGAACGTGGCCACCATCTTCTTTGAAGTGCTTCGAGAACGAACAACTTTAGTCGGCTTTGGCTCGTCTTGAAAGACCCAGATTGTAGATTGTTGTTTGGTATCAGGATCGTAGGCATAGATCCAAGATTCGTCACCACTTATGATGTCGTAGACGTGATTTGACTCCCCTCGGTTGAACCTTTGCAGAGTTTTCTTACACCATCTGACGCGGGCCGCCTTGTGATCGTCGGAAAGCAGATGCGGTATCCAACGGCAAACTAGCTTTCTCACACCAAGCGCTTCATGCAAGATCTTCTGAATGGTTGTCCCTGAGATGCCTAATAGAGCCTCTATCTCTCGATACGTCACATGACGATCTTCGAGAATTAGTTGTCTCACAGCAATGATGTTATCTTCAGTGAAGGCGGATTTTGGGCGTCCTTCGCGAAATCTGTCACTAACACTAGTATGTCCACGCTGGAATTCTAAATACCAGCGTTCGACAATCCGCAGACATGGGGCTACATCACTGAACACAGATGTTAGCTCTTCTAAACACTGAAGCCGTGTCAGGCCTCTTCTAAAGTTGTAGAAAATTATTGCACGAACATTTTCCTTAGAAAGATTCATTTTCGTACGTGACCTGACAGATTCAAATCGAAACTGTGACTAAACAATAGCATTAATCCTAATACTTTCAACTGTTTTGAGATTCAAAATGTAAACACATTCGAATATAGAACAGTTCCAAATTCAAAATTGCCGGAAAATATGGAAACGACAGAACTTAAAAGGCATGCCTCGTAACGTCGCTTCTTTATCTCTCGTGGATGTAAAATGCCAATAATGATGATGACTGTTTATTCCCTATTGTGTGAAAATACTTTTAGACGACCCGCTAACATTATTATAAATACGGGATTTATCACGTACCGTCTTATCGGTGTTTCGACCGACGCAATAATAATATTTCAATAATATTTGAAATCAATCACGAAAAGTTTCTAAGTAAGACCCGCTGACTGTTCCAAAGCGCTTTGAATAAGAACAGGGTTTCATTGAGTGTGGTGTTTTTGATTGGACAGAGTTGCTGAGTAATTTATGATTCGAGCGAGACTACTTTGCTGTATAGTGTACCTTACCTACCCAGATAGCGCAGAGCTTTGCAAGCTAAAATTAAGAAAAATTGAAAATTTTTTACTCACCTAACTTGATGTATCGCAGTACTCTTCAAGTAGCAGCGGTTGTGTACAAACATGACAGGCATCATTTCGTATTCATTAGCATTTTGTTGATAATTTTATTCACCGAAATATTTCCTTCATTTTGATGATAAAGGTTGTCAAAAATTATAAATAACTCCCTGTCAAAAAATATTAACTATGGTCCAAATAATTTCGAAAAAGTTTTTATTGAGAGATTTCCAAAAACTGCCAAACTCATCGTCGGTCATAGCACACATATCAACTCGGAAAGGAATTTTCACCGTATCGCCTTTCGAGGAGGAAATCTGCATCCAGATACCCGTATTGCATGCAGGCAGGGTACAATACGGGTTATGTGCGGTTGTCGGACTCAACGACCCACTAAAACCCCCCCGGTGGCCGACCTCAATGCATGTCAAAGGGTTCTGGGATCTCGCAAGAAACGCACCAGAGCCCCCCTCATGCATATCGCCCATAAAGAGCACGTCCCAGGGGCTGTCGCCCCCAGCACCCTCGCGGTGCGTGCACAGCAGTACATGCCACATTGTGCGGCTGCCCTCCCTGAGTCATCCGGGATGGCCAGAGCCCCCCCTCTGACTACCCACGGACCCGAAAGGTCCCCTGTTTGGCAGGGGAAACCATTACTCTGCCCCTTCACGGGGCGGGCGGCGCGGGGTGGCCGTTGCCTGCACCTCGCCGCCGCCTTCTCCGAGCGGAATCGGCCCTCTCCCGATCTCGCTCAGCGGCCTTTCCGAACCAATACGGTCTCACAGAAAGAGGCCACGGCCTTCCAGCCGTCCTCGTCTGCCAACATAGCCGCTACTACGTTTGGCAGACGGAGGTCCTGCCTGAACCTGGTGATCAGGTTCCACCTTTCCACGCACCACGCTGAGCATTCCTCGAGCGTATGCTGGGCAGAATCCCGGTCCCACCCACAATGGTGACATTGCGGTGTCCGTTCGCGTCCAATCCTATTCAGGTACTCGATAGGTGACATTTCCCCATTCCCTCCCTAGCCAGGCTTCGAAGCTCGGCAGAATTGCGCCAACGATGCGCTGGCGCGAGTACCGCGGTTCGTCGAACCGCTCGCGCCATTCTACGAGCGCACGTTGTCGCTCCTAATTCCTCACCTCCGCCGGCGCTGCTCCGCTCCCGTCATCCTGTCGAAGACAAACGTACACACGTGCGTCCATCGCTGCCAAGATGTCAAAGGGTAGAAACCGCGCCAAGAGAGTTGCCGCCTCAAACGATATCGTCCGGTATCCTCGCGCGATACGAATAGCTATAGTGCGCTGCAGACTATTATACATAGTCCGTCCTGCAGCGCCTGCCACCCGTCAGTCTACTGGGCCACACAGGTGCTCCGTAGAGAGCCATCGATCGCACGACCCCCGCGTAGAGTCGGCGAACCCCCTCCCTTGGTCCCCCGAGATTGGGCAGCAGTCTGTGCAGAGCACCCACCACCTTCTGGATCCGAAGAACCGCACAGCTGAAGCGCTCCTCAAAACCCCAGCGACTGTTCAAGGTGAGGCCCAGGTACTTGAGGTACCGCCCCACCTGGACATCAACGTCACCCACGCGAACGGACATGCTGGGTGGTCCTTTCCCCTCGGGAACTTGCGGAACCACAGCGCTTCGGTCTTCTGAGGCGTTATCCGCAGACCCAGCTCGTGGATCTTGTTGACGACGCAAGCCACCCCAAGCTCGGCGAGCTCTCTGGTCCTGTCGAAGGAGTCCCCGTCAGCTAACACTAAAGTGTCATCCGCGTAGCAGACAACGTGTATGCCGATGGGGAGATCGACGCGCAAGACCACATCGTATGCAAGAAGGCACCATGAAAAACGAGCGCCTCCCTGATCGCCCTCCAGGGCAAGGAATTATCTAATTCTAACCCTACATCAACCCTACTGAATACAGCCCTTAAAGCTATAAAGTGCATACTAAAGATAAAAAACATTTGTTATTTTAATGAATTCTAGAAATGAAACACACATCGTACATTTTCTGAATTGTAATTCGTATAAAAATACAATTATAATTATCAATATATAATCGCGATAGCCAGCGAAGGCATACACATATTACATACATACATTATAAAATACAATAATTGCAAAACATCAAATGCGATTAAGTACAAGATTATAATTATGTGAAGATACAAGTCAGTCCTTGTTAAAATTAGTTAGGGCTTTTCACACCCAGGTAACTCGTCGGTAAGCCTTACACAAATTACCAGGATTTTTTTATAGGCTCGTGTTTGACTACAATCTCGCCTGATGGTAGCCATGATGCAGTCTACGGTGGAACAGGCTTGTCAAGAAGAAACCTGTTAACCAGCGGCTTTGATTTTGAAATAGTACATTATGATATAAGTGCGGTAAGTTGAAAATTACAGCCGAGGCGATATTGCTACAAGAAAGCAGAGGCTGTAATTATCAAAGCGCACGTATGTCATACGACGTTTTATAATATATTTGCGAGGAAATAAATAAAACTCGGGACTTTCTTAAACGAATAAATCTTTAATCTTTTCGCTGCTTCTGAGACTTCTGGCGGTGTCGAATTAATAAATTAATCATTACTTGACGACATTTTCAAATAAAAACAATACAGCGAAAAGAAAAAGCGCGAGGAATAATTTTTACTTGTTCACACTTGTTTTACACGCTTTTTTTAAGGCAAAGGCACAAAAACGGCCAGTATTACTAATGAAGTATATTAATATTTTTTGTTTTTGTTACAGATAAATGGTTATAACTTATTGTCAAAATTAATTACATTAAAGAATTAAATGTTTATTTTTTATATTTTATCTCAGTTAATTTTCTTCATAAAATGTTGACCACTTTTCTGACATAAAAACTCTGCTAAGATTTAAAAAAGTACCGTTCGTTTTAGATAGAGCATCTTGATAAACCGTACATTTTACCTTATTAAAAAGAAACTCGTGCGTTTTACATCACAATAACGCACAAGTACGTAATGAATGACATACATTACGATATTGAAATTGGTGAAATAAGAGACCCTTTACGAGCAAATGTGTTATGAAGGCTATTTACCATAAAACATGGTAAATAGCTTCGTTTAAGCAGCGATTTATTACCTAGTGAGAAAAACCCCTAAATTCACAATACACAGTCTCAGAGCACAAGGAATTTTAAACGGATTTGTATTATTATTATTTCATCAAATATAGACACATGTTATATTGTTCCAAATGAGCAACTTTAAGGATTTTTCCTACTATTTATGTGGCGCAAGGACTTACGAAGCACGAGGTGAGATACTAGTTGCCCAGAACGATGCTTCGTCAAAAAAGATTATCTTGTCCCAATCACGGTCTTTGTTTTCTTGCGCCCAGGCCAAACCTTTTTCAACATGTGCTTTTGAAAGGAGCGGTTTCTTTAATCTGCTCCTATATTTTAACTTAATCTCCACTAACCGTGTTTTAACAGTAGCTAGAGATATATTTACTCCCTTTTTCTTCAATTCTTTTTGTGCAGATCGCAAAGATCGCGCGTATTTTTCAAAAAAGTTGACTAATCTGTTTATCCTCGGCGGACGACGGCTTTCTCGTTTTACCACTTTCTGGTAGGTCATCAGCATTTTTTGCAACTAAATATCGGTTGACACACTCTTGTTCACGAACGCCTTAAGAGGCTTAGACTTATTCATGTACTTAGCAGCCTGAACGCGCGACATTTTGGGTCCTTTGGGATGCGTACACAGAACCACTGCCTCATAGGGGGAAGCATACGCGGTACTCATCTCGTGAAACGCGCGCTCTGTGCGAAGCGAACGCGAAAACTGTTTATGTTTGATGATGCATCGTAGATTAATTGTTGAGCTACTAGCTCGTATTTATTATTTTGAGAAAAACAAATTAATAATTTTTTTATCCCGTTCACGTTCTTATTAAACACACTGTATGGAACATAACTTTATAGGTTCTCGACCATTTTTTTCCCGTGAATTTGCGATGCGCTTTTCTATATATATAATTGCTCATTTGGGACAAATCTCCGCCAAAGTTCGTAAAATAATAATAAACTGCGAAACCCATCTAAAAATAATTTAACAAGGTGAAGATTATAATTGTGACCAAGTCTAGAGAGTTTGGCTGCGTCTACCGACGAAACCTAGAGTTCTGCTCTGGCGAGAGAACAGCGCTGCGCTGGCGCATTCTGTCACATGTATGAAAATGAAATGGCGAAAACAAACCGGAAGATGACCAATTCATAAATAAATCTGTCAGACCTTTCATAAAAGTTCTACCAAAACTGAAAAAAACAGGTTTATTCCTTTTGTTTTCAGTTGAAGATGGATGGAAAATCTTCCGGCTGACGATAATGATGATGGTCTGTTTTAAAGCTATTTTCGCGACCTAGCGTCTCAATCGCCAGTCCAAAGCCCTAGATAGATTATAAAAACTACAGCTAAAGGATACATTAAACAAAATCCCTGCGAGGATAAAGAACCATCATCGTTGCTTAAAGCGGCACTGCTAGGACCAGAGACGGAAGCAACTGTCTAAATTAAAGACGGTATCGTGATCAGCCGATACACTCATACTTTTAAGTAGAACTCCTTGATTTTGAATATCAAGTTAAACTGTAATCTGTAACATTAGAAACGGTACCAGTATTAACAATCCATTTCTGGACACTGGGTCTCGAAAAAGATTAAAACACCTCTATATTAACTTCACTTTTATGTATATTTCTTAAATCAAAATAGGGGTAAAACGGTAGGGTGAAATACGATACCGATCAGAAAGTTAGACAATAAACCTCAGTCTTAAACAATGACTAAACGAACTAGCTTCTAGCTTCACAACAAAGGCACAAATTCCACAAAAGCTGGGACAAGGGCGCGGTTTTACAGTTCCTAGAACCAAAAATACAATTGCAATTCGCTTTAAGTTTTTCAGTTTTAATCATGATTCAAGCATTAGAGAACAAACTATTATCGTTGAAAAAAGCTAGATGCAGCTCCGTTAACTTGAAAGTGATGCACCCAAAGTACGCCAGTGTGATAAATACTTCACACCACATTTGCAATCCCTCTTGTTCGATGGTTTGTGCTTCAGTTAGCATATAGACGGCGTGGCATCTCTTTGGCAAATACGAATATTTAAATTTACTGGAAACAAGTTAACCTCAGAATAACATAACCGCTATCAAAATATTTCCGACTTGGCCGAAATTTTGGCGTATATTAAATTGACTTTGGTATTTTAATTGTTAAGGAACCTTGCTCTGTTAAATGTTGGAACAATCTTTTAACTCAAACATTGCTGCAAATGTGACCAATTAAAAATCAAAACGCAATTTTCTAAGTTAAAACATTGTTTAACTGTGAAATCATCAAGCAATTCTTTTAGCTCAATCTTAAGCAAAGTTGTACCGATGTTTAGACAATGAGCTTAGACAATTGCTTTGAGCTTAGTAAATTGCGAGGTCGAACTCGGACAATTGCATATTTGAGCTTAGCCTTGAAATGTCAGTAACCTAAAAAGAACTTCCGCGCCATTGCACCCGGCAAATAAACCTAACTGGTCCCAGCGTGAGTGCGAGCTGGAGGCTGGAGCGCCTACCACAGGCCGGAGGAGAAGCCGCCGGGCGGCACGCGCACGCGCTTCGGAGGCTCCGCGCTTGCCGCGGCAGCGGGGGCGGGTGCCTCCTTCACTGGGTTTACCATCTGGAATAATCATTCAGCAGTTAGTCGACCTCCTAACCTGGTTTAGACTCCCTGGTGCTCCCCGGTTGGTTATGTCTAGTTTAATCTGATGTACACTCATGGACAAATTTAGAGGAACGCAAGGGAAGGAAAATTTTTTATTATTTACTAAATTGTTACTTATATTTACGCCCAACAAATTACTTTTAGTTATAGTTCTCATGTAAGTGTGAATCTTTTACTCATGGCCGTTCAAGTATTACGTAAGCAGATTTATTACAATTATTTATCCCCCCCCCTTGTCAGCAAAAGTAAGCAAAACTCTTACCCCCCCCCCCTCTCCCATGCTTACGTAAACATTGATATAATATGCATTTTTCTTTAATTGTAAGTATTGTTTTTTATTGATTCATGAGCAGCAGTTATAATTCAAGAAATAAAAAAATAAGCTTAGGATAGAGGATAATTCATTATTTGTGGGAATCCCCGAATATGCGTTTCGTTTTCAAGCATAGACAATGTGTGGGTTGCCATATGTGTAAAAAAGTAAATAATTACTGCTGACGTAATCACCATCTAGACCCCCCCCCCATATCATCAAAAATAAACAAAGCATAGACTCCCCCGCCCCCCTATAGAGCTTACGTAATACTTGAACGGTCCCTGAGAAATAAATATATGTGTCTCAATAATATAAGTGCACTTTTTAAATTTTGTGTAATTTTTTTTCGTGTTTGTGGCAACTCTGAAATTTGACAGCTGTCACCTATGATTATTCCGATTCATAAAAATGGAGCGTTACACAAAAGAAGAACTTGCTATCATTGTGAAAACTCATTACAAAAAATGGCGAAAGTTACCGCTCAAAAACTTCGCGGAATTTTTGGTCGAGAAATTACACCTAATATGTCCACAATTCGAAAAATCGGCGTTCACTTCACTTTGCTCTATTGCCCATTGAACGAATTGCCGACGCTTTGCATAGTTTACTGGTTTGAGCTCCTGAGTAAGCTGAATCTTGTACGGATGAAGGTAGAGGTTTTTCATCAAAATTCGCTGCGTAGTGCTTCGTGAACTTTGAAATTGATGAACACGATGCCGAATTGATGTTTTCGGGTTTACGGCCACACTCTCGTTTACAGCCGCAATATTTTCAAGAGATCTACTGGTACGTCGACGCAAATGAGATTTAATGTCCACAACCAACCCAGTTTCTTCAAAATTTTTGACTACACTTCGAATTGTCTCAGCGTAACTTTCTCCATTTTAATAATGAGTTTTCACAATGTTAACACGATCTTCTTTTGTGTAACGCTCCATTTTTATTAATCAGAACAATCACAGAGGATAGCTGTCAAATTTCAGAGATGCAGCATACACGAAAAAAAATTTACACAATATTTAAAAAGTGCACTCTTATTGAGACACCCTATAATATAGAAGACTGGCTGGATGAGAATGGCACAGGGAGGCCTGCACCCAAGATTTTGGATCACCTTTGATTTTACCCATTAATGGGTAAAATCAGATTGCGAATATAACTATCACAAACAACGGTGGTGTAGTTCATGCAAATAGTCAGCGCTATAATAGGCCTCTATTCTTTGCCTTTCTTCTATTTTCTATCCTATACGTCTTTTGTCCAGATGCTACCTCCGAACTTTACGATAAAGTCTACCCATCTCGTTTTCGGTCATATCTGCTGGAATATCTTCATCATTATCATACGAGCCATAGAACGTCCACTACTAAACATAGATTTTCACAGCGACCGACCTTGCTTGGGCCTCTAGCAATATCACGTACATTTTCCATCTAGCTAGTGGATTGTGCTACGCTTCGCTTTACAGGCCATCAGTTTTCCGAGCCCCGTACACTAAAACTTCTTAGAATCTCTACAAAGTTAAATTTACCTTGGGTTCAGGCTGAACCGGGCTGACTTGCGGCTGGGGCTCCGGAGTGGAGTCCGGTGCCGATGGCTGTTCTGGGGTCAGGTTGCCGTTCTGAGGGGCCTCTACGCCATTAGGCTTGGGTTTCGGCTCGTCCCCTTGTCCTGAAAGCATACAACCAAATTTAATAAGTCTTTAGCTAGACGATTTGTAAAAATGACTTGTTACAGCCTGTGATAAGAGACTAAGCCAAATCCAGATCGACGACTAGACTAGACTTCAGTTAAATTAGCTGATATATTAACGCAGATTAACATCAAATTTTCCTAAAATGAGCAACAATTTCTAATTTTTTTGAAGTAAAACTTCTTTACGCACGCTTGACTTGGGGAGTAAGCTGGTGAATGCGTGACGAGAGCGTTACGAAAAGTGTGATCGGGAGTGGCGAACGGAAGTTGAGAGGGAGTTATAAGTTAGTGAAGACAGAAAGAGAGAGAGTTACGTTTCGTATATTATATTCATAAGGGCAAGAGAGAGAGAGGTGCGAGCACACATTTTAGTTCTCTCATAGCCAGTTACGTTTCGTATATCTAAGACACAGTGCAGGCATATTGTCTGTATCACACTGTATGTTTATATTATACATATACAGGCTGTTTTTTGAGAAGGGCGGTGATGGCCAAGTCCGAAAACAAGAGAGATAGAGAAAAGTCGTAAAAGGAGTCATGCCCTCGATTTATAAGAAACCAATAAATTCATAATATATAGAAAACCCTCCAGACCCGGTACAACTACTTGCAGATCATGCAAACATTTGTCCCGTGGCGGGAATCGAACCCGCTACCTCCTGCGGTGTTTCGACAGAATGACCACTCCCCATTCTGCGCAACCGCAGGCAAAAACGCAGCATACAGGTATATTCCATACCAAGTATTACGTATTCCGTGACACAGCAGGTAAGCCGAGAGCCATCGAGAAATTTCGACTATCACCTATTGTGTAACAGCCTCGGCGTAACAGTATTACTAAAATTGAAAAGAAATAGCAAATTTTACCTTTTTTATTTTTTTTACACGGAAGAAACCTCACCTCCTATTCAAACTTTTTGGTCGTTGGTCTGGTGAGTTATTTTCTATGGGTGTATGTCAAGAACGAACTTTACAAAGCTCATTACGAAACTGTGGAGAGCTTACAAAGCTCATTTTGCTTGATATTTTATCGAGGATAAATCCTGCCATGGTATCATATGCAGAAAAGTCTTTAGAGAGACGTATGCATTGGTGTCAATGGACACCATTTTGAACAACTTATTAGTTGGGTAAAATTGAGATATTAAAAGTAATTTGTAAAAATTTGCTATTTCCTTTCATTTTTAGTAATACATTTCTTTGCAAAGATTGATCCTTATCAGCATTATTGAACCATTGGTTCAATAATACAGGGTGTCTTTAAAAAAAAAACATTCGGGTCGATTTCCGTCAAAAGTAAGAGATTAAAAAAAAAATATGCAGTTATTATTTTCTTATAAATCGAGTGCATGACTTCTTTCACGACTTTTCTCTATCTCTCGTGGTTTCGGACTTGGCCATCACCGCCCTTCTCAAAAAACGACCCTATATAGATGGAGCTAAAGAAGTTTTACTTCAGTCGTGTGGTCTAAAGCACACTCATTTTTTTTTATCCAAAACTTCACCACCTAATATCATTGTTTGGTACGATCTACAGATTGAATATGTGCGAGGGTTATGGGATGGTGTCCAAACAATTGAAGCTGAGTTTAGGTCTTGCCCATTTCAATAGTTAGCAATAATGGCGTCACTTACCAATGGATGATGGGGGCTGGGCGTACCCTTGACGACGGCCACGGGTAGGCTCCGGCTCTCCGCCGAAGATATCGGTATGCCCACCACCTGGGGGGCGCAGTACCCGAGACGAGTTCCGCGCGCCATCCCCTTGGAGGCCGATCGTAAACGAGGTGGACGTCATACTCATTAAAATTCCGGGAGTGCTGTGGAAGAGACAACTAACGTAATGTTACGCGAACACAACCCTGCGAGGCTGTTGTCTAATTTTGAAGACGAAAAAGAGATGCAGAAATCAATGATAGATCTTCTCATGAGGTGTCCGATCTCAAGGTTTACAAAAAAAAACTAAAATTAATACAAAATGCCTCAAAATTGGAAGCCAAAGATTAATCCAATCATTCATTTCTGTATCTTGTCTTTGTTTTCGTTTTAAAAATAAGAAAATAGCCCTGCTGATGCACACTAGGGGCGACTTGGGCAACGATGCCTAAACGTATTCAGTGGCTTAATATGAATAGTCAAATCATACAAATACGTCAAATTTTTCTTCTTTATTATTTATTTATTTTATTCTTATCTTTTTTATGTTTCGTCGCTAAATACGTTTAAGGATCGTTGTGCAAGCCGAGCTAAAATGTCCTGTGCCAAAGAAATGATAAACTACAAATATGAGACCCACAACAATCACATAGTTTAGACCCCTCACTAGGATTCCCATGGTACCTACTACAATGCCCTGACCCTGAACAATTTCCATAGGGTCAGTCTTCATAAGCATTAGTCAACCGAAGATGTGCACACTAAATCGCCCAATACGTGCGATCACTAGTTCGTATTTACTGAACAAGTTTATTTCAAAAGTAGGTCGCTTCGTGTGACAAACGCTTAATAGCACATTGTTTTCTATATTCTAGTAATGAGATGAAAATATAGAGGTAGCATAGGTGAAGGAAACATGTCAGTAAGAAAGTACAATGAAGCGAAAAGCATGGATGCAAATACATTGATAAGTTCATCAGAATTTCATTTTCAAAAAATGTTTCGTAGAAATGTTTTCCTATTAAACGTGTTATGTTAGTAAAATATAAACTTTAGATTGTATACAGTAGTAAGACTTTATTGATCAATTCAAACGCCTACAGGATCATATAACGGCACCGACCGCACGTTTACCACAAAAAATAAACAAATGGCGCATAGCAGATGGCTCAACAGATGGTTCGCGATGCGACATCCTTTAGCAATCAATACTATACAGGGTGTCCCAAAAAGTCCCTTGGGGTATCCGAATCACTCCCATGTATGTTCCGCGATTTTTTAAGTTTTCGAGTTATGAATTTTTTTCCGAATTTTTCAAAATTGTTGACTTGACCAACTTAAAAAAATTCATTAAAAAAAAGTAGAAAACTTTCTTGAGATTTTTTTTTTGCTACTGAATTTTTATGAGTTGTTCTTTTATGCATAAAATAATCAGCTACGTGACTTTGATCAAAACTATGAAAATGTTGGTGTAAACTGAAAAAATTACATTCGGTGGATTATGACTTAAATTTTCAACTTTAAATTAAAATATTAACAAGTGATTTCATGGTCCTTAAATAAGTCTTAAGAATTTAATTAACATTAATAATAATTAAAAAGAATTAACGGCGAGGTGGAAAACTTTTAAAATTAGCTACCTGATTAGAAAATAGATTTTGGCCATTTTATCATTCCTAAGCTTAATTCGTTTGTTAACTAACCAAAAATGACTGCAGGGAAGTTTTTTAGAGCTTTTTTCAATGTTTAATTATTAATTTTGCGCGATATGTTCTCACCCATGATCCGGATTGTAAACGTGGGCGCAAATCTTTTACCTGTAATAATAATAGGCCGATAAGAGACCGAATTATCGCTATGTCTGTAACTCTCCTAGGTGACAACAGAGCAGCGCGCAACCGAGGCTTTATTATGTTTTTGTATTCAAAATGCATTCTCGGAATTTACAATTTGAGTCGCAGTTGGGCCACGAGCATGACAAAGTGATGTGGAGGTGGTTGCGGCGCGAGGGTTGATCTATTGTGTTCTGCTGGGCCAGTCGTTTGCTTGCCTTTGCGCCTTACGATACACACTCTGTACTATACGCTCAATTTATTATTATTTGATGAACTTTGCTTTCTTTATGGACTTTAGAGTGTGATTACGATTTGGTTTTGTGTATACGGATTTCGATGAACTTTGCTTTCTCTACGGATTGAGTGCAATTACGATTTGTTTTTATATATACGGACTTGGCCTTCTCAACGGACTATTTGAGCACATTAATTTGGTGAGCTATGTCTTTGGTCTATGCCACCAAGAGATTACGCCGAGATGCATTAGTTTTATGGCTATTCAAGAGGAAACGCTTCTGAAGCTGCCAGATTGTACAGGGAGCAAGTACAAAATAGAGGTGATCCCGAAGCTTGGCCTGATCATCGTATGATTTTAAGGGTCCATAACTCTACATGGAAGACCGCATACTAAGCAGAAGAACCGGGCGTCCATCTCAAATGCATGACCCAGGCACCCAGGTGTAATCAGTGTTGGAAGAAGTAGCAAGAGATCCTTCTGTCAGTGTAAGAACAATAGAACGCCGAATCGGAATCCCGAAATCACGGACACACCGAATTCTTCAACAAGAAGGTTTTCACCCATACCATATACAAAAAGTCCAGCAGCTTAAACCCGCAGACTACCCAAGAAGAGTGACATTTTGTCAAGAAATGCTGCGGCGTCAAGCTAATGATGAAAATTTTTTCAAAACTATTTTGTGGACCGATGAGTCATATTTTAAGCGCTGTGGGTTTTTTAACATCTACAATTAACAGTCCTGGAATATCGAGAATCCACACACCTACGAGTAGCACGCGATTTGAACTTTCAAGAACAATTTAGTGTCAACTTATGGTCAGGTATCTTAAACGGACAGCTGATTGGTCCGTTCGAACTACCTGACCGATTGAACGGCGAGGCCTACCTGAATTTCTTGCGAAATAACTTCAACGGCCTATTAGAAGATATGGACCTGTTAACAATTAGGCACATGATTTTCCAAAACAACGGCGCTCCATGCCACTTCGCGAGAATTGTCAGAGAACATTTGGACGAAAGATTCAGAGGCAGGTGGATCGGCCGTGGAGGACCTATTGCGTGGCCACCGCGTTCCCCCGACTTGAACCCGATCGATTTCTTTGTGTGGGGCTACTACAAAGAATTAGTTTACGCCAAAGAAATCAGCAATATGGCCGAATTAAGAACAAAATTAAGACAGGCCGAAGAAAAAATTAAGGCAAATAGAATAGCTTTCATACGATTAAAGGAAAACTTTTTGAGACGATGTAGGATTTATATCGACCAAGAAGGTCGACGTTTTGAAAACTTTTTGTAAATAAATTATTCATAAATATTACTTGTTGTTTTATTTCATAAATTTAGCTAAACTAAAATAAATAAAACCTTCAAATATTAATTCAATCTTACTTTCCTGCAGTCATTTTTGGTTGGTTAACAAACGAATTAAGCTTAGGAATGATAAAATGGCCAAAATCTATTTTATAATCAGATAGCTAATTTTAAGAAATTTCCACTTCGCCGTCTTTGAAGGCCGATTTTCGCCAAAGTAGCCTATTAGTACTACTTTTTTTAAATGATTATGAAAGCTGAGAGTCTGGAGAATTCTTAAGACTTATTTAAGAACCATGAAATCACTTGTTAAGATTTTTAATTTAAAGTTGAAAATTTAAGTCATAATTCACCGAATGTAATACTTATATTTTCATAGTTTTCATCAAAGTCACGTAGCTGATTATTTTATGCATAAAAGAACAACTCATTGTTCTTATAGCTTCTTTCTAAAAATTCAGTAGCAAAAAAAAATCACGAGAAAGTTTTCTACTTTATTTAAAGAATTTTTTAAGTTGTTCAAGTCGAAAATTTTCAATATTTCGGATAAATTCATAACTCGAAAACTATAAAAAATCGCGGAACATACATGGGGGTGATTCGGGTACCCCAAGGGGTGTTCTATCTCTGGACTTTCGCTTGACACTATTTTTTGGGACACCCTGTATAAGAACTTCAAATTCACCGAATATTTGAATAATTTCATCAGCTATCTTGTGTATGAAAAACAAGGAATGTATTCTTTCTTGAAGAGCTCCTCAATAGGTGGTATAAGTACTATGATCTTGGATTAGAGTTGTGAGGATTTATTTTTATTACGGTTTCAAGTGGAACGTATACTTTTATAAAATAAGTTGCCTTCACATCTTTATTGAGATTATTTATGATATAGAAAGATGGAAGAAACCTGTAAGCTCAATATAATATGCAGAGGTAAAAAGTTGCATATTTATTTTATGCAAAGAAGTGCATAAGTAGTTGTATATTTAAACAACAATCTCCTGCAATTAGATTTAATTGTAGACACTGCATGCAGTGATTCATAATATAATTACAATGGCTAGAAAGCTCATTATCATTTCAATAGTTCACACACCCATCCGCAGGTCACACAACATCCTGTCTACATAAAATGGCTAACAAAAGAACAATGTATTCCAGCACAATAACCAAACCATAATTAATCAAATATTTATACAAGAGGCTCAAGTATTACAACACAATAATATATGTAGATATGTATTTTGTTTTTGATATTACCCCGCACACAAATATGCGGGGTTTGTGCAATGTTCTCGTTGGCAAAAAAGAAATCTTCTCGAAAACGGTGACTCTAATTTTGTAGGTAAGTACACGGCCGTATTAAATCAAGGGCAGGTTAGATAAGAGCTAAATTTGGAAATTTTGGATGTTTATTGATCTACCAAGGCAAAACCGATTACCCTCGAAACCCAGACTAACATTACAGACATTTATCAAAGTACCGATCGAGAAAAGTCGTGGCCAAAAAACAGTACTCAACACGAAAGTGTCCCACTGCGAAACTCCGCCTACGTAATTTTTTAGATGTTAGGTAAGTAAGGTTCGTTCACTCCTTAAAACAGCTAACTGCGATCAATAGAAATTTGGCACGGAGCTACCTAGTCCGTGACCTGGTTTCAACCGAGGAACTGAGATCTAAATGAACTCGAAAAGACTAAGGTTTTCATTTTAGCATGTCGGTTCTATCTCGACCGCAAGATTATACAAAGCTTTTTCTAAAGGTGCACGATATAAATTATTCTCTAGTACTGAAACTAGCCTAAATCCAGACAGAGATTCAGAGTTGACTTCTAGCTCCGTACACTTACTATACAAGTCGGCTGGGAGAAAACCCTAAACAGACAACTGACAACATAAATCCTACCTAGTTAAACGCATCGTAAACTCCCATTAGAAAGTTTGTAAATAGTGTCCTATTTTAGTAACTGGCTCTCACAAATATTTATCTGCAACGCGAACGCTGCTTTCAAGACTATGGCAATATCTGATGGGTTGTTTTCAGTTTTTTGGACGCCATTGGTTAATTCGCGTGATGGTTTTATCTACTTGATCAAATTATGAAGAAAGTCAAAGGCGACGTTTGATACACGCTTACATTGCCCACTACCCCCGACTACCTAGTGGGATATCTTCACAGGGCTGAGAGGTAATGAGAGGTTGTCCATTACGAGGAGAAGCCAGTGTCTTTATGGGGCCACCTTACAAACAAGGGGTCACATAATTCCGACCACCTGCACACAAAACCAGGTAATAAAAACGGGTGGTCCAAGACACCCTATATTGGTCCAATTAAATATACATACGTTAAAAGATGTGTAGTACAATTGGGTCTTTGGTTTAGTTTCGGAGAAAAAGAGTAGACGTCCTGTTCCTTCCTTAGGTGAGCAAATTGACTTTTTGGAACAGCATCGCAATTTCAGCATGAGATTTGGTTTTCAGTTTGACTCACGATAATCATCCAGTCATGAACTTCTCATTAGTTTGTGTGACTAATGTGAATATGTAAGTTATGGAACGCGATAAGATTACTGAGAATCTACGACCAAAAAAGTTATCTATACCGGAAAAACAGGAATTATTAGAACGTAATGTTTTCATAGCTTGAATGAAAACAAACGACCAAACGCATTCACATCTAAATTATTCTGCCTGCCTGACCTTCAATGAGAAATATAAGCAAAAATTCTGACTCTGCGAACAGTATTTTCTTGTATGGCCCAAATACCTACCTACAATACCTAATAATAATTTCGTACGTGTTAACTGTTAATTCAACATCGATATTAGAAAGGTCATGTAGATTATAAAATGTAACTCATTATAATAACTTACACTGGTATGTAGCTATTTTCACCCGGAATAGCTTAATTATTACCTTAGTAGATGCTGGACAAGCCTAATACATTTAACATTCCGTCCCAGGACAACAGCGGTTGCGTCATTTGCCCAGCAACTTGCCACCTGGCACCAAAACTTGCTACCTATAGGTTTTAATCATATTAAATGTTGTTTTTTCTATGTTGTAACAACTTGTAAGGCTGACTAAAATAGCATACGATAAACGCTGATTATGGACGAACTCAAACTGTATCACTAACCACCTGTTACTAACCCATATTCGCAATAAATAATTTGATAGATTGATTGGTTTTTTTGTGCATCATGTGATTCACTTTGTTCAAAAAGTGGGCATGTACTGTATACTTTCGATTAGGAAAGAACGTGTGTGTGGTGCGTTGAATAAACTCATTCATTTCATCACATGAAAGCCTATGGAAGTGAGGCCTACGTTGAATCGTATGATGAGACGGACTTCATGAAGATGATGTGAAGGCCCCAACTGTAAAGTTATAGGCGAGTACTTCTTACAAACCAGGAACAACACGTATTACTGGTTTTAACTTTATAGATTAACTTTAAATAGGCTTTAAGGCAATTTTGTTTAATAAACTCCACCTTATTAGGTTGTCTACGCTAATATCTTCGCAAATGTGGCTTATTCCGATGCATCAAGTTCGAGAATCGCGTAACGTTACCATTTAAGGATTACTGTCTGTCGGCCATTCGATCTGTTGGCCCTTCCTTGTTTGAATCAATATAAATGCAAACGCAGACGTATTGCGGAATTAGCTTGTGTAATAGGACAGACAGAGAGTCACACGTTGTGATTACAATAAACTTGTAGTTTTGTATTGGTGAAACTATTGATCAGGTATTACAGAACAGAATATACGTTTTCGGCCAATTTCAGTCAAAACTCTGACAGCGATTTAGACACTCAGTTTACGATAGAACTTCCATAACTCTAGAAAATATTCTACAGTGTCTTGGGAATATTCATGGAAAAACTCTTTAAGGTATATCCGAAGCCAGTACTGAAGAATCAAGCAAGCTAATATTTAATTAAGGTATACCAATTCTTTCTCAGATTTATTGATTTTGTTTCGGCCGACGACAAAGCTTAAGCCGAATCTTGTGTCGGCAAGTCGGCAACCAATTGGACATGTCTAGACTCGAATGGCTTTGCAAATCGGTTGATAGTATGCAACAACTTGGTGACTAAGCTGTTTCAACACCGGTGGTAACCAGTTGGGGTTATTTTATACGAAAGTAGTGAAACGCCCGCGACTTTATGGTTTTTGCACAGGCTTTTTTAAAGCGAGGCCTTTGTCTGTCTGTCCGTGTCAATAGATGATGTTTCCGAGATGGTTCTTATTATGAGCTATGATTGTTATGATGGTGGAAATTAACTGATTCATTATAAATTTTCATCTGAGCTATCGTAAATTATAGTTCGCTTTGTTAGTAAGTGGCATTTATTATAAGAGCAATTCGTTGCCTACGTAGCAGGGTGACCACAAACGAACCAGTTACAACTTTATAGCTTTTTCCTTGATCATAAAATAAAAGCGCAAATTATATATGTATAAGTGTTGGCACAGAGAACTAGATTTATATTTCATCCATGACTGGCTAGATTGCTCTTTTTGACTTCTTGAACGAAAAACTTTCTAATCGATTACTGTTTGAAAACTTAACTACAAATAAGTCAAAAAGTCGGTCCAGAGTTAAAAACTTAAGACGCCAGAATTTGACACCAATTTATACGAACTGGCCTGTAGCTTCCCTACTTTATGGAGAAATCATGTCTCTCCATAATCTGTATGGTAAAATTCAATTTCAAATGCCGTGTTAGAAGCTTATTCTAATATTCAAATTTGAATAGTGAAATATTCCTTGCGTACACGTAACGCCGTAAAAAGCATTGCACGAACATCCTACTCACAAATATGGGGTTATAAATCACGCGAGGAAATACCCAGACAACGTACAATTATGTATTTGTGACTGGGGTGGGGTAGACAAATTGGTCGGAATTACGAGTTTTGAAAACGATGATTTTACTATGTTTGTCATAAAAACTGTGTGCATGCCACGAACACAAAGATAATAAATATATAGGTCGCTAAATGTAAGTAAAATTAAATTATACAGAAATACAAAGGTAAAGTAATGTAGTGGCTAAAATCCGCTGTTCTTTGTACGCGTTCATAATAAGCTATCTGTTTCTGTTTGTCGCTGTGAAGCTCGCATCCTGTCCATTTGTTTAGGGGTGCTGAACTATACATGCCAGACAAATTAGTGATGGGGGGTGAATGAAATGAATAAATTAGTTGCAAATTCGACAGTTTCAAACGTTTCCTTCTAAATTCCTTGTATAAAAATCCGTGGCATCTGGCTTGTTTGCCATGAAAACTGCGAGTATAACTGACATAGCATAGCCCAGAGGATTAGCAAGCTGAAGTGGCACTGAGAGGGGATAGCTCGAAGAACTGACAGCGGTTGGGGCAGCAAAGTTATCGAGTTAAGGCCACGCACTAAGTACCGATTCTGCATGCGGGGAATGATTGGAAAAGCGCCACGCCGTTTACGACTGCCCCCCATTATATGGAAAAGCGACCTGATAAAGGTTGCTGGCAGCCGTTAGACGCAGGCCGCAAAAGATCGATTACTCTGGAACTCTATGGTAGAGGCCTATGTTCAGCAGTGGACGTCTTATATCTGATATGATGATGATGAAGCTTCACTCCGGGCCCTTCGTAAAACATACGAGTATTTATGAACTCAGGACACCGTTACGTTACGAGCCACCCCTTTATAACATTAAAAACTTTGATGTGCTTACGTGCCTCCAGCAGACAGGCGATATCGACCGACTAATGTTTGATATTTCGGTATGATAACAACCAACGGTATTTACGGAATAATATTTTACGTGAGTTTGTGAAAAACTGAAAAGAAATTGATGGAAATTCATTAGTATTCCGATATCAGCAGTTATTTCTTAGTCAACTGAGTTAGAGCAGTGTGTGACCCGTTAGAGGCTTTGAGGTATAATGACATAAAGGTCTTATTGCTCATGGCAAAATGATTTATGGCGCTTCGCCGCTTTTCTTGCCGGTTTGCCCACGATTCTTCTTTAACCCTCGACGCAAAAAGAGAAGTGTTGCCTTTGGCTGACTGTATGATGTGGCATTCTATCTTCCTACCCTTTTTCCACAATAAGGAGAGACTTTAATTGCAATCTAAGGATCATGTTTCCTAGTAGGTAGATAGTAGGTTCACATAATGAACCCTGGCAGGGTAAAGCAACAGGAAGTACCCATTTTTTAAGTTATTTTTAGTTTTAGGTTGACCATATTTTAAGTTATTTTTAGTTTTAGGTTGCCTGACAAAACGTGGTGTGATCAGGTGTAAATTCAAAGTTATCTAACTAATGAGAGCAGATCTTCCTTCGTGAACCAAACTTGTGTTTATGTTTCTTGTGCGACATCAGACGGGAGGCGCCTGTCTGCCGAATAAGAATGAATAGCCAAAGATATTAGTCATAGAGTAATCTAAATACAAAGAGCAATTCAAACTAAGTGCTCACAACTATGGAATGAAAGAGGGTGGGCGACTAATTTGTTATTCTAGGGGTGCCCGAGGTGACCCTAATGGTTCTAGGTAGTCTAGGTACAAGAATGACCTGATAGAGGTAAACATTTTGTGCGTTGCGTCATAAAGGTCAGCTAGGTAGAGTACTGATCTACCCTTTTACTAAAATAAATCTAAGAAGTAACATTTTAACAAAAATGTAACCGACTTAACCAAACTACTGGACTTATTTCGATGAAATTTATATGAGAGAAAGTACATTTTTTTAGTAAAAGTAAAAATAAGTAAAAAATAGTTCTGAGGCAATAACAAACATAAAACTGAATTGCGTCCCTATAACATTTGTGGATTGCCCTCGATTTTTTTGGGATCCGATCATCAGATCCTGACTTGGTGCCAATGGGCCCACCTGGGAAGTATACCCTTTTAAACAAAAAAAAAAGAATTCGGGGAACATACATATATATAAAAAGGTTCTGATGAACTGAGAACCTCCTCTTGGTATCTTTGATCTGTTCTGAATGGTCTGTCCTATGTGTGTGTCAAATAAATGTATTTTATTTCTTTCTTTCTTTCTCTTTTTTTGGAAGTCGGTTAAAAATAGCTATGTCGTGTTATAGGACCGCATACGCCGTAACAGCCTATAGCAGATTTGGCTAAACTCATGGACTGTGATAATGAATACCGATTATCTTTTTTACCAGGAGGTAAGGTAAGAGACTGCACAGGACGTGGTCTCTCACTATGGGTTTTATAAAAAGGATCATGCAATGTGAGCATTACTGCTTGACGGCAAAAATAGATACGGTGGTAATACTTTCCCGGACGAACTCTTCAACAAGGAGCTACTACTTTACCACTACTTAATACTACTGATAGATATTAGGTATCCCATCGTCATAATGTGGTTTAACTGTGGTAAGTTTTGATGACAAGGTAGGCAATTTGTGTATAATGTTATTCATATAGATATTTTTATTATTTAATGGATTTTTTTTTCCACTTACAGAATTTTTCCTCAATGAATCATAATTTGGACTAAAATAACAACAAAATGTGATACTGAAACTGTTGAAGTACAGAAGTTTAGCAACTAATACTATAAAGGATGGTTTCATTGTCTTTGGACAATTATTTGGATCATCTGCAAATATTTGTTCCTCGTTTTATATTCTTTCACGTCGTAACTCTAACTACTGAACAGATAATGATGCAATTTAGCGTACAAGTTGTTCATAAAAAATCATCTACTTTTAATCTGGTTAGGTACCACGTAAGCAAATTCACGAATAGGGGTCAGTCGTAACTACATAATTATAGGATTTTTTTTATACTGTAATAATACCTACATAACATTATGTCGTTAAAAAGACAAAGCATAATGCCTATTTAGATATAATAATCTTGTAGGTAGGTACATATAACAAGTAGTTTTATCTCTGGGGGTTCATTGACTGATAAATACTTTCCATGCTAATCTAAACGACCTCCGTGGCGCAGCGGGCGAACAGCCGGCTGAGACGCAGGAGGTAGTGGATTCGATTCCCGCCACGGAACAAATGTTTGCATGATCTACAGATACTTGTTCCGGGTCTGGTTGTTTTTCTATATATTATAAGTATGTATTTACCATAGACTTAATATTCTACCGATAGACAAGAACATTCCTGAAAAAAGTTTGTTCAAATGCTGGTGAGTTAGAACTAAAGTTCGCTGCAGTGCTAAAACATTATTTGTAAATGAAAAATATTTATTTGCAGCCAAAACCTTATCAATAATATTATACTGTAGACAATTTTTGTAATTAACCTAAGATGCCTGGTATTATAGTAATAAACATGAATTAACAAAGTTTGAGGCAGAAGGTGAACCTACGATCACAGTTTATGCAGCGACCTTCACACTAGGCAAGCCTGTATCGTGAAGACCAAACAGATGAATTGGCATATTTGATTGGTGAACTCGGAATCACAAAATATTATTAGTCTTAGTATTCAGTGTAAGAAGGTTTTGTTGTAGACATTTATTTATTATTGACATTCCAGCTTCTGCTGCATGCGAAACACTTGACCAGGAGGACCCGTGGAAGATCACTGCATAGTCATCAGCATAACATAAGATGTCCGCATTTTCGATTTGAAGCTCATGAATGTAATTGATGTACAAATTGAATAGAGTTGGGCCTAAAATACTCCCTTGCGGTACCCCGTAATGTGTGAGAGGCGTACTTATCGTTTCAGAAATATTGACACACTGTCTCCGTTCAGTGAGGTAGCTTTTAAACCAATCCAAAGGGGTGCCTCTGATTCCTAGATTGTCTAGCTTTTTTAACAGTATTGGAGCAGAGACAGTCTCAAAAGCCTTAGCTAGATCTAAAAAAACCTCTACACAACGTTGACCCACATCGAGATGAGCCGACACAGTGGACGTCAGCAATGACACAGCATCCCCTGTATTCTTACCCCTACGAAAACCATATTGATTATTAGAGATAAGATTGTGAGACTCTAAAAAACTAGTGAGACGCCTATTTACTATTTTTTCTAACAATTTTGAGAAAACCCCGAGTAGCGAGATTGGTCTATAGCTGTCAATGGTGTGTTTAGAACCACCCTTATGGATTGGGCAGACCGATGCTATTTTCCAGTTTCTTGGAAAAGTTTCATTTGACAAACTCAGATTGAAAATGAAAGCCAAAGGTTCAGAAATAGTATCCTTTATGTGTTTAATCAGTGAGTTGCCTAGACCATCAATGCCAGGTGATTTAGCGTTTTCTAGTCCCATGATTAATTTCCTAACCTCGACAGCAGATTTAAGTAAAACGAGTCAACCGGAGAATACTTGAAGCGTACATTATTAGCTAGGTCATTTTCGCTTTGATTAATACGTAAAAGAATCTTATCAGCTAGTTTTTGACCAACTGTAAAAGAATCTTGAGTGTCTGAAGTACCACTTAGCGATAAGAGTTCTATAGGTTCTTTTTTTGAGCTTTCCAGGATACAGGTATTTTTGACGGATAGTCATAGTTTTTTATCCTAAAAAAGTTATAGGTTAATAAATAAATAAAATTATATTTTAAATACAAATGTACTACTAGGTTATATTTTAAATTTTGCCAAATTATAATTTTAATTTATAAAATCAATATACATATTTACAAGGTCCCAAATTTACAAGTAAATGGATTCCTAGACGGAAAGCGACGCCGCGGGAGGCCTAAAGAGCTGGAGCGACGACTTGGACGTCTTCCAAAGGGACTGGCAGGATCTGGCTCTGGATCGTGATACGTGGGAGGGGGAGGCCTTTGCCCAACAGTGGAAAAGTACAGGCTCGTAATTTTTTTTATGTGTTCAAACTGAATAGACAAATCAGCATATTATAAAATCCTCCTTTACCTACTTGGTGCAATAGTTTTAAAATAACCTCGTTTGTACAGACAAATGGCTATTTATTTATGACTTCTTTGTGTATTGATTGCCTTGATCTAATATTGATGAGTGCATTGTCTATGATCTTCACGGTCCAATGCTTTTGTTCTTGGAAAAAACTATTGGTTACTACGACATACAGATTTTTTTTAAATGTCTGATGTGCAGTTAACATAACTGTTATAGTTGTGGGTTTATCCTCCTAAGACCGCCCAATATCATACATTTCCATTGCAGAAAAATTATCTTGTAGGTATAAAGTAATAATATAAGAATAGAGAGAAGGTATAAGTTTAATAAAAACTGAAACCTGACTAGGTATGTAATATCTACGTCATTGGTAGTCTATGTCACTCGGACCAACCATAATATCGAATTGATTGACACCTCATTCATCAAAATAGGATGATTATTTTAGGCGCTATGGTGGAACATACATCCCGACTGCTAAAAACATAACCCTTCCTTATGGCTTTGACATAGTCAGGTAAAAATTTAGCCTATGTCACCCGCATTGTAACGAATCAATTGACACCTTCATCATCAAAATCGGATGATTTTGATGAATGTTTTGGTACTACAATGGAACATAGGTTATTAAAAACATACACACATAGACTGCCAGAAACATAACCCTTGATTTTGGCTTCACTGTAGTTGGATAAAAATGGGATAATTATGCAGGATAAAGTGACTAAGTAGTTTACTAGTGGCCACACTTAGTCATCACTAGTGTTGAAGTTTAGTAAGGCTGCCTTGAAGTCTATATAAGCCCTCCAATAAACACTGTTGTAAATTTCGCCAAGAATGACCCATCCAAGTGTCGACCATGCTTTATGTAACTTAAAACCTAGTTATCCTGAGAATGCTAATGCTAATTAAGGTACTAGTTTGATTAATTTTGTATTCATAATATTCTCCAGCAAAGTTACCTGGAATTGCTTTTGATGTGATAAGACTATCTGTTGTGTTTGTGTTTTAGTATAATATGTTTTACTGTTTTTTTATACAGCATGGATATGGAGGCATCCCATGCCACACTTGATGTTAAGTGGTTATCATTGCCTATAACCATTATTTTCTCATAGGTTACCCTACAATGCACTGCCTTGCATCCATCAACTTGAGGAATATAGCTGTATAGCCTCACATGCCTGTAATTTCAACGGCACTTATACAACACAGCAATACTGCTTGGTGGCAGAAACACAGGGAAGTGCTACCACCATAACTTTTACTAATCCTATTTATTATAAGTTATGCTTGGTGTAGGAAAGAGTTTTTATTTAAACATTAAGTATTTGTTTTGTTTAAGTTTGTTTAATGTATGTGTTTATAGTGATCAGAAAGGATAGGTTATCTTACAATTATGACAAACAAAACACATAATATGAAATTCTGATGAGTCAAAGCAGTCTCGAAGTGCATGCATCAATTAATAATTAGGTCCTAAACAATTCTTGGCCTGTAGAGCATATTAATAGGGTTTAAATGTAAATAGGTTTTTTTATTGTTGTCATAGAAGGTAGGACTTAGGTCTCCATAGACAGTGTGCCTGGTAAAGGCTGTAGAGGTAAAATCTAAAGCAAAAAAAAACTAAAAATGAAAGTTAAATACAACGACTCGCATTATGGTAGTATGTTATTAGCGGTAATAAAATACCACGATAGTGAAATCTCATAATTACAGAGCTATTTTAGATATGTAACTGTAATACGAATGGGTCCATACCGCGGTCAGCCAGTCCATTCATGCGATAAGGCCACTGATCTTTTCTATTCTATGTCTATGGGTAAAAAAAATAACGGCAGTTTTAGTCGTAACGTGGAAGGCACGAATCGATCCAGTAAAAACCGATATAACGCGATCCTTGCGCAAATGTTTCATAAAATTCGTACGCCCAATGCCGGACAAGTCTCGTCCGTTCATCCTACGACAAACAAAGCTCATTGACCCTAACGAAATCTTGAAAAATAACGGCCTCTGAAACGTTGTCCAGGCCGGCATTTTTACACAACGCAAATCTAGTTTAATTTACTCACCGCGAAGCACCACTTGCAGTTTACACTTGAAAAGGTGGAAATCACTTTTTGAAGGAAGAAAGGTTGATGAAAGGCGAACTTTTTTTTACTTTTTTGATGCGATGTAAAAGATTACTCACCACCACTCGCTTTCCTTCTTTTTGACGGAATGAAAAAGAAAGAGAAAGAAACTATTTGATTTGACAACCGTTAGCTAGTGCTACCAGATGGATTTTAAAAATATTTCTAAAATAACCTAATAAGCTCATGGGTAAAACACATACGCGACGGTTATATATTTAAATCAATATAACGCAAGGCACGAGAATTATGAATAATAAAACCAGACTATCTCTGGTCATTGTACATTACAATATAATATAATAAAGAATAACTTTTACTATTTCTAGTTCACTAGATATTCTACCATTGTAGTATAAATGTGTCTTTATATAGCTGGCAAGAAAAATACCAATTTGAACTAGATTTTGTTGGATTTTTCGTTCAAAATCTAAAATCGTCATATCAAACAAGACATTTTTCAGTGATATTTAAAATCGATTTATTTTTGCGTGCTTGTTACCTTGTATGTACACCTGAGTGTACACCACGGTTAATAAAAGGAAGTTGCATCTTACAAAAGTTCATCGTGCAAAATGCTTTTCGAACGAAAATTAGAGCTGGCTGTGAGGCAACATTACAGATTTTATTTACGAAAATTAGAGCTGCCTGTGAGGCAACATTACCGATTTTATTTAAAAAAGCTTATCAGAAAAAAAAGATATACGAGCCTTACAGTAGTCGCATAAGATGTGTAACACAATTTATAATGTACACCATTTAAACAAAAAATTAGAAATCAAATAGAAAACACAAAGCAAATCTTATCTACCGAATTCATCACTCTGAAAGTTGGTAATTAAAAAATCGATAACGACTCCATAAATAAATGCGATTAACCGTAAGTAAATTTAAAAATATAATGAGGCTTATTGTATTTCTAATAAGATATGACGAAATACAACCTCCATGACAAATCCTTATTTCTAATAAATGGAAGAGGCCTTAGTATAGTCTCGTAGTGAAAACATCTGACCACCGCGCGCGTTCATTGGTTAAATCAAATAGCGCGCGCTCATAGGTCAAAGCGCTTCCCCGGTTTCCTGTTAGGTACACATTTCCGTCCCTTTTGCCAAAATCCCTGCCACAAACCGAGCGGAGAGATGTTACACATCAAAAGTTCAGGAAAAGGAATATGTAAGAAAAGTTTAGGATGAACCTATTCACGTCAGCGTTCGAAGAAAGCAATAAAATTGTTTCGTAGAGTTTTGAAGTTTAAGGGGTGAAGTGACTAAAAAAAAAGTAGTGCATATTTTTTCTGTTCATCTACTTGAATAGTTAGTACCTACCTATTTAATAATCGATGAGTGAGAAGAATAAGCCACTTTCCTCTTCGTTGACGTTCACTTTTTTTTTCTTTTTTTTTTTATTATTGATACCTCACCTGATGGTAAGTGAAGGTGTGATCGAAGATGGAGCACGCTTGCCTAGAAAGAATCTATTCATTCTGGACTTGAAGACTCCAAGATTATACTGGTTTGGAAAAACATCGCCGGAAGTGAGTTCCACTCCTTAGTTATGCTAACAAGAAAAGTTGAAGCAAATCGTTTGGTACGGACAAGTGGTATGCCGACGGTACGGGTCACTTAACTGTCCACTTTACACACAGTTACTCCATCATCAAAAGAGGACCAACGATCAACAAAACCCATTGGTTGATCTGCCTTATATGTATGTACTACCTACCTATACAATTTCAGAGCAAAAGAAATAAGGGGTTCATAAAGCCATCTCCTAAAGTTTATAAAATTGCTAGCAGATGGCGTTGCTCTATTATACGCTGATTATCAAAGGAAAGTGAAGAGGGGTTTTCGCAGTCATGTTTTTAGAACTGCTAATAAACGGCACTGCCCCATCAAGCACTAAGGATGGAACGTTTCACGAGTAGCATATGAAAAATTATCAGTCACACCTGTTATTTTCCATCGCATAACCTTGTGGCGAATGCTAACACACTCCCATGACAGTGACATATGAAATGTCACTGTCGGTGACAATGACATTACGACGCTCCGGCGTCAGTAGAGAGTGTGTGAGTGTGATTAGTCATTATTCTAAGGTTTCGAGAGACGGACATTGGTCCTGAGAATTTTATTGTAATTGGTCTCAATCCTTTGATATATTGTACCATTTGTGGCTCCAATATAAACGTAGCGAGCAAGTAACCGGAGTTTTATTTAGGAAGACTCAACTCAAGGAACCTTCCAGAACCTGTTATAACTTATATTATGTAACTAATTTTAAAAATGTAATTTAATTTTTACCTTTGAGGTACGTATGACGTACAGGGATAGGTAGATTTATATAAGTTTATATAAGTACAATATTAATTTTGCCACGCCCTAACAGGGTGCATATTATTTAGATTACTTAATCATAAGATGTAACTAATTTAGTGTCGCAAAAATATGAAATAAAATATGACATAAAATAACTCATTCAAATTAAATCACTTTCGGTATTCATTGTATATCGGTTGTTGTCATTCGGGTCTGCTACAAATCACAGTCATTCGAATTTCTTCGGAATTCATCAGGCGTTTTCGTTGCCCGTGATTTTTCATATGTGAAAAAGCATTAGCAAGAATAGCGAGTATGATATTACGGCATTATAATGAAAAATCATTGCCTATGATTTTTCACATGTGAAATAGCAGTGATAAAAAATAATCATTTGATCATATGAAAATGATGTACTTATAAATAGCAATAATTTCCATCCCTATCATGCACTTGTGTGTTATGTCTGTGTCCAAAAGAAAGTGAATTGTCAATGTTAATTGCCGTATCAATCAAAATTTGAATTATTTAAATTAAAATCATTTAAAATTGCTTACAAACAGGAGGGCATTTAAAGAAGAGGTGACTAAACCATGCGTTGTCTCATAATGCGCAAACAACGGCAGACACCGTTTTCCTATGGTTGGAGTTTACAAAATTAAATGAATAGGTACAAGCAATTAAATATGTAAACCCTAGTTCATACTTAATGAAGTAATGAACATATGTTTAGCTCACTTTCATGTACTTAACTGATTTATCTGTGAAGCCATATTGGAATAATTAGGTACCATAAGTTATTTTAGCAATATTTTACGTACTTATTTACCTAGGTACTTTTAAGTTAGTTGGTGTGGATTAGGTATTATGTATTTGTAACTTTTCCTCCTATAAGTTATCTATTTTTAAAAGATACAGCCAGGAGAGAATATTGAAGAAAACGGCTATATCTTCAGTAGGACAAGCTTCTCCAGAACAAACATCAACTTATATTCAAGATACAGTGTATCGATTAGACAGATTCCACACAGGTCTAAAAAATAATACGATCAGAAAATAACATTGATTGCCACACACAGGACGAAACAAAAACGGAGTGAGCATGCTATCTAGAAATATTGATGTTGTCTTTGCGACTTTGACAGTTTGGCAAATTTAGATATATATTTTTTAGCGGAGCATGTCTCGGGTGCTTGTTTAGACGGTGCCATCTAATAGGTACGCTAGTTGGAACTATTTTTTTTTAAATTGAAGATGAAAAGCCTTCATTAATAAGATTTTGTTCTATTTTTTTTATAATTCAAGTTTTGATTGATACGGCAATTGACATTGACGTACACAGACAAAACACACATGTGCGGATGGAAATGATTGCTATTTATAAGTACTTCATTTTAAAGATCAAAATAATTATTTTTTATCACTGCTATTTCACACGTGAAAAATCACAGGCAATGATTTTTCATTATAATGCCGTAATATCATACTCACTATTCTTGTTAGTGCTATTTAAGATATGAAAAATCACGGGCAATGAAAACACCTGATGAATTCCGAAGAAATTCGAACAACTGTGTTTTGTAGCAGACCCGAATAACAACAACCGATATACGATGAATACCGAAAGTGATTTCATTTGAATGACTTTTAACAGGTTACGCGAAGGGAAATATCAGGTGTGACATGTGATTTTTCACATGCTACACATGAACCGTTCCATCCTTAGTGATTGATGGAGCAGCGCCATCTATTAACAGTTCTAAAAACATGGCCGTGAAAAGCTCTCATTATTGCTGTGTCAACATGATGTTCAGAGGAACTTGATAGGTACTAAAAAAAATTGTGACAATGTAACTGACGAAGTGAGATTGTAATTAACAAATTTTGTTAGTGTCTTTGAGATTTTGGCATTTAAACGAATTTTTTTGGCGGCTTACTCCGGAATCCAGCGCCATCTATTACTCTAGTTGGAACTAGTTTTTGTTTTTAGAATCGAAATTGAAAAGCTCTCATTGTCTGAATTATAAATATATAAATAAATATTGCTGGACATTTCACACAGCGCTATCTAGCCCCAAACTAAGCCGAGCTTGAACTATGGGAACCAGATAACTTATAGAATACTTATAATTTTTTTTTTTGTAAATAGATACTTATAATATATAATATATAGAAAAATACCGGAACCCGGTGATCATGCAAACATTTTCCGCGTCGGGAATCGAACCCGCAACCTCCGGCTTCGTAGCCGGCTCTTCGCTCGCTGCGCCACGGAGATCATCATCCCGTTGCCGTTATACATCTCTAGAAACGTCAACCAAACTTCAGTATATTGGCGGCTGTCTATCTGTTTGTATTCTGTCCTGTCTTGTCTGCTAAAATCGTATCGGGCTTGTTTCCTATTGTTTGGTTAATTTTGTAAACTAAATAGGTTTGTTAGAAATGGAGGCAGAAACAGTAAAAGAAGAAACCCAAAAAGAAGGCGCGGCAAATGCCCCTGCACCAGCCGCTGCAGTAAGTCATAAACACATTTTTTCCACTTGCAGCTGATATAAAAATAGAAACCGATCGGGTATCGGTAATTTTTTTAAATCATTATTTTCTTCAAAATATACTCTTTTTTGCATTTCAGCTGTATGATTTCTTGCAAATATCTATAATCAATATAAATATGTGTTTAATTATTGGTATTTTATTGTAAAAGCGGCTAAAAATGGGATTTAAGCTAACCTAAAAGTTATTGGCTCAGTGCCAAATTTTTATGTTTACTATTTCTGTACGAAAGCACGATTCTCAGGTGGTCTCTTCTTTTACGGTTGACGACAAAGCGAGGCTGAGGTGTCCATGGAATGCTATTACGTCATGAAATGTGCTTCACTGCCCATGTTACTAAGAAAGAGATGCCATTGATTGTTTATACATATTTACAATACTTACCAATCAATGGCATAATTTTAGGGTCAAATTTCCTTATTGAATTACAGATTAATACTCATAATGTATGACTATTATTCATATTAACTCTAAATGTTTATCTTCCCAAATAAATAAAATAAATTAAATACTGCATTAACATACTAGAACATTCTAAATCAACAGCTTTGAGGATTTTCAAGAAGTATTTTTATAATGTTTATTATAAGAATTTAGCACTTCTACCCTGTATAAATGCTTTGCCAACTATGCTCAGACCAGACTTATGTTGTTCTCACACATATCCTGACTTGATTCATAGAGTGGGTATGTATCAAACAGAATGTTTAGGTTTACCCCTGACTACCCCTATTAAGATACCTATTTTCAAGCATATGCATACTGAGCACGAGATCTGAGAAACTCCATCTCAGGGATTGATAAAGCCATGAGCCTTTAACATAACACTTTATTAGTAAAAAAAAGTATTAACAAAAGTTTTATTCTAGGCAGGTGCACCGATGCCTAAAGTACAAAGGCCTCGCCGAGAAGACCGCAACCGCAATAATGACCGGAGCTACGATATGTTCATGAAAGCTCTTAACGCAGCACCCCCCGCTGATCAACTCGGCATCGCTAGCCAGAAGTACCTAGCCATGCTTGATGAGAATAAAAAGATGCAGTTTTATATTAAGCAGTCGGATAAAAGACACGCGCTAATCTTAAAAGAGAAGGAACAGCTGCAGTTGGAGTTTAATAAGACTATTCTTCTTAAGTCAAAGCTGGAGAATTTGTGCCGAGAGCTGCAGAAGCAAAATAAGTCTATCAAGGTAGGTACTTGCAATGATACCCTTAAATACCTTATAGAGTAGTGAAAAGATTCTGAATTGTATTGCTATCTTAAAAGTGCGCGGCACATCTTGTCATGTCACATCTTGGTGTGATTTGACACTTAGCGCCAGGCTAACTTAATAGCCTGCGGCAGCATCACGCGGTCTTGTGATATCGACGAAATGCGAGTGCTAAGGTGTTAAATAAGATTCAAAATCATCCTTTGCCATGCCATGCCATCCATAAGCACCAGCCCTAAGGGTCCATAGTACCTCAGATAGCTTCATGTGTTCCCATATTTTAATCAGTAATACTGCCATTTAGTAGTAAATATTATATGTAAAAGCTGAGTATATGTACTTATAAGCTAAGTACTATGTGGAGCCAAAACACAATTACTTTCAAATATCTTGATGGAAAATAATTCCAAACTCACATTCTAAACATACCTGTAGGTATTCAATAAATACTATAAATGAGATTGTGCTCTTAGTGAGAACTTTACATAGTTATTAATAGTAGTTGCCAGTGCACAGTGGTTAAAATTCGAACGTAGTTAATATATTTTTTTAGTTTAATTTTAGTATTCATCCCTCCTCTATATAAACTTTAACTATGCCAAATCTCACACTGCTCCGTGGGCGCTATAAACTTAAAGAGGTACAAAGTAGGTTTTCGCTCTCGCACCTCGAATTCCGTCGACACGCTTCTAGCTATAACCTATCCACAAAATAGTAAAGTTGTTTGAGCAGCTGTTGCTAATCTGGATGGAGTTTGGCTTTAGAGGGCACTCAACCAGGAGTTATACATAGTGATAAATGTTATACAGGTGAAGTAGGGTGTTCTAGTTATTTGTTTAGACAATATAGAACATTGTCATTAGACATTGTTGTGTAGAATGCAAGTTCATCAGAAAATAGAATTAAATAAAAACCCTGTCTTCCACCATCTACTCTCCTACCTAAATGACATCCATCCATCTTGATGGTGGATTTTGAAAAGGCAGATTTGCGTTACAATGTTATCCAGCATAATTACCACAATTGTGTATAATTTCAGGATGAATCCCTCCACAAGATTCGCGAGGAAGAGGAGCGGAGAAAGGAAACCCAGGCCAAGTTCCAGACTACCCTCGCAGAGATATCCACCTTACTCCAGCAGAACAACGAAAAGAACGCCAAGCTGAGGGATGATAACATCAGCATGACTGAGAAGTTCAAGAGTGTGGTCCAGCAGTACCAGTTGAGAGAGGATCAGGTTAGTGTCTGGAGACCTTTGACCCTCGGCCTGGAGGACCATACATAAGGCACACTGCTCAATGTGATCTCCGTGTGAGACAAGTGAGACTATTAATTTGCTCCTACTCTATCCAAACTAAACAAATGTAAAAATAAAGCCTTTTTTTTTTAATTGATGATAGCCAAGCGCTTGACCACTACCTCACCTCATGGTAAGTGTTAGTGTGAACGCAGATTACATTACTAACAACCCTTTGTAAACCAGCTGGGTACGTTGCCCAAATCTTCTCATTGATTGGTTGATGATTCAAAATGATTTCATTAATATTTAGATTTTACTCATAACAACTTTTGACCTTCACTCTTTCAACCAGGTGGACAAAATGTCTAAGCAAATGGATCTGGAATCCCAGCTGAACGCAGCTAAGATGCAGAAAGCCAGTTTGGAGCACCAAGCGGAACGGGAGAGGCTGATGACGGAGATGGAGATACTGCGGGCCGCTGTTGTGGAGTACAGGTCTAAAGTCAACGAGATGCAAGGAACTGAGACAGGTTTGTATCTTATCTATTTCAATGCAGCTCAAAAATTTATAATACTGAGATATAATTAGATTTTTTAATAAAAAACGTCAATTTATCCTGAATTGAAATTCAATACTCAAAAATATCCCCATTGTGGATACCTCGTTTATTACTCTGTATACTGGACCCATTTATTTATTAATTAATTAGAACAGCATAATAACCATACATCCAAAGGTTGCCTGGAAGAGATCGCTTTTATCGATAAGGCCGCCCATTTTATTGCCTTATTTATTCTAGCCTAGTACATATTTTTGTATTATTTCTGTTTGTGTGGTAATTCAATAAAGAGTTATCTGTCTATTTCTGTCATCATAGGTTATAGCCCATGATGATTATACAAAGGGTCATAAACATTCCCGATCCGAGTGACCGATCTTGTGCAGCCAGCACCCAATGATTCCCAGCAACCTGTAACTGGTCGCCTTTCCATCTGATGGTCTTACGCTGTGCTTTTCAGTATGTGGTCTCCACTCAAGAACCTATTCTATTATTTATTCTAACGGCCGTCAGTTCTTCTAATCATCTGGGCTATGTCAGATTTTGGTTTGTCTTTGAATCTCCTCATTTCTGATTCGATCTCATAGAGAAATACCAAGCATAGCTCTCTGCATACGCACGCTGACCGTTTTGACTTCAACTAGTAATAAAGAATAAATAACTAGTGGTTCGCCGCGAACTGAGATCTCGCCTCAGAGTCTCAAAAAATATTACTCATAATCTTTGACTAATAAAATAGTGCCACGAAATACACAACCAATAACTAGACCTACAGTTCCATTCAAGTTAGAAGTAACGGGAGTTCATGTTAGTTGGTTACTCTTTTTAGGGGTAGAAATTGCAGTTATTTCCGATATTTGTCCTATACAGACTTTTCCCTATATTTGTGTCACTACACGCATACCAAATTTCAGCAGTGTGGGGTCACTGTTATACCCTGTGAATTTCGTCAAAGTTCAGTTTTTATTATGGCTAATAATTCAAAAGCGACAGTAATTAAACTATAGATAAAAAATGGGTCGATATGTACTGATGAAGCCTTTTCATTAGACGTCCCACTGGACCTAATAGTCTCATTTTGTTTTTTCTTACCCCTCTTGAACCCCAATATCTCAACAAGCCACCAACATTTTTAGCGCATTTAGTCACACCAGGATTGTGCCATCACTATCTACCTATATATCAATTCACGATGATCGTATAAACGTTTCGAAAGTTATCCTCGGACAAACAAACATACATACATACGATTGGTCAAAGTTAAATTGGAGATCTCGCTTCGCTCAATCAAATATTGCTGGACATTTCACACAGCGCTATCTAGCCCCAAACTAAGCAGAACTCGTACTATGGGAACCAGATAACTGTAAGAATACTTATATACTTTTTTATTAGTAAATACATACTTATAAATATAGAAAAACATCCAGACCCGGAACAAATATCTGTAGATTAAGTAAACATTTGTTCTGCGGCGGGAATCGAACTCTCGTGCGTCTCAGCTGGCTATTCGCCCACTGCGCCACGGAGGTCGTCAGCTATATGGTTAGTATTTAGTTTATATCTGTGTGTTTGTATTGAAGGTTTGCGAGGCCAGCTTGCAGTGTACACTGACAAGTACGATGAATTCCAGTCAGCATTGATGAAGAGCAACCAAGTGTTTGGTGGATTCAAGGACCAAATGGAAAAGGTACACTACAAATATAATTTTTGATCTAAATGAGCTTTGCACGGATTTTTAATATAATAAAATATAGCACTTAATAAGAGTTCACTTAAGTGTTCTTTGTGAAAGGGCTAGGGGAAGTACTACCGCCATAACTATTTCTGCCGCCAAGCAGCTTTGCTGTGTTTCCGTTTGAAGGGTATGGTTGACGGTGAAATTACAAGCAGATGAGGGGTGGATGATTAATATCAGGTGGGTCATATGCTTGTTCCATCTCCACTTAACATTAGGTGAGCCATACGCTTGTTCCATTTCCACTTAACATCAGGTGGGCCATATGCTTGTTCCATCTCGGTGAGCCATATGCTGGTTCCATCTCCACTTAACATTAGGTGAGCCATATGCTTGTTCCATCTCCACTTAACATCAGGTGGGCCATATGCTTGTTCCATCTCCACTTAACATAAGGTGGGCCATATGCTTGTTCCATCTCCACTTAAAATCAGGTGGGTCATATGCTTGTTCCATCTCCACGTAACATCAGGTGGGCCATATGCTTGTTCCATTTCCACTTAACATCAGGTGAGCCATATGCTTGTTCCATCTCCACTTAACATCAGGTGAGCCATATGCTTGTTCCATCTCCACTTAACATCAGGTGAGCCATATGCTTATTCTATCTCCACTTAACATCAGGTGGGTCATATGCTTGTACCATCTCCACGTAAAAAAATAATAGTATAGATTTCTATCAGTGAAAATTTTTTTCGAATTATTTTAGTCGTTTCTGAGATTATCCCCAACACAGATAAAAACAACAACTTTTACCTCCTTACAATATCAGTAAGTATACATACAATCTTATTAACAACAAACTTGTTGAAGTTTGTTGTATTGTTGAAACTTGTTGAAGTTTGTTGTATTCGTAAGTATAGATTCACAGCAAAGAAAGCAAATTAAAAATACAAATCACACTAATACTATAAATGTGGAAGTTTGGGTGCTTGTTTGTTTATTTATTTGTTTGTTTGCTACTCAATCACGTCGATCGTTACTAATTGTCGCAAGTTTCTAGCGCACTAAATTAAAAAGTTATTGTAAAAAATGCTACCCTAGTTTATTAAAGTAGGCCTCGCGTGTACTCTAGTGTTAATGCTTCGACTTGAATTGTATATAGCCAGCGACTATCATAGCGGTAGTCAATTTAAAAACTGACATTGGTATCTAAAATGCTCGCAAACATCTAGAAGCTTGATAAAAGTCGTCTTTCATTATTTCTTTTCATTCCAGATGTCTAAAAAGATAAAGAAGCTGGAGAAGGAGTCCCTCTCGTGGAAGCAGCGCTGGGAGAGCTCCCAGAGCGCGCTGCTGGACATGTGTGGCGAGCGGCAGACGTCCGACGCGCGCCTCCTCGCCATACAACGACAGCTGGCGCATATGCAGAGTCTGTGCCGGACTCTACAGGTAACACTCGCATACATGGACTCCCTCTCGTGGAAGCAGCGTTGGGAGAGCTCCCAGAGTGCACATATGCAGTTTCGAACTGCTTGAGTTTAATGGCAATGCGTGCTGAGCCTAAAAGAGAGTTGTATAATTGCAGGCGGAGCGCACAGTCCTCCTCAGCACCCTGAAGGATAACAACATAGAGCGTCCCCCGCTCCCCGCGACGGCGCCCGCCGCCGCCGCGCCCCCGCCGGAGCCCACGCCGCCCCCTCACTCCGCTTCTGATGCTAAGGTAACCTAAACGTCACTCAAAAGTTAAGTCATATGTCTCTATACTAAACCTGCCTCAGTCTAATCCATCTCGTAAACTGCCACTAATATGTTTTATTTTTCTATACTTTTGATGCTATACTTAATAACCTATACCTGAGGAAAATTGAATGACAAGTATTTAATTATTGTATTCATGTGTTAATATTATCTTTAACTTGAATGCCAGATTAACCCATACTACAAATAAATATTACATTTATGTTATCAACTAACCCGAAAAATTACTGATATTTTAATTTTGATGTGAGCTCAACAACAACATTCTTTTGTAATTAATAAATTATTAATAAAATACTAAATACTAATGTGTCAGTGTAAGACATACCTATTTCTTATGATACTAAAATCAACAAAGTTAACAGAATTCATGTGTTGCTTAGTGTAAAATTAATCTATTAGGTTGGGGAAAAAGTTTCTTCGCATTTTTTAAGAAAATTCAAAACATTTTTTTATATAGTTTATTTACATTTAACTAAAGTATGTAGGTACAATTTGTTCGATAACTTTTTGCTATCTTGTAGGTAGGGACATGATCCCATTGCTATAGAAATTTTGGGGCTTCTGATCAAAATACCGCGACAAGTGGTTTTGGCAGTCTTCTCGTGATGTTAACCTAACACTGCCTAAAGAATTCTGAAGAGACCGAAACAGGTGAAAATCTAAAGGTGCAAGGTCAGGACTATACGGGGGATGCATTAACACCTCCAAACTCTCTTAATTTTTGCTGAGTGGCTAAAAATGTGTGAGGTCTAGCGTTATCATGATGGAAAACCACACTCCTTCTGTTGATTAATTCCGGCCGCTTTCTCTCAACTTCTTGCTTTAATCTCATCAGTTGTTCGCAGTAGAGTTCAGAATCGATGGTCTTGCCTGGTGGTAACAGCTCATAATTAATAATGCCCTTCCAATCCCACCACACACACATCATCACCTTGTTGCGAGTTAACCCGGGTTTCGCCACAGTCTGTGAAGCCTGACCGGCCTTTGACCACGACCTTTTTCGCACGTTCTTGTCGTACGTGATCCACTTTTCATCACCAGTTATCAGCTTCTTCAAAAATGTTTCGATTTCATTACGTCGTAATAAAGAATCACAAATGAGTACAGAGTACACAGTAACAAATGGTTCATCAGGTTTCTTTCAGTGAGCTCGTGGGGTACCCAAATATCGAGCTTTTTTGTGTACCCAGTTTTTTCAAATGCGCCAAAACTGTTTTGTGGTCAATTCCCAGTTCTTCAGCTACGTCGTAACTACTGATATGCCGATCTTGCTCCACTTTTTCAAAAATGGCATCAATTTTATCCGTAATAGGGCGACCAGAGCGACGTGCATCTTTGACATCGAAATTTCTGGATTGAAAATGCTTAAACCAAATTTGTGCTACCCTCATAGATACTGCACTAGGTCCATAAACATCGCAAATTTTTTTCGCGGCTTGCGTTGCATTTTTACCTTTTTTGTAGTCAAATTTTAAAATGTATCGAATTTCTTTATTAGATTCACTCATCTTTACAGTACGAGAAACAAATAAAAATCACACATTTTCCTAATTTGAGTTTGGAATTATCTTCTTTAAAATTTAAACTTTGAATGATACCAAAACCAGCCAGATACAAATAGTATAGCCACAGAGATTTTATTACAAGTTCATACATACTATAATGCGAAAAGACTTTTTCCCCAACCTATTATATTAACCATAATTTTGAATAACCATAATTTATTTTAAATACTAATCTACAATCAAAACAAAGAAATAATTGAAATCATATCTATAGGTGGATGCGATGGCCGTAAACTGCGCTCAACTGAGACAAAGCCTCGCCCACCTACAGAGTCAACTAAACGTACTGACAACACAACAAACCCAACAAGAAGAACCGGTCCAGGTAGAGAAACCTAAGAAAAACAAAAACAAAAAGAACAAAGCCAAAAAAGCCGCTGTAGAAGTCAAAGATGCAAATGAAAATGAATCTAACGCTAATGACGATAAGGTAGGCAATAACGAAGCTACTGCACAGACTGAAGAAATTACAAACGCAGAAGTGGCAAGTGTTGACTTAGCGGTGGAAAGAGTAGATGAGAAGGTTCTAGAAAGTCTTATGCAAGCAATTAACATTGCTAACGTAAATCTATGCGATTTGGAAGTGGTCGGTGACAGCAATATGTCCATTGAAGAGGTTTTAGACGGAGAAGCCAGAGTCGTAGAAGTAACTGACCATTCCGAATCTAAAGCGACTGAAAACGGTGTAGATGGACCTAACACTGAAACAACGTTGCAAGAAGAGATTCCAGATAGCCCTAAAAATGCAGAATCTCCTAAAAAGTCACCCACCTGTTCTAAAAAGAATGATTCGCCTAAGAAGGTAGTGGAAACAGACACAAATGACACAACCAAAATACCAGAAACCTCAAATTTACAAGAAACTAAAGTCACTGAGCCTATTTCAACTGACGATGTTGAGACGGAAGCACAACTAACAGTATAATGCCCTAATTTACCAATCAATAAACTTAGGTGAACACATATGTCAAGATGTCAGTTTTCTATGAAAATTGTATGTTGAAGTTATAAAAAAAAGTTTACTTTGACCATAGACATAGAGCATGGATTGAGCAATGAATTTATCTTGTTCAAATTGAAAATGGTTTTCTTAATATTGTGTTGCTCACTTAAATAGGGAACATGATAGTTGCTGATGAAATAAATAATATCAGAAAATATAATATTCTCTAGAAAGAGATGGCAACTGTGTGGTCAATAGCTGTCTCTTTCACTTGCAATGAAGGTTCTCGAGTGGAGACCACCAGTTCTAGATGGAAATACGACCTGATAATGGTTGCGGGGAGCCGTTGGGTGCCCTAGGTCGGACGCTCTGGAAATCTTGTGAGGCCTGTGTTCAACAGTGGACGTCTTATGGCTGATATGATGTTATCCATTCTCTATGTCTATGATTTCGACTAATTAATGATAATAAACGTTAGAACTAAACTTAGCCCGGCTTGCACAACGATCCCTAAACGTATTTAGCGATTAAACATGTTTAACTTTGACACATTTGTATTTCGTGATAACTCCTTGAATCATATTTAGCCACTAAATACATTTAGGCATCGTTGTGTAAATCGCCCTTAGAGTCAGCAAATATTAAACCCACACTCAATAAATTTTACAGATTTTTTATTGGTGTCGTAAAATGCCGAGTCTCTAATATATCTTGAGTGTAGTTTTAGAATACGGTACCCTTATTACGTAAGCAAGTTGCTGTCGGCCGCCGGTCGTTCGGCAATGCCGTCCCTTTCACACGAGTAGTTGAGTTCCTTGTTAAAAGACTCGCCCGGGGAAGTACTATCACCATACACCATGATGACCTCCGTGGCGCAGCGAGCGAAGAGCCGGCTACGAAGCCGGAGGTTGCGGGTTCGATTCCCGACGCGGAAAATGTTTGCATGATCACCGGGTTCCGGTATTTTTCTATATATTATAAGTATCTATTTACAAAAAAAAATTATAAGTATTCTATAAGTTATCTGGTTCCCATAGTTCAAGCTTTGCTTAGTTCGGGGCTAGTGTAGGCTGTGTGAAATATCCAGCATTATTTATTTTATTTATGTGTACCTATTTCTGCCGCAAGGAGCATTGTTGTGTTTCGGTTTGAAGGGTATGGCTGCCGGTGTGAAGTTACAGGCACATGAGGCTTTACACCTGTATGTCTCAAATTGATGGACTCAGGGCACGTTTCTAAGGTGCATGTCCTACGAGGCAATACTTTGTTATAGGCGATGGTTATCACTTAACATCAGGTGGGCCAGTTTGCTAAAAAAACCCTATAGAGCGTATCTCAAGTCTGTAAGGGACGGTCGGACGACCGGCCGGCGACAGTAACTGGCTTACGTCATAAGGGTACAGTTGTAAAAGGGTTGATGCAGTTGGGCATTGTGTAAAGTTATTATAAAATTGTAAATAATTATTTTAGTTTTTGTTTTGTTGTGATGATCCTTCGCATACGAATATTAATTATGTTTTTTTAATTTTTGAATCTTTCTGATGTCTTTAGTAGTTTTTAGTCAAACCTGTATTATTTTGTTATGAATATGTTTCTGACTGTACTTATGCACTTACCAAGTTATCTTTAAAATTTTTATTTAAATTTTTGTACTTTGTATTTAATATGATAATATTCTAACATTTTTATAAATACGGGATATATCACATTTTATCGTTGTTTCGACCGATATTCTGTAAAAATGATGACCTTTCCAAGTGTGCAAACAATGTATCGTTTTTTTACTAACCTGTGTTATCCCACTGCTGGTCTCCTCATCTCCCCTCCATCACGGTCCACAGCCAAATCTGACCAATCTCGCTTGAATGCATCCAGGTGGTCCAATGTATCTTTATGAAATAAAAATATTTTGATTGATTGAATGTATTTTATATTATTTTATTTATGGAAGCGTCATGAAAATTTTAGTATTTGAAAGCGAATTTTCGATATTTTCTAACTAAAAAATGGTAAATTGACTTGATTTATTAGAAGGTTAAAGTGCATTTTAAAATTAAGCCCACATTTTTACTGTTGACCGAGTATTCTGTTACTAATATTATAAAAAAAATAAAGATTGTTGTTTGTAAGTGTATATGATTGATGACGCCCGGACGGGTTTTTATCAAAAATATAGCCTTTGGCACTCAGGAATAGTGTAGCTATTAATCAGAGAAAGAATTTTCAGAATTGGTTCAGTTGTTTCTGAGATTACCCGCTACAAACATACAAATAACAAACTTTACCTGTTTATAATATTGTTATAATATAGATTAGCTGTTAAACAAGGCATGCCAGATTTATTTAAATGGTACTTTTTGGATTTTAAAACGGATAACTTATAAATCTAAGTGTGTTTTACAATATATATTTTACTTGGAGATCTATACATTAAAAATACAAATATATATGTATATATGAATTAAAATAATATATATAATGAAATATATATGTGAAAGCTTTACAAGCTTATTGCACGCCCCTAAGTGGGGTAGAGTATAGTGAAACCAATTTAAATTAAATGTTACATCTTTCTTTATACCCTATATTCTGGCAATAAATGATCAATATAATGTTCAGTTTCATAACACAAATTACGTATTCTATGCGAAGGTAACTTTAATTTTGATCATGTTAAGTTAATCGTTAGGTAAACTAAGTCAGCCAATCAGACGCGATAAAAATCACGTTATTGTCAATTAACCAAAATCTGTCAAATACCTGTTCCCAGTACGCAGGCGCAGATATCCTACTAGGGGTTAGTCAGAGGCAAGTCCAAATATAAGAGTTGTTTCATATCCTCTTTTTGCATTGTTAACATTTTCTAAATGGGTGCTTTGCTTAAACTTTTTTAAATCAATATTATGTATGTTTTCTAAAATTATAAGATGGAACGCATGTACAAAATGAGTATTAGAAGCCATTATTATTTAATAATTATTAAAATTAATTGTTTAGTATCTCAAAACGATTAATAGAAGTCTAAAAGAGGTATTACACTAGTTATTTAGGGGCCTAAATATCAGAGTCTAAATATCGTGTGGTTTGTTACTCCTATAATTTGGGATCCTAACTCCCTTTCTTTTATCAAACCATCCAGATTTAGGGCTAGGGTCCCTAAATATCGCGTATTGTAACGTCTTTTAAATGATTGGAAGAAAAATTTAGGATTTATACAGCGCCTAGTGGCTATTTGCACAAGCCGGAGGAGGTATAGGAGTACAAGCCTACTCAATCTAAAATACTGTCGCAGGCACTCATCATCATGGGTCTTCAATATTGCGACCATTGTTGTTTGGGAAGTGTGGGTAAGGGTGGGACTTGTGTGCTCCTGTGCTTTATCCTGGTTTCAACATCAGAGACGATCTCTGAGTCACGGAGTGGTGCCCGGAGTGCCATCCTGGCTTGCAGTAGTCTGGTCTCACAGACATTACGTAACAACAAACAAATTAATGTTTTTATTTCAATAACTTGTGTTTACAATAGCTTAACTAGTAGTTGAAACCTCCTTTTAAGTAAATAATATCCTATTATGAGAATTCGCTCTTCTGTAATATAAATTTTTTATCATAAAAAAATTGGCGGCGTGGCCGATGACTTGACCTACGATGGTTTTCTTAAGTGGCTTGTTGCTCCTACATTCTTCCCCCCGCCATAGACTGACAAATAATTATATTCTTATTACTGACCTTTACTGGCTTTCTACTTTTAGAGAAAAAATATAAGTGAGATAATAATGAACAGTTGATCCTGACCACTCACTGGGTCATTAATGACTGTACTGACGTAAAAGTTTTGAAGAAAATTGAGCTGAACTGAATCACTCTTTCATTATAACTGTGCTGTAACAACACTAGCGGGTGGGTTGTGGCATTATTATTACACAATTTGACTGTTTATAAACGTTAATAATATGAATGAAATGATTAGTCGGAGTTTAGCGCAGACTAGGATGGTAACGCATGAGTTTAGTGTAACATGCCATCAGGATTAATCAAGTAAACGTGAAAGGCAACTTTAACTTGTAATCTTTATTAGTACTAGTATAATGATCTGGGTTTGTATATACTTTTCTAGGAGTTCATCAACATGGCATCATGGCATCATGTAAGATAGCAGCGTTTCTAACGGCTGACTTTTCAACCTTAGGGTACTATTTTCACGAAAACGGGTCATATACCATGATTAGTGAGTTTTTATTCTATCTGTCTCTAATATCTAAGGCAAGAGCAGAGATAGATAGAATATAGGGTTTGACCTTAAAAGCGCTTTTAATTACACCGCGAGCGTGTGGTAGAAGTATAAAAGGTTTTACAATTTTCGGTCAGACTAATGGTACTTTAGGTATATTTTAAATTGTATTATGGTACTTTTTCACCATCTCTGGGAACTATAAACTTATTGACAAAATTGAAGAAAATGACAAAATCAAATAGATTTAAGAATTTATTGCCTTTTATATTCTAGCCTGTATTTATTTTTTGTATTATTTCTGTTTGTGTGGGAATTCAATAAAAAAGTTATCTATCTATCTATATCGACGCAATGAGGAAGGCATATCTTTTAGATGAATTGGAAGCAAGGCATTTGAATAAATTTGAGAATTTTATGGATTAAAAAATAGACATGTGCTCTGAAACTGGAATAAAATATGAAATAGTTGCGACCCCATTGGATGTATGTGGTTGTGAATTGAAATTATCCAGAGATTGTGAAAGGTCAATTTATGAGACGGAAGGTGCAGTGTATTGGGTTGATGTTTGTGTATTATTATGTTTCGTACAAAAGTGTTTGTTGAATAAAACTAGATTTCACAAAAAACTTGTTTTTTTCTTAATATTTCAAATCAATGATGTACGATGGGTGGAAGCAGTTTCTGATGAAAACAGGTTGAAGTGTGGGGTCAGACAAGGTGGATTGACATCCCCCAGATTTTTCAACATATATATCAACGGACTTGTCGAGGAACTCAGCAATACCGGAGTCGGCTGTTCCATAGATGGTAGTTAACAACATCAGCTACGCTGACGATATGGTGTTGCTGGGTGGCTCGATAAGTGCCGTCAGAAAACTCCTTCAGCAGTGTGAAGCATACGCCGAGGCTCATGGGCTCCGGTACAACGTGAATAAAAGTGAACTGCTGGTATTCCAATCGCGGGATCACAAGATCACCGATGTACCACCCGTCTTTGTTGACGGTGTCGCCTTACCCAGAGTTTCACGTTACAAGTACCTAGGCCACGGGGTTACGGAGGACCTCACGGACAATGAGGACATTGAGAGGGAGCGCCGGCCGTTGGCTGTCCGAAGCAATATGTTGGCTCGTAGATTTGCACGGTACACGGGAGCAGTAAAGGTTTTACACATGCAGTCTATGGACCAACTATACGCAGAAGACAATCAATTCCCTACGCGTCCAGTACAATAACGCGTTTAGGATGGGGCTGCCGAGGTACTGCAGTGCATCAGGCATGTACCTATGCAGATGCTCACACGGATGGTTTTCATGGCATTCCACGCAAGAGAGCCGCCTCGATGCTGTGCCGTGCCCGCGGCAGCAGTAACACTATCCTACGCGTTTTGTCTGATAAAGCTGACTACTCAATATTGTGGCACCTAGTTCAGCTACATGTTATAAAATAAGTATTCAGTTTTTATTTCTTCATATATATTTTTATCATTATTTGACGTGTTTTTAATTTATTTTATTTTGATTTTAAATTTGATTTGTAATTTGTTTTGATGTAAATTTATTTGTCCTTTATGGTTATTTATATTATATTTACTAGTAGTAGTTACTACTAGTAACTGTACTAACATAGATATAAACAAATGTAGTACTAACCATATATGGACATAATACTTACGTCCGAAATAAATGTTATTGAATGGAATTGAATAAACCTTAGCCTAGTGAATGATGACATATTAGGTTGGGGAAAAAGTTTCTTCGCATTTTTAAGAAAATTCAAACCATTTTTTAATATAGTTTATTTACATTTAACTAAAGTATGTAGGTACCATTTTGTTCGATAACTTTTTGCCATCTTGTAGGTAGGGACATGATCCCATTGCTATAGAAATTTTGGGGCTTCTGATCAAAATACCGCGACAAGTGGTTTTGGCAGTCCTCTCGTGATGTTAACCTGACGAAACAGGTGGAAATCTGAAGGTGCAAGGTTAGGACTATACGGCGGGTGCATTAACACCTCCCAGCCAAACTCTCTTAATTTTTGCTGAGTGGCTAAAGATGTGTGAGGTCTAGCGTTATCATGATGAAAAACCACACCCCTTCTGTTGGTTAATTCCGGCCGCTTTCTCTTTCGCTTGCTTTAATCTCATCAGTTGTTCGCAGTAGAGTTCAGAATCGATGGTCCTGCCTGGTGGTAACAGCTCATAATGAATAATGCCCTTCCAATCCCACCACACACACATCATCACCTTGTTGCGAGTTAACCCGGGTTTCGCCACAGTCTGTGAAGCCTGACCGGCCTTTGACCACGACCTTTTTCGCACGTTCTTGTCGTACGTGATCCACTTTTCATCAGCTTCTTCAAAAATGGTTCGGTTTCATAACGTCGTAATAAAGAATCACAAATGATTACACGGTTCATTAGGTTTCTTTGAGTGAGCTCGTGGGGTACCCAAATATCGAGCTTTTTTGTGTACCCAGTTTTTTTCAAATGCGCCAAAACTGTTTTGTGGTCAATTCCCAGTTCTTCAGCTACGTCGTAACTACTGATATGCCGATCTTGCTCCACTTTTTCAAAAATGGCATCAATTTTATTCGTAATAGGGCGACCAGAGCGACGTGCATCTTTGACATCAAAATTTCCGGATTGAAAACGCTTAAACCAAATTTGTGCTACTCTCACAGACACTGCACTAGGTCCATAAACATCGCAAATTTATTTTCGCGGCTTGCGTTGTATCTTTACCTTTTTTGTAGTCAAATTTTAAAATGTATCGAATTTCTTCATTAGATTCACTCATCTTTACAGTACGAAAAACAAATAAAATTCACACATTTTCCTAATCTAAATTTGGAATTATCTTCTTTAAAATTTAAACTTTGAATGATACCAAAATCAGCCAGATACAAATAGTATAGCCAAAGATATTTTATTACAAGTTCATACATACTATACTCGTAATGCGAAAAGACTTTCCCCAACCTATTAATAGACCCATTTCAATTGAATAGAAAAGTATTACACACTAGATGGATACTTTTTAGGTTAATGGACTCTTCTTCCTGCCCTTTTCCCACATTACGTGGGGTCGGCACAACATGTTTTTTTCTTCCATAATTCCATCAGCCGTCATCTCCGTTGTCACTTCTTTCTTACCTATATCATTACATACACCCCCATACACACAGTCATGTGATTTCACTGACGGGCAAAGTCCTCCCATCCCTTTTTTCATTCTATTATTTTATTTTATTTTATTTTTTGAATTTTTGGAAAACTTACAGTTAGGTTACAGAAAAGGTATTTGAATAGGAAATAAACAACAGTAAATGCTACTTATTACAAGAAGGCCAATTAAAAGTTTCCGCAAGTAAGGTAGAAGATGTATAGGCAATATATAAACAGATAAGATAGACGACACTTAAATTGAGAGGAAAAAAAAATTATACATAGGAAATATAGATACACACACACACACACACACATACGCGACATCGGATAAGTGCTTAATCTATATATTAAAATAAATGTCACTAAGTAAGCGTTTAAGCTTACTAGTTTTTGTGTTAAACAGATCAATATCTTTATTTGCCTTAGCCAATGAATTATAGGAGTTACAAGCTCTCACTATAAAATAATTTTGCCTATAATTATTTATTAATTATTTTCCTTATATTATTTTCTATGCGATCTTTAGATTCTACTGGCCAAAAGGACCGCGACCACATGAGCTGGCGCGACGAACTTGACGCCATTTTGGTATTCTGGTCAGCGGAAAAAGTCACTGGCTCAAATAAAAACAAATAAGCGAGTTTTCAGTGACAAAACTAATTAGAGAAATCCATTTTTTCTTAATTCGACTTAATTGGTTTCTTTTCTTCAAATCGTCAACTTTCTGTCTTTTATGCTGATGTTTTTAGGCCTTAGGTAATTAGTGTAATTGTCTGTTGCAAATAAAGAAGTGTTTCTCGGCAGGTACTATTACATTACAGAAAATTGGATTGTGCTAAGCTAAACTCATTTTAATTTTGTTTTGCGGAAAGTGTAGTATTTTTGGGGCTATAAAACAGCGATTTATACCCGGTATTGAGGTGGTACTGTTTTTTATTTTTTATCTTACTACTGTTTTTTCTTACTTAATAAGACTACAAAGTGTGAATAGGTGTCACGCTGGTCGACCTTGAGCATTTTTATGAAGCTCATAGTGAAAGACCACGTTTCTGTTCCATCACTGATCAAAAACTTGACACTGAGGTGTTTTGGATGAGAAGACTTCACGAAGTTTTCGGGAAACTTCGCAATTTCTCACCGACACAGAATTTGACTCGCTGGCTTCATAGCCGCATTGAGGCATTGCACTCGTTACCTAACTGTTAAGTGCTAGTTATCGATTTGGGAAACAAATCATTTTTTATCACAATTACATAAAGTCCGCGAGTTTGGCGATAACATTCGCACAATCTGCTAATTCTCGTTGTGCGAGAGTTGACGTGCCTTGAGAGTCTCAAGGCCCGTTGAGATGGTCTAAGAGTTAATGAACCCTTTTCAAAATTATCAAATCGTTTTTAGTGTTCCGGACTAAAATGGTAAAAACGGAACCCTTATTTTTGTACAACTTTGAACGACTTGTACAAGTTTTTATTTAGATTTGTCTTGACCTGTCTGTGTGTCTGTAATCAAATTTTGCAAGTTAAATTTTACCAACTTTACGGTTTCCAATTGAACTGAAATTTTTCATGCATATCAACGAGGGGCGTTCAATGTATTCTCGGTATCGGGGTAATATACTAATGATGAGGGTAATTAAATTATCTCATTAGCTTATGACACTCATTGAAGGTATAAATACAAAATTTTATTTGATTGTCGCCATTAGTATTCAAAATATCATTTCGGAAAGGCAACTAAGATGACTGATACGACAATGTTGAAAAAAATCGAGCATCGCGCTGTGATAAAATTCCTCACTAAACAAGGAAAGACTCAAAAAGTAATTCACGAAGAAACGATGGCTGTTTACCAAGATTCTGCTCCTTCATTATCTACAATTCAGAAGTGGTCAAGTGAAATTAAACGGGGTAGAGAGAGTATTGAAGACGACCCTCGTGCCGGTGGGCCGGTTAGTGCCACTGCTGAAGAAAACGTAAAAATTGTTGAGAAACTTATACTCGAAGATGTCCGTGTGAGAGTGAAAATATTAGCAAAAAGAACCAAGCTATCCGTGGCTACCATTCACACTATCCTTCATGACCATCTGAATTTGTCAAAGGTCAGTGCAAGATGGGTGCGCGAATGCTCACAGTGCTTCAGAAACAAGTACGAGTTGATTGTTGCAAGGAGTTTTTTGGAGCTCTGTGGTGAAAATCCGCAAACTATTTATGATCGGATTGTTACTGGTGATGAAACGTGGGTTTATTACTATGATCCTGAGAGCAAGCAGGAGTCTATGCAGTGGCATAAAAAAGAAACAGCCCCACCGAAGAAGTTCAAAGTCAGCCCATCCGCCGGAAAGCTCATGGCCACAGTTTTTTGGGATTCCAAGGGAATCTTATTAATTGAGTACACAAAAAAATGTGAGAGTATTACTGGTGCAACTTACGCTAACACCCTGCGCAATTTAAAGGAGGCAATAAAAGAAAAAAGACGGGGAAAATTGACCGCAGGTGTATTGCTTCTGCACGACAACGCGCCTGTTCCCAAGGCGCGCATTGCCAATGCTACTGTGCGGGATTGCGGATTTGAAGAAATCAATCATCCACCCTACAGCCCGGACCTAGCCCCTAGTGATTACTTTCTGTTCCCAAATCTCAAAAAAGAACTTCGAGGCAAGCATTTTTCCGACGATGAAGAGTAGGCAGCAAGTAACGATCATTTTTCAGACCAGGAAGAAACATATTTTTTGGAGGGAATTGAAAAGTTATTTTCCAGGACAAATAGGTGTGTTCAGATCCTAGGGGACTACATTGAAAAGTAAATTTTATTCTGAATTTTCTGCTTATTCTTTCATGCCTATACCGAGAATACATTGAACTCCCATCGTATATCGGATGACAATGCAATATTAGGCAGAAGTGGTTTTTCTCTAGCTCATGTTCTCTCTGTCTTAAATCGCGAAGAGTGGAAAAAGGGAGGATTTTGACAAGCATTGGGCAACCTGAATAAAATTACATCCTTAAGCGTGGCCTAATAATCTCTATTTCTGATACTTTAAGCATTAAATTAGACACTTAACCTTTTTCATTTTGCGCAATTTGTCGCAATTTTACAGATGGACTTTGCAAATCATAAAAATACTACGCGCCTTACAGTCAGTAGTCGCATATGATGTGATCTGACCACCGCGCGCACTCATTGGTCAAATCAAATAGCGGTTGCTTCTCCGGTTTCCTGTTACACATTTTTGTCCCTTTTGGCAAAATCACTCCCACAAACCAAGAGGAAAGATGTTACACATCAAAATTACTTTCTGAAACGTGCTGAAACTGGACCATCTTTTACAATAAAAAGTAACTTTTGCCGAAATGAATACCTTTTTGGTCACGTTTGTAACTCTACAATTTTCCAATCACTGAGTTTTGAACCTTATAGCTTCGAAAATAAGAGTGATAAGAACAGTACGATTGATGATGTGGTAACCGTCACGGTAGGATGATTGCGTGATAGGACGGTTGGTCACTCTTTATGAAACAGATGTCTTGTAAGATCTTGAAACTTTGCTGTTGTGCTTTCATTAGACGACCTTAACCCTTGAGATGGTAATAATTGGTTGATCAACCAACGAATCTATCCTCTACAATGGAAAGATCCATTGGTTCCATACGTATATCTATACTAATTATTATTTAAAGTTCGAAAGTAACTTTCCGTCTATTAGTCCGGCTGGACTAATTTCGATGAAATTTGGGGTGCAGATAGATTATGACCTGGATTGAGACAGACTACTTTTTATGACAAAACACGCGTGTGAAGTAGCGGGTGTAATCTTGTACTGTATAAAAAACAAATTAAGATTCAAAAAAACAGTAGGTATCTACGTGATATAAAAAACTCGTTGGCGTAATCGTTCATAGTTTTCGTGGTGTTTCTTTCAGTTTTTTCGTGTTTCACCTTGCGTTAAAATGGAGCATGCCTAGAAAAAGCCTTAAGCAGTTGCACAATCTTTGAATAAAGCTAGAAATAATGACTAGAAGACCAAACTAAGAGCTCTTGATTCGTAAACAAGCTGAAAGGCTTTATATTTATTTACAATTTGAGAAAATTATTTGCGTTATTAGGTATTTTTTTTTATATATTACTTTTTTTTAAACTGGATCTTCGTTTTACTACGATCTCACCTGATGGTAAGCGATGATGTGGTCTAAGATAAAGCATGAAGATCTAGAAGACACCTATTTACTCTTACCATAGAGAGGTCCGGATTGTATTCTGGAGGCGGAACAAGCATATGGCCCACCTAATGTTAGGTGGTAACCATCGCCTATGACAAAGTTATCCTCATAGGTCACGCACCTTAGAAACGTGCCCTACAATGCACTGCCCTACGTCCATCAACTTGAGGCAGACAGGTATAAAGCCTCATGTGCCTGTAATTTCACCGGCAACCATACCCTTCAAACCGAAACACATCAATGCTGCTTGGCTGCAGAAATAAGTATGTGGTAGTACTTCCCCGAGCGAGCCCTTTCACAAGGAACTCTGCTACTCTTGAAAGTAAGCGCATCATTTGAGAACGGCTGCACAAATTTGGCATTTTTTAAAAGTTTTGTTATAGTCCGAATAAGGTTTTAAAGGAAATAAAAATTTCCAGGAAATTGCTGGAAAAACTGAACATGCTTTTTTATGGGGTTTTTGTATGAACTTTAAGACCATTATATTTTATTATGAAATCTGTGTGAAGCCGGGGCGAGTCAACTAGTCTACAACTAGTGGTTCGCCCCGAACTGAGATCTCACGAGTCTCCCATAAAAACAAAAAAAATATATTTGTAATCTTTGCATAACCATCTAATTTGGCCTACAGTTTCATTCAAATTACAAGTAACGGGAGTTCATGTAAATTAGTTTTTTTGTTGGGGTACAAATTAGAGATAATCTGGATTTCAGACTTTTCCCTATATTTCACTAAGTTACACGCATACCAAATTTCAGCACTGTAGGGTAACTGGTGTAAACGCTATTAAAAATTTTAAAATTATTTCGGATTGACCATAACGGGCGGATACATTTTCGACACGGATTCAAAGGTTGATAGTTTACAAAATAGCGTTCTCTAGTACTGTCGGACGGATCCCATAGCTTTCCGAAGTTCAAGCACACAGTGGTCCGGGTAATGAGCACGCACAAAATATACACAAATGTCAAGGTCTGACAATACGTGCTATTTGTACTTTCCCTAGTCGAAGTTTAAGTTATGTTTGATTTTAATGATTTTAATTCGACGACCTCCATGGCGCAGTGGGTGAATAGCCGGCTGAGACGCAGGAGGTAGCGGGCGACGACATTTTAAATCTACTAATTAGGGCTCTTTATATATCTCCATCACACTAATATTATAAATGTGAAAGTTTGGAGGATTGTTTATTTTTTGTTTGTTACTCAATCACGTCGTAATGGCTGATTTGATTTCGATGAAATTTGGTGTGTTGATAGATTATGGCCTGTATTCAAACATAGGCTACTTTTCATTGACAAAACACGCATGCGAAGCCGCTGGCGGAAGCTAGTTTTGAATATTTCTCGATTGTAAGAGAAGAAAGAAAACGAAGCAAGATTTCGTTTACTCTTTCGTAGTATTTACATGAATAAGGTGTCAACCTACTGAGTATCGAACTCGCAACCTTTATGATAAGAATCGAGTGCCAACTATCGATATCCTGCTTATTGGATATCGATAATCGGCACTCGATTCTTACAGGGGTATATTTAGGTAGCTTGTATCAATCGATCTGAAATTACTTTTCAAAAGTAATTAAGTTTTTGAGGTTACCAATAATTATAAAAATTAAACAAAGGTTTATGTGATGTGTCCTTGAATTGTAAATATTTTTGTCTGATATGGTCAAAGACATTGACATAATTTTATCGAAAGCTCTGTGAAAGGTACCTACTAAGGTAGGTAACGACCAGTTCAAAACAATCGATCGTCAAGGTTTAAACTGTCTCTGTTCTTCTAGGTGTTTTACAATAAATCCCGTACACTTAGCCCGGCTTGCTTAACCCTAAGCGTATTTAGTGACTAACTATTTGTATGATTTGACAACTCTATTTTAGCCGCTAAATACATCGCTTAGGCATCGTTGCAACTAGCGCTTATTGCCTATTTCATGATCTATCTAGTAGTTTAATTGACGGATAAAACAAATCTCTCTTTAGATTAGATAATTCTTTATTGCACACCCTAAAACAAATACAAATAACAACGTAAATCTATGGATATAATTGGCGGTCTTATCGCTAAACAGCGATCTCTACCAGACAACCTTTGGATGGAATCGACTGTGTGGACATTACCAGAGGGCTTAGCCAAGTTACAGTCGATTAGCGATGACGCTAGTCGATACATCCGAAAATGTATGGGATTTGACACATGCTATAGAAATACTACGTCATTCAGCGACAACAAATGTATGTAGAAATCGAATAGTTTCGTGGCGAATGCAATTTGGCTACGGGCCCTGGGGTGTAATGATGTACCTAACATACTATATGTACATACATACTAATGATTAAAAAGAATACATAAATGAATTAACCTAAATATAACTAGGTACTCATAACGATTGACATATATATTTTTTTGCCTGAGATACAGGTCCTCCTAGTTCAGGCAATGTATAAAGTGTTACCTATATGTAGATACTAATCCGTAATGTTAATCTCAGCAATATGAAAAATGAATAAAGATTTTTATTTTTTTTTATTTTATATAGATATATATATATTTCAATAACCTATACTGTCCCACTGCTAGGCAAAGGTCTCCCCCATTTCCTTCCATTCGTTTCGTTCTCCAGTAATCTCCTGCCAGTCAGTACATATATATACTTAAACTTATTTAAGAAACACATTAATTAATAATAAATACATAGATATTTAGTGACAAATACTCAGATAGTATTCTCTCAGCGCGTTCCATAATCGGTCAGCCTGCACTGTCAAAGTAGTAGGAGTGTACAAGTGTGAGTTGGAGTGTGTCACATGAACGCAAGGATCGAGGATTGGATTGATGGAGGAAATGGAAGCGTTCTTAAAGATAGGAAGGTGAGGAAGTTTTATAGGTTTTCATGTGAAAACAAAACACGTATATATTTTTTATCCGTTGAATAACGTTATGTAGAGGTGGTGAAATGGGTACTCAGAAAAACAACGTATTCGATGCCCGTACACTTCGCAGTAACGTTTCGTTTTATGATAATTGAGATGTTTTGTTAGTAGGTATACGTACTAAATATCCACATAATGGTATTTTAAAAACGACTTCAAAAAATGGGGTACCCCAGAGAAGTTTGGTCAAGATCTGATGATTTTTCTGATGATCTGGCGAAATTCTTTCCCACATCAACCGATTTCGATGATTATCTCAAGTTAATTTTATTTATGTTCAAAAGTTACTTGTTCAGAATAGAAAACTTTTTATTGAATCACGTAAAAAATCAAGCACGAGTCAGGTTCGCGCACCAAGGGTTCTGAACAATATGTTTTTTAGGTAAGTATGTGATCTATCTACAAATTAACCATTATCGGAATTTTTACTTTACTTGTGCTGTGAGACCTTGCTTGTTCCCTATAAGTTTTGATTTATTTGCGAGCAAAATATGCGGCAAAAATGGCCGTATGTGTTGATTGCTTTGACTTGAAGCTTAATTTTTTACAGATCCAAGGATCCGTAGACCTACGTATTTAATATTAATTTCAACTTAATACCTCCACGCATGAGAAAAAGGGTCTTGCTTGACTAATATTGCATTAACATATTTTCATCCATGAACTAGCTAGAGAAACAGTAAAGAACATCACACGAACAGCCGGATATATTCAAATTATATACCTACCTACTTATTATGTATTACATAATGTATAATGTGGGTATTCGACCGAGTGAAATAATTACTCACTCAGATATGGGTTAAACCCTGACTTATATTGTACATTTAAAACTACCGATTCTAAAACACGCTTTACGACTAAACATGTTCACACCAGCTGCTCGACAATGTCAAATGATAAGTATGTCATGTAAACCTCACTGAAAGCAGGTGATTAAATCCCTACGGCTGAGTCGGGAGTAAAGTTGTACTGAATTTCATTTGATTTGAATTTGGAACCTCGTTTGTATTAAAATTTGAACCAAAGACACCCACACAATAAAAACTTATTCGTAAATCGAACTAACCTCTGCAAAGAATGCACCAACCTAGATTTGGTTTTTATTGTCTTGCAGAAAGTGTGAAAAATACTCTGCACTCAGGATTGTAGTAACTTCCTCACTCCGCTCATGAGTTAACTCTAGAATCCTTCGTTACGTTCGTGATTCAATATAGCGCCCGTGATTTAAGACACTTTATCCCCTCGTATAGTAATCTATTATGATTTTCCGTGGATATTGTGATTTTGTATGAAACATTCCACTGTCTTTCCCTTATAAAGCACCGCGCCGGAAAGTGTTAATAACATAACCTTTTTACGTAGGGGGTTGACGTAGGAGAAAGAAGAGAGAGAGCGAGAATTAAAAACCTTTTAAAATGGTAATTGCTCACAAAATCTGCTGCAATAGCTAAACTAAGTAAATACCACGCTTACCTTGTACAACATAGTTATTTTTATGATAAACGCGTTTCATAAGTTTAATTTGGTACAAACACTATGACAATTTGAGCACAATATTGGTCCAATTCACAACGCACTCGGATTCAATAAGCGCAAAACTTTATTGAATGTGTATAGAGCTGATGATACCGCATATAAAATGCGGTGAGTACCTATAGGTAGTTATTAAAACGTTCTTGAGATGTATCATGTATGTAAGCCTAAAAGGGGGTGCTTAAACAATTTTTCTTTATTTTTCATCCATTCAAACTAATATTATTATTATTATGAGCCACTTCTGTCCCACTGCTGGACAAAGGCCTCCCCCATTCCGACTAAGGTCGCCACTCAGTGGCACCCCGACCCAGCGAGAAGGCGACGCGGTACACCGAGACGGAGGTGGCGGTAGACTATAATATTATAAATACGAAAATAACTCATCTCCCTGTCTGTTTCTTACGTTTTCATGACTAAACGGTGAGACCGATTTCGATGTTTGGTGTTTAGATATAATATATCATGACCTGGATTGAGACATGGCTATACCAACTTTTGATTGAAAACCACGCGTGATGCCGCGGGTAGAAGCTTGCTCCTTATACTTTATTTTAAACAAGAAAATACATAACAAATACAGTAATAGAGGGGCATGTACAAAGGTGACCTCTGAGTTTCTTCCAGTAAACCTATGAGACTAGAAAACTTATATTGAAAATGATGATTGAAAGACAAAGCATGCATCCCTTTGCATTGGAAATTGATGGGGGAGGCGAGCAGAAGTGGACGTCCTATGGCTATGATGATGATGAAAAATCAACATTTGTGTTGTCTGGAAGTGATGGTGCCGGAAGGTCCAAGAAGGTGTTGTCTCAAGACTTTATTAAGAACAAACTGCTGAAAAACATGCTTAAACTTTCTATAATTTTAATGAATTTATGAACATAATAAAACTAGAATGCTCTTCTATTCTCAATAAAAAAACTTAGCAAGTTTTGATTAATATTATATTGATCTTAATTAATATTATATTTTGTACAACAAATTTTAGTTTATATTTTAATTAATATAATGTAACAAACCCGCCCGCGGCTTCGCACGCTTGAAATTTCCCGTTCCCGTGGGAAATTCAGGATAAAAACTATATAAAACGATCTTGTCGAAATGACGCGACACTTCATGTAAATGACTTCACGACAATGAACGACGGTTAAATTATATGGATATTTGTTCAAACAAAAATACTAAAATCGCAATTACAAATGGGGGGTTGGGGTAGGAGGGTGAAAAATACTTTACGACCTATTCTCATACTTACACATTATACAAAAAAAATATCATTAAAATCGGTCCAACCGTTTCGGAGGAGTGCGACCACTAAAACCGTGCATCGAGATTTTTATGTATTAGGTTTTCTAACTCTGACATTTTTCTATATTGTATTGTGTTTTGTGTTTAGTATATTGTATTGTATTATGTTTGCCTTGTATAGCATTTCACTGATAAATATGGACAGTACATTTTTTTTTTATAATTTATAGGCTAGCGTTTGACCACGATCTCGCCTGATGGTAAGCGATGATGCAGTCTACAATGGATAGAAGAAATCTATTCACTCGCGACTTGAAGATCCCTAGGTTGTAGTTATCAGGAAACACAGACTCAGGCAAGGCGTTCCACTCTTTGGCGGTGCGCATAATAAAGGGAAATAAATTGAAATTGAAATGATGAGTTGTAGAATTTTCAGATCCAAAGAGACGAAGATCTGTCGTAGACGCAGTACGCTATTTTTGGAAATTTACTTAACTACACCCCTACGCCCTGTCCACGTGAGTTTTTTTGACGAACTATTATCTTTTTTTTTATAATTTCTGCGTTGTTGTTTTAAGAGTATTTTTTGTAACACATTAAATGATCTTAATTGGTTGGTCCATTGGCACTCATAATAATAATAATGCTGTACATTTCACACAGCGGTATCTAGGTATATCTACATCCCTAAGCAGAGCTTGTACTATGAATAATATATATGAACAGATAACTAATAGAATACTTATATTATTATTATTTTTGTAAATACATACTTATAATATATAGAGAACCAACCAGACCAGAAACAAATATTTGTAGATCATGCAAACATTTGTTCCGCGGTGGGAATCGAACCCGCAACCTCTTGCGTCTCAGACGGCTATTCGCCCACTGCGCCATGGAGGTCGTCATCATCGCTTCTTATTTCCTCCCAATTATTTCTACTTTCATAACTTAGAAAAGAAAAATCATTTAAAATGTAAGTCCCGATTTTGTTATTACATTCAATTGTGATTCTTCATTATTACACAAATTCAATAACTTCGTGACAAGATATCTTTTGTTCCATTTCTCAATGGCCGCTCTGTACAGATATCGATACCAATGCTTTCTTAGCTCTCTGGTCCAATAGACATTCACTATAAATACAAGTACTGTCGGTCTGTTCGTACATTGCTTCATTGACATCCGAGCAAGGGGTTCCTAACCCCCCCCTCCCGGCCTGAACCGATTTTAATTAAACATTTGTGAAAGTACTGATAGGTACTATTTTGGAATTGTGATTTTGTGTCAAATAAAATTTAGTAAATTTTTTTTTGTAAAACTTACAAACCTAAATAAATTTCCTAAAATATAGTGTATTATTTTTTTTATTATCTAAAGTGTTTTGTGGTGTTTTTCAGTTCGACTGTAGTTAATATGAAGACTTATAGGACAATACTGCTTTGTATAGGTAAGTTAATCCCATTTTAAATATATAATTATTTTTGTGAGGACAGCTTATTAGTGGCAATCATTTAAGCTGCCATGATGATAATGATGAATGTTTTTTTGTCGTTTGTGTGTTTAGGACCTTTGCCCAACCAGAGGGCTTAGTCAAGTTACATTCGCTTCGAATCGACTCGATTTCTACACATGTTCGTTTTCGATAGATCACGTGATATTTCCATAGCATGTGTCAAATCCCAAATATTTTTGGGCTTATCCTCTATCGTCATCGCTAATCAAATGTAACTTGGCTAAGTCCTCAGGATCACAAAAGTGTTTAAAATAAAAATGAAAAACCGACATATCATTTTAATAAAATGTATACTCGATCAAAAACATAATCAAAACACATAAGAAAATCGTTTATGTAAATTAAATTTTCCTTTTAGGGTTCAGTACCTCAAAAGGAAAAAACGGAACCCTTATAGGATCATTTTTTTGTCCGTCTGTCTGTCTGTCTGTCAAGACCCTTTATCTCGAGAACTCGTGGAGGTATTGAGTTGAAAGTATTACCATATACTCAGGTCTACAATCCCTTGAAGCTGTGAAAAAATCAAACTTCTAAGTTAACTTGAAACAAAGATACGACCGTTTATGCCACAAAAAACGTATATTTTGACACTCTCAAGGGAATCAAAATGTATAGGGTACTTTCCGTTGATCTAGAACTATGAAATTTGGCAAGTAATGCAGTCTTATACTACAAGTACAGGAAAAAATCTGAAAACTATACATTTGTAACTAAATCATAAAAAATATAGTCTTTATTTAAAGTACCTACAAATTCGTACGGAACCCTCGGTAGGCGAGTCCGACTCGCACTTGTCCAGTTTTATTTTACTAAAAACCGCCTAGGATACCTACATGACGCTTTTGTTATTAGTAGCTATCCTGTACATGATTCATACAAAATTATTGAAAAGTAAGTGAATCAGGCTAGGGGGGATCTATCACAAATGATTGATTAACGATCGCTATCTACGAGAAGTTTAAAGGCTAACTTATCACTAATCTGCTCTCTGATTCAGTAAACAGGTTTAGGCGCTTGCACAACGATCCCACGTATTTAGCGACTAAACATGTTTAAATTTTACGTATTTGTATGATTTGACAATTTCTTAAATCATATTTAGCCACTAAATACGTTTAGGCATCGTTGCACAAGTCGCCCTTTAGTCCCTCATAAATAAAATATACATCTGCACAAAGGATGATCTCAATAAGGCTACCATAAATGCAATACACGTGGCCAGGTTCTACTTAACCCTAATATAAAAAATTGCGTATTAAATAAAATCCTTTGTAAGCTATTAACACGTAAGAAGAAGATAAAATATAGGTTGAGCACTCAGGGATAGTGTAGTTTCTATCAGTGAAAGAATTTTCAGTATTGGTTCAGCAGCTTTGAGATTACCCCCTACAATTCAATAGACACGGCAATTTAGAGAAGTCGTCTCTAAATATTTTATTTTTATTATTTCTATTTACAAAAAAGTTTTAACGTTTTCTCGTCTCGAAGGCACTTGTTGTAAATAAATATTTTTTATAATAAATATCATAAGTTTATACATACAATAAACTTTAGTTATTATAGATCAGAAGATTTTAGGCTGGTATGCTAAAAAATGAGTCGAAACTCACTTAGTTCATTCCATCTAAAGGTTCTCCGGTTGAAATCGAGACCGTCAACTTTGAAACACAGATTTAAGTTGTGAAAATTAGAAAAAAACTATTAAAAACCTACGTTCGATAGTACCGCGTCTCTAATTCTATTATAATCCTTATCCTTGAAATATTTACACTAAGTTACATAGTGATTTAGGTAGTTTCAAATCTGAAAAGTGGTAAAACAATAAAACACGTAGACCTTCTAGAATATAGGCCATAATGAATCTGCAGGAACACGCAAACATTATATCACCTTTACATAAACACGTACATATATATGTAGGGTGTGTATCCACACGCAAGTACCAACTTCCGGTACGCATCAATGAATACTTTCATCAATTAAAGCAGCAATATTTAGTTATGTACCATTTGTTTTATAACTGTAATTAGAACACTCAATACTTATTTAATTCCTGATGTTACATGTAATGTTCGATACTGAGATGATTACCCAATTTCATCAATCGTCCATAACTGTGAGAAAAACTCATGCCTACTTGCCTACGCGGAAAATTTCTTTAGGATTAGATCTAAAGAAACGTTCCGAAAGTTCAGTTTTTGTTTTATTTAATTTTGTACACAAATGTAGCCCTTGAAAGGTGCACTGAAACTTTGCAGTCAAAATGGTCAGCGGCGCTTTAACCAATTGCATGTGTGTATGCAAACTCAAACCGATGTAGATTAATTTAACCCGTAAGGAATGACTGCAGTTATGAAACTTGCTATTATTTGACCAACAATCATCAGACATCTTCTCAGGATCATCACAATTTAACCGACAAACGTTATCAAAAAAATCAATCAAAGAGACCAATAATCTCTTCCAGGCTGCCTCTCCCTCGCCGCAGCAGCCCCAGCCAGACACCACCACCTACAGCAGCAACAGCAGATCCAACAGCAACCAGAGTACGAGTACGACTATGACAACTCCCAGCTCCAAGCGGCAGAGCCTGAAGAATCAGCCAGCCATTACGACGCGTACATCGCAGAGGTACAAGCAGCCAATGAGGGGAAGAAGGGCTTCAGCCGTGGCAGTGGACTGAGGACGATAGCTGTTGGATCAGCCAATCAGGCTAAGACAGCTTTAGGAAACCAAGCGGCAGCGGCATATCAAGCGGCTTACGTTGCGAAGAACACACTTGCTCAATCAGCCGCTCAGGCTAGTGCGACGGCGCAGGCTGCCCTGGCTGGAAAGCAGGTTATTCTGTCCGGCCTGGAACAGCAAGTGAGGGATGCTAAAGTGGGGCTACAAGGCGAAGAGATGCAATTGCAGCAAGCTAAGCGAGCCGCGCAGTCGGCGGCGCAAGCGGCTCAGCAAGCTATGCATCAGGTGAGTTTTACCTGATAATAACTGTTGCTTAGATTCTGACCTGTCTCTGTCTTTAAATGGAGCTTATAATTTCAACCGCTTCGTTTATAACTTTCTTCTTTATATAAGTCCTAGATCCAGATAGATAATGATGTGTTCTGAGCATCTGATTATAAGTAATACTTCTCATCTAGAGCTGTTAGTCCTAGGACCCTGGGACAAAGGTAGCTCGGTGGGAGATCCCCTTCTCCTCGAGGCAGCACTCTGCCTCAGACTCAGACAACCCAATTATGTATAGAGTTCGTAACGCCCAACATACTAGCTGGATTGTTCGTGTTCATTCTTCTGGTTGACCATGATGATGATGATTGTATGTGACCCTTACCATCAGTTAAGGTGGCAGTCAACCTAGAGACTATACTTAGATCGCTAAAAAATATACTGCTCCAGTGTAAGATTTAAAGATGTTTAAAGCTTATGTTTTGAATACCTACGTACTAAAAAGACATTCGTAGTTGAAAGAGATAAAATAAGTCACCGTCATATTAACGACAGGACGTCCAATGCTGAACATAAGACTCGGCCGTACATTTTCAAAGCAATCGATCTTGTGCTGCGCACCCAACGGCTCCCGCCAGCAACCTTTATCAGGTCGTCTTTCCATCTAGTGGGCCCGTTCTATGCTGCGCTTTCCAGTGCGTGGTCTCTAATTTAGAGTGTTTCTGCCCCAAAGGCCGTAAAAGAAGTAAGGTAATCGATTAGTTACCGCGCCATTTTGTAACTGAAACATTGGTAATATGAAAAACTGATTGACTTACGAAAACCAACGTTGACAAACCGTGCTCAATGTCTGACGAAACTGTGATTCAATATTTGCAAAGATCAATCGATCTTACAATATTAACTACTAATTTATTAATAGATTTGATTATGTGAATCTGTATAAACAATCGGGATTATTAATAAAAAGGTAACAAGTATGTACCTACTTTAATAAACAAAAAATGAACTGACTTCAGAAAACAAAAAATCGAAAACGGAGCTCCATAATGTGGTTCATTTTTAAAGAGCTTTACAAGAATACCACACACACTGGGGTGCAAGATAACAACTTTTTTTCATCCTTTCTTCCTCTTTCAAAGTTCCTTCAAACTTATTTTACCTCAATGAATCTTAAATGGGACCACCCTAGAGTTAAAACCCATCAATAAAAAAGGAATCATCAAAATTGATTGACCCAGTAAAAAGTTATACGTAAACATACATATTTAAAAAACAGACGTAATCGGAACTTCCTTCTTTTTTCATCCTCATCATCATCATCATCATAGTGATAAATACCCGTTTAATAACATTAATGTATAATGATCGCGAAAGTTAGAAGAACAGGGATGTGGGCAACATTTTTAGGCAAAACCGTACAAATATTTCTACTCTATGACGAAATTTAATTTTACTCTTGGGCAGAGATAAACTTTTATAGTAATAATAAATCTTTATTTCAGGCAACAATAGAAAAGTACAAGATGTTAAAACTTAATTCTACGGCCCATATAAATATATACCTTAATGACTAACATACAATTATAATACTTATAACTATTTGCTGACTTAAAACTAAGTGTGCGACGTGTGACGCACTTGCGCTGTGTCGTGTAGTCGACCGCCAAAACGACGAAACGACACAGTTTTCAGCCAAAACTCTTCCTTTGTAAAGGTCGAAAGATCTGCAGTTGTTATAGCGTAGTCAATAGTGGTCATGGTGGACTGATAGATGTAGACAAAAAAAAGGTGTCAAAAAAGTAACTCACAAAGCGTAACGATGAGCGCGTTGAAGTCTTTTGTACTAGTAATCGTAAACATACTTCCTAACTTCCTACTCATGTTGTAAATGCGAATGAATGTTTATTTAGATGTTTGTTACTTGCCGTAATCACAATGTAACAGCAGAACCGATTTAAATAAAAAACAATAATCACAAAAAATATCAATGAAATAATTTTACAACTACTTTAGTGAACTACTTACTACTTACTGAAGATTTACTTGAAAATCTGCCGTGAGCAAATTCTAGTACGATATATTTTATGTTGATAAATATCCGTGTGAATTCGGTTTGGGTCAGCTAGTATCATCGTGTTAAAACGTTCATTGATTAGTTTATTTTTTTGTGTATTTTTTTATTCTAAAAAAACGACCTCCATAATTCAATTTGTGATGGTCGTAAAGGGCGACAAGTATAAAGTGTCATTCGTTTTTAAAACCTTATTGAACACTTGTATAAATGCAAATAAATGTATGTTGTATCCAATCGAGCGGAGTCGAAGCGATTTTAATACCTAATCAGTTGTGTCAGGATCGATCAAGTTTTTACATAACTGCAATTATAGTTTTATTTATTTGTTTACGACATGTTTTAAAGAATAAATAGTCATGCTCTGATTCGGCTCGCGACCAAATTACTTTTTGTCGCGAGATAAATATTTGCATTTAAGTATGGTAAAGGAAATTGCATTACGAAATATTTGTAAGGCCAAAACGGTTGCAAAGTATCTGCTTACTTGCAATGATAATTAAATGGCGTGTAAATGATATTGGTTTGAGTTAAATTCGCCTGCATCCAATCATCAATTAATGTAATAGTTCGTAAAAGAATTGCCACCAAAATTTTGTAAGTATACCTACTTACTCGAAATATATTTTTACTAGCTGATCCGCCCGCGGCTTTGCACGCGTGGTTTGTCAATAAAAGCATACCCTTCTGCGCAGTCGCTACTTCAAAACCTAACTTGAGGAATTATGGATTGCCCATACAAACTTCCAACTCCTATTTCGCCTCCTTTAAGATTATTTTTTGAGAGAAAAGATAGCCTATGTCCTTCTCCAGCACCCGGCCTTCGTGATAAATGTTGGGTAGTTTAGTTTTGTTTATTTTTTTCTTATTGCTATGGCGTCTGGCACCTAAACAACAATTGCCTGTGATCTCCAATACACGCAAAACCTCAACTCAATCGTACATTTACTGTTTGTCGTTGAAGAGTTCCTGTAGAGTATCTTCTAAACCCATGGTCTGGTGAGTTCAACTGACCAGTATCTAAAAGCTGTTGCCTGCGATCTACAATATAATACTCAGTTTTTTCTTTTTTTATATAAGAACTGGAGTTGAAACAAGCATATGACCCACCTGATGTTTCGTGGTAACCATCGCCTATAACAAAATATTACCTACGGCACATTAGAAAGCTGCCCTACGTACGATGCACTGCCATCAACTGCGTCCATCAACTTTAAGCATACAGATGTATCTAAAGCCGCATGCGCCTGTCATTTCACCGGCAAAATAAGATAACTCTTTATTGTACACCAAAGTAAAATACAGAACATAATTTTTACAAATAGTATTAGTACAATGGGCGGTCTTATCGTTAAAAGCGATCTCTTCCAGACAACCTTTGTATGGACAGGATAATGATTGATCACATGGCGGCGGTGCATCTATATACATAATACTAAAAACATACCCACATACTATAAACCTAAAATAATAATACTAACACAAATTTAATTCGACAACCTCCGTGGCGCAGTGGGCGAATAACCGGCTGAGACGCAGGAGGTAGCGGGTTCGATTCCCGCCGCGGAACAAATGTTTGCATGATCTACAGATATTTGTTCCGGGTCTGGTTCTTTCTCTATATATTATAAATATGCAATTACAAAAAAAAATGTATATAAGTATTCTATCAGTTATCTGGTTCCCATAGTACAAGCTCTGCTTAGTTTGGGGCTAGATAGCGCTGTGTGAAGTGTCCAGAAGTATTTATTTATTTATTTCTGCATTTACAAAAAAAAACAGTACAATAAGTATTCTATCAGTTATCTGGTTCCCGTAGTACAAGCTCTGCTTAGTTTGGCGCTAGATAGCGCTGTGTGAAATGTCCAGCAATATTTATATACTTATTTAAAATGAAAATAAAATTAACAAACATAAAAATGACAAGCATACCCTTCAAACCGAAACACAGTACAGCTGCTTTGCGGCAGAAATATATATAATTGTAGTACTTTCCCGGGCGAGCCCTTTCACAAGGAACTCTACTATAAAATAACATTTGCGATTACAAAAATATTAACACAAATGTTTGGTTGAGTTATGCTGTGCGGATCTTATTTTTGTTTATAGCGACAAAAAAGGTGTTACATAACTAGTTGACCCGGCGAACTTCCTACCGCCTTGACATGCATATGACGCGGGCTGCCAATGTACGTCGCCGGTAGAATTGTCAATCGGCCATTATTAGCTGCATCTATGTATGAAAAAAAGAACTTTCTTCATAATTTTTATTTGCGTGAATTTTTCTGATATTTTAATAATTATTCTGGTATTCGGGGCGGAGATAAATCCAACAAATCAAAGAGCATCACATTCAGTCAAACCGTTCTAGATACTATAAATGGTCTAACTAACCCGACTTTTTTATATATATATATATTTTATTTATATTATTCACGTGTTTACACGAACGAATTATTACTGGTTTTACGGTAAATAATTCGTCGTTAATACTAGTTGTAACAGGAGATCACTCGTCACCCACAAGTCCACAACACGACATTTGATCTTAACATTGACCGTACGTTTCCTTCCTCAGTTTCACTGCTATTAAACATTGTATCTTTTAGAAAGTATTCTCTTTTGTTGCGCATACGTAACATTCATTAAATTAGTTCGACTGTGTTCGTTTAACATTTAGATTTAATTAAAATAATGTTGGAAATTTCACACAGCGCTATCTAGCCATAAACTAGCTTGTACTGTGAGAACCATACAACTGATAGAACATTTAATTAATAAAAATAACTTATTTTCGAGCCCTAAATTTATTTTCATTAATACTGTATTAATAAGGTATTTATTGTCTATTTTACCACTTCATCCAAATCGTAACTAACTACCCTTTTCCTCCATATGTTAGGTAGGTACTCAAATCATATTTAACGCTCTAATTTCCCTATTGAATGCCTTAAACCATTTTACAACTCTCTTTTTCCATTTTTCTCATTTGATGCAACTATAGATGTAAAGAAACCAATTCAAAAAGTTTTAAATAAAATTTTGCCGTTTTAAACCCTAAATAAATCGTTTTAAACGGTTGAAAACTCGCCTACGAAATTAAAAGAACTGTGTTTTACACTTCATCATGGGCAATTTTTGATCACGTGACGTCATGTTTCGTTTTAATTAGTTTATAGAAAATCAATTGAAAGTACCTACCTACATTACCTACTACACGAAAACTTAAGTATGTAGGTATAACTACCTATACTTATTTATTATATTATATTATATTATATTATACACACTAGATTAGAAGACATCATTAACACAATGCCGTCCGTTTGACTTGCGCATGAAAGAGACAACGTTATGTCTTAAGGTTAAGTAGGTATATCAATCAATATCAGTATATCACACATTTAAGAAATCTTAACACAGTTTATATGTACGCCGTTATAATTAAGAAAAACATAGTCATCAACACCAACCGTTTTCAATCGAAAAAAACGATTTATTTCGGTTTTAAACGGTTTTTATCTTTTTAAACGGATTGGTTTTAAACAGGCCTTACATCTATAGATCCAACTATTTAGTCTCAACATTTTTTGCCATCAAACTACAATGTATATTCATTACTGTTAACGTGTTAATCCCCAGGTGAATGTAATCCAAGCTGCTCTAAACGCGGCTCAAGCCACGTCCGAGAACGCCAACGAGGCCGCCTCGCAAGCAGCCGGTGAGCTTGGAGCCCAGACCGCCATGGTGGGAGCCGCCAGGCAAAGGCTGACCACTCTACAGGAGCAGCTTCATGGAGTCAGGATCGACTTCGAGGCCACACAATCGGCCGCCAGAAAAGCACAGGTGACGAAAGATAGGGGACAAAAACTTTTAATATTTGGTGCCCTAGCTTTACCGTAAAAATATAAGAGTGGAACTAGTAAGTATAAAATTCGCGTTAGTTCCATTACATTAACGAAATCTACGATACTATTGCGAAAAAGCATTTGTTCCACCGCAACCAGCGAAACTTTGCGCTGGAACTACTGCAAGTGTAGGTTTAATCGAACCAGAAGTCCAGGTCATCCGAAATGAGTAGATTTTGAAAAAGCATTGGAAAGGTAGCAAAAAACACTTAGAGAAGAACACAACATAAAGGATGCTGGCAAAGTGAGGTCTATATACCAGCAGTGGGTTATACAGAGCTGATGATGAAGGTTTCAGTTCAACAGTCTTCGAGGCAAGGTGAGTCAGTCGTCTGGTCCAGGGTTTATGGATAGTCCGAGTCTACGCAAATACTACTTTTGTTTTTTCCTCTATGCTCCATAAAGAACAGTCGAGTCAGAACTAAGATTTCAGATTTATTAGCATTTAACTGAACACATAGTCCTGTATTTCCTGCCATTTTTTTTATTTTTTTTTATGCTAGATGGAGATTATACAAGCTTATGGCCCACCTGAAGTGGTAACCATTTTCTGGCATTTTTAGGGTTCTGGATTAAACTAAACCCTTATCAGTTTAGTCCGGAGCCCTAAGGCGCTAAAAGGTCTTAAAGGTGCTTCTTTGTCAGTCCGTCTGTCTGGCGCGTCAGTCCGTCTATCACAGCTGATTATCTCAACGACTACTGTAGCCATCGACTGGTTATTTGGAATATTTATAAATAATACTTGTCCACCGGTATGGGATTTGAAATAAATCAAAAATATTTTAATTTTGTTTGCCAGAGGGGCCAAGATGGTAGAGGTCAAAATTAAAAATGGCTAAATTTAGGTATCATATAAAAGAGCATAATTTGCACATTCCAAAATAGTTTTTACATATTTTTATGTCGTATGAGAGGATTTTCAGTGTCTTTAGAATACCTAGATATATTTTAGAGAAAGATACCATTCAGATATGATAAAGAACATAAGTACACAACAGGTACAGGCTCTATTTTCATAGAATTTCCTTGAGGATAAAAAATAACATTTTTTGTTTTCCTGTTCAGGAAGCAAAGAAGGACGCAAAGATCTACATCCTCGAAGATATAAAGATATCAATGATCTTCTAGACACAAACTCCTCTAAGTTATTGAACAGGCTATAAAATATTGAAATAATTAAAAATATAATAAGAAACGTCCAGTATTACTGATTGATTGAGATCTTATAAATATTGTGTTTGGGTCAATAAACACACATTTTGAATTTAACTATCTTTTCTTTAGCACCTTTTCATTTCACTTAGAGAGAACTTGGAATTTTTGACAACGAGGTTATAATTATAAGTAACTTAGACTAGATAAAAATTGCATTTGAAGTAGTAATTGCATTCTTTCAATGTATTGGTTTATGTAAAGTCATAATTTTTTAAATAAGTTTAGTGTCAGGTTTATTAAATCTCAAATCTTACGAGTACTTCACGGGTTTTTTCAAATGATTTTTTGTGTTAAATATTTTGGCGTTTGTTTATTTATTGCAACCACAATCGGAAACTTGTAAATAATTGCAATTATCTAAAAAATAATTGCAACAAATTTCGAATTAAATGCAATCGACTTAGAATTAAATGTAACAAACTTAGATCATATCGCAACATCACTAACCAGTTTGCAACATCGCAGTGGCAAGGCATCAAACACGAAAACCCAAATTATCCAACATTTTTTTTCATGATGCTGTACTGTTTTTGTAAATATATGACGAACTATGACAAATATTCCCTTTACTTGCAGAGTTCCGCACAACAAGCGCAAGCAAACGCAGCAGAGGCCGCAGCAAAGGCCGCCGCCGCCGGTCTTGGAGGCCACAAGGACGCCTCCTACGAAGGTACGGCTTACGAGGAGTACAAAGTAGCCCCCCCACAGCAGGGACAGAGCCAGGAAGACAGCAGCGTGGAGTACTTCCCACTACAGTCGAGTTATCAGCATCAGTAGCCAGTAGCAGTAGACTACAATAATACTCCTGTTATAGCTGTAGCAAAATGACTGATGAAAGATATTTTTGAAATACGGACTGGGATTGACTGCAATTTTTTTTTTACTAAAATGAAAATCAACAAATGTAGTATCCATATACTACGTGTTTTGTTATGTATGACATTAAATGAAAACACGGGTAGGGCTAATGACTAGTATTGTTGTATAATAGTTTTTTTCAAATTCATTACCATAGAAAATTTTTGATTTTCAAACAACTTTGATATCAAGTCCTAAAATATCAATGAAACAGCCTGTTTAAAATAGGTAAACAAATTATATTCATTCATTATGTAAGTAGGTACCTGCTAAACTGACTAAGCGGCACCAACCCTAACGCGCCGCAGATTTATGTTAAAAATGGTTTATTGGAAATATATTATTATCGATTACTGGATATATATTCAAGCTACCGGTATTAAATCCACCTCTAAAATCAGTTAATATGATTCCGGATGTGTGTTTTAAATTAATGTTGTACATAACAAAACAGGTTGTATTGTTCTGAAGAGGTCTACAGTAAAATCTAGTAAATGACAGCCTCTAATTTAATCACTTTAAAATGGACGAAATTCAATGATTCTGTATTAGTTTTTTTTCTCCGCTACTCAAAACTAAAGATACTGCGACAATTGTTACCTACCCAATTAGTCACGTGCACACATTTTGCAATGGATATTAAATGATAGAATAATAAAAAAAAGAAAATGGCAGGTAATCAGTCAAAAATGTATGTAAATAATTCTTAATGTCATTTTACTGCAGAATAAAAGTCGGGAGTCGAGTTCTGGAGTTTGCGATATTTTTTAGCAAATTTTCGTTGTTTTGGCGTAAGTAGTACATTTGAATTTTTGATGATTAATATTTAATACAAAATTTTGCATGGGTTTGGATGAAATTAATAAAAAATAGTGAAAACTTAACAATATTTGTCATAACTAACGCTAAAAATATTATAAATTCCAGACCTATAAGGGGTGATATTATTCAAGAATAATGTTGGAAATCAATTTTCTTTAGTATTTTTTTATAATATCATCGAATATTAAAATTAAGCAAGATTTATCTGCGAAGTGTAAATAATATAGTTAAAGATATAATTAAATAGTACGTCTTAACTTTTGCTTTGACGACTTGTGATATATTTTTATACTTTTATACGAACCAACACCCTATTTATAAAAAAATGCTTTCGTATAACTTAATACTTAGTTATAAATAATAATGAAAGCGGGAGTGCAACGGCTTAGCATCATCAAAGTGTGACATTACTAACACGAGTTAAGTGCGATGTCCCAATGAATGAAACGATATCAATTGTTACGAATAATAAAATGTTTGTTATAATTTGTTATTTTAATATTTTGACTCGACTTTACTTTTCTGACTCTTCTTTTGACTTACGACTTTTCTTGACATCTCACTTACTATTGACTATCTGGACTAACTATTCACTTGACTTGACTAACCCGCCATCATTTAGTTTTAAGACCATAGGCTTAAGTCACCTAAAGGAAAATGAAAAGTGATACCTACCCGATTCATTTATAGTTTAATCACTTAGAACCTAAATTTATAAAAAAACACTTGGAATACTTAACTGCTTTGCAAATATAATTTAAAATATTTAGAATTAGCCTCGGCTTCGCACTGATTTTTATAAAAAAAAATATAGCATTTAAAGCACTCAGGGATTGTTTTCTATCAGTGAAAGAATTTTAGGAATCAGTTCAGTTTCTATTAAGAAAAAAGAAGATAGGGACTGTTTAATTTAAACATGTGTAATAAGTTTAGGGTATGACTAAAGTGACCTAATCAAATCAGTGACCAAGTAAACGGTATGCAATATGCAAGATAGGGTTCCGTATTGACCACACCAACGCAACAAGGACAATATTTGCAAGCAATTGGACGTCTTTTGCCTTCTAAAAGTTCAGACGAATCTAGAAGATTCGTTAAGCGAGTGTTTCAATTTCAGAACCGAGAACCGAGCAGAAACCTGGCGCCTTTCACAAGCACGAGCAACTAACCTGCGCACAAGCTAACATCAACCCTACACCTCTCACAATAAAGCCCAACTCGCTAGCACTTAAACCAATCTATGTACCGGACTTTCAACAAAATCAGAATGCTCATACTTCGAATCCACAAAATGGGTATTCGTCGAATAAACAAAAACCAAATTTTGAATGGCTGAATCCACAAAATAATCAGAATACTTTAAATCTACAAAATCAAAATTCAGAAAAGATTTACCCTGATACATACGTAAAGTTAGACAATTTTGAAAATAGTCACAATGATGCACCTCATAATGCACTAGCGGAGTTTTTCGGATGGTAAATTGAAGGTGGGTCTAATTTTTAAATTAACTAACGCTAACATACTTGATTTACCTACCTATGTAGGTATTAGTATCACTAAGTAGCAATTTAAGTAAATAAGTACAGTGACGGAATGAAAAGGTTCGTCACCTTAGAGTTGGTTTTCGCTTGCACCAATAAAGCAAGAATCAATTAATTATTTTTGACAAGATAAATAGTCAAAAACTTTGATTTGAATGAACTTTATTAGGGAACAGCAACAGCGAACAGAACATTATTTTCTCTAACTCAGTCTATTCTGTAACAAAGTTTCAAAAGGTACCTATGTACTCGCGATACGCTGAACGAATCAATTTGAAAATTGACGGACCTTTTCATTTCGTCACTTTTAATATTACTAACCTAGCTTATTAATGTAGTGTATACCTACTGGGTATTTAATTGATTTAGACAGGCTGCATCAGAATACCTATGTATGTAAACCAAAAATGGTTTGGTGAAGATAACAATGTTTGATCTTCTTTTTGAAATGAAAAGTCAGCTAGTTATGGAAAAAATTGTTTAGAAAAATAATACGAAGATCAATTATTATGGTACCTAAGTTTATGAAAAGTTTGTATTTAATGTAATCGTACTTACTATAGTGGGCAGAATCGCCTCCATTCGAGTTAACATACAATATTTGGTACTCGTAACTCTTATTGAATTTGCTTTCAGAAGCAGAACAGCAGCCACACGCGGCAGAAGAGGCGACAGAAGAAGAGGCAGAAGATTGCGAAGAAGATAAGTGATTAAACTCCGTTGGATTTCAAGCTAGGGCCTCTGCCCTATAAGTGATGGATAACATGCTAAAAAGGTTTATGATTGTGTGTCACCGCCGCGATTGTGTCTAGAAACCCATACGGAAAAGTAACGCCTTCCGGATATGGGGGGAAACGCCATACATAAACGTGCCTAGGTCATACTAAAAGAAAATAATTTAGTAATCTGAAATTAAAACCCGTAGTGCATACCTACCTACCTACTACTTCATTTTACTAAAACCATTGTGTATTGAAACACGATGTAGTAGGTTCGGAACCCTACCTACAATATGCGAGGTCATACTCGTACTTAACTATTTTTTTATTTAGTGTATAAGTATTGTTGTAATAGTTGTAAGCGTCCGTTCAGACAGGCGTCAACCACAGCACAGCGACCAAAATGTGACCGACCACAAAATCTCATACAAACGTAGAGTTCCATTCACATGTAAACTACCACATTTTGCAGTCGGGTTCAACTGTATCGCGAACGTGTGGCATCGACGGTATCGCGGCCACACACAACGCAACTTCACGCACTTTATGGTTCCCATTCACACTAGCGACTGCTTGGCCACATTTTTGTCACTGTTTTGTGGTTGAAATCCATCTAAACAGACGCTAACCTAGTTAAGTACCTACCACAAAAAAGTTAAACAACTGTTTAACGCGTGTTATAAAAAAATACCCTACCAATTTTTGAATAGCATTTTTTTAAAAACCTGCTATACAGTGTTTAATTTTATTTGTGGTAAGACCCTATATATTTTGATAAGAAAAATTTAATGATGATACGGGGAGACAATTTAATAAATCCTTTCAAACAAAATAACAATCAAGTTTTTTTTTTACCCAGAGAAATAACTTAGTACAAAAATTTCGAGGAAAGCACCTAAATACCTACTTATTATTTTTACTGGAACCCGCATGTAATGAGACCATTTTACTTTATGTAGGTACAATGCCTACCTTATTTTTACGGGCAATGTTATCCTTAGTCTCAGGGCAATCCATAATACTGTACACTTCACATAAGTAACTAGTAATAACTTTCATCGGAGAATTTTCCCTTCGCAAATACTGAAGGAAGATAATATCATGTACTAGAGTCTGGCTCAAAGAGAATATAAACGTCTGGCTAATGAAAGTAGAGGCTGAAAATTTCAAAAATATCTGTATGTCAGCCCCAAAATTAGTATGAAATACCTGGAATAACCTAATTTGATACTTTAGAATTATTAATTGTATCAAATTGGGTTATTTAGGTATTACATTCTATGGGGCTGCCATGCTGATTTTTTATTAATTTGCTGCGCTTTTTATGTCTCTACTTTCATTAGCCAGCCTCTTTCTTCCTTTCAGCAGTCAGGCTAACTAAAATAAAACCAGAGTTAATGGTCGCTAAAGGAAGGACTACACTGAGTCCAGTAGAGCATAAGGAAAAATAAAATTGAAAACATTATTTACTACAAAATGCACATAGGTACTCATAACTTAGTTAAATACATATTTAGGTATAGTTTTTACAGTTTTAGTAAGTAAGTACATTAACGTAGATCAGGGTAAACATAGAGATGCATGTCGTCTCCTCACTAGGCTAGGCCTGTATCGAGGAAACTTAATTTTCCTAAACGAATTTTCGCACAGAAGACAGTTACCCGAGGGGAACACTCACTATAGTACCTATTCCCTAAGTGACTGTCTGTAGACCATGCATGACACTGACTTTGACAGCTTCTAATTGAAATGAATCTTGCTTGATTGATTGGTTGGTTTGGTAAATACAACAATTAGGTACTTACCAAGTACTTACTAACCATATCCAACATCCATCGGTCGATCGCGGAAAGAAAATTTTGTGTTTCGTTGTTTCAGTCGAAAAATAAAGTAATGTTCCAGTGTTTATGAAATTGTGATTCATTTACTTTCTTTTTATGATATTCAATCTTTTATACAGTATATTAATATAGTCTACTAGGTGTACTCTTCGCACATGCGGAATAAGAATCTTACTGCTCCACGAATGATTTTACGAGTTGGACTTCGAAAAGGGAAAGGATACATGATTTTTTGAGACTAATCGTCTACTGGCTCTTTTAAGTACTATGGCTTCTAAGGTCTGCAGAGTGTGCCTAGCTGGCAATATCAAGATGTACGGTATTGGAAACATAGGAATGCAAGATATCTTTGAAAAAATCACAAGTAGCAAGGTACTTATATTCTCATTTTAATACACCTGGAATGCGTACTTTTGTTTGTTGCATGTAAGTAAAATTTTGGATGACCTATGCGTGGCGGGTGAATAGCCGGCCGTGCCTCAATAGGTGTGGACTCGTTTCCTGCTAAAGGACAAGTGTTTAGTGAACTTCAAATATTTTTTGCGTGCTAAAATGTATGCTTAGGAATTGAGGAAAACAATATACTTATTTACATAGCTGCTGCTAGAAAGATTAAAACTGTATATTTTTTAAAGAAATATATCTCTTTAAAAAATATACAAGTTGGATCATCTAACTAAACTGTTGCAAACAATCAATAAATAGCTCAGCTGCTCTAGATCACTACCATACAAGTGTCCCTGACTGCATTGCCCAGCTGAATTGCAATGGTTATGTGTTGACCTTGATAGCACCAGCTCTTGGATCACACAGCTTTATTGTACCTATATTACAGGATTACTTTGAAAACTAGATTTTGCTGGATATGTATCAATTTAACATATCAATTAAAGTAATTTCTACCATTATTTTTTTCTATTATTCCACTGTTCACCAATCAAAGTGACTTTAAATTACTTTTGTAATGTTTCAGCTAAATACTGAAGATGGTCGACCTACAACAGTATGTTACATCTGTTGCTCTCAGTTGCAAAGATGCTATAAATTCTCCAAAGTATCTAAAAGAGCTGAAGAAATGTTTACAGAGCTGATTGGAAATGGCATGGAGGTAAGAATAACTGGTACAATGAACAACCATGTTTATCCCACACTTGGCTGAACCACAGGATGTTATGTATGGTCTGCATGTTATGGTAATGAATAAATTAAAAAGAAACTTAATTCTGCCACCAAGCAGTAATCACATTATTGTGTTCCATTTTGAAGGGTGCTGGTGAAATTACAGCCATATGTATCATTTTCACCCATGTGTCTCAGGGTCTCAATGCATGTGAAATGTCATTGGTGTTTCAAAAATCAACATAGGTCATCATCAACCATTTACCATCGATGCTCTGTATGCTTGTTTGCCACCCTAGTGGCTGTTTTTGTTGTATCCTTTCCCTGTATGTTCTAAATTTATTTTTATTGTGTACCTTATGTAGTATATAATGTAAATGAATGTCTATGTCTGAATTAGTCCTTAATGGTGAATCATCATTAGCCATTGCAAGAAAATACATTTATTTGCTCCCACAGAAAGTTTACAATCATTTTTTTTTTTACTAGCCTACATTTTCCCACTGCTGGGCAAAGGCCTCCCTCAACTCCTTCCACCTATCACAATCCTTGGCAGATTCCCACCATTCCTTCTCGAATCCATTGATGATAAAGATAAAGATTCATTTATTTACGATACATGGGTTACATCAGTTGGTAATACAATAGTCTAAGTACAGCCATGACCAGCATACAAGCATGCAAAATTATTTATTCACTATTATGCATTAATTATCAGTTTAATATAAATAAATTAAAAATATGTCAAGTCATTGCAATTTGTCCGTTAAATATTCATCTATAGTGTAGTAAGCTTTTTGTAAGAGTACTTTTTTAAGTTCTAATTTAAAGTCATGAATTTGGTCAATTTCTAATATATGTTTGGGTAGGTGATTGAATATCCTAGGTGCCATACAGAACACACTGTTATTATATAATGCTGTACTACTTTTAGGACAACAGATTTTGGAGCCATGACGTTGGCTTTTAAAGTTATTAAATAATGACATGTTCTTCTTTACAAATAAAGCTATTTCATATATATACAGTGAGGGAATGTCAAGATATTAAGGTCAACGAAAAAAATGTCGTCACGCCAACGCTTTCGCGGCCGACCCCGACGTAGCTGTCCATCTTCCGTTACCCAATCTGTTACAATGTTGGCCCATTTCTCCGGAAGCATTCGACTCACGTGCCCGGCCCAATCCCACTTGAACTTCGCGGTTTTGGCTTCCACATCGGCATTGCCAGTCAATGAACGAAGCGTGGTATTCCTCACCCGATCGGCTCTCCGGAATCCTAGAACGCTGCGTTCCATTGCCCTTTGGCAAATCTTGAGCTTGGACTTCTGCAGCTCGGTCAATGACCATGTTTGCGCACCGTAGGTTAGGACAGGCAGGATACACATGTCGATGAGTTTGCGCTTCAGACTCAGAGGAAGGTCACCCTTCATGTGCGCCTTCATGGACCAGTAGCTCTTACAATAATAAAAATAAAAATAAATATTACTGGACATTTCACACAGCGCTATCTAGCCCCAAACTAAGCAGAACTTGTACTATGGGAACCAGATAACTGATAGAATACTTATATACTTTTTTTTGTAAATACATACTTATAATATATAGAAAAACATCCAGACCCGAAACAAATATATGTAGATCATGCAAACATTTGTTGCGCAGCGGGAATCGAACCCGCTACCTCCTGCGTCTCAGCCGGCTGTTCGCCCACAGCGCCACGGAGGTCGTCGGTAAGGTAATAATAAGGTAAGTACCGAAATATTAAAAAAAAAAATGTTATTTCAGATATCACTCAATACTGTTACCAAGCTGAACCGTGGAACACCAAACCTATCAATGACTGCTACTAAATTCTACTGCATGTACAAAGACTCCGATGATGAAAGTAATCCAGTTAATGTGAAGAAAGAATATCATGATGACAGTACAGGGGCAGATGAAGTTGAACAAAGGGAAATGTTTGTGAAAATTGAACATTTTCAACCAAAAGAAAACTCTGACACAAATGATTCTGATGTGTCCAGTGAAGTATTCTTATCTAGAAAATATACGGTAGAAAGGGTAACCAAAAAAGAGCCAGTGAAACAAGAATCGTCAATGCGAAAAAAATCAACAAAAAAAAAGAAAAACAATGGGAATAAGTTATATGCATGTAAAATATGCAACAATAAGTACTCTAGCCATTCGGCATTAACAATTCACATACGAAGACACACCGGAGTGAGACCGTACATCTGCAATGAATGCGGTAAAGCATTCTCTACTACTTCTGATTTAAAGGCACATATGAAAATACACACGGGAGAAAAGCCATATATCTGTAACCAATGTGATATGAGATTTATTCATAAGCATACTTTGCAAAGACATATAAAAATACATTCTAAGATTTCATGCGACCAATGCGATAAATCATTCATTCAGCTTAGTAAATTGCAAAAACATGTTTTGGTAGCTCACACTGGAAACAGTTCTGGTAAGAAAACCAAGATAAAGCCAGAACCAAAACCAAAGGTGGATACTATTAACAGGCCATATGCGTGTAACAAATGTGAAAAGTCATTCTCTAAACAATCTAATTTAAAAACACATTTACAATTCCACACGGGTGAAAAGCCATATGCCTGCGACATATGCAGTAAGGAATTTTTTACCCGCGGGAACCTTAAAGTACACATGAGAATTCACACAGGAGAAAAGCCATATGCCTGCACCCATTGCAATAAGTCGTACTCACAAAGCACTCATTTGAGAACACACATGAGAATAAAACACCCTGAAGCAAAACCACTGGAACGTCGCAAAACTCAAAACAATACCTGTGTTAGTTGCGGTAAGGCGTTTCCTACAGGCTCTCGTTTAAAAGATCACATGAGAATTCACACTGGAGAAAAGCCATATGCATGTGAACTGTGCAATAAAACATTTGCCCTGAGTTGTAATCTGAAAGTTCACATGAGAATGCACACCGGAGATAAGCCATATGCCTGCAATCAATGCAACAAGTCATTTTCCACATCATCTGTTTTGAAAAAACATTTGATTATGCACACTGGTGAAAAGCAATATGAATGCAACAGGTGCAATAAGACATTCACTACAAATTCTTACTTGAAGAAACACTTGAACAAAGATATATGTGTAGAACCAATCCAGTGATCGCACACAAAAATCTATTTCTCTGGTTTAAAAGTGACCAAGTTTTGTAAAAGACCTAAATTGGATGTTTTATTCAAAAACTTCAAACTAAGGAGGTTATTGAGCCGTGTAGGTTAGTGAAGATGTACCTCGATTTTCTATCCAAAGCTTTTTCAAATCCCAGCTGTGCATTGGATTTCTACTTGAAAATGTTAACTGTGCATTTAGACATCCCCAAAACCGATGAAGGAAACCCACATCTTAGCAACCACCCAGGCTTACACTTACGTTACTTACAGCACTACAGCTGAAACTGGTCACTAAGTGATCTATAAATCATTAAAAATTTATAAAAAGGATGCACAAACAAAATTAGTACAAAATCAAGCAACATGCTTGTTAGAGTTAGCAGAAGTTCTTGAGACAGCACCCAACACTAGTGTAGGTACTATTCTTCTAAAGTAGGTACTTAATTATATGTACAGTGACTTCAGGTCAAGCACTTAGCACAAGTGTTAGCTATTATGTAATTGCTTTTTATATTAGATTATTCTTGATATATGATTAGTAGTAGCAATACATAAGACATTTAATACAATTAGTAGCTATAAAGTTGGTAAACCTTATCATCAAACTATTTACAATGTTAATTTAAATAAATTGTGTAAGCCTAATATATCCTATGGGCAAATATTATGCTATTTGTTTCATTGATGAGTCATTAATATGTATTACTTAAATGATTGTTAACAGACTTTGAAATTAAAAGGTTTCAAATAGTGAGAAATAAATCATTTTTCGGAAAGGTACACATGACAAAAATCAGAGATGGAGAGATTTAGGGAGACCAGCAGTGGACTTAGAAATATCTGTGAGTATTGTTACGAGCTGAGGGTTCGGGATAAAATAATGGGAATCGATCCAACCAAAATAACAATTTTATTCAGCACTGAACGGTGTATACACGAACTTGGCACACGTATCACAACACACTAATTCACATCACTGTTGCACCACTTAAAGTCACCGAAATGATCGCACGTATAGCTTAATCCAGACTGACTCGTGAGCAACTACTGTTCACGCGAGACCCTTCTCCACGTCAGTCCTCCAGAGCCTCGCTAAGACTCACTCACTCAGACTGACTCAGACTGACTGACTGTCCGGCCATCTCTCCGGCCTATTTATATCGCACACATTTCGATTGTTCGAGAACGATGTCGATCCTTCCAGGAAAGGGTCGGTCCCTCGACACAATGGCCACTCCCCATTCTGCGAAACCACAAACAATAGCAACAATAGCACAACAAGACAAAAGCGCTCGAGAAACTTCGATTATTACTCATTGTTTAACAGCCTCGGCGTAACACTGCCCCCTCCTAAAACATGCTCGTCCCGAGCATTCTTAGCCCCATATCGCGGCAGCCGATCAACATGAACAATTTTAGGCGCACTTCGCGCTGAAGATGTAGCAACTATTGGAGCCACATTGCCGTCTCCAGTACCTCAGGACACCCAGAGTCCCTTTCTCATCAGCGATCCCAATTCCAGCCTCCAAAACACGGCTCTCATGATTTCTATCTGTTCTTTCACTTCCTGGAATTCCTTTCCAGATGAACCGAACAATTCCCTCATCAGTCGAGCACGCTTTTATGGCCAACATCGCTGATCTTCCTGTTGACGACGCTGCTCTTCTTTATCCTGACGTCGCTGTTCCTTTTGCAACCGAGTCTGCTCCACCTGTTCATGTCGCTGTTCCTTCTGCAACCGAGCCTGCTCTTCCTGCTGACGACGCTTCTCTTCTTTATGCCGACGGCGTTGTTCCTCCTGCAACCGAGCCTGCTCTTCTTGCTGACGACGCTGCTCTTTCTTATCCTGACGTCGCTGTTCTTCCTGCAACCGAGCCTGCTCTTCTTGCTGACGACGCTGCTCTTCCTTATCCTGACGTCGCTGTTCTTCCTGCCAACGTCGCTGCTCTTCTTGTTGACGACAAAGCATGGCCATAATAGCAGCAAGATCGCCTGTCACAGGAGCTTGCCCCACGGATGATGATGATGAAGCTGCAATTGATTCGGTGGCGGCTGATTCCATCTCCATCGGCTGACGACTTTGCCGAGCTTCTTGAACCGGAGACTCCCCAAACCGCCTTTCATCCATTTCCTGTTGTCGTTGACCTCTCGTCCTGACACCGTCCACGTTATCCTTTGGTAGAACCGGCATTATTTTATCCCACTTCTGACACCAAATTGTTACGAGCTGAGGGTTCGGGATAAAATAATGGGAATCGGTTTAGCCAAAATAACACTTTTATTCAGCACTGAACGGTGTATACACGAACTTGGCACACGTATCACAACACACTAATTCACATCACTGTTGCACCACTTAAAGTCACCGAAATGATCGCACGTATAGCTTAATCCAGACTGACTCGTGAGCAACTACTGTTCACGCGAGACCCTTCTCCACGTCAGTCCTCCAGAGCCTCGCTAAGACTCACTCACTCAGACTGACTCAGACTGACTGACTGTCCGGCCATCTCTCCGGCCTATTTATATCGCACACATTTCGATTGTTCGAGAACGATGTCGATCCTTCCAGGAAAGGGTCGGTCCCTCGACACAATGGCCACTCCCCATTCTGCGAAACCACAAACAATAGCAACAATAGCACAACAAGACAAAAGCGCTCGAGAAACTTCGATTATTACTCATTGTTTAACAGCCTCGGCGTAACAGTATCTTAAACTAAAATAATGACTAAAAACAATTAAAAAATACTTTATTCATACAAGAAAATCAAGGGAAAACCTCAAAAACTAACAAAGTTTAAACTCCAATACACCTGAACAGAAAATAATGAAGTACCGTACATTTATTTACACATAGGTACATTATAATAATGACATTTAGGCCAACCCTAGACGGCAGTCGTACATTGTTACCTAACTTAGGTATTTACTTACCTATTTAAAGTCGGATAATTTTCTATGCATAAGTACTCAATCAATATCTATAAAGCAAACGAATCTAGATCTTATTAGCATAAATAAAGTTGATAAACAAAATCCTTACACAATTTTACAGTTTGTGCGGATTCTTTTCTTATTAGGTTTTTCGCCATAAAATTATTAAATACAAAATACATAGAGCGTACCTACCAATTTAATCCTAAAATAAAAATAAATTATTATTTTCAAGAAAGGTCTCGCAGACTACATAGAAATCTAGTAGGTAACAAATTACCTGAACATTTAGGACTAAAATAGTATTTATTTATTTATCATTGTGACTTAAAATGTAAACAAATAAAAGTTTTCTTACGCCTGTATTATGAATTCATATAAGTTATTATTTACATCGGAAGATAACTAACTACACAGAAAATATTAGTTAAATACAATCAAATGTCATTTGTGCTTCAAATCTAACATTTCCTTAGCTCAAGGAACCCTACACTTTTATAAAACAAGTATCCTAAAATAGACGAACTGATTTGTCACACTATACCCTTAACCCAGAATCAAACTAATATTTGAATTAGGGATTAAATGTAGAGCTATAGAATATTTTGTAATGTATATTTAGTACCCAATAGTCAGAGGCGGCGTAAGGCGTGGGCGACCGAGGTCCGAGGGACCTTGCGCCTCGTAGGTTTATGCATTACCAAGCCGTGAACGTGACTAAAAAAAATTTACAGTTTCAATTGTTTTTTATTTTATAAAATCCGTCCCTCCATCAAGGGCTTGATCGGCAAACTTTTCGGCTCTTCTATTCCCTGTTCGTTACTTGCTCATATCACCCCATTGTCAAGATGATTGCAACAATAAAACCAATGGACAGCGAACAATGAATGGAATAGTGGTAGTTATGTTCGAAGAAAAGAGGGCCTCGCGAAATTTACCTTGCCCACATCAAATTTAGGTCTTGTCAATTTAGGGGTTGTAAATACTTAATCGTTTATTGTATTCTACAGTGCAATAAGTAGGTGGTAATTGATAGGTACATGATCATTATGGACCCTATTGGGCACAACATTATAATTCGTGCAATTTGATACCTTTCTTTAAAAATACCTCAACAAGTTCAAAATATTTTGCGTAGAGGGCTCTTGCGCAGGAACCTCAAGATAAACATAAATCCTTAAACTTAAATCCAGATTAAGTTTGTTTCTGGGATATTGGTTTTCTACTATCGGCAGGTAAATAGTTGGCAGCCTTCATTAAACATTATTAAATAATGGACATAGGGTGCTCTACAGATCACATTTCACAACATTTATGGCAATCAAATTTGACCACTATTCTACATGGTCAGGATTATGATTTTCCAATCTCAAATTGCGCATCGCACTTAATTGCATCAAAGATAAGCAATCTTTATTGAAATCATAACGATCATTTTGACACATCATAAAGTAAACTTGAAATAGACATTGCCCGCAATTTTGACATGAATATCTCTGTCTAGGACACTACAGACCATTTATATTTATTTCATAACTAGCTGACCCGCACACATTACCCTCCTTCTGCAGTCGGGTAAAAGTAGGCAAAAGTATCTCAATCCTGGTCATAATTTATTACCAAATTTCGTGACACAGACAGATAAGAGTTGCTTTCGAATTTATAATATTGGTAAGATTTATAACACTTGATAGTGTCAAATTGACTAGCTCGAAATATTTCAATATAGATACATATTGGACATAGGCCTCTCCCAATATGTGCCACAGAGTCGGCTCTGCTATCTACGAGTACATCATTTCCAAAAAAATTATGAATGAGGGTAGATTAAATACATCTGTCAGAAAAGTTGATCAAAAACTTAAGTCGCTGCAATTATCGTCTGTAATGTCCACTGGAGATGGGTTTGTTTACTTTGTGTGTTTTTAAGTGGTATTTTTTCGCATTGCACCTTACTCTGATGGATTTTAATAGCTGCTATAGTATACACCAAGACTCGTGGCAGACAGGACCAACCGAAAAACATACATGATTTATCACGTACCGTTTTATCGGTTAAAAAACCGATAATACGGTACGCGATAAATTCCGTATTTATAACGATATGATATGATTAAAAACATGTGTGTTTCCTTTTCAATACAATTACTGGTAGTTAGTGTTATCGATATGTACTCGGCGCATCACTAGCGGCTCCCGTAAGGGCTGCAAGAGCGAGCGAGATAGCGATATCATCGTCGCTTGTCACACGTGTTATGACCCAGTCTGCCAAGAGCGTTGGCGTCTATACTCTATTTTAAAGTTCACTTTAAATTATATAAACAAAGAAATGTCAATTTTACACGACAGCGAGGGAGAAGACAATCATTCCCTCCTTGCACTCTTGGAAAAGTGACATTTCATTGTTTACATAATTTGCAGTGAACTTTAAAATAGAGTATAGTATAGTGACAATGAGTATGAGGGGGGTAGGGGATAATGAGACTTCTAGTCGTGTTTGCGGAGCGCCCCGCGAGCGCGCCACGCCGCCAGCAGGGCGCGGCTGAAGTGCAGCTGGAACAGATGCACTTGCGACGCGAGGAGTACGAATGCGTACCACAGTAGCCCGTATGGGTAGCCCTGGAACGGTGGACATAAGTATAATATTATATAAAATAAGTATAACGGTGGTTATATTGTTATACAAACTTCCGCACGCAGCTTCGCACGTGTGGTGTGTCAGTAAAAAGTAGCCTAAGGCTCCTCCTTATACAACTTCAAGTTAAAGGTGAAACAACATTACCTGTCATCTTCCTAGCATTATCTATTTTCATTTTAAGTATTTATCTGTTTAGTTTGCTATATGCATGTATATTCTAATATATAAAAATCTCGTGTCACGGTGTTTGTGGTCGCACTCCTCCGAAACGGGTCGACCGATTTTAATTATTTATTTTTGTTTATTTGGTAGGTATAAGAATAATCTTAAATTAATTTTCACCCTCCTACCCCACCCCACATTTTTAATCGTGGTTTTAGTATTTTTGTATGAACAATATTCATATAAGACGTTATAACCGTCGTTCATTGACGTGAAGTCATTTTTTTTTTTTGTACATCATTTGGGAATTTGACATCATTTACATGAAATGTCGCGTTACTTTGACAAGAGTGTTTTATATAATTCCCACGGGGACGGAAATTTCAAGCGTACGAAACCGCGGGCGAATCAGCTAGTATACCTATATATAAGTATTAAGATTAAAACTTTATCTTATTTTTGATTATACCTAAGAATATGTAAATGTATCCTCCAAAGTGCACTGCACTTCATACCTTCCAAAAAAATTTTCCATCCAAAGATTGCCTGGAAGAGATCACTTTCAGTGATAAGACCACCCCATGTATTGCCTTATTTATTCTAGCCTAGTACTTATTTTTGTATTATTTCTGTTTGTGTGGTAATTCAATAAAGAGTTATCTATCTATCTAAATCTCAACCCAGATCATAATCTAAAAATCAAATTCATCAAAATCTATCCAGCCGTTTAGTCTTGAAAACGTAACAAATAGACAGTGACAGTTCCTTTCGAATTTATAATTTTAGTATGGGTGATATTTTAAATTCTTCAGAGAAGTGTACCTTTGTATTTTATCAGGTACAAGGTTATTTAAACTCAAACTAGAAGGAAAAATGGCTGAAGCGGAATGCTAGTTAGCTGATGAACACAAGAATTAATGACGTAAACCAACATCTCGAGGCCTACGATCGTACATCGTAGCCAATGATGGGGACCTGTCAGCAGATGATGTTGTCATGACAGGCTGATGATAGTACTTAGCCAGAAAGTATTCATTACTGTACATATCATGTATTATATAGTATATTAAATGATTTATGGGCGGATTTTTCGGGCGTTGTTTGCCAAAAATGACAGTGTTTTACCACTTCTGACTCAGTTTATCAGTAGAACGTACTTTAAACATGTTTTTTTACATAGAGCGATAAAGCTACCTTATTTCTCACTATAATGTTCATATACGATGATAATTATTATGCATTTTTAACAGATTGGACAACACAAAAATAAATAAAAAAATTGTGTATGGAATTACACTGAGATACGTCACGAACAACGTCCGAGAAATCCGCCCTTATGTGTTATTTGACGGAAGGCGACGTCGGGGTCGGCCGAGAAAGGGTTGGCGGGACGATTTCGACACCTTCCAAAGAGGATGGTGGGAGATATCGACTGATAGGGATGCTAGGAGGGACTTGGGGGAGACCTTTGCCCAGCAGTGGGACGAGATTGGTTAGAGAAAAAAAATATGTTATCTATGGTTTTCCCAAGTTCAACTTCTATAAGGCCGTCCTAGTAATTGCGACTGTTTGACAGTTATTAAGTTCTCATTGTTTACCAGTAAGCCTGTGAAAACCAGGCCTTATAGTTATACACACCTGCCAGCTCACAATATCCAGCTCAGCGGAGTCCTCCTCATCGTACGTGAGGTACCTCCACACATCTCCACAGTAAAACAGCACACAGTAGAGCAGCGGGCCGAGACCAAGCACTGTCACTCCAAGCATGTACCTCCGGAGGTACTTGATGTTGTTCCTCTTGATGGCTGACAGACCCAGGAACGAGAGGAGAAGGGAGAAGCACCAGATGTACTCCCACCAGAGGGGCTGAAAATCATATACATATTTTTTTAAATGTAGGTATGTCATTTAATATAGTTATTGCAAAAAAATTGTTAAATCAATCTTAGGCTTTGATTAGCCAAAGAGCTACTGTCTGCAAAACATGTTTTACTATATATTTTTTTGTGTCATCATACAATTAGCCTTTGGCTATAATCAGATATTTGGCGAGCATAATTGACATGCTGTGCTGGTGTGCTATATCAGTTACATCTCTCAAGTTTCATTATACTTGATTAGTCAGATAGTTTTTCTGTACAATACTTTCTCTACAGGGTTATACATTTTCAACAATGAATGGCTAATGTATGATTTATTGGCTTTAGAGTCACATTTTCTCATATCTTACTTTTGATAATTTCAACAATAATTATAAATAAGGTTTTATTATTTAATGGCTACGCACAGATTTTTCATCATAGTAAAATTTAGATTATAGCATTCATGATAGTGTAACTTTCTATCACTAAATGAAATATCATAATCGGTTTAGTAGTTTCTGAAATCCCCCCCCCTAAAGAAGTTTTAACAACTAAAATTTTATTTTAAATAAATTGTACCTACCTGATATGATATTGAATATTCCCTAGTGGCTACTTTCACTGGTTAATAATTGTATTGCAGGCATACAGTATACACCAATCTACTAGGTATTTCAGTAATTCAGTTATCTAATATGTACAGTGAAGTGGTAGAAATGATAACATACAGTTATTACGTGTAGATGTACTCACAGGCGGGATTTGCAGCTCTTCAATCTCCAGTATAAATATATCAAGCTTGTCGAGGATGTCTGCGGAGAGCTTTGTCAGCATCACTAGGAACATCACATTGTGGAAGAACATGCAGTACTTTAGCCGGGACTTGTTGAGTGCACTGAAATATTAACAAGTTTTATTAATTAAAAACTTTGAACCAAGTTAGGTCTATTATATATTTACACTATAAAACTGTTTCTGTAGTTTATAGATTCTAAACTTTATGGAAAGTTCTTTTGGAGTTATGGGAGTCTAACCCTGTGCACTCGAAGGTTGAAATGTTTTAAATAATTGGCGCGAAACATCCATCTCGATAGATTGGCTGTCGTCTAAAAATAATTCGACGGAACTTGAGGGAAATCTGTCAAACATCGATTAAAACTCCCGATCGGCGTCCGTGATGATATCATGTAGCGTTTAACTAATAGGTAATAGAGATAACTCACCTAATTTGATACTGTGCAGCTATTTTCTCCCGATGTTCGAAATCTGCCCCATTGGTCCCTGTGACCATAACTCCACCTCGTGAAGCCATTTTCTAACAGAATTATTGGAAAAACCTATGAAAAATACACTTTAAGTCTTTTTAACTTCACATACAACGCATCCTTTAGATATTTTCTGCAGATTCTATTCAATTTTCGATAAAATCATTGAATAATTTTGGGATTTTTGGTGAGCCAGCTCATAGCCAGCTGGCTAGAATTTCGACAAGTGTCAAAGTCAACACCATCAAATGTCAAAGTTAATGTCAAAATAAATACAACGTCTGCCAACGCGTTTAATAGCGTTCCATTAAACGCACGCAGTTTAGAAATAACAGTTTGCATAAAACACAATCATCTGCAACAAGGCACAAATAGTAAATTATATTTCGTTCGCTTAATTTTTCAGATATATGTATAACCTTTTTATATAAGGGGCTACTATTGATCCCTTACACCCGAGTTTAACACATAGGTACATCACGAATGCGAAGAAATTCTAAATCTTTAAAACAGTTTGTTGGTAAAAAGAAAATTTGCGTTCCCTCCCGGTACGCAAATTTTTTTTCCACTAGGTAAAAAAACTAGGTAAACTATCGCCTCTTTTATTAGAAATAAGGTTTTGTAATGAAGGTTGTATTTAATTTCAGCATTTATAAATGTAACCTCATAATTTAAATAGAAATAAGGATTTGTCATGGAGGTTGCATTTAATTTTAGTAGGTTAAAATATGAATGCAATGAGCGTAATTATATTTTAAAATTTAGTTACGCCCCTAGGAGCGTAAATCGCATTTACTCATCAGGTATCGAACTAACAATGACCAACTTTCAGAGCATGAGTGATGTAAAGTATACCTACTAGTGGTTTTAGTCAATCCCGTATACGCGCCCTGGAAGTGGGGTATCTACTCGTAGGTAGGTACAGTCCGTCTAAAAGAGTAGACAAAAAATGAGGGCGCCACTGTCGTTTAACTGGTATACCCCATACTATACAATAACTGGTTTTGATACTTGCTAATTATTTATTGTATTATTGGCATTAATATTTTATGATTCTAAGCTAACTTAGTACTTCACATAACCAGTTTATATCACAAGTTGTGGTTAAATTCTACTAATACATATTATTATAAATACGGAAGATTGGGAGGATGGATTGAACTTGGCACAGGAATAGATTATTACCTGGAATAACTAGAGGGCGCAGCTAGTAAAATAATAAAACAAGAGTTAAGTGTTATTAATAAAATATTTATTCATAAAATTAGTCGTTCAATATATCAAAATCTAAATATTCGACACCAGACATGTTGTCATCTATTGCCCCAGGAGAATCTTGCCGAGAAGTACTAGGCAGACAGGAATCTTCTGATTCTGCTTCAGACTCACTGCTGCTGCTGCTATCCTCACCAACTCTTATAATTAATTCTTCTATATTTTGATACAGCCTGGGGCCTCTTTCAATGTACTCCATTTCAAATTTTTTGACATGGTCACAATATGATTTCCAATCTACTGGAGTTATAGAAGCAAAAGCCTCTTCGGTTAATTGTTTTATATCTCTGGATCCAACATTTTGTGCTGCCACTTTTCTTTTTGCCAAAGACCATATAAGTTCAATCGGGTTCAGGTCGCAGTGATAGGGTGGCAGCCTTACGACTGTATGTCCATGCTCGCTCAGTAACTCGTCAATTTCATAAACTGATGCTGGTTTATTTTTTTTCACCAAATCATAAAGCGTAGGTTTTCGTAGGGTCGGATCAAAATTAATATTATTCTCGGGATGAGCTTTTTGGTTACCCACTTATTAAAGTTTGTTCTATTCATTTCAGAATGATAGTCTTCCTGTTTGTTATTTCCACTAAAAATAAGAAGAGAGTTCGGTACAAATCCTTTTTCACTTCCTGCATTGATGAGAATCCATCTTTTCCCTTTTGAGATATCTTGAATAACTCCTTCGGTTTCAATAGATTGCCAACATTTTTTTAATTTGTATGATGAGTGAATATAACTTTCATCTAGATATATAATATATTTTTGCAACTCTTCAGGTAAGTTACGGTTGTCCATAATAACTTTTAAATATTTTTCCCTTTTAATACAAATATTAGTATTTTCCATCAAAGCTTTTCTGTTTGATTTACATTTTTTGTATTTAAAACCAATAGATTTTAAAATTTTGTGTAAATGGGCTCGACTTCCATTGAAACCAAGGTCTTCCCTTACCATGGTTAGTATTTTATTAAGTGTAGGGACTTCTTTTTTTACACTATAGAAATAATGCAATTTTTGTCGGATTGCACACTGGTCAAAATCGTCTAATTCTTTTCTTGGTCGCCCCTTTCTATGTTTAGCAGGAGTACTGAATTTTCCTTTAGTTTTGGATCCTTCCGAAACTATTCGTCGCACTGTACTCTCGGATTTACCTGAAAATAATAAATTATATTGTTAAGTATCAAAACCAGTCACACGCACTATAAATATGTGTTTTATTTTCATAACCTCAACTGTACATATAAAAGCAAATATTTCATGATAAGACCACTCTTGGATAAGACATTACTATTTAAAGGAGTGTAAAGTGACTAAAAGTACTACATTAATTCATAACTTACCAGTCAGATCCGCTGTTCGTTTATAAACGTGTTCCATCTGCGTGAGCAATCTGCCGGCTTGGAATTCGGCTAAACATCGCATAAACACTTTGTATATCACTTCACGAGTGCCGCTGCGGATTGTTTTATTAATTTTTCAAATGTTTATAATAAGTTATTGGATAAAAATTAGAATTGAAGCAAGAATTCAAATGAAAGCAAACAATGTTTACATTACAATGACAAGCAAGTGACAAGATTGACTTTTAATGAAGTGTTGCCAGCCACAGAATATAGTTAGTTCCTTAAATATTAATTTCTACTCTTTTTAGACGGACTGTACAAGGTTCGTCCTAACTTGAGATCTGTCCGATATGATATGCCCAACTACTTTTAGAGCGTTCTACTAATACTTTACATATAAAAGGTATACAAGGTTTTCTAGACCTACCCTAGTCTAGATATTCTAAGCTTGCTTTGGTCTGCCTGGAATAAGTAAGTACCTACTTACATATAGGTATAATAATATTACGAGGGAGAGAGGTGAGGAAATTAAGATAACTCAATAAAAAACATGGTTTAAAATTCGAAGTACTTCATAGTCATAGATTATTATTTTTAAAGATTTTTGTTGGTCCAAAAAATAAGCCCCGCTGGGGCACTACAATGCTTATTATTATGTATATCTTATTATACATAATATAAAACAATGTCTGGTTTGTTCGAACAGTTATAAATCGATAACGGCTGGACCGATTTCTTTGGTTTTTGATTTGTTGTATTTGTCTCGACCCCGAATAGCAGAATGAACATTAAAATATCGGAAAAAATAACACAAAAAGAAATTATGAAGAAAATTCATTTTCTCATAAATAGATGCAGCTAATGATGGCCGATTGATAATTATACCGGGGCGACATTGGCAGCCCGCGTCAATATGCATGTCAAGGCGGTACAAAGTTCGCCGGGTCAACTAGTATATAATAAAGTTTACTTACATATTATGTATTTCTCTCATTACTTCTATTATTATTTTTGTTTTATAGTATTTCATAATCCCACCATTCTTTTCTACAATCAAAATATTCTTGTAAGTTATAAACTGTTTGCAATAAGGTATTCTTTTAATCTACGGTAAAATAAGCAGTCTTTTTCTATTTTTTCTATATTGGGGGTAATTTATTAAATATTTGAATAGCCTTATGGTGGGTGCCTGTCCTATCTAATATTTTGTGTATGGTAGAGCTAATTTGTTTTTATTTGTTAAATTGTGGGGTCGCAAGTATCGTTCCTTAAGTTTAATAAATAATATTTTATGTATTCTTACAAACTTATACATTTCAAAGATGTACATTTTTCAAATTTCTAAATTTTTTTCATAATCGGCTGCCTCATTTCTGGCAGTTCCCGCATGTCAGGCATCATCAGTTATATGCACCTCATCATCAGAGCCGTCTTCGGTGGAAGGGCTGCCGGCATCTGCGCTCTCAGGGGCTGATCTACGCCATTTGGCACGACGATTCTGGAACCAGGTCTTTACCTGCAGAGGAAGAAGAGTTATGCGTTATTTTTATTGCGAACTAAGATTTAATCTGGAAAAAATGTGAGTGAACTACCTAGTTAGTAAAATTGGATATTGATCTCATAAATGTTGGTGTGTGGTTGCGATTTGTTGGTATTTGTTATAAAGAAGCTAAGTACTACCTACCTTTTAATGTGTTCTTTCCTCTCGGTTTGTGGGAATGATTTTGGCAAAAGGGACGGAAATGTGTAACAGGAAATCGGGGAAGCGCGCTATTTCATTTGACCAATGAGCGCGCGCGGTGGTCAGATGTTACACACCACATGCGACTAATTTAAGGCTCGTAGTTTCTTTTTACTCATATAACTAATAATCGTGATGCCTTATCTTCAACTCTAACAATAAGTATTTTCTCAGTTCGATAAACAACTTTCTATGAAGTGCCATAACTTGCAACAATTACCGATTAATTAACAATTAAATTCAGTTAAATAACAATTACAGGCGAGTGGCGCTAACAAAGTCCACGGGCCGGCCTCGAGAAATACCTAAGTGAAGCAAACCTAACCAAATTGGTACTTGTATACATAAATAAATAAATAATGCTGGACATTTCACTCAGCGCCACCTTGCCCCAAACTAAGAAAGCAGATACTATGGGAACCAGTTAACTGATAGAAAACGTATATATTTTTTGTATGATAATGCAAACATTTGTTCTGTGGCAGGAATCAAACCCGCAACCTGCTACGTCTCACACACTACGCCATGGAGGTCGTCAACTACGCATCACCAAGTTATTGTAACAACGTATAACGGTATCAACTTTATTGTTTCATTGGCACTCACTTGTCTATCACTAAGCCTGAGGGTGGTGGCGAGCGTGCGGCGCTCATCCGGACTCAGGTACTTGCTGGCCGCGAACCGGCGCTCCAGGGCTCCCGTCTGTGCCGCCGTGAACCGCACCTGCCCGCCCTTGCGCCGCCCGCCCAAACCCCACCAGTTGCAGCAGTGTGTATTTACTGGAACAGCGTATCAAGAATAAATTTTCGTCAGTGATACTTTAAGCTATGTGCTTCGCCCACTACCACTTCAGCTTATTAATCATCTGGTCAATGACTATTTGTCTAAGGATGTGATTACCTCATTTCTAATTCGATCTCGTAGATATACGCTATCCGTAGCCACCAACAGTAGTTAATAGTGATGATATTATAAAAGCTTTCAAACTAATAAATGTAAAGAAAACCTCTGGGGCATCTCTGTTAGCGTCGTGAAAACATTGATTGACATAATTGCTCCTGAACTAGCTTTAATATTCAATGAGTGTATTGACTGTGGTGTATTTCCTGATTTAATGAAACACAGTAAAATAACTCCACTTTTCAAATCAGGCACTAGTTCTGATCCTGGTAATTTTAGACCAATCTCAGTACTTCCGACATTTAGTAAAATATTTGAAAAACTAATTTTAAATCAACTGCTTAGACATTTAAATTCACATAACTTACTGCATTATAAACAATTCGGATTTACCAGGGGTCGCTCAACCACTGATGCTGGTATTGAGTTAATATCGCACATATTTGATGCCTGGGAGAAGTCTCATGACGCTTTAGGTGCTTTTTGTGATTTGTCCAAGGCATTTGATTGCGTAGACCATGACACATTGATCAGGAAACTACACCATTATGGCATTAGGAGCGTTGCTCTAGACTTTCTCACTTCTTATTTAAGTGGCTGAGTGCAAAGAGTTGTCGTGAATGGGAAGCGTTCTCCGGGGTCTCTGGTTAAAATGGGTGTACCACAGGGATCAATTCTGGGACCATTTCTGTTTTTAGTATATATTAATGATCTTCCCCATCTTGTAAGGGACGATCATGAGGTTGTATTGTTTGCAGATGACACGTCACTTTTATTTAAATTAAAGCGACGACAAGCCGATTTTGACGATGTAAACAATGCAATCTCTAAGGTGGTAAAATGGTTCAATGTAAACAATCTACTTCTAAATGAAAAGAAAACAAAGTGTATTAGATTTATGCTACCTAATGTTACACAAGTTAAAGCAGATATAAAAATCAAAGACGAGGAGTTGGCTCTTGTGGACACCACCGTATTCTTAGGTATAACCCTAGATAATAAGCTTCAATGGGGCCCTCACATTGATGGGTTGTCGAAGAGACTTAGTTCTGCGACATACGCAGTCAAAAATATCCGTCTTTTTACAGACGTAGACACAGCTAGACTAGTTTACTTCAGCTACTTCCACAGCATTATGTCATACGGTATACTGCTGTGGGGGAGTGCTGCAGATATAAACACCGTTTTTGTGCTGCAGAAGAGAGCTGTTAGTGCAATTTATAATATGGGCCCCAGAGAATCATTACGCAATAAGTTTAAAGAAATAAATATTATGACATTTCCTTGTCAATACATCCATGAAAATCTAATGTATGTTCACAAAAATATTAATTTGTTTAAGAAAAATAGCGATAATCATAATTTTTATACTAGAAATAAAGATAAACTCGCTGTTGCCACTTGTAGACTCCATTAAGTTAGTAAATCGTTTAAAGGGCAAGGTGTACGCTTTTATAACAAACTCCCAAGGGATGTACAAAAATAGACAATTAAAAATATTTAAAAACTTAATTAAACAAAATCTTTATAAAAGAGCCTACTATAAAATATCGGATTATTTAGATGATAGAGAAGCTTGGGATTGAAATTGCTCCAACTCGTTCAAAATGTTACAATTTAGACGTAATTTATTTTCTGTATTATGTATTGTAAAAGGATCATTAAAAAAAATAACCAGCCTTGTTTCTTGCCTTTCTTTCCTGGCTTGGTCGCGAAGGAACAGGCAGTAAAATTGACGTTTCAAAGTGATCCTTGTGATTTTAATGAATAAAATATTTGACCTCGCTCGCTGATCAACTTTGAGTCCACAGTAAGGTAAGAATTTACTTACATGCATTATATTTTATAAGTAGATACAAAAATAGAGAAGTGCATTTTTCTTTTAGGTATGTAATGTACCTACTCAATTTAAAATATGGGAATAAACAAAATATTTAGTGTATATAAATGAAATGAAATCTTCGTTTACATTGTCCTTTACAGATAGAATGTAACATAAATTTGATTAAGCCTGAAATCGTGTTTTCTGATAATTGCCATAACAATGTAATTTGGGGAGATAGGGATCACTCTCAAGTAGAAAAATATTATAATTCTTGTAATTATAAATTAAAGGATATGCATTCTCCATTGGAATGTGCAGACTGTGCCGATAAAAATTGTTTAGATGGCTCGCACAAATTGCTGATTGATAAGTTTTATAATGATATTGTAAATTGTCTGAGCGAGGGTGCAGTAAGCTGTTTTAACAGAATAAAGCGTAAAAAGTATAAACAAGTGGCTGGGTTGAATACGAGTAAGCACGTCAGGGCCGCGCACGTGAGGTCTCGCCTTTGTTATAAGATGTGGCAGCTTTATGGTAAACCTAGTGCTGGGCAGGTTTACAATGAGATGGTCGAGTCCAGAAGAGTTTTTAAGTCTAATTTGAAATGGTGTCAAAACAACCAGCAACAACTTAAAATGGACAGTATCTCACAACACCACTCCAACAAGGACTTTAAACTCTTCTGGAAAACGACAAATAAATTTAGTCTGAAGCCGAGCCTTCTCGTGAGCGTCGCTGGTGTGTACGACTCTGCTGGGATAGCTAGAGCCTTTCAGGCGCACTTTAAGGTTGACTCGCCCCTAGGACCGTCGTCGCCTGCGGTGGTTGATGATGAGTGTCGTACTGACCAACTGACGGTCAGATTCTCTGCCAAAGATGTTGGGACCGTAATTAAAAAGATGGTTCGTGGTAAATCTCCAGGTTACGACTATCTCAGCATCGAACACCTGCAGTGTGCCGGGGTCCATCTACCGAGGGTGCTATCTTTGCTTTTTAATCTTTGTCTGAGTCATTCATATCTACCTGCCAACCTAATACACACAACAGGGGTGAAAAATAAAACTGGCAATGTTTCGCACATGTCCAACTACAGGCCTATATCGCTGGCTACTATTGTGGCTAGGGTGCTGGACAGCTTGCTTGATCGACACCTACGCATACACGTTCAACTGAACGATGCTCAATTTGGGTTTCGTTCAGGTTTATCAACAGAGAGTGCTATTTTATGTCTCAAGCAAGCTGTTAAGTACTATACAGCTAGAAAAACACCAGTGTACGCCTGTTATTTGGACCTTTCCAAGGCATTCGACCTAGTGTCATATAATTCACTGTGGGAGAAGCTGGCGCTTGAGTCGGACTTGCCAAGAGAGTTGACGTCCCTATTTCGCTACTGGTAGTACAGTCACCAAACCAACAGAGTGAAGTGGGCGGACTCCTACTCGGATATGTAAAGGTTGGAGTGTGGGGTGAGGCAGGGGGGGGTCTCTTCTCCGGGTCTTTTTAATCTGTACATGAGCAGTTTAATTGAGGAGCTCAGTGGCACCAAAGTTGGCTGTCACATAGATGGGGTCTGTATAAATAACATTAGCTACGCCGTCGATATGGTGTTACTGAGCCCTTCGATCGGAGCCTTACGTAGGGTGCTGAAAATTTGTGAGTCTTATGCAGCGGCCCATAGGCTCAGATATAATGCTAGGAAGAGTGAGTTTATGGTGTTTAGGGCTGTCCCCAAAGGTTATCAAAATGTGCCACCTATCAATCTAGACCGAACTACTCTCGAGCGCGTTACTAGATTTAAATATCTGGGCCACTGGGTCACCGAGGACCTAGAGGACAATGATGATATAGAGGGAGAGCGCAGAGCGTTGGCCGTCCGATGTAATATGGTGGCTCGCAGGTTTGCTCGCAGTTCTAGGGAGGTAAAGGTGACGCTTTTTAAAGCCTACTGTCAGTCACTTTACACCTGCAGCCTGTGGGTAGCCTATACGCAGAGGGCGTGCAACGCGCTGCGTGTACAGTATAGTATATATAGTATAGTGGGTTCAGAGTGCTGATGGGGTTGCCACGTTTCTGCAGTGCATCAGGTATGTTCAGTGAGGCGCACATGGATGGGTTCCACGCCATTATAAGAAAGCGGTGTGCGTCGCTCTTGAAACGCCTACGTGGCAGCCCCAATATAATCCTGAGAACATTGGCAGACAGGTGGAACTCTCCGTTTTGGGGCACTGGTTAAGCCTCCATGCAACCCCCTTATAAGGGACGTTGCCCCAGTCACTGATAGTCCCTCGTGTCCGCGTACGTGTATGTATGTATGTATGTGTATGTCTCTCTGTGTGTTGGTATTTTAATTATAATTAAATTTTATTGTATAATTTTATTTTTATTTAATTTGATTTGATTTAATTTTATTTGATTTTGTTTAGTTTAATTTGATTTTAGTTGATTTTGGTAATTTCATTTTATGAGTCAATGGCTTGAAATAAATAATTTTATTTTTTATTTCATAACATTATTAGGGTTCCGTGTAAGAAACAAAATCACAAAAGATAAAAAGCTTTCATAAAATCATGCATTCTATCACACTTCACACTTCACACTAATATTATAAATGTGAAAGTTTTGATGTTTGTTTGTTACTTAATCACGTCGTAATGGCTTAATTGATTTTGATGAAATTTGGTAGGTTGATAGATTATAACCTGGATTCAAATATAGGCTACTTTTTGTTGATAAACGCGTGCGAAGCCGCTGGCGGAAGCTAGTAAAGCATTTTGTTTAATCACAGATTATTGTATAACAATCATGCTTAAACTCATAATTTTTATATTCTAAGTAGATAAGAGTATAAGATCAATACAGATAATAATAATTCGTCTAATTGCAATGCGTAAATATAACCTAAGATAAAAAATAATAAAATAATATATATTTACATATAAGAGGATAATCGAAAATAGTCATAGTGATCGGACTAATTCCTAACTGAAAATTACCCTTACTTTATCAACAGGTTGGGCAACAAGCATGTAATCGTATTTTTTCACATAATACAGATAAGATATACCTATTGGGTGATTTTTATCTTCTGTTATTAAATGGATTTTATCGACTAATTGGCTGATAATGGGCGTATTTGTACCTATTAATAATTATATCTTATAACAGTAATAAGAATCCGGTATAAGTATGAGACTGTTATCTATTAAAAAAAAATTGTGGAACTATCATGTATCTACTTACAGCAATATTTATCAATTATGTGCATATTACAAATCTTATATCGACGTAGATAACCATCGTTTTGCAATCTAATCGACAGCATGGCATGAATAGGATATGGGAAGGGAGCTTAGGATTCAGCAGACTCTTAGGATAAAGTTATACAAATTAATGAACACTGACGATATTGGCTAAATATCTATGTCCTAAAATGATAGCCTTACCTCTATCAAATCCATAAGCTTGTCGCATAGCAAGAGGGTGCGATACAAATGTATTTGCTGCCAGCTGACTTCGTATCAGGTTAGTATGCAACATAGGATCACTGTAGTAACTAAACTGTCTGGGTTCAAGACACGCCACTGGTTCTTTCCTAAAATGCCACGGGCTTGGCTTCATAGCAGTCGGGTGGAGCGGAAAAGTGTTCCTTCTTGTTTCCATGTTGACTTTGCTCAGTTTCATTTCATGCTGCACTTCAGACACAACGTTGAATTTCATCAGATTTTCACGATGTACTTTTGACACTCCATATTTCGTCAAATCGTATGCTTTGGAAACGGAAAACTTCGTAAGTTGTGTGTCATGGTTTTTATCATCTTGCTCTTTTAAACTTTCTACGTCCGTCTCTTTTCTACAGTGGAGAGGTTTTGTCGGTTCATAGCTAAGGTTCTTATAAGGCTTTTTTGTTGTTGTATCCTTGAGTATGTCTTCTATAAGAAAGGATTTCTTTTGCCTACAAGCGCACATGATGGCGGTCTAATCAGTACTGCCGAAATCGTTATCGCAATAAAAATTATCAGTTAGTAATTGATAGCTACTTATTTAATGGACACGTATAATCTCTGATTAAAACACTTGTGTGGCGGGAACTTTCTTCAATTGAAATTTACGGAACTCTGTTTAAGTAACTTATTAAATAGGCTATTATTTTTAGTACCAGGACTACTATAATCCCGGAGTCTTCAAGTCCAGTGAGCTCCATCTTTGACCACACCATTACTTACAATCAGATGAGGTGGCCAAGCGCTTCAATATCATCAACATTAGTCAATTAAAATTTGATTTCCATTAATTTTCATTTATATTTTTTATATTATTGAACGATAAAATGTGTGTTTTAGTTTTAAGGTTTAACTATTGACAGTTTCACATGATGTGAATTTTACTGAGCGGACATTCTATTTTTTTTAATCTACGTAGAGCTCGGTGTCTATTTATACATCTGTTTTACTTTCTACATAAAGTCAGTCATAATAATATGGCGCAACATCATACTTCTAAATGTTAATGACAAACAAAAAATATATATGGAACCCTATCGAAATATTCTGGATCACACTTGCATCTATTATGTACATGTTGTCAGGTCGGATTAACGTGATAACGTCGATAATGGAGCACACAATCTGTCAGGTGCATGTATCCCCAATCAATTATGTACGTACTGAAGTATATTTGGCTCTTTTAGGAACTAAACCAAGTCCTAGATCCCATCAGAGTGCATCTACATTTTAGTATTTTCATCATAGCTTACCATCAGGCGAGATTATAGCTAAACGCGAGCCTATAGTTAAAACAAAACAAGTAGGTAGGTAAGTACATATATGGTCACTCATTCAATCAGTTCACTCAATTCGCTCGCTCTAAGATGGTTAGCACATTTTCATACACGATTATTTGATTATGGTACCAGCATAGTTAATAAAATCAAAATTCCTACTAGCAGTACCCTACGTTACAAGTAGGTAAAAGCGCTACTAAAACAAAACAGTAATTATTTTACATAATAATTTAAGTTATACTTACTCAACCTGAAGCTTAATTTTTATTAACAATGTTAAAACTTATGATTCTTATTTTGGTACAGTACAAGGTCAAAAAGTATATACATAAACCATTTTTTCTAAAACTTGTATAATAGTCTGGAACTGTAATAAAAATTGTATACGGAACTCGTACAAAAGCTTAGCCATACTCCCACTTGGCGTTAGAAGTTGTCAATCAGGGATTAGGCGATTATCTACCGTACGATAGGAAGTATGTGTAATGCGTTCAATTTGAAAGCACTAACGGTGGTTGTTAACACCATGGGATTAATAATATGCAGAAATTGATAGAAGTACCTACTTGATGCCTGCTGTAGCTTTGAATATTTTTGTTATTTTATTCTAAAACTTTGCTAATTTGACGCAGAAGGGAAGAAGAACTTTGTTCATTTGCGGGTTCGATTCTGGCCGCGGAACAAATGTTTGCATGATCTACAGATATTTGTTCCGGGTCTGGTTGTTTCTGTATATATTATAAATATTATAAGTATGTGTAAAAAAATTATATATAATATAAACAAGTACTCTATCAGTTATCTGGTTCCCATAGTCCAAGCTTTGCTTAGTTTGGGGCTAGATAGCACTGTGTGAAATGTCTCGCACTATTTATTAATTATTTATATCCAACTAGTTGACCGGCGAACTTCGTACCGCCTTGACATGCATATGACACGAGCTGTCAATGTACATCACCCCGGTAGATGCATCATTAGCTGCATCGAAAATGAATTTTCTTTGTAATATCTTTTTGCGTGAATTTTTCCGATATTTTAATAGTTATTCTGCTATTCGGGACGGAGACAAATACAACAAATCAAAAACCATGAAAAACGGTCCAGCCGTTCTCGAGTTATAAGTGTTCCAATAAACCCGACTTTGTTTTATATGTTAAAGAAGATGTACGGAAAAAGAGACATTTGCCCAGCAGTGGGACAGTATAGGGAAGGGGGGAAAAAGCTTGTTATTTTTTATTTATTTGTATTATAATTAAAGTTAGCATGTTTTGTTACCGCGCATATAATATTAGTTATATTGATAAACAATTATTACATTACTTTTTAGAAATACAAACTGACACTTAGGCCGGCTTGCACAACGATCCCTAAACGTATTTAGCGACTGGAAATATTTATATTTGCCCTATTTCTATGATTTGACAACTCCTAAAAATCATATTTAGCCATTAAATACGTTTAGGCATCGTTGTGCAAACAGGGCTAACAATAAAATTATTCGGGCAAAAACAACATAGTTTAAATAAAAATAGCACTCAGTAAGCAGTGACTCTCGAATAGATCTAAAACAAAGCGGTGCCTTCCGTTACACACGGAGCAGTAAAACGGACTGAGTAAATAGAGTGGGAAGCAAAAACTGGGTACGAACTGTGAGAACAAATTAGTGGTAGAGCTTTGGAGCTTTTTGAAACTTTCTAAGAAATACATATTTACACATGGACTGATTATATATATATATATACTCATATTCTTTCTCTTGTACAGTATCATGTTTAATCCTAGTCCTTCTTATCTCAGAGAGCGTTTTGAGTATCTCTATCACTCAAATCCTCGAGCCTTGCACTCCTCTGAGACCTTGCAACTTAAAACTCCTGTAAACTCTTCTAACTTCTATCATAACTCCTTCACTGTACAAGCTATCCGTCTATGGAACTCTCTTCATCCACGCATTAGAACTGCCAAATCGCTTCCTATCTTTAAAACATTTCTATTCAAACATCTGTCTGCGCTACAATGCTGATTTCTCATTTTCTCATCTATCGTTATGTTATCTCTACTCTTGGTTTTATTTCACCCTTCTATTATGCACCTATATGTACCTACATATTGTGTAACAATTTTAAAATATTAAGAGAAGATATAGGTATCAGTTAGAAATATAAAAGATAAAGAAATAAAAGATTGGTATAGTTTGATACATATATTAGTTAAATAGAAATCGGTAGAGCGGGTAGGTACTTACAATATTTTCTTATACTTGTGGCAAGGCAACAGAGGTTGACAATATTTCCTTGGTTTATCGATGGTAGGTAGTTAAAACTAGAGATTACAATAAAAGTGTATAGATACAGAGGTAGACAAAGTAATGTTGCTGGAGGAGCACAGAATCTCGAGGCTTATGGCCTTACAGCATGACAAAATACGCGTGGTAGTTCTAGAGGGTATGATTGTTACCGTTAAAATAATAGAATGGGCGCCATCTGACGAGAAGTGCGTCAGAAAATACAATAGGGTTCCTATGGGTTCAACCCGGGTAAAAATATGGATAAAATACACCTATTATGTTGTTCCGTCGACCGTTCCTGGCGCCAGTCCGGAGAGATGATGTGGTGCAGAGCTAACGACGGTAGGCTCGTAGAAAAGTCTAGGCTCCCGGAGCGTGGCGGTTTAGCTGATCGTGCGGAGGAACAGTCAAGCCTCTCACGGCTTGGATAACACGTAGGTGATGATGAGGAGAGTCAGGTTAAACCCAAAGAAAGGGTGTAAATGTATGTAAAAGATAACAAAAACCGAAACCGACTTCCTGTTTGGGAACAGATAAAATACGAATTAATTTAAAGAGAACGGAATTAGACGGGGATTACACATGATAATTGAATAGGCGAGGCACTATTACTTACCAGATTTAGAAGCGTGTTGCACAGAATTTAAAAGAAAAGAGTAGATTAGAAACACACTGTCGCAGCAGACTAAGAGGTTAACTTTTGTGTGGAGTAGAAAGAAGTTTCTGCTGTGGTCTTCTGGTGAGGAAAAAGGCCGAGAATGAACGGGCGTTGGCTTTTATAGTAAGCACAGCCAACCCGCGATCTTTTTAGTAACCGTTGAATTTAATTATCACGTACTTTGATTGCATGACGCAACAAAAATCAGTGTTGCCATAGAGAAGAAACGAAATCCATCCGTCAGTCAAAATAAAGCATTGTTTATGGCTACATTCGGTACAGTGTTTTACAACGCCATCTACCGCACACATGGCGAACTACGATACGAGTTTTAGAAAAGATATCTTGATGCGTGAGATCGTGATGTGATAATGCGCCGCCATGTCGCTAGATGTCGTGTTCTGTGGTATTTATTTTTATAGTATGTAACAATGTTAATTAATTTAAAGAATGTAGCGTGTATAGAAAATTACACGTTACAATTGTATTTTATATAATATAACTTTTTTTTTTATTTATTATTAGTATGCAATATTTACGTACTATACTATATTAATATGTACCTAATCCATTGATGAATACTTATATATATATATATATTTATTTTTTGCTTATGTAAGTACGCTCTTTATTCAATATTTAATTATTTTTATTAAAAGCCACTGTCCTATAATGTTCTCATGAAATCCAGTCCATCCAAAGGTTGTCTGGAAGAGATCACATTTAGCAATAAGACCGCCACTTATATTTCTGCGTGTATTGTTTGTTTTTTTATTTTAAGAGTGATTTACAACAAAGCGTTTTCTATCTTCTATCTATCTATCTCTATCTTATCCAGAAATCTATAGGAAATCCTTAATTTTTCATGGATGACTCTTGGATATTATAGAATGCGGAACAAATAATGTTTCTTAATAAAAGAATTAAATTTTTTAAAAGTATATAGGTACAGGTAGAGGTGGCCGATGAAAATAATTGATAAATACTTTCTGTGTTGAAATCCTAAATTCATAAATATTTTTTCTTATTCTAATTGTTACTTATACACTAATTTAACTAATTATGTTTACCTGAGGTCGCTGTGGTGGCCTTCACAGAGAGTGAGCACAGAGAGTATACTTGTTTTTTTATTTATTACAAGGATTTCCAAGTAGTACACAGACTAAAATTAAAACACAATAGCGGGTCTATTGTATTTTAAGCTATGTAATTGTACACATTTTCGAAATAAATAAATTAAATTTCCAGTTTACAGCTAAAATCCCTTCACCAAAAAGGAAAAGTACTGATAATCTTCGGATTGGCTGACCTGATCTTCATCACGCTAAGAACCCACCCAAATAAACTAGCTTTCTGTTAAAAAAAACGGCAACCGAATCGGTCCATCCGTGTGGGAACTATTCAGATTTAAATGTAAATATGACGTAACCAAATGGCTAAAAAGTTTAAATTATGAACAAACTGAAGTCCTACTTACCCCCGTATCTTAATCCCTATCGTTCCTTTTCTTAAGATGTCCTTCGTCTCACAGAATTCTGCACACACTCAAACATACATACGTACACACACAAATACAAATACGTGCACACACTCACTCACATACCGACCCTCAGATCGCACACACACATACACACATCCTATTCACACATATATATTTATATAGTATTTATTGGTGTACGCTTGACACCTATTTATATTTTGTTATTAATTCTTGTATTCTTCATCTTTCAAATGCTCAGCAGTAAGTACATTCTGTAACTGCAATTATTTGTGGAGGGGGGCACTGGTGATCTGTAACACAGGTTCTAAACCTACCTCAGGCACCAGTCTCTCACAAAACGGGTTATTATAAGTCCGAATAATTGAATTTCCTGTACCTTTTTGTGAACCTTTTGTGAAGAGAAAATAAAGTTTTTATTTATTTATTTATTTAAACTATGACAGACAGCAACACATAAAAATAAATAAATGATAAATTTATTTATTCACATAAACAGAATACCTAAGTTACAAGATCTTAGATTATGTTATATGTTTGGTTCATCTATTTATCACAGACGTCAAACGTTTTTTTTACTGCATTGTTAGTTTTCATCCGATATTCTTAGCTGTCAATAGAAATTCGTTATGTCGTTTACATATGTTAGGGCTTTACAAAAATCTAAAATAACTTAAAGAATTTTAGAGGTTGCCGCTTTTGTCGTTTGTGTTTGTCATTGCCATTTGTGTGTTTTTTTCGATTTATCTATGTAATAAAATATTAGTTCTATAGCTGGCTCCATTTATGACTCCGAGCGGTACTTTCCTGTTTAACCCTACCGTAATTAATGCGAGGAGTTTTTCTACCTTTTGTGTCTTCAGGAAGGGTGGCTAATTGTGTCTAATTAATTGGGCCTGGGCGTATTTTTACCCCTTTTTGCCCGTTTTTACCCTTTGTCTGTTTAGCTCAAATAGTCGACAGAGTTTACCCTGATTTTTAAGTTTTTGGCGGTTAATTGGCGGCCATTGTTTTTGTTCTTTGTTTGAATTTCCAATTTTGTTTTGTTTTTGTTTTATAGGTTGTCTTTGGTTAGTTGTCTAAAGAGTATGGTCGATTACTTTTATTGTATATTTTAGCAGTCCTTGCAATAACGAGTATAAATGTAGTTTCTAGGATTTCGTTCTACATATTTGTGAAACATAAGGTCTTATTAACTAGTCATTTTGCCTACGAATTTTATTAAAATACTATGATGTATTTTTTAAACCGATAGTGATGGTTGGTAGCATAAAATGCATATGAAATTTACCTACCTCTTATTGAAATATAGAGCCTTAAATTTTAAAATATTCTTTACAGCTGGTCGGCGATTTATAAAGCATAATAAAACAATATATATCCACGTCACATATTATAACGATCGTCGGTTCAACAAAACGATAAAAAAACTGGACAAGTGCGTGTTGGACCGTGCTTCCAGGGTCTCGTTTAATCTGAATTGACGTTGGAAGCGACCAAGCTGACACGCCTTCGAATTTAACGTCAGTATTCGAGAGCTGTGATCAAGTGCAGATTTATTGACAGCTTATCAAAAATCAATGCTTGACTGGAAGTTTTAAGTTTAGTTCTGGCTTATGAGCCTAAGTTTTTCTAAACTTGTACATACCTACCTAACTTAACTTCTATAAGAGATCTTCATTAAAATACAGAAAAAAACACTGGTTTTAGACTACAAATTAGTAAAACGATAAAACTAAGGTATGTTCCACGTCAAACAAAACCATTTTGCAGTAGGTACTTACAACCTTTTTATTTTATTTTTGCCGACTGAGACGCAGGAGGTTGTGGGTTCGATTTCCACCACGGAACAAATATTTGGATGAGATACAGATATTTTGATTCGTTCGAGGTCTGGGTGTTTCTCTGTATATTTAAAAAAGTAATGTGTGCAAGCGCTGTGCAAAATATCTAACATAAAAACTGGTATGACACAGATATTCTGCTGATTTGTTTATGGATTCTGTAGTATGTAACCCTAAAACCTTTTGAAATCAAATAATTATACAACGTTTCATTGCCCTAAAGGTTAGACATGTTAATGTCTTTGTTAAGATCGAAAACGATCAAGTTAACAACGTAAAACTTGTTTTACATTGCTGCTTCGGTACTAAAGAACTAATCAACTATTGGTATAATACCAGCAATGCATATTAAATGGGGAGAAATAGTCGGAACTTAGGGTTCGCGAAAGTCATGATTCGATGTGGACAGTCAGTGGGTAGAATCGATTGAGATAATGGCCGATTACTTAGTAAGCTGACAACGATAGGGATGTACCTAATTAGTAGTGGAATTTATCGATTAATAATTACCATATGACCACTGACGGGTGTTCATTGAAATATCTTAACTCCTATCTTCCTATCCTATCTTAATTTATTTTATTTTCAAACAACGTTTATAGAAAATAAAATAAAACTTTTGAAAATTTGATATCTTAAAAGTATGGTAGTTATGGTTGATTTGGGAGCTATGTCTTTGTCCTATTATTTTGGACTCTTGATCCAAAATAATGAGGAAGAAAACTTAAAAAAGGGCTTCTAAGTAAAATGGGGTATCATATAGATAAAGTGTTTCAGTCGCTCTTAACCAGTTTTGTTTCCAATATCACTTATTTGGTGCACTAAGGTCAGCCAGGCCTAGCAGGCTAGAACATCTCTAAATTAATACGTATATTTTTGACATTTCTTACCAACTATCAATAAATTATAGTCTCTCGTTTCAGTATCTGTTCTTAGAACTATCCTATTTCTAGGACAACTTTAATTTTAATTTCTTATAATCGACTCTTCTTCTTTTATGATTTATTAAGTTTCCGCAAGTGCTGCAGGAGTTTATAGGTAACGGTGACCACTTTGCAACAGGAACCCCGTCAGCTTGTGTGTTTAAATGTAAAAAAGTGGTACTCCGGGAGTGCCGACAGAAGTGAAAACTTGAACAATTACGAGATACTTATATACAGAGGTATCGGTAACGGTAGCAGTCACGTGAGTTCAATGGTTTTTTCCCATCTCAAAAAATGCCCAACGCGCCTAAAGAAGTGTTCACTCCAATATAAAAAAAACTACTTTGAAAACATGAAGGTTAATATTTTTCGAACTGATTAAAACATCGATAAAAAATCAAAGACAAGTTTTTATCGATAAAAGACTAACAAAATCACAACACTAGAATATTTAACCTGTATTGATTGCCAGTCTATTTCGCTTGTCCTCGCCCGTTTATGTTACCGATTCAAATGTTACCTTTTTGATAACACGGTTTCAATTTCTCCAATTTGTTTAATTGTATGGGTTGAGTTTTAACTGTGTACTGAAATAATGTTAATTGGGTAACGAAAATTTTAGATGCAGGTTTATAAAAAAATTATTACTAAAGGTGTCATATTTAGATCATACCTAAAGGTCAATTCTCATGAGGAAATTAAAGAAAATTCAAGAATATTTAACTTCTACCGTTTTATATAATACGTTATTTGAAACGGCCAAAGTTCAACTTTAAGTATAGAATAATTAAACCGAAAGTTTGTTTGACAGGAGGCGATGTGATATCATGTGAAATTCCATAACTTCTATGAGATATGCGAAGTATGCCAAGCTTTCCGTGTTGCTAATAGATCATCATCATAGGATATAGGATATTCACTGCTGAACACAGGCCTCCCGCAGATTTCTAGAGCGACCGATTTTATTCAGCCTGCAGGCTAAACCCAACGGTGTTGGGCAACATTTATCAGGCCGTCTTTCCATCTAGTGAGAGATTATATGAATTTCCTTATTTTTCTTATAGGCGGCGTTGTTAAATCCATAAATAAGTAAGTACATTTCATAGTGTTCCAAAAGGGGTTGCAGAGATCACAGATCTTCACTTACTACGCTCCTGACATATCTTGCTTCATTTACTCTCATCACATTCTTAATAAAATGCTCGTCTGTGTAGGAAAAGTTAATTGACCTTTAACCTTTAAATATTAAATTAAAATAATGGTATGTAAAAGAAAAGTGTCAATTTAAGCGAAACCTTTCCCTTGCGCAGGTATTTTTAGTATAACCTTTTGTAATAAATCTGTGTCTTTGATACACCCGGCTTTTAATATAACGTAGGAAGAAAATACGTTATTTTATTAGGTGTTATTTGGGCCAGATAAAATATATTTTAGTGACTTTATTTATAAAAATATCTCAACGGACGTAAGAGTATCGTGGCTTTTCTTCATGGTATTTTTGTTTTTTTTTTGTTTTCGTTGGTTTGACGCCCGGTTGAAACACTGTCTTGCTTCATTATAAAAAAAATTCTTATTTTATTTCCAGAACCCGTTCTTTCCTACTAACCTTGGAATTATTTTCAGTCATTTTTAAGGAATCGTGTATTATATTACTGATAAAACATAGGATCATATGAAGCTATCTTAGATAGTATGGACTCTTAATCAGTAGTAGAATTATCATCCACTAGGCTAAAAGAATATATTAATAAGAATATAATAAGAAGTGTTTTACAATCAGAGTGCACTGTAAGTGCTCTATAAAGGTCCGTGGCAATTAAACATTGACATAAAGCGGTTTTATTGTTATGGCCGATACGTATTTATTACAAGGACCTATTTATTGAGGGTTCAGTACACAAGTACTCGTAGTTTTTAAATAGTGTGGGTAGAACCCAACACAGCCTCATCAAAAACAACAGCAACTATTGCTAACACCCACCTATGTCTTTTGGAACAACCATAAAGATGTATTAACATAGTCTAATCTTGACCCACATTGGAAGTCCTTGTGCGCAGGTATCAGAAATGATGAGCCCATGGTTACATAATATCCCTGCGTACACACTACGTTTTCCAATACATTATCATCATCATCATAGCTGCCATAGTCCTCCACCATACATTTTAAGAGCGACCGATCTTGTGCAGTTTTCACCCAACATAAACCTATACATATAAAGTCGTCTTACCCATCAAATTGGGGGCTATTGTACGCTGCACTTTACAGTGCGTGGTCTCTACTTGAAAACATTTTGCTTCAACGGCCGTCAGTTCTTCGGGCTATGTGCCCCGCCCTCTGCCACTTCAGCTCACTAATCCTCTGGGCTGTGTTTGGTTTGTTTCGAATTTCCGCATTTCTGTTTCGATCTCGCAGATATAAGATACCTACCATAATGAAATCAAATCCACGTTTCTACCAGAAACTTACCAAGAAATACATTCCATAATCTCACAAATTCCTGTTTTAACATAATTTTAAAAAGCTTTTGGCCCGACATCGATCAAGTTTGATCCAATGATTATTTTTTATCGCTTTGTTAACTTTTTATACTGAAGACTGGAAGCTTAATAGTTTGAGGACTTGCTTTACTATTCAGAAAGTAACTTATGACTCTTATTATGAAATACTCAAGAGCTAGATTGGCTTGAAAATGGCTAATAAGTAAAATTGTCGTCACAGTATCTCAGGTAGCTGAGCTAATAAAATTAGTCGAAACTTGAAGATATTTGGTCCGTAGATTAAAAATTCAAAAGTCAATTGGCTATTTCAACAGATATGCGATCTTTTATATCCCAAAAAGCTATCCAATTGATTTTTAAATAGTAAATTGCAATTTTATATCCTTATTAGCTACAAGGTTAAACAACTTAAATTTTTATTTTTAACTCAGGATGTTAACGATTATTTTGGAAAAGGCTTCGCACGCGTTGTTTATTAATAAAAACATAATCTTCTCCTGCGCAGTCGAGTAAAAAGCATACTATGTTTCAAACCTGGTCATAATCTATTTATGTTCCAAGTTGCATCGAAATCGGCCCAGCCGTTCGTCCAGCCGGTCGTGAAAACGTAACAAACAGACAGAGATTCAGAGGGACAGAGTTACTTTTGAATTTATAATAAATATATGGATAGTATGGATAAGTAAACCATCTTTGTACTTATAGTCAGCAAATAAATAAATTTGATTTGATTTCTTTACTTCGAAAATGATTTCGCACTCCGAAAGCCATTTTATAATCCGAATCCGGTTCGTATTCATTCACATCCTTTTTCCAAGTCTCATATTAAATTGGAATTTAGAGGCACAAGGCATAAACAACATATGAGCCGAATGCCTCTTAATTTTATAGGAGAGCCTAAGCCGCCCACAAAAAATTAAGTACACATTATAAAGACATCTTTGGAACCGTTTGGGATTTTTTTATACCTTTTTTGTCGGAGAATTGAAGACGATTAACTAAATGGGTGTTTTAATTGCTTTGCCTTAATTGTATGAAAAAAGGGATTAGTTTTTTATGGTATCGTATGGGTTTAAAATGAGATGGATGTTTATGGAATAATTTAGAGTTTTAGAGACGTTATTTCGGAAACTGGTTTTGCTGACGAATTCTTTCCTGCTCGTATCTACTAACTATCGAAGGAAAGTTATGTTTATCTCGCGTATGATTTAATTCTATTGGATTACAATAATTTAGGTTTGGTAAGACTAGCCTTGATGGGATGATTTTATAAGGATATTTTTAGAGGAACTATACAATTTTATTTATAATTTATTGAACTTAACGCTCCAACTCTCCAACTTAGCGCTTGCTTATACGAGGCATGCCTTTTAAGTTTTGTCGTTTGAGGAAAAAAACACATCTAGAACCTTATAGTACTTTTTATTGTTTTTCAAAGTATTCACCGCGTAGCTTAATACACTTTTCCATTCGCTCAAACCAATTAGTATAACATTTATTCCACTCTAAAGTGGGGGTGTTCAAAATGGCTGACTTGAAAGCGTCGACTGCTTCTTCACCGGACTGGAACCTTTGATCACGAAGACTTTTCTTAATTTTAGGAAATGTAAAGAAATTGTTAGGGCTTAGGTCAGGACTGTATGGAGGATGGTCAAGAATTTCTACTTTTTCCTGCTTCAAATACTCAATCGTTTGACGAGCGCTATGTGAGCTTGCGTTGTCGTGGTGCAGGATGATGCGTCGCTTTGAGTTAGATTTTCGAAGTTCGGCGATGACTTGTGGTAAACAAACTGTAGTATACCACTCTGCGTTAACCGTTCTACAATCTTCAAGTGCAATAGTCGCAACATGGCCGGTTTTTCCAACGAACGTGGCCACCATCTTCTTTGAAGTGCTTCGAGAACGAACAACTTTAGTCGGCTTTGGCTCGTCTTGAAAGACCCAGATTGTAGATTGTTGTTTGGTATCAGGATCGTAGGCATAGATCCAAGATTCGTCACCACTTATGATGTCGTAGACGTGATTTGACTCCCCTCGGTTGAACCTTTGCAGAGTTTTCTTACACCATCTGACGCGGGCCGCCTTGTGATCGTCGGAAAGCAGATGCGGTATCCAACGGCAAACTAGCTTTCTCACACCAAGCGCTTCATGCAAGATCTTCTGAATGGTTGTCCCTGAGATGCCTAATAGAGCCTCTATCTCTCGATACGTCACATGACGATCTTCGAGAATTAGTTGTCTCACAGCAATGATGTTATCTTCAGTGAAGGCGGATTTTGGGCGTCCTTCGCGAAATCTGTCACTAACACTAGTATGTCCACGCTGGAATTCTAAATACCAGCGTTCGACAGTCCGCAGACATGGGGCTACATTACTGAACACAGATGTTAGCTCTTCTAAACACTGAAGCCGTGTCAGGCCTCTTCTAAAGTTGTAGAAAATTATTGCACGAACATTTTCCTTAGAAAGATTCATTTTCGTACGTGACCTGACAGATTCAAATCGAAACTGTGACTAAACAATAGCATTAATCCTAATACTTTCAACTGTTTTGAGATTCAAAATGTAAACACATTCGAATATAGAACAGTTCCAAATTCAAAATTGCCGGAAAATATGGAAACGACAGAACTTAAAAGGCATGCCTCGTATTATCATTTAGCAATGTAAAGACCAAGAGGCCGAGAAAAAGAAACAACCAACACGTGCTCATTCAAAATCTCTACCATCATTGCGTCATAAACAGTTTTTTAAAATTGTAAGTTTATTTTAAAAATAAGTTTACAAACTTAACAATTTTTAACTAAACGCTAAACATGCATCTGTGTTATTAAGTTTGTAGGTTCATACGATGTTATGCATAGGTATTCAAATGATTACCTCCGTACATTTGCATCGTATGACGGACTAAATCTAAGTTCAAAAAATATTTCAAAAGAGTGGTGATAGATAGGTAGAAAGCTGGGTTGCCTGGTGCGAAAGGTCCCTTTACTTGATAGTTTTAAGATATTTTTCTTTTTATTTATTATTATTCTAATTCCATTCTAATTATTTAATTTATTTTTAATAGGTAGGTACTATCTTTGTAATTTATTCATGTAATTTTTATAAACAATTTACTTGACATTATATTTTTATTTATGAACACATCAGATAATCATTATTGACATAACACAATACAAACACTAATTTTACTTAGAAAACTTTCGTGATTGATTTCAATCATTAAAAATAATAATCTAAAATATGGACTTTATCACGTACCGTTTTATCGGTGTTTCCACGGACAATATTTCGTTTCAATTCGTGAACCTTCATCAGGGTGAGTGCGATCCGCTCCGAATAACGTCTCGCCTCGCAGGCGCAAGGCGAGACGTGACAAACACTATTAACTATATCACTAACCACCTGTTACCAACACATATTCGCAATAAATAAATTGATATAAATTTAAATAAGCGGATGATTAAGCGGTTTCGGCAGCATAACAGCGTGCTAACCCAGCGGACATAATGCTGAGTCGAGGCCCTTTTGCTGCTATACCACACAATATACCTACCTCATGTTTAAAATTCAAATCAAATCAAAAATAATTTATTTCTTAAATCAAGCAATATTGCTTATAACAAAACATACCTATTCATATGAAACTTAATTAAAATTCAATTATACAATATGTAACAAAAACCCTGTCGGATTTTTAAGTATGTGATATAGTATCGATATTTGGTCACAATCATGTAATTCTATTACAGAAAAAAAAATACCCGACTAAATTTCATTATTTGGCGCTCAAAAATTAAAACTTACATCTGGCAACACCGGCGGCCTACGCGGCGCGCCGGAGACGGTGACCGCCCTTTAGACGACGAAGACACGTGCCTGTGCACGTGTCTTTTGTTTCGTAAGTCGGCGGCGGCAATCATAATTACAAGAGTTATAAATTTTTATGATAGGTAGTTTTAATTTCGTAGTTTAGTTCAAAAAGAAAGAAACGGTACAATAATCCTCAATGCATACCGAACGCAAAGACAATGCACATTGCACGTGTCATAAAGCTAGTTATCAACTACTTACTTTTGTTCATTCTCTAACTGTTTACTACAGTTACTATAACTGTTTACTTCATTCTCGCTCGGTCCACAGCTGAATATCGAGAGTTGACAACTCGGTAAAATTTGCCTATTTGGGGGGTAAAATTTAGATAATTCTTGAAATTAAAAATGAAATAACTTTCAAGTTATTTGATACATATGTTTTTTATACATCTGCCCGACTTTAATTTTTATGACGGAATACGCTCTTCATGGATCCGACGGGGTTTTTGTTACATATTGTATAGGTATAATGGCTTGTACAGTGAGTATTGGCGTGCAGTACCTACACTAAGTACAGGACTTGTGCTGTAGGCACTGCTTTACCTTCCATACATAAATCAGTTGTTTAGCCATGTTGAGGTTATATAATAATTACATTCTGGTTGTAATCGTGTATATTATATAATATGCTATTTTATTTTATAATCATCATGATCACTATAGTTATTCAATCTTATTATAGATTAAGTACCTATCCATATTTATCTATATTATTTATTTATATATAAGTATATGGACTTTAACTATTTTATTTATCAGCGATATTTTAATGTTTATTATTATTGTTCAATGAACTTAGCAAGATTTTACGTGTATAATATTTTGTGTAATTTATTTTATCACTTTCATCAATTTTTCAGTTTCCCTAGATTTAGAAGCCAACCTTCTAAAAATTACCTTATTGTACCAAATTCTTTATTACCTTATTTGCCTTATTAAACAATAGAGGACCTAAGAACGCTTGTTGACGTTGTGCAAACACAGTTTTAACCGTTGGTTCAGGCAGGATTCTGTCTTTTCTTCTACTACCAGAAGACAGATTGTCGTTTACATCTACTTTCTAGTGTTGAGATAAAACAACATTAAAATGTACAACTTACGAACGGCAAGCACTTTACAGTCATTGTACAGGTCTGCTGTTGGGAATCTATATGGCTTATAAGTAGCCACTTTTTACACCGCTCGTTGCGCACGTTCTAATTGTAACATGTAAGTTACACAGGCACCGCCCCAAGTAGTGTTATAATAGGTTTAAATAGATCGACACAGTGAATCGTAAACATTTATTAACAACCTATGATCTTCAACATCCCTCAAATTCTTAAAAACATATATCAATTTACGCACCCGGCTTGTGAGAACGTTTATGTGTTTCTTCCAATTAAGTTTCTCGTCAATAATAATGCCTAGGTATTTCATATTATTAACTTGTTCCAGTTCTGGGCAAACCGAGAGAGTACAGAGTTTTAGAGTTAGAACAGGAGTTGTAGCACGTGAGCTACTAAATGCCATAAATTTAGTTTAACTTATGTTAAGCTTTAATAGATTGTTTCGGAGCCCCGCGACAACAGCTTTTAGCCCCTCTTCAGCATGTGCTCTAGCCTCCTCCCAACTATTGCCTTAAAAATAAGTGCTGTATCATCTGCAAACGAGTATATTTTAGCATTTGTTAATTTCAGATTACAGAGATCATTAACATGAACTAAGAAGAGGCTAGGGCCTAGCACACTTCCTTGTGGGACACCAAAGGTAGTTGGTAGTGCTTGACTGATTAATTCACCCATTTTGGTTTGGTGTATCCTATCATTTAAATAGTCGGATAGTGAGGTTATAGAATTGTCGCGTATACCAATTAGTTCCAGTTTTTTTATAAGTATGGGAATAGAGACAGTGTCGAACGCCTTGGCCAATTAAAAAAATACACCAATCACCTTTTTCTTTTTATATACCTATATTACCAGAAATGTAATCTACAAGACCCGTGACTGCCCCTTCTGTCGACCGTGCTGCTCTAAACTCGAACTGAGCAGGTAAAAGTATATTGAATGACTCTAGGTAAGAAGTTAGTCTCTTATTGATGACTTTTTCTAGGATCTTATAAAGGGCAGTCAGTACTGTTATTGATCGATAGTTTTCGACACTATCTCCATTTCCACCCTTAAAAACTGGGGTAATTATGGAAGTCTTAAAAACTTTCGGAAATATACCAGTTGTCAGGCTAACATTACAAATATGTGCTATTATAGGTACCAATACAGGATTACAGAATTTAAGAAATACTGTTGAGATTCTATCGTATCCAACAGCACAATCATTTTTCAGTCCACTTAGAATTGCATTTATTTCTGTCTCGTCAGTCAGGAGCATTCTAAAAGAGTTTATTTGGGAGGGTATGTTTTTCAGTCTATTTGTAATGTTACCCAGATTTAAGTTGCCAAATTTTTGCCTACGTTCGCAAAGTATTCGTTAACCGAGTTTACTGATAGTTGGACATTTGATGTTATATTCATTACAAGATCGCTACTTGTTTTAGGCTTGATAGTGTATGTTATTTCTCGTATCGTTTGCCAGGGTTTCTTAATGTTTTTTTTTATATGTTTCTAATTCATTTAGTTCGTATTCAATTTTAACTTTTTTTAACAATTTTTTACAAAAATTTCGGTACCTCAAATATAGCAGTTTCAGAACTTGATCATTTGATTGATTGATTGTTTGGGGCTTGTTTTAGTTGTAAGTGCATTCTGTCACGTGTACGAATACATCTTAGCAGGCCTGTCGTGATCCAGGGCTTGAGTATGCGTTGGTTATATGAGACTTTAAAGAATCGCGTGCTCGTTTTGTTATTTCCATAAGCTTATTCACTAGTAACTCCGCTATAACATTAGCATCCGTAATATTTAATATGTCGGTGAAATCTGTGACTTTTAGTCGTTCAGTAACAATACTCGTATTAATTTTAAATATAATTTTTTTAGGTATATTTGATCTCCCCTTTTTCATTATACTAAGTAGAGCAATATATAAATGAATTAATTAATATGTAAATGTTTGTTTCTGTTTTATCTATTTAATTTTAACTTTTATTATTAAAATCAGTTTTCTTTCTATGTTATGTCACTCATCTGTTGTAAATTTATTATGTGTCATATTTAGTGCATAATTGATTGTCTATATCTATAATATATAGAAAAAATACCCAAACCCGGAACTGTGGACCATGAAAACATTTTTTCCCGCAGCGGGAATTGAACCCACAAACTCTTGCGTCTCCACCGACTATTCACTCACTGTGCCACGGAGATCTTGTATTATTTGTATTGATAATATTTGATTGTATTGTGCTTTCCTTCCACTTACCCTCTATCGCTTCGCTGGTTAATGCCTTTTTTATTAGCGTTATACAGGATGGTTCGAATGTCAAGTTCATGACGTAGCCTGTGTAAAAATGTATAAGATGTTTCATTTACAAGTTCATTTTTTTTACATATAATAAAAGGAGCCGCTCGCAGCTTTGCTCACGTGGTTTGGCAATCAAATATAGCCTATGCCTCAATTTATCAATCTTTTTCTTACGTTTCCACGACTTAACGGCGGGGCCAATTCCAATGAAATTTGGTATACAGATAGATTATCATTATTATAAATATGGGATTTATCACGTACTGTCTTATCGGTGTTTCGACCGACAATGTTTCGATTCAATTCATGAACCTTCATCAGGGTGAGTGCGATCCGCTCCGAATAACGTCTTGCCTCGTACTACGCACCGCGGCCCTCAGCGCGCGAGTAGACGGGCGCGGTGGTGGAGGTTGCGTCAACGATGGCCCAGCGTGTTGACAGGCTGCGTCATTATCATTATCGTCACTGCTGCTCTCTTCGGTAGTTCTCGGTACAGGCAAACACACAACACTTACTATGTCTCGACCAGGTTCAATCACTCCTCTGTCACTTGCATCTTTAAAAAATGTTTGCTTGTAAATGTCTTTTTTTGGAAATACGTAAATAAATAATAAATAAATAAATATTGCTGGACATTTCACACATCGCTATCTAGCACCCAAACTAAGCAGAGCTTGTATTATGAGAACCAGATAACTGATAGACAACTTATATACATTTTTTTTGTAAATACATACTTATAATATATAGAAAAACACCCAGACGCGGAAAAAATATCTGTAGACCATGCAAACATTTGTTCCGTGGCGGGAATCGAACCCGCTTCCTCCTGCGTCTCAGCCGGCTATACGCCCACTGCGCCACGGAGGTCGTCAAAATATATGTTTGTTGCAAATAAATATCTATCTATAATATATGTAATTGTGAGCACAAACTGGTGATTAATTATTTTAAGCACCCTGTATCAAAACACTTTATTTATATACGCAGTAGAATATAACTTACAATACACTATTAACTAAGTGTAGCTTAAGTTTATGAAGTAAGTATGACTTAAGTTTATGACGAGACTTTATTTGCTCGTTAACTTGCATTTCGGCTTCTTGGAATAGTTACATACTTTGTTATTGTTTTTGTTTAACAATATCAGTTTTTATTGTTTTTTGTAACAAAAGTAAATTGAGAATTACTTATGGAAAAATAAAACTCTTAGGTGTTTGAATAATATTGAATCTATACTCATAAAAACGAAATATAAATTATGTTTTTTTGTTTCTAACAAAACAAACAATTAAGTATTTTTAGTGCAAAAAAAAATCCGAACGAAGCCCGGAATCGTACGCACTATTCTAATGAAAAAAAACATTGCAATTGACTTGATACACAAAATAAAGTGGCACTCCGGGAGTGCCGACAGAAGTGAGAAATTGAACAATTACGTGTGTGTTTTTTGAATCGTCAATAAATATTTTTTGAATCGTCAGGAACGGTGTCGGTAACGATAACGGTAACGGTAACAGTATCGCGAGTTCATTGGTTTTACACATCTCAAAAATGCCCAACGCGCCTAAAGAAGTTTTCACTTCAAAAATTACACCCGTTACCTATATTATTAAAAAAACTTTAAAGTCGTAGCAGTTGGTAGCACTGGGGCGTAGCACTTTGCTACGCCGTAGACGATAACCTGAACTAATTGTTTATTTGTGGAGAAGAAAAGTGTTTACCTACACTACATTAATGTTTTTACAGAAACAGAAATGAGTAGGAACGTATTTCAGTGTTTATAATTGTTACCTATTGACATACACGGCAATTTAGAATTTAAATTAGGCATACGAGTATAGTAATTTATGTGACAATGCCCATCTACAGAAGCTATAATCTTAAGTATTAATCAGTGTTTAGATGTCTATTATTAAATGCTTGTCTGTCTCTAGCACCTCCTTAATGATGGTGCAATGAGCTTCTAAGCAGATAAAGCCTATGTAATGAATTAAGTATTATTGACGTAACCATGTGTTCTATTGTGTCCGTACGGTTTGATTAAATGAGTATGAGTATGCGTTTCGAGTAAAAAATTTAACATAGCTAAATCTGAATATATGAAAAGTGTCGTTTCTTTGCAAACTTTTTGTTTGATTTCAAGAAAGATTAATTAAATATAGTTTACTTTTCGAAATTACTTTAATCAAAATGGTATTGAGTTATTTAAAGCTTAATGTCCATTTCCACCAACCAGTTTTCACCCTTCAGTATATGTAATGTAAAATAAGTATGTAATAAGTTTAAAAATTGTTAATGACAGAAAATGTTTCGTTAACAATAAGGTCCATAACAAGTTGGTTAACTTAAGCATAACCAATGAGAAGCCTAAACATAAACCAAACAAACGATCACCTAATTAAACGCTTAACAAAACAACCGTTAACGTCACTTCTCGTCTTAATTACGTACACTACGCCGTTATATGTCGTTATACGCCGTAATACGTAACACGGCATAACGTTAATATTTCAAATGGATATTCTAGTAATAACAATGCGATGTGATAGCCACGCACGCACACAATTAGGGGCGCAGAGCAATCGGTGAATAAGGGTGCAACAAGATCGAAACAACGATAAAACGGTACGTGATAAATCCCGTATTTATAATATTGATTGAAACAAATCTCTCTCAATAGTTTTTGTGTGCATAGATATAAACAATTTTTTCATAATTTGTTAAATTATATGTGACATTATGATGCAATATTTATTAAAAAAATACTTCATTGTGAAATTGATTATAAAATAAAAAAAATTCAAATTATTTCATGTCACGCCATTAAACTCTTCAAATTCGAGGACACTGTAGTCCTTTCAACGAGCCAGTTTTTAAATTATAACTTAAAATTAATTAGAGTTAGCGCATCCTTCACCTTGTCCTGCAGTGCGTTGTATACGCGAGGAGCCATCACGTGCAGCAAGAAGTCCAACTTAGCCAGCCTTCGTACGGTGACCGCTAGCCTACCGGCCGCGGCAGCGCGTGTCTTGTGTGCCTGTATGTCTACCTGTTTTGGAAATAATTACCAGATTTTGGCGAACATACATCGCCATTTGAAATATAACGAGGGATGGGAAATTTATATTTCTAAGCCACTTCAATATAGGACTCACAGTAGTTCTACGCGACGAGACACGTGCTATTGCCCGTATAGCTCTTTTTTGCATTCAGAAAATGCGATTCCTTTGGGCAGCGCGTCCCCACAGCTCGACGCCGTACTGGAGCAACGAATGTACCGTCGCGAAATAGCATGTACGCACTACATCATCGGACACTAGGCGAGCCAGTCTATTAAGTGCGTGACATGCACTCCCTAGTCTCACGTACAGCATCTCAATGTGCGAGCCCCACGTCAAGCCTCGATCGATCTCGTATCCGAAGAATGTCATGGATGCCACTCCTTCTATTGGTAGTCAGTTAATGCTAACTGATATTTCTCTTGACACATATCTATAAGGTTCCTGAAAAAGACCCCAAAAATTCCACTAGTAAATTTTATCAATACAATTTACTGGTTGCACTAGCACGACAGCGCTGAATTACGTCGCCGTAAAACATTGTTAGTGATTATGTTTCTTTTTTGACAATTTCACAATTTTAAGTGTTTTATTTTTGAAAAATTATTACCATTACGTTATTAAGCCCGGCTTGCACAACTAGCCCTATACGTACTAAACATGTTTAAAATTTACGTATTTGTATGATTTGACAACTCCTTAAATCATATTTAGCCACTAAATATGTTTAGGCATCGTTGCGCATGTCGCCCTTAGTATGCGTGTGTTAGATTAGACTTACCTACCCGCTCAATTTAGTATGAAATAAAACATAAAACTTCAACAATTAATTTTATTTAATCAAATGCTTAGCAGAGAGGTATTAATTAGGGAAGTATCCCCAAATTTCAGTTACAACAAACACATTACATCATCATCGATTCACATAGTTGAATAAAATATAATCAATGAGTAAAATAGCCTGAAATAGTACGTGAATAAATCTTAGGGAAGTATCCCCAAATTTCAGTTACAACAAACACACTACATTATCATCGATTCACATAGTTGAATAAAATATAATCAATGAGTAAAATAGCCTGAAACACTACGTGAATAACTCTTAGTAGATATATCTATTTTTACAATAACATACCTTAGGATATCCTTCTAGTTCGCAGGTCCCCCAAAAAGTGGTCTGGCCAGCTTTGAAATTCGAATGGACTAATCTCGCTGTTGGCCTCTGAGGCCGTGACAGCTTAACCGAACTTTTGGCGAGCGCAGATGGCGCGTTTCTGTGAAGTGTTTGCTCTGTCTGATATAGATGACTCACCTTCCGCATTAGCGGAGGTGATTTCGTCATCCGGGTCTCCGAGAACGTGTCTCGGACGACGGAGGATAAGGTCTGGCCAGCCGACAGATCTCACTTTTTAGACGTCGGTTCCCCGCGCACCCCAAACGGTCCCGGGCCAATCAGAGAGCTTGGTTTATCTATTGTCTCGCTTGCCGGTGCCAGTTTATATTATTTCGAGAATGAGTTTCAAGAAATATTTCTATTGTTTTCGCTTACCGGCTCCCGTTATGCGCTTCGGAGAAGTTCTACTCATCGTTATCCTGTAAAGCTCTGTGATCAGCCGCGGGTGGAAATTTAAACAACCTAATCTTTTACAATGTCTTTGTACCATTTCTAGCTAAAAATACAATTCTCGTTTATTGTTCTAGGCTTAGTTTCTATCTTAACTATTTATTTCATACCTGTTGTACTTAAATATTTTATTGTTATGTCTTCTTAAAAACTTGAGTTGCTAACGATTCACCTTAACATTATAATCTAACACGTGCAATTTGTAATAGAGCGTAGACGTGATTTCTTCGAGTTAGAGTTTTATTTACAAAATCATAACGTCTCATTTCGTTCAATTCATTGGTTATGTCAGTAAAATTGGTTTGTCTACAAATCTCGTCATTTCTGATTCGATCTTGTAAAAAAACACCAAGTCCTTTCCATAGCACGTTAAGCGACCGTAAGCCGTTTTATGAGGTCCATAGTAAGAGACTATGTTTCTGTAGCATAATTATGTTAACACTAGTAACACACACAAAGTCTTTCGTCTTTAGACATAAAAAAGTATGTAGTTATATGTAAAAACAAAGTAAAACATTAAAAAGTGATTTTATTTTCCTATCGCACCTTTTTCACGCGTATGCAGGTGTGTTAACACGGCGCTCCGTACGCTAGTGTGCGTGCACACAGACGCGCTGTAATAGAGCGATGACGTGATTTCCTGCGCTGAGTTATTGCTACTGTAGCGGCGCTAAACGCTTCGTGTGCGGTGATCTTGTTGAGGGGAACTTTTTAGTACGTGTCAGTCGTCTATATAACGAGCTTGTTGTTTCATATTACGTGGATATCTTTGGTATTAAATACCCGTAGGTTGTAGCGTTTCAACTCTCTCCTGTAAAAGAAGAGAGCTGTAAGCCAAGTTGAATTTAGACCAACCTAACGGTTTAAAAAGAAACAGGGATTTTACAATAAGTTCTGATTTAATACAATAACTGACTATTAATACGATACTTATCAATAAGATTTATTATCCCACTATGGGGCGCACAAACGATAAATCCGGGAGTCTGCAGGTCCGGTAGAATGTGCGCTGGTTGAGGGCTAGTGAAGCCTCTAGCCTACGTCAACGAGAGGCCGGGAAGACAAAGTAGCTCCACCGAGATCTCCAGGTCTGTAATGAACAAAGGTTTCCAGCCTCGAGGGTCCAAGAGGGAGACGTGAGGACTCCAATCTCGAGGGGGTCAGGCTCCCAGGCTCAAGCCGGTAGGGCTTCACCGTCAAGAACAAACTGTTTTCAGGCTACGCTGACTGATTGATGAAATGAGACTGCTTAAAGCGTTTCTTTCTGTGATCTCTCACCCTCTGTTCCCAAGTCCAGACTGTCTTTTCCAAGGATCCACAATGTCATCCGGACCTGTTTCAAAGTTAAATTATTAGTATGTTCTAGTTGGCGGCCAATACAATACATCAAATTTAGAGGTTCTATGTAAATTCTTTTATTATTAATTATACTATTATGTAATTTCTTATAAAATCTTTACTTTTAATTCTTGGTAAAACCGTAAGGTTTTACCAAGAATTAAAAGTAAAGATATACTTATATATATGTCTAAAATGTCATGTCAGTACCTATGTCAGGTCTGTTTATTTTTGTGTTTCAAGTCCTAAAAAGTTAAAATAAATATTTAAGCATCATTTATACTCCTGTGATGAGAAAATTCTGCTTCTTATAAAAATTTAGTAATGGGCATTTTGAGGTTTCGAGTATGAATTTAGAGTTTTCTGACCAAAATAATGATGAAAATGTTAAAATATGGTCGAAGGAAACACAGAATGTATGTCCCCATGTAAGTATTTACATTAGATAACGAGAATATCACGATCAAAATTTGGATAGAAGGTGAGTGATATTAAAAGGTTTAATAGGTCAATAAAGTCCTGCTTCTTTCACCATCATCATCATTCTCAGTCCGTGTCGACGCACTGCTGGGCATAGGACTCTCTTTGTTTCTGCCATTCTTCCCGATCCTGTGCCAGCCTGAACCACGTACCTACGACCCACGGTTTTATTGATGTCGTCGACCCATCTCGCTGGTGGACGTCCACTGCTTCTTTATTATAGAAAAATATGTTATGTTGTTCAATAGTCTGAATGTTTTTGTTAAATTAATTATGTCATGTCTAAATTTGCGGTTTTAATTTTAGGGTAATTTCATTTTAATGCACGCTACACTTTTTTTAATCGTATTCACATGTTTAATTTTAATCTAGATCAAAGTTCTATGTTTGGTTTAATTAGTGCTAAGTGGATTGTTATCTATTTTGTGGACTAATAAACGGCATGAGCTAGAAAGTTAGTATTATATTAAGCGGCCGAGGATGTCCATCATGAGGATTAATATAGTCGTAAGCTTATTTTTTTACTATGTACAAATAGAACTTCGGTTATAATAATTACGATCAGCCATATTTTTATACTACCTTGAGATGGAACAAGCATATGACCCACCTGATGTTAAGTGGTAACCATCGCCTATAACAAAGTATTGCCTCAGTAGGTCAAACACCTTATAAATGTACCCTATGATACATTGCGATCATCAACTTGAAGCATACAGGTGTGAATCCTTATGTGCCTGTCATTTTACCGGCAACCATTTTATTTTTCAAGAAGTTTTAGCCAATCACAAGAAGAATACGTTTATTCCTGATCCAATTAACCAAGTTTGCAGTAATAAGCGAGTATGTCATGTTCCCCGTTGTAATACCACTTTTGCTAGACAACATACATACTTCCTAGGAGCCTATCTTTACAATAAAATAAATACTAGTTTACAGTACTACTCAATGCCTAGCTATAAATGCAAATTTATGGTTAAAAGTTGTTTGCTAGGTTTGAACTACCTTGAAACTGAGTATGTTAATAATACCATCATAAGTTATGTATGATAATTTAACACACAACAAACTCACCCATTTATACACACAAACTGACACCCTTACACACACTCACACCCCACACCCTCTCTCACACACTCTCACCCACACCCTTTCACACACATACACTCACCACATATCTTCGCTTGCATATTGACACACATTCACGCATACACACACACACACACACACACACACACACCTACACACAAATCACACAACCAACATATTCCCACACTCACACATTCATTCACTGATCATTCCATTATGAACCATAGCCCGGAGGGAGGTATAGGTATGACATCATACAGGTCAATCCTAGTTTGGGTACCTATGTTTTCCATCCTGAATTGTATTATACCTAGTAAACCATTGTAATTTTTTGTTTATGCAATTTTAAAGTTTTTTGTTGAATAAATAATTTATTTATTATTATTTATTTATTTATACCGGTTTAAACCGAAACACAGTAATGCTGCTTGGCGGCAGAAATAGGTACGGTCGTAGTACTTCCCCGGGCGAGTCCTTTCACAAGAAACTCTACTATTCTTCGATCTCTTTTATGTTTTGCCGTCTATCAGGCATACACAATGATTTCACATAAGAAGAAGTTTAAGGAACTAATGGTTATCAGATGAAAATAAGGTTGAAAATGTATGTACACCACGTGCTCGGCAATGTCAAATTATATGTCATGTAAACGTCACCGAAAGCAGGTGATTAAATCCCTACGGCTGAGCCGGGAGTAAAGTTGTACTGAATTTCATTATGCCCTCACGAACATAAGTTTTTGATTGAATTTGGAACCTCATCTGTATTAAAATTTGAACCAAAGAGGCCCACACAATAAGAACTTATTTGTAAATCAAACTAACCTCTGCACAGAATGCATCAACCTAGATTTGGTTTTTATTGTCTTGCAGGAGAATACTCTACTTTTCACACTTTGAAAAGTAAAGTATTCTCCTCGTGGATAAAGCTGTCTGCATCTTGGGTGTGCTTATATCCCTCTCTGCACTCAATATTCTAGTAATTCCCTTGCTCCGCTCGTGAATTAACTCTAGAATTCTTCGTTACGTTCGGTATTCAATATAGCGCCCGTGACGCAAGACACTGCTTTATCCCCTCGTTTAATAATCTGCTATTTAGATCCTATAAGCACTAAATCCCAGTAGAACTAACATGCGCAACGTGACAAAACGTCTGACAAATGTCGAAGGTGAGTGATGTACTCGCCATTAATATTGATGCCAAGTCCTCGCCATTCAGGAGCTTGAAGGCATCCTCTAGAGCAGCGGTAAAACAGTTTCGGAGCTCTGTAAAACATTGCTCTTTTACTCGGACTGTCATGAATGATAAATAAATAAATAACGCCGGTATTATAATATATTATAATAATTAAATAATAATAAATTAATTTCTAAGGAGCGTGACATACGAGGCAAACTTTGTTATAGGCGATGGTTACCACTTAACATCAGGTGGGCCATAGGCTTGTTCCATCTCCAGTAAGATAAAGTCAATACGGCACCACTGAGTAAGCTAGATGGTAGACGACCTGATAAAGGCTGCTGGGAGGCCTATGTTCCATCCTGTGGCTGATATGATGATGCTGATGTTAATAGAGATATATTTTTTATCTCTCTATGCTAAGCTAACATGTGCACCATGATTTAAACAAATTTTGCAACTCCATCGCGAGTATTTTATTTTGAGGACTAGATACCACACTTGAGCACAATATTGGCCGCTCTATATCAGAAAAGGTTTATGTTTGATAGTTTGTTATCATAAGGACAAGACGGCTGATATGATGTTAATAACTAAAATATATTATGTTGTACGTAGCTAATTAAACACATTTTTAGTTGTCATAAACTATAGTACAATTGCAACACATTTATGATCTTATCGATTTTATTACCTTTACAATCTACTGAATCGGTCCTATCAATTCCTATGTCAATGATAATAATTCAGACTACGGCTATTAATCGATAAATTATCGATTATTATCGGCGCGTTGACGCAGTATTGTGCTAGTTTTTATTGGTAATTGGTTTTAAGTATTTGCTTGTTGCGTTATTTATGTTTTTGTAAACCTATAATCTTTACTCTGATAAGGCTAACCTATTTGGGATTTCAACTTCAATGTATTACAATGTTTTTGTAAAGTGTTGATTTACTTGTTGCCAGGTGCCATTTTGTAATAAATAGTTTATGAAATTAGTGATGTTATAATGGGCTTAGCTATAAAACATTTGTTATTATTAAACGATAAAAGTAAGGTCAATAACCGATATGCTTGAAAGTAAATATGTAGTTGTATACATCGATCTAGTTTCCTAATTAATATACAAACGGGTTCTATCTGGTGGTCTCTTGTTTAGTCTAACCGATGTCCTACAGGAACAATTTTCTTTGCGGTCAAACTGCTGGGATTGATAGGCAAAACGCTAACTGGGTAATGCTAGAAAACAAAGGACCTTGCTTTGTAATATAAAAAACTCTAACAAACTAATGCCATCCAGTGGCAGATGGCAGTAGATCGATAGGTTTTTTCTCTATGCAAGCAGTTTGACCACAAGGCAAATTATTATTATAGTTAAAATTTGCACCGTTTAATTGCGTATCATTTATTTTCTATACTGATTCGGTTTATCGAACCAAAGTAGGTCTTCGCTAATCGCTCAAATTATACCTACAGTAATTAGTTGCCTTCTTTACAATACTTTTACTTTGTTAAAGCATGATACTTGTAATTAAGCGTTCTATTATGTGTAATTTTGTAGATGACCTCCGTGGTGCAGTGGGTGAATAGCCGGCTGAGACCCAGGAGGGTTCGATTCCCACCGCGGAACATGTGTTTGCATGATCTATATATATTTGTACTAGGTCTAGATGTTTTTTCTATATATTATAAATATCTATTTACAAAAAAAAAGTATATCAGTACTATCAGTTATCTGGTTCACATAGTACAAGCTCGGCTTAGTTTGGGGCTAGATAGCGCTGTGTGAAATGTCCAGCAATATTTATTTATTTAAATTTTGTGTCAAAATAACAATTAAATTAATAAGACGCCTCGACAAAGTCACATCGCTCACCCACCACAATAGAGGGGTGGAGAAGGCAACAACTCATAAAATTAAGCGTTTTGGATGTGAGTTAGTCTAACTGTGAGAATCGCCGCGTTAACAGCCCGCTAGCTGTCTCGCTCGCACACTCACACACGCGCACCGTCCGTAGACAGCTACACACACATGTAAGCGCAAGCCCGGCAGCGTCAGTTCTACTAACGTTACTCGCGGAAAACGTTCTATTCGTATTTCGAAGGTTGTTATTCGCGCCTTTTTGTTCGGAATTTTTATTTCTATTGTGAAGTGAAGTGATTTGTTACGGATTTGAACGGTTCGGTGAGTTATTTATTTTTTGTGATTCTATTAGAGGGTTAAAATAAAACTTTAATTTAATTGGTTTGTATGTATTTTGTAAACATTGGGGTAGGTAGATGGTTTAAATATTAGTGTAGTAAATGAATGAATGAAAATTGGAGTAAAATGAGTTAGGTAATTATGTTAGAAACATAGTTAACAATACTATTGTATTAGGTAAATACTGTAAAAATAGATGCAAGTACTGAAATACTAAACTAATTCTTCTGGTAGATTTTATATGAGTAATCTTAATATAATCGTAATAATTAAATTTGCTTTGACAGTTCTGTTGATGTAAGTTAAAAAGCTGAAATTTTATCAATAAATTAAATGATACAAAAAAGTTAAAGAATACAAAATATATAAGTAAATAATAACCATAAATATTGCTGGACATTTTACACAGCACTATCTAGCCCCCAACTAAGCTCTGCTTGTACTATGGGAAAATACTATGGTATACCAGATAACTGATAGAATACGTATATACAGTTTTTTTGTAAATACATACTTATAATATATAGAAAAACATCCAGGTCCGGAACAAATATCCGTAGATCATGCAAACATTTGTTTCGAAACGGGAATCGAACCCGCTACCTCCTTCGTCTCAGCCGGCTATTCGCCCACTGCACCACGCAGGTCGTCAGATAAATGTAATGTTTAAAAGTTTTGGAATTCAAATCGAAGTAATGTTAAAGCTTGAAACAAAACGCTCCTGAAACATGATGGTTTTCTAAAAGATTGTGGGTGGCGCCTAGATATAACTCTTTTAATATATAAAAAATATCCAGACACGTATCAAATATCTGTAGATCATGAAAACATTTGTTCCGCGGTGGTACTCGAACCCGTAATCTCCTACGTCTCAGCCGGCTTTTTGACTACTGCGCCAAGGGGTCGTCGATGAATGCCTAATAAAGAAATAATCTAAGATAGCTTAGTATTTTTTATACAATTTTTTTTTAGAGTTTACAATGGGCCCGTCTGTTACCTTTTTAACCGGGAAACAAAACGTATGCGTTCAGAGTCTTCGCAATGTAATTAAAGTCATGACAGTAGAAAATATAATTTGAATGCAAATCTAGGTCCAAATAACTGAAACTTATTGAGTCACTAGTTTGTTGCCCGTGACTTCGTACGCGTTACACTACTAAATGTGTAAGTAACCTAGAAATAAAGCCAAACTCGCTGTTGCAACTTGACTTGACACCTCATTTTTATCCCATGGGACCTGGTTTATGGGATAAAAAGTAGCCTTTGTGTTAATCCAGGTTATAATCTACGTAGGTACACACTAAATTTCATGAAAATCGGTACCGCCGTTACAATGTAAATGAGTAACAAAGAAACATTCAAACTTTCGCATTTATAATACTAGCTTCTGATCGCGGCTTCGTACGCGTGGTTTATCAACAAAAAGTAGGTTATGTGTTAATCCAGGTTATAATCTACGTACATACCAAATTTCATTATAATCCATTCATTAGTTTTTGCGCGAAAGAGTAACAAACATCCACACATGCATCCATACAAACTTTCGCGTTTATAATATACAAGCTTCCGCCCGCGGCTTCGCACGCGTGTTTTTGACAATAAAATCCTGATTCTTGAATCCTGATTATAAACATTATTTTCACTAAACACAGGATATTTACCATGGTTTGTGAGTTTTGAGTGTCTTGACATTTTGCACAGTAGCAGCAGCGCCATTTATGAATGGAAATCAAAAGTGAAAATACAAAATTGTTATTGCAGCAAAAACACACATTAGGTAGGTACATCGGTAGAACACACACAGTACACAGTGATAATTATCACACAAAAAGCTAAATAATTATAATTATTTAGCTTTTTATAATATGCTAGCTAAATAAGTGAATTTTCCAACAAGATCTCAAAGTTCAGTTTCCGTGCCAATTAAATAAGTGAAGTAAAAGTAATAGCGATTACGATTGTGTAAGATATGATATAATATAGTATTATGCATGCAACACAAGTATTGTCGTAATAAAGCCATTATCTCTTACCATTTGCTAATGACATTCTACTTGTCAATTCGTCAAATCCATACTTCCATATTATAAATTCGAAAGTAACTCTGTCTGCATCTCTGTTTGTTACGTTTTCACGACTTAACGGCTTGACCGATTTTGATGAAATTAGGTACATAAATAGATTATGACCTGGTTTGAGACCGGGTTTTTTATTGACAAGCCACGCGTGCAAAACCATGGGCGGAAGCTTGTAACTAATGAATAATAATTAAAGGCACTTCAAAACAGCTTTCCTCAAAGGTTTTCAATTATCAATGATTAAAACGTATCCTGTCCAGTGCAACACAGCTATAGGTACCCTTGTACAGTTCCGGCCAATCATGTCCACTATCGAATATGACATTAATCGATCAGACGGCGGCACTACAAAGCTAAGGAAACAACCAGGGCGGGCCGGTTTAAGCCGGATATGTCCGACTTTTTGATGATCACATTAATATTATAAATGCGAAAGTATGGATATTTGTTTGTTTGTTACTCAATAACGTCGTGAAGGATGAACTAATTTGTTGATTTGAATGAACTATCATTAGTCAACACATAAGAAGGCTCAAGGTCGCACAGCGTGCTATGGAGAGAGCTATGCTTGGTGTTTCTCTATGAATCAAATCAGAAATAAGGAGATTCGTACACGAACGAAAGTCACCGACATAGCACGAAGGATTAGCCAGCTGAAGTGGCAGTGGGTGGGGCACATAGCTCGAAGAACTGACAGCCGTTAAGGCAGAAAGGTTTTCGAGTGGAGACCACGCACTGGAAAGCGCAGCGTAGGACGGTCCCCACTAGATGGAAAGACGATCTGTTAAAGGTTGCTGGGAGCCGTTGGGTGCAAGCCGCACAAGATCGGTCACTGTGGAAATCTATGAGGGTGGCCTATGCTCAGCAGTGGACGTCCTGTGATACGATGATGATATTGATCATTAGTTCATTCAAATCAATAAATTAGTTCATAGTTTGGTGTAGATGGATAATTAGATGAACTCTATATTTCTCTTTCTTTATTTATATGATCGTGTTATAGTGAATTGTATTTTATTTTATTTTTTTGTCTATTTTTGTGAATTGAATATGAGTCAAATGTTACTTGAACTAAATAAATAAATTTAATTAACAATGTTTAAAGAACACACATAAAAAAACATAAAAATTTAAAACAACAGGAATGTACAATGGGCGGTCCTATGGTTAAAAGCTATCCCGCAACCTCCTGCGCATCACCCGTCTATTCGTCCACTACGCCATGGAGGTTGTCAAACATATATATTACTAGCTGACCCGTTCCGGCTTCACGCGGGTATTAAAATAAAATCTTGAATTCATACAATAATCCCATATAAGATAGCACTTTCAGTTTATTAGAATTTACAAATTTTCCGGGTAACTTTTCTATTTTTCTTTCCCTTATTCGGACTGTTACGAACATTTTAAAATTTAATTGTTAAATCTGTCCAGCCGTTCTCAAGTTATGCACTGACCAACGAACACCATTTCATTTTTATTTACCTATATAGATAGAAGATAGCATATAAATTATGCTCGCGCTCGAATTTGATACATGGATGAAGACAATCGGTAAGGTACGGAAACCACTAGGGCGGGCGGGCAAGAGCCTTGTAAGTTACACTGAAAGTCCAGCTGGAATCCGGACGTTGTTACTATTACTGCTGAGACGCAGGAGGTTGCGGGTTCAATCCGCGGAACAAATGTTTGCATAATCTACAGATATTTGTTCCGGGTCTGGGTGTTTTTCTATATACGATAAGTATGTTCACAAAAAAAAAATATATAAGTATTCTATCAGTTATCTGGTTTCCATATTACAAATTTTGCTTAGTTTGGTGCTATATAGCACTCTGTGAAATGTACAACATTATTTATTTATTACGATCCCCATGGCGCAGTGAGCGAATAGCTGGCTGAGAGGCAGGAGGTTGCGGGTTCAATGCCCATCGCGGATTAAATGTTTGCATGATCTACAGATATGTCTCCCGGGTGTTTTTCTATATATCTATTATCTATAGGTATGTTTATTATATTATGTATTTACAAAAAAAAACTTTTATCATTTACCTGGTTCCCATATTACAGACTTAGTTGGGGCTAGATAGCGCTGGGTGAAATGCCCACCATTATTTATTTTATATATTTATTTACACTAAAGGAAATCAAATAGCTCCAATTTGATGTTTATCATTTTACATGCCGTGATAACTTTGTACGAACGTCGACACAAAAAATCTAAAATCAACCACATAATGGCACTGGATGTTTGTTTGTTATTCAATTAACATCGTAACGGCTGAAACGATTTCGATGAAATTTGGTATATATTTAGATTTTAACCTGGATTACCACATGGGCTACCTTTTATCTCATAAATCAGTTCCCATGGGATAAAAATGGGGTGTCAAGTCAAGTTGCAACAGCGAGTTTAGCTTTATTTCTAGGTTACCTACACATTTAGTAATGTAACGAGTACGAAGTCGCGGGCAACAGCTAGTGCTAAATAATTATTATTTTATCCATACACTAAAATAATTCATGTAATTAATTACCACAGAGTTTCACTTGATATTGAAAAATTACACTCAGGAACACAAGTTAACACTGGATCAATATTTCGACTGGACGATATACCTACTTACGTTGTATCATTTGGTTTTGTTGTTTGTGGGTAGTATTCTGACATCTGTCAAATATGACAGATTTCCACGAAATTAGTAGCTTTGTTTTCTCCGGCTATCTGCCACTTCCCAAAACATGTCTCGACTTGTGTGGCCTTTGAAACGACCGCAGCTCTAACAAATTAAAACTTTACATCGTCATAATAAAACACGTTTTTCATCTTCGCGAAAACTGTTTTCCGAATGTGTTAATATCTTACATTTCCTGGGCTCTTTTTGATGTGCCTCTTTGATTTTGTCAATCTAATTTATAGAACGAGTTTGATGACAGCTGCCTTCAAAGCTTTTTATTGGACGACACGATGCATTTTGGTGACATTTTCTTTATGGAAGTTCTGCGGAAATGTTTTAGAAAAGTAGTTGAATACCCGCGACTTCGTCGGCAAATTTCTGGATCTCGACAACAGCGCTTGCTTCTTGTACAGCTGTAGCTAAGAACCGTCCTGGTGACACCATTTATACAAAAAATAAATCACAATCGGTCAAGCTGTTTAGGAGGAGAAAGATTACTTGCACACACACACACACACACACACACACAAACACCGAATTCTATCTATCTATACCAATATTATAAACTCGAAAGTATCTCTCTGTCTTTCTGTTTATTTGTTAGATACGTTTTCACGACTAAACGGCTGGACCGATTTCATTTAAATTTAAAATAAATAAAATAAAACGACATTTATTTACACACACACCTATTCTGCTAACAGAAGTTGGTAGGTACAATAAGTACTAAATAAAGCTAGGTAAGTTTAATAGTAGGCCTAATTTATAATAATGAAATAAAATAAAATAAAATAAAATTCTAAGAAACATTAGTACATTATCGTAGGTAGCAATATCTACGATATATACGCAAATATCTAAGGTAGAGTGTGGTGGTAAATAGTTCGAGGGCTCAACTACGCTGGTTTTCATAAGGTTCTCGGGAACTGTCAGCTTTATGCACTGAGTTAACAAGTAGTAATTGAAGAAAGAATTTGATAATCACCGAAAAACCATTGCATAAATACTTAAATCAGAGAAATTCAACACCCAGACAATACATAAGCAAACTTAACGCTAATTAGCATTTTATTTCAGCTAACCTTAGTGCAGTGTAGATTAACCGGTTCAGACACATAAGTATTTATTTTAATAAATAATAGCAAGTAAGTAACACAAGAGTAGGTTTGTATATAAACTTAAAACATTAGTTTATAATAAGATTTTCGATATGGAGATTAACGCTGTTTTAGGTAGGTAAGTAACAAATAAAAAGAGATATGTAAATATTAATATCCGAACAAGCAAATAAGTAGGTATTAAATTTCAAAATAGGTGTACAATTTAGTCTAAAACAATCAATGACACGAATCAATGTTTAAAAGCATATATTTAATTTGGTATATAGATAGATTATATCCCGGATTGGGACATTGGCTACTTTTTACCCGACTGCTCAGAAGGAGGGTAATGTTTTTACTGACAAACCACGTGTGTGAAGCCGCGAGCGGCTCAGCTATATAAGTACGTTCATAGATGCTGAAATATACTGAATACTGATGCCAGTTTGCGTACAAAAGTCCCTCGATCTAAATCATGGTAGTCAGTTACAAGTAAAATCAATATTCTTGAGAGGATAATGGCACTAGAAAGCGCGGCGTAGGATACCTTCATATGGGCACAAAATAGATACTTACAGAAGTTAAGTTTAGTACAAGGAGCGACTGGTGCACGCACACAGAGGCGCACGTTTGAGGATTTCGAAACAAGTCGGTCGAACGCAAGTTGCCGCGCTTTGGCGAGTCGTAAATGATGTTTTAAGTGACACAATTTGTTAGCTGTTCGTGAATTTACTTGTGATAATTTACGATATAATTTTTACGTTACAGTGAATAAACGTTCTTATCAAAATTGTTGTGTATTGTATTGTAGGATCCAGCCCTAGTGCTAAGCTCGGGGGTAGGTAATTAACATCAAAATCGTCCCGAACTATACTTCGGTACCAATCTATTTTGTGATACGTGTGTGTTAGTGTCGTAGTAATATTACTATACTTTGCCTGTACCTGCGTTTCGGCGCCAGCCTGAATCCATCATCATCATATATCGTAGGAAGTTCACTGCTAAACATACATTTCCAGGGCGACTGATCTTGTGCGACGCAGCCAACGGCTCCTAAGGGCCGTCCTAAGTCTTTCCAGTGTGTGGTCTACACTCTAGAACCTTATGCCCCAACGGCCGTCAGTTTTTCGAGCTATGTGCCAGTATTGCACTTAAAGTACTAAGGTTTCTAATAAATTCTGCATCAATATTATAATTACAGTCTTGGCTAATAATTTGCCAACATGGCTGTTCAATTGACGTCAACCATACGTTCCACATACTAACGCGGCAACAAGGCATTATCAACTTTATGGCGTTAGCAATAAAATAATAGGTAAATAAAGGATTCATGACGCTAATCGATTCTGATTGTAGAGTCAGCAGATTGTAAATTGAGCCAAAGCTTTTAATTAATAGTCTCATTAAAATGACTATTTAGGTAAGTATACATAGATACCTATTTTTCTTACAATAAACATAAAATCATTAAAAAATAGTCATAGTTATTTCCTTGTTATGAAAATGTTTGTTGCGCGCGCTGCGACGGAGAGGGCTATGCTTGGTGTTTCTCTACAAGACCGAATCAGAAATGAAATGAAGAGACATTATAATTATAAGACAAAAAGTGGAAGTTAGAGTAGTAGAGTTCCTTGTGAAAGGGCTCGCCTGGGGAAATGCTACCACCGTACCTTTTTCTGCCGCCAAGCATTATTGCTGTCCACTTATCTCTCCTTCAACTCCTCCTCATCTCTCCACTTATCTCGATCTTGTACCAAATCCCGCCAGTCCAAATCATCGCGCCACCGCTTCTTAGGCCTTCCACGGTGTGCGGTGACGGTGTCACGGGTAACATCTTCAAGTAGTAAAAAACAATGGAGATGATTTGGGTAGCGCATGGGCCCCTCTATCGATGGTTTTGATTTGGACTGCAGAAACCCGACACCGTATATATAATCGGGACTGAAATGCAATACGAAAGAATAACCACTTGGCCCCCTTGGTTAGCTCGCTTCATTATCATCATATCCGCCAGGACGTCCACTACAGTACTAAAGATATATTCTATAGATTTCCATAGCAACCCATCTAGTTCACCCAACGTTCGTAGGTCATCTTTTCATCCAGTCCCCTGACTGCGCAAGGCCTCTGCCTTGCGCTGCGCTTTCCGGTGCGTAGTCTCCCTCTCCACTCAAGAACAGTTCTGTCATTAGCTTCATGACCTCCGTGGCGTAGGGGGCGAATAGCCGGTTGAGTTGTAGGAGATTGCGGATTCAATTTCTCGCGTGATCTACAGTCATTTGTTTTAGGTCTGGGTATTTTTCTATATATCCATACTAATATTATAAACTCGAAAGTAACTCTGTCTCTCTCTCTCTGTTTGTTACGTTTTTACGATTAAAAGGTTGGACCGATTCCAATGAAATTTGGTTTGAAGATAGATTTTGACCGGCATTAGAACATAAGCTACTTTTTACTCGACTGCCTATAATGTTTTTACTGAAGAACGACGCGTGCGAGCCACGGGTGGGTCACTTAGTTATGAATAATTAATGGGTCGCCACGAACTGAGATCTTACGAGTCTCCCATAAAAACAAAAATAATAATATTTGTAATCTTTGACTATCAAAATAGTGCCACGTAATGCATATCCTACAGTTTCATTCAAATTACAGCTAACGGGAGTTCATGTCATTTGGACACTCTTTTTAGGGTAGAAATTGCAGTTATACTGGATCTCAGAGTTTTTCCTATATTTGTGTCACTAAAACTAAACGCATACCAAATTTCAGCAGTGTGGGGTCACTGGTGTACTTGGTGAATTTCGTCTAAGATCTGTTTTTATTAAAGCTCAAAAACTAAAAAATAAAAACGGGGTCGAAATGTACTAATGAAAACCTTTCATTAAACGTCCCATTTGACCCAATAGTCTCACTTTGATTTTTTTTTACTCCTCTTGAACTCCAATATCTCAACAACCGCCCAACATTTTTAGCTCATTTAGTCACACCAGAACTGTGCCATCACTACCTACCTATATACTAAATTTCACGATGATCAGATTAACGCTACGAAAGTTATCTTCGGACAAACAAACATACGTACATACATACCTACATACAACGCCGATTTGCCCAAGTTGATTTGGAGATCTCGCATCGCTCGATCAAAAATGTATGTCTGAGTATTGTTTCAGTTATCTGGTTCTCATAGTACTTACAAGTTTTGCTAAGTCTAGGGCTAGATAGCACTGTGTGAAATGTCCAGCATTATTTCGTTACTTAATAGCTTACTTCGTTCAGACCTCAGTGTACAAAATGAGTAAAGTAATTTTCTTGAATGCTGACAACCCTGATTTGTCATTCCAATAAAAATCAATCAGCAACGATGAGAGTTGATCCTATGCCCATGTGTGCGTGAGAACCGGAGGGGAAGACTTCCCATTCAACTTTCAAGCTTAAGTTTAGTGAATAAAGTTGAATGTCGTATGGGGATTGTTGTCTTTGTTTATCGATGCAATTTGGCGGTTTTGTCGGGTTTTTATAGCGAGTAGCGAGTATGATACATTTCTTTATAGTTCGCCGGAGCAATTGATATGTTTAGTGAATGTTATAGCTATTGTTTCACGCTTTTTCCATTACTTGCTGTGTTTTACTGATTTACTCGGTTATCTCAAGGTTACGGGTTATTTTATTTTTATCATCATCCCTTTTTTGCCTGCATAAAGTAGGGACGTATCGTAGTGAGTCAGAGATCTGTTGGTGCCACCATGGAGATTAATATTAGCTTTATTTTTTGCTAGCTTCTGCCAGTGGCTTCTCACTCTTTGTTTGTCAACATAGGGTAGCCTATATTTGAATCCAGGTCATAATCTATTAACACACCAAATATTTTAGCGAAATCCGATCAGCCGTTACGACGTGATTGAGTAACAAAAACACAAATGAACAAACATCTAAACTTTCACATTTATAATACCTATTAGTCGGATTTATACCATATATTTATAACGTGTTTAACAACTTATTGTAGAAATCACTTCATGACTCTTAAAATAAAGACAAACAAAAATGATAATTTCTAGAAAAAAAAACTGAATCCCTTATTTTCCAACCCTGTATAAACCATTGTTATCAGTTTCATGAAAATGGTAGCAGTAGGTACAAGTAGCAGTAAGTGCGTTTTGAATTTTGAGTCAATCAAGCAAAACCAACGATTCAATTTCTCATCCATTCCAACCGTCTTGTTAACCCATTACAATATCAAAGTGAAATCCCAGTGAATCCTAACTGTCTGTCCGTTTGTTACAGGAAGCAGCACTTCAAAGCTGCAAACTTCAAAGACTTCATCAATCCAAAGTAGACTATTAAATGATTCAATCATAAAAATAAACATGGTATTCCGGGAATAGTACCCATGAGTGGCCAAGATATGCAGACCGTGGTCTCTTACTCCGATCTCATCGAAGACCACCTGGAGCAGAACCTGGCGAACGACTCAGGGTATGACTGCGAACGGAGTCCCGAGACTAAGATTGTGGTGGATGAAGACGATAAGGAGCTAATTATAGCTGATGAGGAATCCCTGAACGTTGATATTGAAGAGAAGAGTGATGATGATAAGAAAGAAGAGACTGCTGAGTCGTGGCATCCTCATGTATACGGGAAGCCTCCAAAAAAGCCAACGCCACATTCTATAGAGTACATCCTCGGGTTAAATAAAGTTAGTCAGCTGATGCGTGTCAAACGCTTTCAAGAAAAGAGTGTTCAAGTCGAAGATAAGAAATTCCAAGTCGATGAGCGAAACTTTCAAGTAAGCGAACGAAACTTTCCTATCGATGACAAAAAAAATCAGATCGATGACAGAAAGTTTCAAGTGGATGATAGGAAGTCGAATAAGAACAGACTACAGGAACAGTTGTTACAGCGAGTGAGGACTAGTGAAAGTGAATTGGACAAAGTGTATGCGTCCAAAGAGGACCAGCCGCTGAATCTGTCGGTTCCGAAGAGTCAGTCGTGGCTCGATGAGGAGAAAAACAAAGGTAAGGAACTTAACTTCTAATCCCACTAGTTCAGAGTTGAATTTCCAATCTATATATTTTTTGTTGATACCCTGGCGCCATTTCATATCAAAATCAAAAATCATAATGTTTTTATTCATTAAAATCACAAGGATCACTTTGAAACGTCAATTGTACTGCTTGTTCGTTCGCGACCTACCGGGAAAGAAAGGCAAGAAACAAGGCTGGTTGTTCTTTTTAATGAACCTTTTAGATTATAAAGAAAATAAATTACGTCTTTGACAGTAACATTTTTGACAGAGTTGAAGCAATTTCAATCCCAAGCTTCTAATCCGATATGTTATTGTAGGCTTTTTTATAAAGATTTTGTTTGCAAAAAAATATTTAATGTTTAATCTGTTTGGGCCTCTCAATGGCCTTAGAGGGGGCCCGATGGACCGATGAAATTGTCATTTGTGGAAAATCGGTGTATGTAGGCCTGTCTATCAGCTGCTGATATAGATGATGATAAAATATTTGCAAATGATATATGCACATTTAAGTCTTTAATTGATTTATTAAAATAAATTGATACTTATCGTATTATAATTAAATGTTATTCAAATGTTTCGTATCTTATCCCCTGAATAAATATTAATCTATAACCTTATTTAAATGGTCGATTAGAAATAATTATTTGATATCTGATAGTTTGTTAAATTAATTACTTTGTCAAGGTCATCATTAATTAAGATTATAATTATTGCAAATTAGGTAAAAAATGGCATGACCTCATGATGATTATGATTAGCCAAAACACCTATCGAATCATCGATTGTTATATCAAATAATGTATGAAACCATTTTTTAAATTCTAAATTGCAAAACAAAAAAAAAATACAAATGTAAGACCTTATGTTAAAAGCATTTTCTACCACCAGGCTTGCTACTGGGCACCGTATAAACCATCTTCTATAGACACCTAGACTTACGGTATGTTTGAATTCAGGGCGCATACTTAATTTTTTAGAAAACAACTGAATTTTACAAGCTTATGATTGTACCTAGCTATCAATAAAAAATAAAAGTCTAGTATGTAAGAACAAATAACTAACATCCATATTTATATAGGGCAAGCCATATCTGGCACCAAACTACTCCACAGAATTATATAAATAAATAAATAAAAAAAACATTACCCTTCTTCTGCGCGATCGGGTTAAGGCGAGTAAAAAAATAGCCCTCCTTCTCCAAGATATAATCTATCTCCTTGCCAATTTTCATTACGATTCGTTCAGTCGTTTAGTCGTGAAAAGGTAACAAACAAACAAACAAACAGAGTTACTTTCGCATTTATAATATTAGTATAGATATAACTATCTTCAAATATTTATGAGTTGAATGAATAAATTTTTCATTTTTTTACTATATTTTGTGTCTAAGCTACATAAATCTACGCTATAAATGTGTGAATATTTTAGAAAATAAATGAATATGAATATTCCGAAAGACATTTCATATAATCTAAAGCTATATTCTAACTTAAACGCAGTAAATGCCCAGTCATGTAAAATAGCTGATGGAAAGCGATACCTTTGGCAATCGTCTGCACCTGACGTCACTATGTGCATTAATACCGTGGATATTGGAGCTTCCGCGATCTGTAGCAATCTTGTGCACTGCAGTGCGTTATTTCACGTTGCTCAAATGCTCATGGTTCGCGTTGTATCCCGATAAAAAGTTTCCCTATTGTTTTTTAACTTATGCACGCAGACATAAAATTTATCCAGTAAGTAGAATATATCAGTTAAACTATGCTTTCATTTTGATTTTTGAAATATTATATAGGTTTAATTACGTTACTCTTTGTTATGATATTCTGGAACTCTATAATCACCTGGGTTTATGGAAGAGGGCGTTGGTGTCCCATATGCACATAATCAAACATCGAATTCCCAAAACAGCTGTAAGCACCTTATGCTCAAGTACCACCAATTAACGACCATCAATACTCGTATAAGCCACACACGCTCCCTATAGACTATAAACCGGCCGAGTTGTAAATCAGTCTCAATTACGGCCATTCGCGCTAAGTGATTTTTTTAGGAGAATAATAATAGACTAGTTACGATGCATTTATCCATTATGTATTACACAAAAATAAGCGGGCAGAAATTGCTAATAATCAATAAGTTCGCTGATAAATTAGGTTTTTTTATTGATGATAGCCAAACGGTTGACCACTACCTCACCCTGGTGGTAAGTGATGGTGTGATTGAAGATGGAGCATGCTTGCATAGAAAGAACCTACTCACTCCGGCCTTGACTGAACTACTAACTACTAATAAGTATACTAATAAGTAGTCATAAATTCATCAGGAGTTACATATCATCCAAAAGTCTATAGTAGGCACAAAGATTAGAACGAAGTTTTGATGTGGCCGGTAAAAGCAGGAAGTTCTTGTTATAAAAGTAATTAATAATTATTATCTCTTAGAATATTTACCCATATTTGTGGCACTCAAAAGCTTACAAATCATGGTAAATATCCTGATTTAATGTAATATCCATCTGCTTCATCGTTTCCTTTGTGAAGCTTGTTCACTACTTTTCTCCAGTGGTTCCTATCAACTGCCTGCTGGACAGCTGCGCTGACTGGCATCTCTAGATGTTTAGATACCAGATCCGCCAATCGCTTAGGGCTTCTTCCACGAAGCCTTAACCCTCTACTTTTCCCGTAACAACTAGGTGCTCTAGATTCGCTGAGCTTTATGGCCAAAATACTGCAGTATTCGGTACATACATGTCGCGGAAAGCCTTTGGAAACGTTTAAGCAAGAGCTCTTCCATTATAGGTTCATGTACGAGTGTTAGGTATTCGTAGCAGGCGCCAAAACCACATCTCAAAAGCGTCATTTTGTTTTCTATCAGCGGCCTTTACGGTCCAGGACTCCAATATTCAAAAGTTATATTAATTTATTCATTAAAATCATAAGGATTACTTGAACAGGCAGTAACCGTTTTGTTTCTACGTTCTTGATGCGTACAGCTAAGGTATGGAACACTTGGCCGTCGTCTGTTTTTCCTAAAAAATACAATCCGGGCCTCTTTAAGGTAAAGGTAAATAGGTTTCTTCTAGATCTTCCTGCTTCATATTAAACTACATCATCGCTTACCATCAGGTGAGATCACACTTACACACTTACACACGTTCCCATATTAGCGCCTTTCTATTCATTCTATCTGAGCTGAGATCAACTGTATTCAATATTTTGGTTTTTCTTTTTGTGTGTTAATTTTAAAATTTTATTACTTTCTTGTAGTAGTTTAGATTCTTGTTTTAGTTATTTGTTAAAGTCATATATTCGATTTGAGACGGTAAGCGTTTTCATTGTAATCCAGTTTGCCGCGATACAGACTAGACCTAGTGCGGGGACCTTACCAACTTAAGTATACACTTATGCCTGTTGTAAACTTTTAGTAAATAAATGTATTTGTATTTGTGCTCAAACGAAGACCTATATAGTTAAAAAAAAACCTTTTCCTCTGCGGCCAAGTCAAGAAAGAAGCACAAGAAACAATGCTGGTTACTTTTTTATTGATCATCTTACAAAACTATAGATACAATAAAAAAAATAAGTTGCGTCTTATTGTAGCACTTTTGATTGAGTTGGAGCGATTTAAATCATCTAAATATGTTTGCTTGTTACAAGCTTTTTAGTATCTAAATAATCCAGTATAATAAAGTAAGCTTTAAAAAAAAAATAGTGTACTTATATAGTGTATATTTATATAGAGTTTATAATAGTGTATATTTTTAACTTAGTTAATTGTAAATTTTTGTAAATATATCACTTGGGAGTTATAAAAGCATCCAGTCAGATACAGGAATGTATGTAATGTACATAATATGAACTTTTCTAAAATTAATTAACAATGATTAAAACAGTTTCCTCGAAGACGATAAACCAACCGATTGTAAATCAGCGTCAATTAGGGCCATTCGCGTTGAGTGCTATTTTCTTTGGAGGGGTAATAATTTTTATCGATGCATTGCAGCTGGTTACTGCCCATTGTTATGCTTTGTTTGTTTTTACGTGTCCGTAAAGTTTTGGCAACCGTTAATGTGTGGTGTAACTTTTTACTAATGAAATTGAGAACTCATTTGGAGCCATTGTAGTTTTATACTTCGGACGAAAGAAAGGGTATTAAAGTTTGAAGACATTAATGACAACACAATCCTTTGTAAACCAGCCGGTTGTCTGGATGACTTGTCACGTTGCCTGACGATTAAAAAAAAATATTGTTGGACATTTCACACAGCGCTACCTAACCCCAAACTAAACAGATCTTGTACTATGGGAACCAGATAACTGGTAGATTACTTATATACTTTTTTTTTGTAAATATGTACATACTTTTATATACACTAGTTACTTAGCTAATAAGATTAGAGTATAAGATGTATCATGTGTGACTGCTGTAAATAAAATAATTTTTCTTTTTTTTCATATTTAAAAAAAACACTCAGACCGGAACAAATATCTGTAGATCATGCAAATGCACTGTTCCGCGGTGGGAATCGAACTCGCGTCACAACAGTTTATTCGCCCACACTGCCACAGAGGTCGTCAGGTTGTCTAATAGATTGAATTGTAAAAGAAAGACTTTTACTTTGAAGCCTTTGTCTGTAAACTTGTCTGTATACCTATGGCATGGCACCGTACTTCTTAAACGGATGTACCGATTTCAATGCGGTTTATAATGGTTTTGTTTGCAAAATATTTTTCAGAAAGACTTTAGTGGAATTGGTGTAGCCAGTCCACGATTTATTTTATAGAAGCTTCTGCTCGCGGCTTTGCACGCGTATTATGCCAATAAAAACGTAGTTTCAAAATCAGTTTAAAGTTTCTGATATTATCCCCTCCAAACATAGATAATTAATTCTTTATTGCCCACCATAAAACAATACTATTATAAAGAACAACGTAAATCTATCTGATACTATTGGTGGTCTTATCGCTTAATAAACCTTAGGATGGAATGGTCTGTGTAGACATTACATGGGGTGTAATGGAACATACATACTTATACATTTACCTCTTTATAATGATTTATTATATACTCGTATTATTATCACAGTTTATCAATTTTGTATTATATAACTTGGTATTATAATTGTATTAAAAATCTTATTTTTGTGTTTTTTTTTTCGAAACGTGCCTTAAGATGCACTGCCCTGGGTCCTATATAAACGGCTATATTGTTTAAATAAACAGCTATATAATTTGTTTTTATATTTTCATTTCCGTTTTACAAGGTATATAATATAAATGATTCTAAATGGCAAACTTTAAGCAATAACTTAATGAGCCAAAACACCATAACCTGTGCTTCCAGACGGTTAAAAAAACCTAAATGTATTCTGCAATAAAATCCCAGTGCGAACGGATATAGACGTATAATTTGCGTACGGATATAGCCGTTTAATCGTAGTCTCAACAAGGAGACTGTAGACAGCGAATTATGCCATATCGCCGGCCGATCGAGATACTATTCACTAGGGTTGTCTCATAGTTAAAGAAGTGCTTATGTGAGTAAGCTACGTCAGTTTACTAACGAAGTTTATTCACAAAAAGATTTTACAAAATAAATAAATAGTGCTGGATATTTCACACAACGCTATTTAACCCCAAACTAAGCCTTTTAATTATCAAGAAAGAAAGAAGAAGAAAGAAAGAAAATACATTTATTTGACACAAACACAGGACAGACTATTCAAAGCAGAACAAATACAGAACAAACATACCTACTTACATACAGATTTTATCAACGAAGAAAAATTATATAAAGAAACAGGAAACACACAAGATAAAAAACAAGTACATATAATATAAGTAGGTAATTACAAATAATATGGTCTTCCGTGCTGTGTGGGTCAAACAGGCCCCGTCTCAGCGTATTGCTGCAAACCATCCGAGGATAGTAAGCGGCGCTGGTACCTATGTATTCACAAAACCATATGTTTGTGTTCTCATTGTTCATCTGTTATCTGGTTCTCATAGTACAAGCGTTGCTTAGTTTTGGGCCTGGGGCCAGATAGTGCTCTGTGAAATGTCCAGTATTTTTAATTTATTAATAAATGTTAAATGTAAGAAACAAACAAGTGTAAATATCGAATATAAGTAGCTTTATAATCGTAGTCTAAACAAGGAGACTACTAATAATTATACGCAATCGTATCGCCCGATCGGTATCACGCATCGACTGATCGCTAGGGGTGTCACTAACTACCATACAATAAAGGGACCGCAAGGTATGGCGTCCGCGTGCCGTCCCTCCCCGCTTGCCTCGCATACCGCCAAAATGGCCTGAGAACTATCTACTGCGCAGGTATAACCACGTGATCCGTCAAGTCTCATCTTTGGCTGCGCACATTGTACATACCAAATTTCATCGAAATCAGTTCAGCCATTACGACATGATTGAGTAACAAGCAAACAAACATCCAAACTTTCGCATATACCTATATAATTATTAGTGTGTTAATAAATAACGAACCTAAAAATTTAAATCTGCCGTTATTCAAACCCGCATCTTTGTTCATTGGTAATGTCCAACCAATTTTATTAATTTAGTTCGTCCATCAAAATGGTGTTGGCTCTTACAAGATAGGGATTTAGGCTATGTAAAAAACGAGTCTTAGTTATTTCACTATGCCAATATTACCAATGTTATTTCAACTCAGTTTGAATTTCATATTTCAAGTCAGTTTAACCTGAATTCGTAAATCCCCAGCCCTGAATTGACAACGCATATATCAACCATCTCGATTGACGCACTAAACCACCACGTTGCCGCCAATAATCCGAATGCTAAGAATAAATTGGCAACCCTAGCGCAGCTGTTCCGACCAATAGCTTATTGCTTCAACTTGCTACTTATTGCATCGATCTTACACACATGATATAAGGTTCAAAATAGTTAAAATTGCTTAGCTTAATGTCTGAATAATTTGTAAGTTTTTGTGTAGCTCTTGTGCCTTCGATTTAAGGTTCAGAATTGTTTGTTTTATTTGAAAGTTAGTTGCTCGATTAAAAGGAGCTTGCAATGAGATCGAAAGGAGTGTAATCGCTTCTGAGAAGATCGGAATAGGTTTAATACCGATTGACAAATAGATGGTAAGTGGAAGGCGGGCTCAGGGCTGCCAAATACAGCAATTAGCTGCTCAAATAATACATTCAATGATTTTAACATAGAGTCGACCATGTTATATTTTTGATTAATTTTCGACTTTCTTACCCCAAATGAACGTGTGGATTTTGAAGGAAAAGTCAATCCGTTAGAATGTGATACTCGTATTTATAGTTGTTCCCTCAGAATAAAGTTCTTTCTGTATCCGAGGTTGTTCCTTAGTTTTTGGTGCCTGTTACTACCATGTTTATTGATAACTATAGAAATACAAAGAATAGAGTTCAAATTTTTACCCGACTGCGAAGGAGGGTTTTGTTTTTAGGGTGAATGTATTTGTATGTATGTTCATTTAGCGCATCGTGTAGGTAGGCTAAATGGCTATACGGATTTTTAAAAATGAGGTATCGTTGAAATTGTCTGAATCACGAGGAATCATGATAGTGACATTAATATGTGGCTATTCGGTGGCAAGCCACCATATTTTATTACAGTGAAACAAATATTGATCAAAACCCATCGAGTCTGAAATCAAACTGAAGGCATTTAAAATACTGTTCCGAAAATACATTACGTACATCAATAGGTATATATATTTATTTATTTATGTCATCTCGTTATCTTTTTCAAATAATCTTCTACAAACAGACACACAATTCCAAATCTATTATTCGATAATATTTCCACGCATTGCATAGCTTACAACGTAATCGATTCCAATCCTGTGCCAATACTATATTCACATCAATTTAAAATTCACTGATTAATTGTTTTCATATTAACGAAACACATTAAATTATACCTTCACGTAATGTTTTTAAGGACTAATTTTATTTGTATAATTTCTTCCCACTTCATCAATCAATTATGCGATAAGTATAGTAAAACAAGCGTTATTGTTGGACTGGTAAGTATGATAATCGTTTGTAAATGTGTGTGTTATGTCAGTGATACAATCGAATGATTCGTGATTCGATAGTTATTACAATTAATAGCGATTATCGATTCAAAAGTAGTTTACGTTACGAGCTTTTTGTTTGCTTTGAATGTTATATTAATAACGTAAGATATTTATGAGATAAATAGTTAAATGATTTATCAAATGTTTTGCACAGTAATTACTATGAATAATAGACATCAGATGTAATAAAACAGCGTCATTATCATCATCATAACAGTCGTAGGACGTCCAGTGTTAAACATAGATTTCCAGAGTGACCGATCGTGGGCACCCAACAGCTCCCATCGACTTTTATCAGGTAGTCTTACTATTTAGGGGGGGGGGGGGCGGTCCTACGCTGCGTTTTCCAGTGTTTGTTTATTTGTTTGTTTTAAATTTTTATTGCACAAAAAGAAATATGTACAAATGTAGGACTTAATGCTAAAAGCATTTTCTACCAGTCAGTGTGTGATAAATAAAATATTTATTTGATCTCTACTTGCTGAATCTTAAAAAAACTGAACTCATTTATTAAATTTTTTAAATTCTGTGGCAAAAATCCATTTTCTAAAGAAAAATGTATATTGGTAAAATGTATAATATTGGTATTGATATCACAAGATTTCTTCTAATCCTTACTAATAATATAAATTCTAAAGTAACTCTGTCTCCCTGTATGCCTGTTTGTTAGGTTTTCAGGACTAAACGGCTGGATCGATTTCGATGAAATTTGGTAAGCAGATAGACGGACGGATTTATGACCGGGATCGGGACGCTACTTTTAACCGAACTACGCAGGAGTCTAATGATTTTATTGAGAAATCACGCGTGCGAAGCCACGGGTAGTAGCTAGTCTATTTATAAATACGAGTACATGAAGAGAAAAGTATCTCATTTGTATGCGGGCACGAAGGAGTGGGGGGGTTTGGCATACTTAAGATAAAATAACTCTTTATTGTACACCAAAATAAAATACAGTGAGTAATTTTTACTAATAGATTTAGTACAATGGGCGGTCTAATCGCTAAAAGCGATATCTTCCAGATACCTTTGTATGTTAATGTTTATATGGAAAAGGAGGGGCAAATGCTAAACTTAGGCTGGAAAACATACGAATGAATAACAGTTGAACTTCTACCGATGGTAACAAGTCATCATAAAAGTACGATAAAATAAGAGACATCTTATCTTGATGTCAATGGTCTTCACTGAATTCCCAATGAGACACACATCATCGTAAATGGTCCAGCAATTAGCTAGGAATTCTTTTGAAGTGGTATTTACAATGGGCCATTTGTTTATAGCGATGGGCCGCAGCGGCCCGCTGATGGCCGGTTTATAAATTAAGTTTGTAAATGCAGTTTATAAATTAAGACTCAAATAAACTTTGAAAGATAATTAATTATACAAAAGCTGTTGCAATTTTTTGAAATCCTGAGTTATCTTCGTTTGACCTCAATTTTACCAGCGATAATGTGGTATAAGGTAGAGCACGAAAGAGGGTTTACAGATTGAATAAAAAACCTCAATTAGTTCCGTACTACTACCACTACTAGCTATCAGCTATCCGATCGTTCGCTGCTGAACATACACCTCCTCCATATATTATATTTCCAGAGCGACCTATCTGGTGCGACCTGCACCCAACAGCTCCCAGCAACCTTTAAATCAAATCAAATCAAATGTACATATTGCTTGAAATATATGTCATGTTTCAAAGATGTCGGAAGTAAATAATATAATCAATATATTTCAGCGTTTCAATTCATGTGATATTAAAATCTATATAGTCAATAATACATAGTAATAATAGTTATATAATTCAAGATAAAAACTAATAAATATAAATGTCAAGATAAAAATAATAAAAATAACAAATAAAAAAAAACTACGAACCTTACAGTACCACGTGCGCTCATTGGTCAAATCAAATAGCGCGCGCTTCCCCGGTTTCCTGTTACACATTTCCGTCCCTTTTGCAACCGAGAGTAACCACAAACCGAGAGGAAAGATGTTACACATCAATTTTTTTTTTAATAATTATTATATTTAGCTAATATTTTAACAGGTCGTCTTTCCATTTGGGGGGGGGGGGCATCCTAACGCTGTGCTTTCCAGTGCGTGGTCTCCACAAAATGCACACAAAATGCACGAGTGTCAAAATGGTAAATTGCTACTCGTAGATCTGTAGATGAGCTGTCAATCTGCGTGACATCAATCCATCGAGGCGTGTGAAGTCGCCGCCATTAATTACAGACTTTACAGTTTCCTCATTAAAAATTTAAAACTTCCGGTGTTAAATCTACTCTGCCACAGTGCTAGGATGACAGCTGGTGCTTTCTTTTATATTTATTTGACGCTAATGATGTGGCAGACGATGACTTTACCCAAAAAGAGAAATGGATCCCAATTTCTCACAATTAGATGTAAACTAGCAAATAGCGAGAAGTAGTATTATGTAGAGATTTGCAATAATAAGGTTTAATAATAACCAGTGGTTAGCCCCGAACTGAGATCTCGCCAGTCTCTCATAAAAACAAAAATATATTTATTATTCGTAATATTTGACTATTAAATAGTGCCACGAAATAAATAACCAACGGACTTGTAGGTCAAGTCCGTTGGTTTCTTTCAAATTACTGGTAACGGGAGTTCATGTTAATTGATTATTCTTTTTTGGCGTACAAATTCCAGTTATTCTAAATTTCAGATTTTCCCCTACATTAGTCTTAATATATAAAACAAAGTCGGGTTTGTTCGAACACTCGAGAACGGCTTGACATATTTTGATGATATTTAGTTTGTCGGATTTGTCTCCGTCCCGAATAGCAGAATAACTATTCAAATATCAGAAAAATTCACGCAAAAAGAAATTACGAATAAAATTCATTTCCTCATACATAATGATGGCATATTTTCAATTCTACCGGGGTGACGTAAATTGACAGCCCTCGTCATATGCATGTCAAGGCGGTTTGAAGTTCGCCGGGTCAACTAGTTCATTAATAAATTTCTTAAAACTTAATATTATTGCTTTTGTTTGTTTAATAGAAATAGAATAAAAATAGAAATAGAAAAATATTTATTTTGTGTCCATTTTTACACTCTATGAATACAACAGTTATACTTATACCTAATACAAGACAACAAAATAGGTCGTCACTCAGCGGTGTGCCACTGTAAGATATTGCTACTTTTAATTCTTTATTGCACAAACAGAAAAATACCTTAAGAGATAATGTTCGTTCGAGTGTTACCTAGCTGTTTATAATCCCTGTGGCTTGATCCGCAGGTGCTCTCCATCCTCCCAGCTGCGGCTCACGTTATATAGAGATTTATCCGTCTGTCTGTTTGTTGAAGATTTACACCGTTCTCGCGGTTTCTATGGTTTAACTGCTAAACTGCTTGTAGGTTTGTTTTACGACGATTAGCTTGAAGGCCTTGACTTGTATAACTTTGGTATGTGGAATGTCCAGGATTTTTCATTTGTGACGAAAACAATTTAAAAAAAAAGAATACCTTCATAGAAAGGTACCTTTTAAGTATAAATTAATAACATTCATATTATAAACGTGAAAGTTTGGATGTTTGTTTATTTGTTTGTTACTCAATCACGTCATAACTGCTGAATCGATTTCAATGAAATTAGGTATATACGTAGATTATAACCTGGATTACCACATAGGCTACCTTTTATCCCATAAATCAGTTCCCATGGAATAAAAAAGTGAGTTCAGCTTTATTACTAGGTTACCATATACATATACATTATACATTTAGGATTGTAACGCGTATGAAGTCGCGGGCAACAGCTGATAATTTAATAAACCCCCGTCTGTAAATTTCTATTTACAGCTGAGATCCCAGCACCGGAAAGGAAGAGTGCTAATAATAATTGCTAAATGATGGCAGAGATGCAAGGCCGCAATTTTTGGGAACAGTGAACATTGTTTTAATTTTTTGAGAATAGTGTGCATTTGTACATGGCTGCACTGATTCATTGGCTAAAGGCTGCAGATTTTTACTTCAGAGGGGGTTCATAGATATTTTTATCAATAAAAGTTACTAGAGGACTATGTAATAGACAATTTAATATAACGTCACCTCCATAACAAAAGTGCGTAGGTATCTGCAAAACATACATTTTACAGGCGAGCAAACAACATTGGTTTTCCTGTTTTTAAAAAGGTTTGTGAACATGTAAAACTTTGTAAATCATCTTTATGCATTTGTATATTATGATACTTTTAAATAAACAATAAATACGCCTACTTTTCTAGCAGAAGTATTAAAATAAAGTGCCCACACTCATTGCCAACAAAGCACTCTACAATATAACAATGCACTCAATTAATTGTTACATAATCTGTAGGTACAGCCAGAAGAATAATTGTTTCGAAACTCAATATGAACTCATAATAATAGAAAATCTGCTTTTAGGAAAAGTCCTTCGTTGTATTTTTTTCGCTTTAAAATTTTTTCATATATGAAACAAAACCACGACCACGGCTGTTGCAACACGTCGAAGTGTCGGGATAGCAAACAAAAAAAGGTACATGCGCGTTAAATACCCGTTTAACTCAGTAATTATGTACAGTGATCGCGAAAATTATAAAAATACGAAAATATGTTTTCGTATTTTTAAAATTTTCGCATAGAAAAATCTAAGAAATCAGTCATAACTGATATCTTAGATTTTTTAGTTCCATTTAGCTCTGCCTAAATGATGACTCTCGATGATGTCTCGATACTCTGGATGATACTTATCATTTTTAAATAAACAAAAATTATATATCTCTTTTTTGCCATAATCTGGTAAAAATTATGAACTCGAAGGTTTTCATTACTAGTTGAATGCCGGTAGGTACAAGTCTCACTCTACATTCGGATTAAGAGGCACAATTTAAAATAAAAAAGGTGTTTCACTAACATAGCTGACTGTACTAGTAGGTGCAAAACAATAAACTAATGAGAACAGCAATACTTCTCCGTACTGCCACAGTATACAAAATAAGCAGTAATACAGCTCATGCATTGTAATTGATATCGCAAGTGTGATTCTTTAATTGTGCTGTCAGCAATCTTGTTGGAGGTGAGACAGTCATGAGCGGAGCGAGCAGCGTGTTTCGATATAGATTACTTAGTATTGATTTATATTATATTTACTTTTAATGGTACATTAATACTTAACACTGAATTACGTGAAACACAAAAAGTTTCCAACTCAGCATTTTGCTCTGTCACATTAAGATAACACAGCGCTGGTCTTCCGTTGGAAGTTAGAACTTTTGTGAGTAAGGCACGGAAGTTTAAATTTAAAAATATAACATATGTATTTTTAAATAGATAAGTAAATATTATTTCTGTTAATAAACGCTAATATACACTTTAATTTTGTAATTACAAAAAAGAATGAAGGGCAGTTGCAGGAGCGGTTACTAACGATACAAGCGCTGACAGGATTTTATATTATTCAATATGGTCGTGAAATAGGCACTAACAGTGCATCCCGTCCTTACATGCCCATCCTAGCCTACCACCTGCACGATGGGGCAACTAACGACCTGCTCTGATGCTGCCATGAACGTGGCGACGTACTGCACAAAATGGCTATTGTCTTGAGACATCGACACAAAAGAAGAAGAAGAACGTAAGTAAAGTCTCGGAAAACGAACGTAACATCTATAATAATGAAGAAACGAAGAAAAAACTTTGTACCCCTTTTTAAGCTTATTTCGCGAAAGACAGAGTGTGAGGCTTGGCATAGTTGAAGTCATGGAGGAAGGGCAAATGCTAAAATGAAGATACAAAAATGTTACGGTTGAATTTCGACCACAGTGCACTGGCAACTAATTACTATAAATCGCTTTTCTTGTCGCTCCACTAATGCACCACATCCTATCCCCTACAATCCAGTCCACCGTTTCTCACGTGCCCGTGTGTGGCCAGTAACTGGTACTTAGGTAATAGGTACCCATTAATAGGAATCCATTCCCCCTACTAGTAATAGTACAGTCAGACATACTTCTAAGAAAATACCTATTAGGATCGATTAGGAGGGCAACCCATTCTAGGTAGTACTTAAACAGTTGTTTTAATTTTAAGTGTTAACTGACATTTGCGGCGCATAATGACCTGCGTGGGTTCGATTCCCACCGAGGTACAAAAGTTTGCATGTTCGACAGATATTTGTTCCGGTTCTAGATGTTTCTCTATATATATATATATATATCAGTCTGTATTTACAAAGAAAAATATATAAGTATTATATTTATTTTGTGTATAATAATTGTCTTATCTATGATTTATAATAATCACACTTATTTCGGAATTTCGTAGGTAAATCTATAACAATGATCTGATGCAATTCCATTCGTTTTATTGCTCAGTTCTCAATACTCAATCATTTATTGTATTCCACAATGTTCAGCATTATGTTGTCCGTCTGTAGGCAAAATGCACGAGTTTTGACCCTTCTGCACGATATTTGTATTTTCTCAGAATTAACAAAAAACGCGAGCCAATTCAGTATTCTACAGCAAATTTTTTTTCTATACGTCTTTTTGTAATAACGCATTACCTACTTGAAAATAGTTTGATTAGAATCGAGAGTAGAATCGATCTAAATGCATTTTAGGGAATAAGTGTTTAAAAAAAATACCTTCATGCATAAGGTTATGCTTTTTTACAAGCTTTTTATTAACTTGCAATGTATGTATGTTTGTCCGGGTGGAATCTTGCAACTGAATTTTAAACCCGATCCCCTCGACCAATTGAGCTGAAATTTGGAATACATATGTAACCGGTGACAATGCATCAATACGGTACCATTGAGGTGGTCTCATGATGGAGACAGATGCTAGACAACGGAACTTCTGAATGGATTCAATGGCTCATTTGAATGTAGGTTGCAGTTCCCATTATGAATTTTATAAAAGCTTGTTTTGAAAAAGTAATTTTTCAACAAAAAACTTATGACTTAATTACACATTCTTAACTTAATACAATTTAATCAAGAACCTTTTTAATTCAATGTCAATTAAAATAAAGGAATGAATAATAACATAGTACACACAATGAGCATATTTTTTTAGAATTACAAAAGCAATACAAAATTCAAAATCTTATTTAGTTAGCGAAAAATTTATTATTGAAACATTAAAATTGACTAGTGCTCCCCGCACTAGGGCTTACCTGTATTGGGGGAGGCCGGTAATGAATTTACTTGGATACATTATGATGAGTTATGCCTACTTATGACAGTTCAAGTGATGAATCAGTGACGCTTTCCGTCCACTGCTTCCGTCACAATAAGATTTGTAGAGTTATAAAGCAATCAGAACTTTTCAGGGTATTAATGCAATTATCTTTTTCACTTCTCTTGCTCAAAAAGTCCGTCATTATACCGTACCGTACAGAGCGTAGATAAAATAGCATATTTCGCTCTAGGGCAAACATATTTTTTTGTTTTTTAATTTCTGTCTGTTACCAACGAATCTTTAAAATACAAAACAAATTTGATATAACCCAGCGTATCACTGAACGCATCAATATTCTCCCAACTAGCCCACGACCATCGACATCAAGGGAGTCAACTCAGCTGATTCTCTATTTAGAACATTCGAACGAGGGACCCCAAAGCTAGAACTACGCGTATCTGCCACGCTTACCCAACAGACAACTAAACATTCATCTTCACAGAGGACAGAAATTAAGTTGCCGGGAGAAAACATCTCGTTAAATATCCAGAATTGTACCAATTGTACGTTTAATTTTTAATGAAATAAACTATTTAATAATGTTATGGCTTATTTTATTTTCTCGCAATCGTAGTGAAAGTTAGCGTACTAAAAACCCATTAAAACCAGGTTTCTATTTACCTCGTATATAATGGGTCATTGTAGCCTCTTGTATTACAATCTACTATTGTACTACCTATAAGTACTACTATTATTTATTGCCTGTTGTTATGCATGTTAATGTCAAACATTTACTCATGTTTGCAAATGAATAAATGATTTATGATTTATTTTATTATTAACTGAAACAAATAATTTATTGATAAACAATTTCTTACAATATAAATCAGTTGCTTGTCTGAGGGTTTTCATTATTTCATGAAGATGTTGTGTCCTTAGAACACTGAGATATTTAGGACGTGTAGACGCCGCGTATTCACTAGAAAGCATCAGTTTCTAAAATAAGCCGTCACTGACACAGCATTCTATAAATCGTGAATGCAATCGCATCAACTTTGTAAACACATCGTATTTCTATCAGTAGCAACTTATTGATCAACTCCGTATCAAGCGAGCTTCTACCTTATGTCGGGGTGGTAGGATTAATTATTGGGTAGCGACAGGTAGGTACGGTCGTGTATATCAGTGAAGTCAAAGTCAAAGTCAAATATTTTTATTCATTAAAACCAAAAGGATCACTTTGAAACGTCAATTTTACTGCCTGTTCCTTCGCGACCAAGCCAGGAAAGAAAGGCAAGAAACAAGGCTGGTTATTTTTTTTAATGATCCTTTTACAATACAACCTTTTGACAACCTCCGTGGTGCAGTGGGCGAATAGCCGGCTGAGACGCAGGAGGTAGCGGGTTCGATCCCTGCTGCGGAACAAATGTTTGCATGATCTACAGATATTTGTTCCGGGTCTGGTTGTTTCTCTATATATTATAAGTATGTATTTACAAAAAAAATGTATATAAGTATTCTATCAGTTATCTGGTTCCCATAGTACAAGCTCTGCTTAATTTGGGCTAGATAGCGCTGTGTGAAATGTCCAGCAATATTTATTTTATTTATTTATAATACATAATACAGAAAATAAATTACGTCTAAATTGTAACATTTTGAACGAGTTGGAGCAATTTCAATCCCAAGTGCATAAATAATCCGATATTTTATAGTAGGCTTTTTTATAAAGATATAGTTTAATTACGTTTTTAAATTAATTAATTGTCAATTTTTGTACATCCTTTGGAAGTTTGTTATAAAAGCGTACACCTTGCCCTTTAAACGATTTACTAACTTTATTGAGTCTACAAGTAGCAACAGCGCGTTTATCTTTATTTCTAGTATTAAAATTATGATTTTCGCTATTTTTCTTAAAATAATTAATAGTAAACATACATCAGATTTTCATAGATGTATTGACAAGGGAATGTCATAACAGTTATTTCTTTAAACTTATTGCGTAATGATTCTCTGAGGCCCATATTATAAATTGCACGAACAGCCCTCTTCTGCAGCACAAAAACGGTGTTTATATCTGCAGCACTCCCCCACAGCAGTATACCGTATGACATAATGCTTTGGAAGTAGCTGAAGTAAACTAGTCTAGCTGTGCCTACGTCTGTAAAGAGACGGATCTTTTTGACTGCGTATGCCACAGAGCTAAGTCACTTAAACAACTTATCAATGTGAGGGCCCCATTGAAGCTTATTATCTTGGATTATACCTAAGAATACGTAGTATATAGTAGAAACAAAAATGGTCCCAGAATTGATCCCTGTGGTACACCCATTTTAACCAGAGACCCCGGAGAACGCTTCCCATTCACGTCAACTCTTTGCACTCTGCTACTTAAATAAGAAGTGAGAAAGTCTAGAGCAACTCTCCTAATGCCATAATGTTGTGGTTTCCTGATCAATGTGTTATGGTCTACGCAATCAAATGCCTTGGACAAATCACAAAAAACACCTAAAGCGTCATGAGACTTCTCCCAGGCATCAAATATGTGCGATATTAACTCAATACCAGCATCAGTGGTTGAGCGACCCCTGGTAAATCCGAATTGTTTATGATGCAGTAAATTATGTGAATTGAAATGTCTAAGCAGTTGATTTAAAATTATTTTTTCAAATATTTTACTAAATCTCGGGAGTACTGAGATTGTTCTAAAATTACAAGGATCAGAACTAGTGCCTGATTTGAAAAGTGGAGTTATTTTACTCTGTTTCATTAAATCAGGGAATACACCATAGTCAATACACTCATTATATATTTATAAGCATCATGCTAGTTCGGGAGCAATTATGTCAATCAATGTTTTCACGACGTTAACAGAGATTCCCCAGAGGTCCGTGGTTTTCTTAATATTTATCAATTTGAAAGCTATTATGATGTCATCACTATTTACATAATCAAATTTGAAATGTGTTTTGCATTCCGTTAAGTTTTTAACAATGACTCTGCGACTATGGGAGAGGAGTTTAAGGATTTTGTGGTAGAGACTGGAATATCGGTAAAAAAGTCTTCGAACTCGTTAGCTATATCACCATCCTGATTGATCGTGACATTGCCAATTAATTCGGTTTAATTAAACTTTCAATTCAATTAAATTAAACATTCAATTAAACGAATTAACACGGTCTGGGAATAAAACTTAGAGAAGTATTGGTAACTCTATCAAAATAGAAACGTTCCTTGCGTTCCTTCCTTGTTCCTCCTATAGAAGGTATTTTGCATCTAACGGCTCCCAGCAATTTTTATCTACCGTCATTCCATCTAGGGCCTTATACAGATATTCCCACAGGTGTCAGGTTGGAAGGGAGGTAATGCACAATACACATGCGGGACGTTAGTGCAGATCTTATTCCCCCTACCCTAGAATTAGAATTAGAATTGAGTGGGGGGCCTAAGCTGCGCTTTTAATGCATGGTCTGGACTCTAGAACCTTTTTGCGGCAACGAGCGTTAATTTTTCGAACTATGTACTTCAGCTTGCTAATCCTCTTGGCTGTTGTAACTTAACAATAGTGTAAAACGCTTGTGTTATCGGTTGTACAGCGCGACATCGCAATAAGTCCGCAATCAATTCGCCAGTTTAGCGCGCGGGCAATTAAAATACTTGGCCCGGCCGCGCACGATGCGCCCTATTCGGGCACATTGCTGCACTCCGCTGTACAATATTATATACATGTATGTAGTCTCAATTACGAACAATCAACGAAATAGTTGTTTTTTCAGCGTTCTGTAGTCGAACTGAGTCCTTATAATTATAATAGATAGATATACTCCTGATTGCACACTAAATAAAAATACAGTAACAACTGAAATATACAATAAATAACGGTATAATAGATGGTCTTATCGCTAAAAGCGATCTTTTCCAGATAACCTTTGGATGAACAGGATAATTCTTTACCGAATTATCCGAATTACCGAATACCGAATACCGACCTTTAACGTAATAATAATAAAAATTCATTTAATTTCGGCAACAATAAAATACTTACAGAATAGTACCTAAATAGCGTATTCTACGGCCCATAAGGTATATGTATAGCTTAGCCTAAAATACATATTATAATAAAAAAAAAATATTCTATATAGAATACATATTTTTTTTACGTAGACGGACATTGTCAACTACAAGTAAGTAGTTGACAATGTCCGTCTACGTATGTCTGTTTGTCCAGAGTTACAGCCACTTTCATCGTAATCATCATATTAGCCAAATGCAGTCCACTGCTGAACATAGACGCACAAGATCTGATGCTCTGGTAATATCATATATTACCAGAGCGTCCGATCTTGTGCGGCCTGCACCCAACGGCTCCCAGCATCCTTTATGAGGTCTTCTTTCCATTTAGTGGGGGTCGTCCTACGCTGCGCTTTCCAGTGCGTGGTCTCGAGAACCTTTCTGCCCCAACGGCCGTCAGTTCTTCGAGTTATGTGCCCTGTCCACTGCCACGTCAGCTTGCTAATCCTTATTTTAATTAGAAATTAATACTTTCCTCAAGCCATGGACTCTTTATTTTTGATTTTTTTATACTATTTGGAGATGGCGAACACTCGCCTAATGTTAAATGGTAACCATTGCCTATATCAAAGTATATATCAAAGTACTCGTATTCTCTCGTAGGTCATGCACCTTAGGAAAGTGTCCTATGATGCACTGCCCTGCGTCCATCGCCTTGAGGCATACAGGTGTAAAAGCTTATGCGCCTGTGATTTCACCGGCACTCATAACCTTCAAACTTATGTAATGTTTTATGTAAGTAGGTATGTTTGGTATGTTCTGAATGGTCCTATGTGTGTGTCAAATAAATGTATTTTCTTTCTTTCTTTCTTTCTTTCTTTCAAACTGGAACACAGCAATGCTGCTTGGTGGCAGAAATTGGTATGGAGGGAAGAAGTACTAACTTCCCGCGAAACCCTTTCACGAAGACTACTACTACTAACGTTACTCATTTCCCTGTTCGTAGACTCTGTTCTAATTTAGCCCTTGGCATTTACCAAATCCCTGGACAGTCAGCGATAAAAGTGCGATAAAAGAAAACAAAGCTGTAATAATGCGACATTACCGCGCATCAATTACCGCGCGGCAGTAAATCACGCGGTGACAGTGCCTAATAGCCTGAACACTAGCGAACTCACCCGGACTCTCTTGGATATAGCCACTATGATTTTTATGCTATTTCGAATATGTATTTTTCAGACAATTTTAACAAATGTCAAATAAACGAGTAATTAATATGTATAAGTAATACTTTCATATGTTAAAATTATGCCTGAACAAATTTAAACCTATGCCTCGCATAAAACAGATTTTTTATTTTGAGGAAACAGTAATAATGTTAAGTACCTTTGGACAGATTAAGTGTTTTACCTGAAACTTTTTGGGTATCAAAAGAAAGGTCTTGACTATTGACTAAAGATTTATTTAATTAAAAATAACTGCATACGATTTAGTCAGCTAGTTTATACAATTCAATTCAATATATTTATTGCTCAGATAAATTAAATCCAGAATATGTTAAAAAAAGTATGTACTTATAATAAAATTAGTAATTCATATAAAAATGAAAACAAATGAAGACTATTTAAATAACTGAGTATATTATAAAGTTTTGAGTACATTGTAGAGCCGGTTTTGAACTTTGACTGGACCTGCTGAGAACCTGATCGTAAGGTCGTCATAATCATAAACCACTGATACCGGTAGCGAGCGCCGACGATTTATTACATTCTTCATTTCAATTGACATTTCATCTTCAACTTGGATTTTACGTCATGATATAGTATATAATTAAACGAGGGTATAAACCAGTGTCTTGCGTCACGGGCACTATATTGAATCCTGAACGTTACGAAGGATTCTAGAGTTAACTCACGAGCGGAGTGAGAGAGTTACGAGAATCCTGAGTGCAGAGAGGGATATAAGCGCGCCCAAGATGCAGACTGTAGAGTGAATACTCTACTTTTCACACTTTCTGCGGGACAATAAAAACCAAATCTAGGTTTTTTTTGAAACTGGATTGTACTTCGTTTGACCACAATCTCACCTGATGGTAAGTGATGATGTGGTATAAGATGAAGCACAAAAATCTAGAAGAAACCTATTTACTCTTACCTTATAGAGGCCCGGATTGTATTATTTAGGAAAAACAGACGACGGTAAAGTGTTTCATACCTTAGCTGTACGCATCAAGAACGTAGAACCAAAACGGTGTGTGCAAATTAGTGGTACATCCACTAGGTACAGATGGTAACTGAGCCGTGCAACTGCTTGTCCTTTGATGAAAGGGAGATGGCGGGATCAGATCGTATAGTTCCTGGGCACATTCCCCAAAATGTATTCTGTAAAAGATCAAGAGGCATATAACTTTACGGTGGTGTTCGATTCGGTTAGTTCGATTTACGAATAAGTTCCTATTGTGTGGGTCTCTTTGGATCAAATTTTAATACAGATGAGGGAGGTTCCTGATTCAAATCACATTATGCCCGCAAGGGCGTAATTAAATTCAGTACAACTTTACTCCCGGTTCAGCCGTAGGGATCTAATCATCCCGAAAGCGGGTGATTAGATCCCTACAGCGGTGAGGTTTATATAACATATAATTTGACATTGTCGATCAGGTGGTATGAAAAATGCTTAATTACTTAATCCATTGGCGCTGGGACCCAAAGTGAGACTTAGCCTCCAATACGAAAACTCGCCACTTGCCTCTGTCCATTGTCCTCTCTTGCCAGTCGTCGGCTCCAAGGTCACACAGGTCAGCTTCCATCCTATTGCTCCAGCAATACTTGGGACGACCAAGCAGTCATTGGGCAATCATGATAAAATAACATAGTTAATTGTAGAAATACGTTGTAGGCTTGTAGGTAATTAGGCACTGTTTCAACTTTATCCAGGGTTAAACTCCATCTATGTAGCTGAGCGTTGTATAACAGGTGTTTTTAACTTTGACTTGTTTTTGGTTATCATCTCAGTAATTAGATATTATAGTTTTATGGAAGAGCACTAAATGCCAAGATACAAGTTTTCACAAACATAGTTCATTTATACTTTATACTGTAATATTATAAAGAGGAAAGATTTGTATGTTGGTAACAAATAAACTCAAAAACATTTCATTTAAAAAAAAATTTCACCATTAGAATGCTTTATTATTTTTGAGTAACATAACTATATTTATTATTAGAAAAAATTAGGGATCCATACTAAAACTTCAATAATGTAACCCAAGATGTAAAAAAAAAGCCATAAAACATGTAATTTCATAATTTACATAGTAACTGTTCTTGTATTTTGTTATTACAGGTAATTTTAGTACTCTATACTCTGAATTTGTTTGTTTAAAATTAAATATAAGTTTAGCTTCTGTAAATCCTAGTTAATATGTGGAACTCTATATTCGATATAAGGTTTAAGAAAAGGGCGTTGATGGCTGCGACAGTTTACTCCTGCGATAACCGTTTTCATTTTGTTTCTGTATACTGTTTAATGTTCCAAATAAAGATATTTTATTTTATTTTGATTTGGCAAGTAAGTCATTTATTGTAAAGCATGATAGAGAAATAATCATCTCTCTCTTTAGCCCCAAAGGTTTGCTGGAAGAAAATTATTAAATTATAAGGTTAGGCTCGCTTGTGTACATGCCCTCTATTTCTGTAGTATTTAATTTATTTTTTGTGTACTATAAAAAAAGAAAGAATTTAATTATTTATTAACCAATACTTTTCTTCTCCAGACCCCTCAAAACTGGTGAAAAGAAAGAAGTCAACCGAGGATGTCCGGTCCCCCCTCGGAGGAGAAGGATCCCTTACGTCTGAAGAGGGAGAGGACCCTGGCACCAGGCGGAAGAAGGCCAGGACTACCTTCACGGGTAGACAGATCTTCGAGCTGGAGAAACTGTTTGAAGTGAAAAAGTACTTGTCATCAGGAGAACGGGCTGATATGGCGAAACTGCTAAATGTTACTGAAACACAGGTAAGGATTTTAAATCTTGATAAAATGCCCTGTTACACTAATCCAGTGAAGAAATCCATGGATGGATTTGATTCTACATTTTACACATACATATGTACATACTGTCACGCCTTTATCCCGGCTGAGGGGTACGCAGAGAGCACGGATCTCCACTTGCTACGATCCTGACATACATTTTGTTCCTCTGTCAATAAATCTGTCAAATAAATCGATGGATTATCCATCGATTTATTTGACTCAACATATTAACCCACTATATTGCATCAATGGATTAAATTGGTTGTGTTTTGGCAAAAAACTTCTACTCTTATTCTACCCTCTACTAAGTTTCTACTCTTATTCGTGTGGTTTTTCTCAACTCCAATAAATCTGTAACAATTTTTTAACCAAATGTTAAGTCGATTTAAGAATATAGTTCGTTACTTTCTATAGCCAAGTTTCCTGTAATTCACCAAAAATTTTAAATTTTACACAGATGCTATTGTTTAATTAAATATCAGGATCAAATATCAGTCGGACGGGTAAAAGAAAAATGTTCCTGTTTATATTAGAAAAAGATAAAGATATTTATAAGAAAACTCGATTTTAATAACACAAATAGGTAATTAACTCATTGCTCTTACAAGTAGTTTACCAGACGCTACCAAAGTGTTTTTTTTTTGTGCATGAACTCTAAATTGAGCTGCGAGCTGCGCACGATTCATTCCAATTGAAAGTCATTTGAATGATTAGGTCAGAGCGATCCGAACGGTCCAATAACATCCCGCGGAACAAATCACTTAAACTCATTCTCGGAATATCCCAAATTAAACGTTTTCGGAGAGTGCCACACGTCGCTAGGGTATACTTCGTTTGGGGACCGTAGTGAGTTATAAACTTGAGCGATTTTATAAACTGAATGAACCGTAGTATGTATATGTTTTTTTAAGGTTATTTGTGGGGAAACAGGCTTACAGCTCACCTGATAACACCGGCAACACCCGGGGAAACCCTGCAGACATCTCTTTACATGTTTCTTGAAACCTACAAAAACGTAGCTTGACGGGAAAACCACAGATGGTAGCCCATTCCACTACTAGAAAGTTGATTTTATGTTAATTTAATTTGCTTTTTAATTATTCAATAAAAATTCTTTTATAATTTATTTTGTAAGTATGATATTGAAGGTTCTTTGTAGTAATACCATGTAATAAAACCAAAACACGGCAATGCAAGCAGCACTGAGCGGCAGAAATAGGTACCTATGGTAGTATTTCCCTGGGTGAGCCCTTTCACGAGGAAATTAAATGAGAGGTTTGTACAGGGTAGGGAGCAACAAATAATATTAAAAAAAATTCAAATGAAATGGAAAAAATATTTACTACAAAATGCACATAGCTACATAGCTTAACTTAGATAATTAAATACAAGTATAACATAGTTTAATTACAGATTTAGTTAGTACATTTTCGTAGACCAGAATAAACATTTATAGAGATACCTGCCTGTTTCCCCACTAGGCTAGGCCTACTGTATCGACGAAACATTGTAACAACTTTTCTTAATATAATTCTAGCACAGGGACTGTACTACTATAAAGTGTGAGATCAGGAGTCTGTATGTGAATGTTAGGTTAATAATTTAGTAAATCGCTCTGGTCTTCCATACTCCACGGCGGTTAAACGTTGTGAGAGATAATTATACGATCGTCCCCCGCGACGTGATCCGTCACATATGGCGGCACTAATTAAGAGCCGTGGCGAGGGGTGAGCACTTTGACACTAGCTGCAGCCCCCGACATCACCCGTTAAACCATTACACAGCTTTAAATGCTTTTGCTTAGAAAACTTTTGTGATTTATTTCAATATTTATATAAAAAATTCGGTATGCGTGTGTTTGTAATTATTCTCCGAACCAGCTTGATCAATGTTGGTGATTTTTTGTACTTTTGGAGTCACCTGTATGGTTTTTGAATCTCGGTTAATCTGCATCGGCCTCCTGTTAAACTGCATCGGCCTCAGAGGCTGACAGCGAAGTTAGTCAGTGAGAAAAAAAAACCCGTGTCTTCTTAGTTCATGATATTTATTCAAAGATCGTGTTTGAATTCGTTATTTAAATGTATCCGACAGAAAGGCAATACTAAGCATTCACAGGATAACATTTTATAGAACTCCACTGGTATGGTGGTATGCCAGTGAAATTACAAGACTTGAGTCTTTACACCTTTACTCCTCAAGTAGATGGATGCAAGGCAGTGCATCGTAGGGCACGTTTCTAAGGTGTGTGACCTACGAGGCCACCTACGACCTATAGGCGATGGTTACCACTTAACATCACGTAGACCATAAGCAGTAAAATGGTAGTAAAAAAGAACTGGAATTTTACTGTATTTTATTTGAATAATATTATAACTTTAAGGTTTTAGACATTTATCTTGTCTTCTCCATCGTAACACATCGTAACACTGATGGTGATGACATACCACCTTGTGTTGTTCTCTTCAACGTTTATTGTTAGTAGATACATAGTTTTGGAATTGCATAAAAAATGGTGCTACATACTTGTAAATTAACGTTTCAGGCTCTTAAATAATTGAATGATACTTTTATATCCTACGAAAATTGAATTCAAATGATGTTTTTTTGCATGAAATGTATTAAATTACAAAATGTCAATTTTAGTTTAGGTCTAACCAAGGAAGATGTCCAACACATTCAAGTTCAGGCAGGAAGCTAAAATCTTACTGTGAAATCATCCTTCGGAAGCTATTGTCTATTGCGCCACTGCAATGCGCTCCTGGTTTATATTGCAACTGTCTCTTCAAGGCAGAATATTTTAGTCTACATTTATAATTGTCATAAATCACTGTTTTTTTCTGTTACATCTTTGAAAAGTAGTTTACCACGGAAGAGTGAGACCTTCTAACACAAATGTTTCATACTTAAAAGAGGGTCCCAAACCCATGAAACGTATCCTAATTCAGTTTACAGAAATAAAAATATTTGTGTATACGTTTGGACCATCTTGGTGCTGGAAAAAAGTGACTGGAAGTAATGTGGGGAGGCCTTTGCCCAGCCGTGGGACACAGAGGGCCAAAAATAATTAAAAATAATAACAATAATGTAGTTTTTAAACGCAACGCTGCCTAAACGACTAAACGTATTTAGTCGTCAAATTAAGGAGTTGTCAAATCATACAAATACGTCAAATTTAATTATGTTTAGACGCTAAGTACGTTTAAGGATCGTTGTGCAAGCCGGCCTAAATATCTGTATCTGATTGTCCGTCGAAACAAGTGAATTTTAGAAAAAAAGGGGTTTTATGTAAAGACGGTGACCAAATACTGTAGTTGAAATAAGTGGAAGTGACCTAATATGTCTACTTATTTGGCAGTTACGATGACACACACAGACTCACATGCAGACAGTTAAAGCCTTTAAACTTCATCATCAACATTATATCAGCCATAGGACGTCCTTTGCTGAACAAAGGCTTCCGTAGATTTCAAGAGCGACCAATCATGCGGCTTCCACCCAACGGCTCCCAGCAACTTTCATCAGGTCGTCTTTCCATCTACACTTCGCATTCCGGTGCGTGGTTTCCACTCGAAAACCTGTCTACCCCAACGGCCGTCAGTTCTTCAAGCTATGTGCCCTGCCCACTGCTTCTTCAGCTTGCTAACCTGGACTATGTCAGTGGTTTGTTGTTTAATTGGAACGAAGTTCCTTATCGCGCGTTGTGAAAGGGGGCTAGACGGAAAAAATTCTTACGAAAAGTTGTCACGACACTTTTTGCTATAGTAAGCTATTGTAAGCTGTGCGGCGTCGCATGTTTCTCTGTCTGTCTCTCTCTCTCTCTTATAGAAAGCAAGCCAGATATTTCGGCGTCGCATGTTTCTCTGTCTGTCTCTCTCTCTCTTATAGAAAGCAAGCCAGATATTTTCATTTCTATTTCGCATTGAACAGTGTGGTGTCGCGACGATTATTTTTGTTGAGTGTATACAGGTTTTTTGTAAATAATAAATAATATTTTTTATTAACGGAAGGAATTATGAAAGGAACTTCGTTCCATCCGGGTGTCCCTTGACACCTCTCAAGTTTTTTTTTTAATATATTTATTTACGACATTACATGTAGGCTTACATATTATACGAAAGCGCCTATATGTTACTTATTATAATCAAATTAACCTACATAATAGAAAATGGAGATGTGCCACTCAAACATAATTCTTCTTCACAAGAAAGGAGACAAAAGTAACATGAATAATTACCGTCCTATCAGTTTAGTGTCACATCTCTACAAAGCCTTTATCAAAGTTATTCAGAAGCGCAAAGAAGGTATTGTTACGCCGAGGCTGTTAAACAATGAGTAATAATCGAACCTTCTCGAACGCTTTTGTCTTGCTGTGTTATTGTTGCTATTGTTTGTGGTTTCGCAGAATGGGGAGTGGCCATTGTGTCGAGGGACCGACCCTTTCCTGGAAGGATCGACATCGTTCTCGAACAATCGAAATGTGTGCGATATAAATAGGCCGGAGAGATGGCCGGACAGTCAGTCTCGAGTCAGTCAGTGAGTGAGTCTGAGCGAGGCCCTGGAGGACTGACGTGGAGAAGGGTCTCGCGTGAACAGTAGTTGCTCCCGAGTCAGTCTGGATTAAGCTATACGTGCGATCATTTCGGTGACTTTAAGTGGTGCAACAGTGGTGTGAATTAGTGTGTTGTCATTACGTGTGACCAAGTTCGTGTATTCATCGTTTAGTGTTGAATAAAAGTGTTATTTTGTCTAAACCGATTCCCATTATTTTATCCCGAACCCTCAGCTCGTAACAATTTGGTGTCAGAAGTGGGATAAAATAATGCCGGTTCTACCAAAGGATAACTTGGACGGTGTCAGGACGAGAGGTCAACGACAACAGGAAATGGATGAAAGGCGGTTTGGAGATTCTCCGGTTCAAGAAGCTCGGCAGAGTCGTCAGCCGATGGAGATGGAATCAGCCGCCGCCGAATCATTTGGAGCACCATCATCATCATCCGTGGGTCAAGCTCCTGTGACAGGTGATCTTGCTGCTATTATGGCCAAGCTTTGTCGTCAACAAGAAGAGCAGCGACGTTGGCAGGAAGAACAGCGACGTCAGGAAGAAGAGCAGGCTCGGTTGCAGGAAGAACAGCGACGTCAGGATAAGGAAGAGCAGCGTCGTCAGCAAGAAGAGCAGGCTCGGTTGCAGGCAGAACAGTGACGTCAGGATAAAGAAGAGCAGCGTCGTCAGCAAGAAGAGCAGGCTTGGTTGCAGGAGGAAGAACGCCGTCAGCATAAAGAAGAGAAGCGTTGTCAGCAGGAAGAGCAGGCTCGGTTGCAGAAGGAACAGCGACGTGAACAGGTGGAGCAGACTCGGTTGCAAGAGGAACAGCGACGTCAGGATAAAGAAGAGCAGCGTCGTCAACAGGAAGATCAGCGACGTTGGCCATAAGAGCGTGCTCGACTGATGAGGGAATCGTTCGGTTCATCTGGAAAGGAATTCCAGGAAGTGAAAGAACAGATAGAAATCATGAGAGCCGTGTTTTGGAGGCTGGAATTGGGATCGCTGATGAGAAAGGGACTCTGGGTGTCCTGAAGTACTGGAGATGGCAATGTGGCTCCTCTAGTTGCTACATCTTCAGCGCGAGGTGCGCCTAAAATTGTTCGTGTTGATCGGCTGCCGCGATATGGGGCTAAGAATGCTCGGGACGAGCATGTTTTAGGAGGGGGCAGTGTTACGCCGAGACTGTTAAACAATGAGTAATAATCGAACCTTCTCGAACGCTTTTGTCTTGCTGTGTTATTGTTGCTATTGTTTGTGGTTTCGCAGAATGGGGAGTGGCCATTGTGTCGATTGACCGACCCTTTCCTGGAAGGATCGACATCGTTCTCGAACAATCGAAATGTGTGCGATATAAATAGGCCGGAGAGATGGCCGGACAGTCAGTCTCGAGTCAGTCAGTGAGTGAGTCTGAGCGAGGCCCTGGAGGACTGACGTGGAGAAGGGTCTCGCGTCAACAATAGTGGCTCCCGAGTCAGTCTGGACGTGCTATACGTGCGATCATTTCGGTGACTTTAAGTGGTGCAACAGTGGTGTGAATTAGTGTGTTGTGATTACGTGTGACCAAGTTCGTGTATTCATCGTTTAGTGTTGAATAAAAGTGTTATTTTGGCTAAACCGATTCCCATTATTTTATCCCGAACCCTCAGCTCGTAACAGTATACTGGACCAGCACCAACCACCGGAACAAGCCGGATTCCGACCTCATTTTTCCACCACAGACCATCTCCATACGCTAAATCAGGTTATAGAAAAATTTAATTAATTCTACAATCCACTATATCTGGCTTTTGTGGATTACACAAAAGCTTTCGATAGCATCAACCACTCAGCAATCTTCTTGGCTTTAGAGAAACAAAATGTTGAAAAAACCTATATAGACCTAAATTAGTAGCAGTAGTAGAAGTAGAAAAGCATTTACAGCAATAGCTACGCTAACATTAAATTAAATACATCAGGAGCAAAGTTTTTAATAGAAAAGGGAGTCAAACAGGGTGACCCGCTCTCTCCCAAATTGTTTACGAGCACAAGAGGTTTTTAGACAATTGCCAGCCTCATGGACAAATGGAGGCATTGAAATCGGCGACCAAAAACTTACAAACCTTAGGTTCGCTGACGTCATAGTTCTCTTTGCCACCAGTGCCCCCCAATTAGAACAAATACTCCAAGACCTGAGCAAGGCAAGCCTCGAGGTTGGACTGATGATGAACCAGTCAAAGACCCAAGTTATGACCAATAGCAAGAAACGTAGGGTCAAGGTAGATGGGCAAGAGATACACTATGTCGATGAGTATATTTATCTGGGCCAGATAGTCTCTTTCAAGAACAGACAAGATCGAGAAGTAGACCGTCGTGTCGATAACGCTTGGAAGAGCTACTGGTCCATGAAAGAGCTAATGAAGGGCAACCTTCCACTGTCACTTAAGCGAAAACTCATCGACATGTGTATCTTACCTATCCTAACCTACGATACTCAGACTTGGTCATTGACGGGCTCACAAAAGTTCAAACTCGGGGTATGCCAACGAGCGATGGAGCGTAGCATTTTAGGTGTTAAGCGAACCGATAGAATCCGCAACACTACTCTACGCTCTATGACCGGAATCATCGACGTGGGGTACAAGGCTGCAAGACTCAAATGGGACTGGGCGGGTCATGTCACTCGAATGCAGCCTGAAAGGTGGACTAAGATCTCCACCGACTGGCAACCTACAGGACGACGGCAACGAGGCAGACCGCGAAAACGTTGGCGCGACGATCTGGATGGGTTCCATTCTGACTGGCAGGAGATTTCTGGAGAACGCAAGGAATGGAAGGAAATGGGGGAGACCTTTGCCCAGCAGTGGGACAGTATAGGTTATTAAAAAAAAATAGAAAAATAACTTATAAACTTATTACATACCTATTTTACAGCAGGGTTTTAGCTGTGGGGTTTTTATCACTTTCTTAGAACTGGAAGCAGCAATACTAAATTAACAGAAACTAAAACTGTAGTCTCCATCATTAATTTTAAGATATCCTAATGATTAAATACACTCTTAGGCCACCTCACGCTATATTTTTTTCATCACTACGGTTAATAGCTATTTCGGAACACCCAAAAATTAATTAATTTTCTGCCATTATACCACAGAAGATATAATAATACAAACTGAACTTTCATGTGTGGTGACATATACTAACACGTATGAATCTGTGAAACTACATATGTGTGTAATCTATTTTGAAACTTAAAGTCAGCGAGTGACAGCTCAATTTAATTTGTCAAAAACACTTTTCCCTACGAGATACCACATTTTTTTAAAGCTATTTTTATGAATTCATCCTTAAAGCAGTACGATAAAGTTCTATTTGCGTTAAAAGCAAAATAAAGTGACGCCTGATTAAAATTTCGTCGCCTAATGACTTGTGGGACACGTGGCCCAATTTTAGGAAGTCAATTTACTAGCATGTTATCTTTGACGAGTAGAAAAAGTTTAAGAAAAAGTTACACAAAAAATGGGTCAAAAAAGACCCATGGGATGGAACGTGTTAAAATGTTGATCTGCTAGTTAATATGTTGGGTTCTAGAGATAATGTGTTAATGGATAATAGCTAAAGATGGCATAAGATACAATTCTGAGAATAGCTAACGGTCTTGGTCACAACTAGCTGACCAGCGGCATCGCACAGATTTTATATAAAAAAAATAGCTATAGCATATTAGCACTCAAAAGCTTCGAGTCCTTAACCGTACCAAAAAGTATTTTAAGGCACTACAACGGCTATTGCTGTACAAAGTGTAAGTTTGGCCGCACGTAGAATACTGTTCCCATCTTTGGCACGGAGCTCCAAAGTAGCAATTGCTTCGTTTTGACTTCCTTCAGAGAAGAGCTATTGGAATCATCGGCGATCCCAAACTTGCCAACAGGCTGAAACCACTGAGTCAACGCCGTGACATCGGATCGCTCAGTGTTTTCTACCGCCTGTGTAATGTTGAATGTTCTGAGGAGCTATTCGATCTGATCCAGTCCTCGAGATTTTTCACATAGCATCGACAATTGGGTATAGCGCACCACACGCTTCACGCGATCTTTTCTACCCCCATACTTGTAAGGTGTGGAATGAGCTACCATCTGAAGTTTTCCCGTTAGGCTACGACATGGTACGCTTCAAGAGAAATGTAAAGAGATTTCTATAGGGTAGGGGGGAACGCATCGACAATACCCCGGGTGTTGCCGGTGTCAATAGGCGACGGTGACCACTTACCATCAGGTGAGCCGTAGGCTTGTTTTCCCACAATAACATAAAAAAATATGAGTATTTATCTATCAGTGAAAGAATATTCAGAATCGGTTCACTACACAAACATACTTTACTTACAAACAACGAAATTTACCTCTTAGTATAGATCATTTGATTAATCTTTTGACTAGTATTCAGGATTTTGATACCTATTTCTGCCACCAGGCAGCATTGCTGTGTTTCTGTTTGAAGGGTATTGGTGCTGGTAAAATTACAAGCACATGAGGCTTTAAGCCTGCCTCAAGTTAATGAACGCAGTGCAGTACGTGACTTACAACGCAATACTTTGTTATAGGCGATGGTTTAAAACGAAGCACAGCAATGTCTATCTATCGATTAGTACATAGCCCTAACCTACGCCAACAAACTCAAATATTTGTTCAAATACATTTACAAAATGTTATTTTATCTGCGTCATCCACTAATTGACGGCTACCATCCCAAGTGGTACGATACACACTGCTACACAAAAATAACCATTATCACAGAACTAATAAAGTGGCTATTCCCGTGTATGATTTTATAAATGCTCCATCAACAGTACCATAGAAAAATGATATTTATTACAATGTATTAAAGTGGTTTTTGATGTGTCGGTTTTGGCTATTGATCTTTGCAGTCCTCTGGGATTCGTATACAGGGTGGATAAATGGCTGTTTTGATGATTTAATTTGCGGCGGATTTAATCATAGCTCTGGGAGAGGCTTTTATAATGAAACAGTGTATTTTGAAAAAGAGATTTTTCGCTCCCGGTATTAATAATAATTATCAGTTAGTTTATGTTTTTGAGAATGAATGAAAAATAATTAATGTACGAGCGCGTTTAAGTCTTTCATATTGATTTTTTGGTTGTTTTGGTTTTGAAACAATATGTTTTCTAACGTTTTAGTTTCTGTTTCGTTTATTCGCAAACAATACATGTTTATTGTGTAGGAACATTTTTTTAAAATTATTTGTCAAAAAGTTACACGCAAATATATAAAGCACTGTAAAACCTTAAAGGTTTGTCTCGGTGCTTAGAGACACTGGAGCCGCTATAAATTATTTAAATAGGTACTTAAAAAACCCATTACCTTTACCTAAACATAATTGTATAGTTACACAATCACACACAACTGACCTACTCACCCAAATTACCGTCTACAATCTTTTATCAAAAGTACAGTTAAAAAAAAGTGTAAAAGATCTTACTTATTCATCCACACTAAATAATACATTCGAAAGTAACTCTATCTTTTGTCTCTTTTTCTGCTTCTTACGTTTTTACAACTAAACGGTTAGACCGATTTCGATGTAATACAGACTGTGTACCTATAAGGTCTTACAACAAAGAGATAAATTGTCCAAAATTTGCACTTAAAAAAGTCTGTTCAAAGCGGGATATTTACAATATCAATATAGTCCTTCTGGTGTTTCCGTAGACAGTTTTTTTCATTTACTATAAAAAAAGGTTCGGATACCCCTTTGAAAAGGCTTTCCTCAATTATTCTGCATTAATAATTGATGCTGCGATTCTGATGTTGAGTGGGAAGTTGATAACCATCGCCTATAGCAAAGTATCGCCTCAGTCATGTTCACTATAATACGTTGCAACTGTTTCCTATCACCTTGTATACCATATGACATTTGTTAAGAAGGTTTTTGTAGTCCCCCGCGCGCGGCCACTTAACGATCTACCTACTGCTAGTGTACAGATGGGACGAGTGCTTATTTTTGCCTAATGGCTGTGTTATTTTATGAGGGTGTAAAATGAATTGTAAAACGTTTTGGCGTTTGTTAGTTTGAAGAGTAAAGCAAGAAGCAAAATAAAAAATATGCACTAAATTTTGAAATTATATTATTTAAAATAAACAAAAAATGTGCTGGAGATTTCATTCAGCGCTATCTAGCCCCAAACTAAGCGAAGCTTAGGGAATCAGATAAATACATTTTTTTTGTAAATGCACTTATAATAATTATGTAGAAAAACATCCAGACCCACAAGACAAATATCTATAGATCACGGAAACTTATTATGATTTTATTCCTAGCAGTTTTATGTTATCGAGTAGGAACTAGTTATTTCGGAAAAACGAGAGTAGGAAAAATATTGTTTACTCCTGAATTTGAATAAACATGTAAGACAATAAATTTTTATTTGGATTGATTATTGATTGTGAAATATAGTAGAAGTAATCATAATGTGCTGTGCCAACTATTTCGAGTTAAAGTTTAGTAGAATTTATCGTTTAATGATTTAAAAAATGGATAGGTTATTATACTTTCGGTGATTGCGATCTTTGCCAGATATATATTTTTTTTATTAATAGGAATCACCATGGCATGGTCCATGGGCGAGACCTTTGCCCAGCAGTATTTTTTTTTAACTGTAAAGATATTCGTTTGACCACAATCTCACCTGGTGGTAAGCGATGATGTGGTCTAAGATGAAGCACGAAGATCTTGAAGAAACCTATTCACTCTTACCTTAAAGAGTCCCGGATTGTATTCTTTAGGAAAAACAGACGCATACACTGACAATATTTAGCGGTTACATGTACAAATGGTAAAACTTAGTGCTACTATAATTAAAGATGACAGACTGCATACAGAATACATTATTTAAATCCAAATTAAAATCATCGAGAGGGCGTTCTACAATGTTGACGATTTTGTCTGCAAAGTCCGCAAATTTTTATTTTTTATTATTATTGTTACTGATATTATTATTATACTATTAATTAGTCAATGTGTTGTTTATTACTTTATTTTAATTCTATTAATTATTATTTTAATCAAATGTAAATTTAAAATTAATTATTATTCACTCATATTTACTTAAAAAAGGAATCATCAACATTTTAATATTATTATTATCATTATTTTCAATAATTTATTGTAATTAAAACTGACTTGTAAATTATTTTATCAATAAATTGATTATTCTGATTACGCAGACTGGCAGGGGTTAGACAGAAGTAAGTCCAAACATTACGTTTGACACACGCCCACATTTGGCAACCCACAACTTTCAACCTGTCACGTGAATGATTAACTAATCATTCACGTGACAGGTTGCAAGCCCATCGTTTTTTATAGTTTAACTTGAACTTAACGTTTTTACAGCATCTGTAGTATTATTCTTTGACAATCAAGCGTGGACTATTTAAATAGTTCCTCGTAGTCTATGTTTAGATATATCTATTACTGTTTTACACCCTTTATACGTACTTCAAACAAATCGGTGCATTTTACACTTAGTGGGAGATCAAACGATACTCGTACACTAGTGTCTGCATTCGGCTTTACTAGGATAAAAAAAACTGAATGAATTATTTTGAATTATATCTACAGGGGCACGTAGCTAGAAGAACTGAAAGAACTGTTGGGAAAGAATGGTTTTATAAACAGTTAATTAAGGCCTAATCCATAGATTTACTGAGCGACCGGCACCCAACGACTCCCAACAACTTTAGTTAGGCCGTCTTTCTATCTAGTGGAGGCCTTACTTACACCATACCACTTTCTGCCACCAAGCAGCATTGTTATGTTTCGGTTTAAAGGGTATTGGTGTCAATGAATTGAAAGGCACATGAGGCTTTATACCTGTACCTAATAGTCTACGAATAAGGTGGACAGACATGGCGAAACTATAAAGATTCTTAGTTCAACTACAGAACCTTAAAAATTAAAGATTTAAAATAATTTTGAGTTTATAACGGCTACTTCAGCTTGCTAATCATCTCTGGATTATGATGTACTAGCTTTTGCCCGCAATTTCGTACACGTTATATTACTAAATGTGTAGGTAACCTAGAAATAAAGCTAAGCGCACTGTTGCAACTTGACTTGACACCCCATTTTTATCCTATGGGACTTGATTTATGGTATAAAAAGTAGCTTATGTGTTAATCCAGGTTATAATCTACCTACATACTAAATTTAATCGAAATCGATTCAGTCGTTACGACGTGATTGAGTAACAAACAAATAAATAAACAAATTCAAAATGTATTATCCTGCATAATGCAATTTGAGTTTGAGGCCGTGGTTTGAGTTTGTAACAGCTACTTCAGCTTGCTGATCCTCTGTTGACTATGATCTATTTATAAGCATCTAATTACATAAACCGGCAGTTAATCACGGCAGTGTAGTTAGTTTGACATCAAGTGCTCGGGTTATAGGCTCTCATTAACGGTGTTTACCCGCACCGTAATTATGGAGAGAACGGTTACTTAGATTTATTTAGACATAAATCATTATTACGAAGACGAAAATATCAATAATATAGACAAAACATAAAACCCTATCACTAAAGTTGAATAATTGTAGTGTCCAAAAAAAATGGTATGTTCTATAGATATTTGTATTTCCCAAAAGTCTAGCATACATTATTTATTGCCAGTAAACCTTAATAAGTAGTAGTAGTTAATTAAGAACGTATAATTTATATCCAACCCTATTAGTTAAGTGATACGAATTAATTCTGCATAAATATTGGAGTTAAGTCAGGGCTTCCACGTTATTAGTTACCTAGTTTAGTAGCCAGCCCTAACTTCCAGTACATTTCTAGAACTCAATTTACTGGAAGTCAATGAATAAATGATTCTGTTTATTTAGCTTACACTTTGTGAGTCTTAGGATACTAATTAATAGTTTATTGGTTTGATATGATGCTTTATTTATAGGTTGTGAAATAATTTTAGGATTTGTTCATTTACTTTAGATTCATAGTCATCATATCAGTCACAGGACGTCTACATTACTGGTGAATGTAGGCTTCCCGATCTTGTGCGACCTGCCCCCAATGGTTCCAAGCAACCTTTATCAGGTCGTACATTCATCTAGCGGGGGCCATCCTACGCTGCGCTTTTCAGTGCGTGGTCTCCACTCGAGAACCTTTCTGCCCTATGTATCCTGCCGACTGCCACTTCAGCTTGCTAATTCTCTGTGTTAAATCGATAAATCAGTTACCTGTACACTGTGGGGGGGGGGGGTGAATGAGTGGGGGATTCAGCAGTGGTCGTCCTATGGCTGTAATGATGATAATTGAACTAAATACGAAACAGGCGTTATTTAAATGATCTAAGCGATTTAGGATAAATAATACTATCATTGTCTTGTTTTAGTACGTTTTTTATGTAAGGTTTAAAAAAAACATTTTAAAATGTATGCCATAATTAAGTAGGTTATTCATCCAGAAAGGATTATTCTACAAAACTCGCAAAAGATAAACTGATTTCTATGCGATTCATTTGCTGGTTCATAACTAAATAGAGTGAAAATCCAATGGTACGCTCTAATTGAATGAATCACGGACAAGAACTTACGAGACAATCTTTGTTATAGACGATGGTTACCACCATCACCATCAGATGGGCCATTTGTATGCTCCGTCTCAATGTCGAATTAAAAAAATACTTTAACTTGAATAAATTGGCCCAAGACGTAAATTATTCTAGAAAAGTATTTTAATATTAAAATGTTTACAAACATAGTAAAACACACCTTTATACCACTTTCCATTAATTCTCAACTTAATCTTCATAATGACATCAAAGAAATCCCCACAATAATTAAGAGATCACACTGAAAACAGAACCATAAACTTAAGACTTCAAAAATAATATTCCCATCAATAAAACTCCAGCAAACAGACCAACATCTTTTAATCTATCCAAATAAATGATGAGCATTAAAAGGATAGTTAAAACCATAGACAATAAAAGAGAACCACTAAAATAATAGAGTTTAAATCAACACGGATTTATGGGCGCTGAGAACAGGATGGAGGGAAAATAAAGTTGGCTTTTTGTCTTTTGGTTTTTTCGTAGCAAAGGAAGAGAAGTGACTTTAGCTACCTCTGTGGCTTTATTCATTGAGTTAGTTATTAGTTTTTTAAAATATACAAGCCAGTAATAGTTAGTGGCAAGCTACGGAAGGCTGCCTACCTCATCGTCATCATCATCGTTATCCCCTCTCATCCCATTGCTGGGCGAAGGCTTCTCTTCGTTGTCGCCATTCGTCTCTGTCCTGCGCTACTTCTAACCCACATACGACCTGCGATTTTTATGATGCCTTCGACCCATCTTGCCGGTGGACGACCTGCGTTACTGGTTCCATCTCGAGGCCGCCACTCAGTCAGCATCCTCCTCCCCGCTTGTCATCACCGCGCCTGACCACATGTCCTGCCCAACTCCATTTGAGTCCCAATATACGCTTGCTAACGTCTTGAACTTTAGTCCGCTTGCAAATTTCGGTATTGGGGACTCGGTCTAGCAGTGTGATGCCGAGCATGGCGCGCTCCATGGCTTTCTCTGCGACTGCACCTCCTGTGCACAGTCTCCTTCATGAGCCTCCATGTCTCAGCACCGTAGGTCAATGTTGGCAGGGCACATTGGTTGTTGAGGCGGGTCTTCAGACATTGTGGAACGGTGGATTTTAAAATATCGTCCAGCTTGCTGAACGCCGCCTATATTAACTGAAAAAAAGCTAACTGAAAAGCTTTATTTGGAGAAAGTATTTAATAGTTTTAATTTTAATTTAATTATTTATTTACATAATATGTTCTTCTTTTTGTTATTTTTGTAGCGTCGTGAAGACCACTATGCTAAGACAATTGTTTCACAAAAAAATATCATTTATTTAATTAAACATCAAATCTAACACATTTTTAGATTTCGAGCTAAGTCAGATTTAAACGTTAAAATTCCCTATGATAAAGCATAAAAAAATAAATAATATAATTTGAGAAACGCACCCTTCCGACGCATATTGCTCTCGGCACATTATGTTATTTTTTGCGTCAGTGGCTTTTTAAGGCGAGCTGTGAGCACGATAATGTGAATTAATTATGTTTGAACAATATGGAGTTTATTCACGTGCTCAAATTATGGCGTTTGGTTGAGATAGCTGTTATGAATGTGGTTATTTAAATTAATTGTGTTAAAAAGGCTGACAGAATAACATTAATAACCAGACTGAAAAAAGAGTAACATGGAAACAAATAGAATTTTGAGTTGTTTTTGTCATGTTTGGCTTCTGGTATGGTTATTTAGCTGCAATAATAGAAAAAATATGATAAGCTAAAAAAGCCTATTTAAATAGCTTATAAGTAAAGTTCAAGTCAAGTTGTTGTGCATTTCAAGTATTGTTGTATCCACAAGTCCCTTTTGATGTACAACAATTCAAGCTCTCCTTTATTTAAGTAATTATTAAGTACGAGTAGGTATGGTGTGTCCATTAGTTTTTTTTGTGATATACTTTACTTCTTACACTTCTTTGTGGTTTATTTAAAGAAACACAAATAATCTTCTTTATATATAAAAATCATTTGCTGATCGTTAGTCTCGCTAAAACTCAAAAACGGCTGAATCGATTTTGATGATTTTTTGTGTGTTTAAATGGGTCCCTGGATTGTTTATATTCACAATTGGACCCGCTAGGTGGCGCTGTTGTTGAGATCTATAAAATTGCGGATGAAGTGGTGGGCATACAACCAGTTGTTTAATACAAATAATTGACAAAAGGGTAATAAATAGCAGAATATCTATAAATTAAATTAAAACATAAAATATCCTCATAAAAAATATACTTAATATTACTTATACAAAGATATACTGCCGTTTTATTACATGGCTCTGCCAGTAATTATAACATTCGTTAGTCATCGCACGTGACTTATCACAGCGCGATTCTGCTGACATTTAAAACGTTATAAAAGGGACTCGTGTTTTTTTACGTGTCAGCGTGACGGAACCGGCTCGGGATGATTAGCGTCGCGTCCACTAACGTCCATTCCTGCCGACCAGAATCTACAATCGGTATGAAATTAACGCCAGTGGATGTGCATAGCGAGAAATAATAACGGTGTTGACAGTTTGAACTATAGGACTAGTCAGAAGGAATGAATGTTAGTGGATTGGCCGCTATTGATTTAAAAAATAATAAGATAAAATATGGCATGAAAGCTTTCAGACGCATTAAAAATGAGAAGGTTAAGTTTTAGAATAGATCTAGTTTAATTTGGTGCGACCGAACTAAATTTGACCTAAAACTTAAACTTGTCTCTGTTTCTAAAAGTAACCTGATGAAAATGTGAAATACGGATTGGATATAAGTGTCTGAATGCTTCTCCGTGGTGAGGAATATGTAAAACGCCTGTTTTTTCCCGTGTAGATCTCGTACCTTCACAATATAAACAGACAGTCGCCCCCGCATAGGTTCCTGTTTATCATGCTTTATTGGCGCCCGCGCCGGTGAGCGACCAATTACGATCCCTAAACGAGAATGGATCTTTTATAGGTTGATAATGTACGGATTAAATGTAAACTAGCCTATACCGTTGACTTCACCGCTATAACTTGCAAACGTTCAAATTTGGTTCATACTTTTCGATGGTATTGAGCAAAGTTACATACATTCAAATAATATGTAGTAAGATTTTATAGCTAGCTGCATCTAAAACATTTACCTTGTTACGACAAAAAAAATAAACAACTGTTTAACGCGTATTTATAACATTTCTTACCAATTTTTTAAACACGTGCTATATAGTAGGTACCTACCTATTTCCGCCGCCAAGCAGCATTGCTGTGTTTCGGAATGAAAGGTATGGTTTCCGGTGAATTTACAGGCACATGATGGCTTTGCACCTGTATGTCTCAAGTTGATGGACGCAGGGCACGTATCTAAGGTGCTTGACCTACGAGGCAATAATTTGTTATAGGCGATGGTTACCACTTAACATCAGGTGGACCATCATAAGCTTGTTCCATCTCCTTGTCGTATAAAAAAAAGTGTTTTTTTTATTTTTTTGGTATCAAGGTAAATGTTTTTTTAAGAGAAAGGGGAATTTGTATTAAGAAATGAACAAATATTCCCATTAAGCCACACAACAATGGGAATAAGCCAAGATCGGGGAAAAAATTACATCGTGTCTCAAGAATTTGTAGACATAATCAGAAAGGGGGTAAGTCGCAAACAGATCCGTGTAAAATTTAAGAGTTGCAAAACGTTTCTCTGCAAATCTATGTCAATTATTCAGTCTTTAATTAATGTTGTTTAATTAATGAAATAACCAATGAGTAATGACTATTGGTTATTTCTACCGGTTTTACTTCCCCTTCAGAATGCCATGTTTTCATTCAATAGAAGCAATTACGAGTTCATCATTCGACACTGCTTTATTACGATGAAGGCTTTCGTATCGTACTCTTCAACTGAGAGGCTTTTGTCACGGGCAGGGATGTCATTTCAAACTGAGAATTTGTTTAAAATTTTTATTGCTCCTAGGTTTTTTAATTGGATTTTTAAGGGTACTCAATTTTAATTTCCCAATGTTTTGTCCGTGTCTTAGTAACACTTCCGACTTGTAGTGATCTGGAGCAGTTGAGCTATCTATAGATCGTTTGCAACGGTCTTTGGATGATTGAACTGTTTCTTTTGTATTTTGTAATTAATTGTATATTCTGTCTGTTAATAAATGTACTATTATCTGATATTTTAAAATGTTACCATAAATTCAAATGTAACGTTTACAATTTGTGATAATTTAATATTAGTTTAGCCATATTTTATTAGCCAATAGAGGATTCACAGGTATTAGAAGCATCATTAATAGGTATTAATTTAGAAAGCCATCGAATGGTTTGTCTTGCTCCCCCTTGAGGGGAGGGGGTGGGGGGGGAAGTCAAACTCTGAATGCTTCGAGTCACCCTAAACTTCCTAAGGTATATAGGTAAAGGTCTTAGATAAACTGACAGGCAATTATTCCCAACACTAACAGGCTAATAATCTCAAGTGTATTCAGATATGTTACATGGAAATTCATCTGGTTATAGCCGGTTTAATCTAGTTTGCGTAATCTGCCTCCACAGTGGTTATTATAATTGTTTCCACGAGGGACTAGGGAGGGGGTGGGAGGGATGACGAGGGGAGGGGAGTATAGGGTTGGCTGTATCAGATTTGTGTGATTTAATGTTTTTATTTGATTTATTGAAAAATGTTTTAAGTTTGAAGTATGTATATTCCAAGTGACATTTAATATAGTGCCCCTTGCAATTTTTTGACACAATCGGACACAAGTTACCTATGCGGCAATTAATGATGAAAACTTAAAATTTGGGAAATCTCGTATCTTTTAGGAACGATTTCTTCAAGGATTTGATTTGATCAGATTTGGTAATAAACGATGATTGAGATTTTGAACAATATGCATCCACACAAAATCTATATTATAATACTATAGAAAAAGAGAGCCTACATAAAATAAGTGGTATTTGTGTGTACTTTAATAGATACAAATAAATACATTTTCTTGTTCTAAATACAAGTTGACTATTTAAACTCAAATACAAGATACCAAAAATATGTTAATTGATTTAACTTATCGTGGCAACCCTACACCGGGGGTCGTTCTAATTAACCTTTGTCGACTGTATCGCTAATGTGCGAGGGACGGATCTAGTAATCATTCCCTTATTCACGCAAATACGATCCTGTGCTTACCAAATTTTGTAAATCTATTTTTGTATATGTAATTTACCGTTTGGTTACGTTTGGTACGTGTGGTACGTAACGGCTTTTGCCGTTTGGTTGAAAGACATTTCTTTTTTTGGAAGTAATCTGTGTAGTTCCATTTGAAATGCGATCGATATGAGTAATGGTTGATGATGAAAGCAAACTCTTTGTATAATAATTTAAAGTAAAGTAAGTAATTTAAATGATGATGAGGATTAGGTACTTACGGGGAGTTAAAGCAATTATTGTAATGTGGTGTAATTGTGCTCTGAAGATGGGAAACTGTGCCGAGTTGGGAATAAATGTGTTGAAATAAAAATGTGCCCAATTTATTATTATTTGATTACTAATTAGTCTAAACTAAATAGGTAATTGACTATCTTAGCCTTTGGTGAGTTAGTACCGTTCTCAGTTTAGATAGATATTACTATACGATAAAATCTGATTTATTACTGTAAATACCATGCATTTAAATAAAATAGTATATCGATTTAGTATAGCTATGATCTGACATGAGTACTAACTGTGATAGTAGTTCTGGGGAACTGAACCGTTCGCACTGAACGTGTTAGATGTTTACCGGTAAATTAGTACCATTTTGTAATCTATAGATAAAGTTGGGATAGGTTTTGCCAAGATAGAAATATGTCTTGAAACAGACTATTTCAAGAGCACATATTCATCTCAACTATTTTAAATACATAGTCGGGATGAATAGTGTCAAAACAAAAGTGTGATTAAATGGGAATGTGCCGAGATGGGAATTCGGTAAACATGAATAAATATCTATAGATAAACTAGCTGACCCGCCCGCGGCTTCGCACGCTTGAAATTTTCAGGTGAAAAATACTTTACGACCTATTCTCATACCTACCAACTACAATTAATATCATTAATATCGGTCGACCCGTTTCGGAGGAGTGCGACCACAAACACCGTGACACGAGATTTTTATTTATTAGATGTGGTTTGTTGCTAGAAATATACGTAGCATCTAAAATAATGAATCGCCTATAAACTGCGGCAGTCGTTCGAAAGCCTATGATGTCGGTGAGCTGAACCGTTCGCTCCATAACGCGTTAAATGTTTGCCGGCGAATTGGTCCCCGACAGATCTCTGTTAAGGGGCGTTTTGCTACTCGTAATCCTGCTACTATTTCCTAGATTTTGATTATGTAGAATTTTTTTTGCGTTGATTTAGCATTATTTTTAATTGGCGTTCTTATATTATGTAGCATTTATGGTTGAATAATATTTATTAAAATACCTTTTCTATAAATCTACTAGTAAGTTTTCCAAAAATTCTATTAATATAATTAATTATTAAGATATCTTTGTTCAGCAGAGGAAGAACAGCGTAGGTTATTACAAAGTTTTTTTTAATGTAATTATATTGAAAGGAGGCCTATACCCACCAGTAGGTGCTGGAGGCTGGATATGTAGATATACAGGGTGTCCCAAAAAATAGTGTCAAGCGAAAGTCCAGAGATAGAACACCCTTTGGGGTACCCGAATCACCCCCATGTATGTTCTGCGATTTTTTATAGTTTTCGAATTATGAATTTTTTTCCGAATTTTTGAAAATTTTCGACTTGAACAACTTAATTTTTTAAAAAAAAAGTAGAAAACTTTCTTGAGATTTTTTTTGCCACTCAATTTTTATGAGATGTTCTTGTATGCATAAAATAATCAGCTACGTGATTTTGATGAAAACTATGAAAATGTTGGTGTAAAGTAAAAAAATTACATTCGGTGAATTATGACTTAAATTTTCAATTTTAAATTAAAAATCTTAACAAGTGATTTCATGGTTTTTAAATAAGTTTTAAGAATTTTCCAAACTCTCAGATTTCATAATCATTAAAAAAAGTAGTACTTAATGAGCTACTTTGGCGAAAATCGACCTTCAAAGACGGCGAGGTGGAAAATTCTAAAAATTAGCTATCTGATTAGAAAATAGATTTTGGCCATTTTATCATTTCTAAGCTTAATTCGTTTGTTAACTAACCAAAACTGACTGCAGGGAAGCTTTTTAGAGCTGTTTTTACAATGTTTAATTTAAGTTTTATTAATTTTGCGCGATGTGTTCTCACCCATGATCCGGATTGTAAACGTGGGCGCAAATATTTTACCTGTAATAGCAATAGGCCGATAAGAGACCGAATTATCGCTATGTCTGTAACTCTCCTAGGTGACAACAGAACAGCGAGCAACCGAAGCTTTTGTATTGTTTTTGTATTCAAAATGCATTCTCGGAATTTACAATTTGAGTCGCAGTTGGGCCATGAGCATGCCAAAGTGATGTGGAGGGGGTTGCGGCGCGAGGGTTGATCTATTGTGTTCTGCTGGGCCAGTCGTTAGGTATAGGTTATTAAAAAAATATATGTTCTCGCTTTTGACTACGATCTCGCCTGATGGAAAGTGAGGATGCACTACCGATGTACGCTTACCTGAAAGTAACTTCTGGCTGCAGGAACGATTTGTCTCTCTCACACTAAAAAAAGGAGTAGGTTCTCAATTCATTTTTTTTTGTTTGTTATCTCAGAAGTTCAGAACTCCGTCATTTATCAACCGATTTGGAAAACTATTTTTTTATTTGAAAGGATATATCAAAATCGGTTCAGAAGTTTGATTAAGTTGGTTATATTTTTGTTAAAAAGTTATTTGTGTTGTGTGCAACCGGAATATGGAACAAGAAAATGGCCTACCAAATGTTATGTTAAGTGGCAACCATTACCTATATGATATGAGCATACATATATTTATGTATATGTATATTTGACATTGTCTTGTAGGAAACGTTACCTTAGAAACGCAATGATGCACTGCCCTGCGTCCATCAACTTGCGTACAGGTGTAAAGTCCCATGTATCTGTAATTTCACTGGCATCCATACCCTTCAAATCGTATACCTACTTTGAATTGTCCATTTCATGTATCTTTGGTTTGAATTAATATTTTAAATCAATGTCCGGACTGTAGGAACGATAGTCGGTGGGATGTGGCTGTGCGATCAAATCTATTAAACTTTGACGTGCTATTCAGCGCATAAACGTTTCAATGGCCAGATAACTAGATGATTGTATATTTAATCAATGCTTAACTATGTAAATGTGATAAACAAGAGAGGTAACCTAATTTTGTAAATCAGTGTTAAATGTTGATCTGAAAAAATCTGCATAGATACAAAAAAATGTTTACTACAAACTACATATTGTAAAAAAATTACAAAGATTACTTTGAAATCAAGATCAATTTAACCGCCTGTTCCTCCGCGACAAAGTCAGGAAAGAATCAGGCACAAACCAAGGCTCGTTATTTATTTAAATGATCCTTTACACAATATAACAATAGGAATAATACAAAAATAAAAGTTAGTAGGTACGTGATATATTGCAAAATTGAGATAATATCCGGTGTCGAGAGGCCGAGCGACATCGGACCGCGGGATTTTATCATCAATATTATGTAGTCAGCTAGGTATAGTGAAATATGCTTTCTTTATAAGATTATAGAGTATAAAAACGAATCATCTCAAGGCATGGCGCTTTTGTCATTAGTGGATCGAAAACGTGTGAAGGTGGGCCCAGTAATTTTCTATTTCTAGGTACCTAATCATCTAAAAAAATCTCTTCTATTCTCTAGGCATTGGCTCCGTTGGTATTGAGAAAAATAGAGACAGGTATTGGCGGCATTGTCGCTATCTCTTTCTAGAAAATGGTATTTTTTGTGAGGGCTGCTTAGCCCATTCTCTATATCTAAATCATTGCTATTCTAGGTAAAACTAACACGATCCATTCCATCCAAAGGTTATCTGGTAGAGATCGCTACTTAGCGATAAGACCGCTAATTGTACAGATTTTAATTTTAATTATGTTAATTTTAACATGTTTTGTTGTTTTGCTATATCTATTATTCAAACAAACTTCCCCTTAACATCCATTTTCGAATCGCTGTATTATTGTCACATACCTCATACAACGACATCGTCTACTCTTTGATCTACAACACAAACAAAACTCGACTCTATCGCTATGAAATACGTATTTAAATCAATTGACGCTGTTTTTGTAGTCTTCTCTATCGTTTTGATTTCAGCACAGAATTACGTATACAGTTTTGATGCTTATTTGTGGTCAATAAGAAAGGGTTTGCTTTGATGGTGGCAGGGAGTGTTTTTGACACGAGTATAATTGGCGCGAAATGGCGGGATATAGCAAACTGTTGCTGTTGTGTCATTATTTCGAGTTACGAGCGTTTTATTTTGGGGAGAATTAATGCTATCTTTAGGAATAAATGTTTGTTAAAAGGGTAAGTTTTCTTCTGTGATTATTTAATTCGCTTTGAAATACCTTTTTTCCTGTGTCACGCCTTACCTTCTTTAAGCACGACCAGGATGACTGTTAGATAATGCTATTACCATTAAGTCCTCCTAGCACTATTCTGGTTTGTGTGAAAGTATTAAATAAATAAATAAATATTTTCTTAATTGTAAAGAAATCTGTTTATATTTTTACAAATCAAATTACGTACTTCCCTATAAAAATCTAGGGCGGCCGCTAATTTTATTATAGATGAGACAACCCATTGCATTTGTGGATATAGTTATGTGTTTTTGAAGTTATACTTCTTTTGGCGCGATGGAGAAAAATGACGAGAGTGAATTTTTACGATGCGCGCGCACACCGACACCTAAATTTAACAGCATGAAGTTAGTTCTAGGTGGTATGAAAATTGATAACTATGTTCAAGTTGTATATTCTAGTATTTTTATATGTAGAACACGTGTTTCGTAAGGGTACAATTAAACAGTGTGAATAAATAAATATTATTTTGGTGTTTTTATTAAATCAATTTCATATACGACGGTGATACTAATAATTTATTATATATTTAAATAAAATCTTTTTGATTAATTTTAATATTTATCGTTAAAGTTTAATATTATCGTTAATTTTAATATTAATCACTACTGCATTTTAGTTATTTTTTTTCCATACGCCAAAGAAGTATAACTTCTAACGCGTGTACAGAAGTACACACACTCTTTTTTATTTATTAATTTTTTTTTGTTTGATTCTCTTGTGGTTTACAATGAAGTGTATTCATTCATCCATTCGTTCATTTACTCCTTCATTCCTACATCCATTCATTCCTTCATTCTTATATGAACGATTGACGTGAAGGTCTTAAGTGGTTACCTACTTTAGGTAATTAATTGATGTTTCGTCAGGAGGATACATATCGTATTCGTAAAGTGGGCATATATTTTAGATGAATTGGAAGCAAAATAGAAACAATTGAACTTTAAACTTAAGTTAAACACTCATTGAACACCTGTTTTAAAATTTCCTTATCTATTATTGCTTGGGACTATTTTAAAAAGGTGTTGAACGCGTGTTTAACTTTTTTTTTGGTAAAGCCCGTCCGTGTAATAAACGGTTTATTAAATCAATACGGTAATAATTCTTTCACATACTTCACCAAATAACAATTTGATATGCATAGTTACCTGTTTCATTACTTTACTTAGATTAATTATAAATAAAACGCCTACAAATAGTATTAGAATCACGTTTACACAATAAAGTACTTATAACAAACGCTATTAACGTTTCAAAGTATCCGAGGATCGTTATTTGAATCCTAAATTGACTAAACGTTGACCAACATAACTTGACACCAACATCGACCAATTTCTACCAACAAATTGGCCAAAATTTTAGGAAAGTAATGAATGGATATATGTTTTTTTGAACACCCAACGCCAATACGTTTTCTACTATTTTCATGTTATACACATAACGTTTTAGATTAGTCTAGAGAGAGGTATTAAACACATTTTTTTAAAAGTAATTTTGTAGATACGCATTTTACGGGTTATTTATGAGTTCTATTTTCCGCTTGGCGCTTTGCACACGTGGTTTGTTTATAAAAAGTGCCATAAGTTTGAAGACAGGTCATAATGTATCTCGCGTGATTTAATAACAAACAAACAAATAATAAATAAACAAACATCCAAACTTTCGCATTTATTATATTAATATAAAGTGTGATATAACTGTAATTGGAGGATAAGTCCAACTAAGACTTGGCATTAATATAATAATTACTATAAGATAAGCATGGCATTGCTGTACGCCCGTCCCCCTGAGACATATAGGCGAAGTCTCATGTGCCTGTAATTTCACTTGAAAGTCTAAATAATTAGTGTATTTAACCCTACCTATAAGTTAATACCATCAGACAGGGCCGGGCATTACAAGGGTCTCGACACACTGGACGCTCAACATCACCGTAAACAATTGCAAGTTGACAGTTATTATCCAAACACTTTATGACTAGGGTAGGCGAATCCGGCTTTTTAAGATATACGGGTTTTTATTGTAATGAGGGGTTTTCACGGCTATTTCTTATAACTGCTAAGTTGATAACAGATGGTGTTGCTCTGTCATGTTCTGATTAACAAAGGAAAGTGAATTGTCGGTGTCAATTGCAGTGTCAACATTATTTTCCGAGAAACTTAAAATTAAAAACCAACATTTGTGTTTGTTTATCTGACGAAGTGAGATTGTTTTAGATAAATTTTGATATTGTGTCTATGAGATTTTGGCTTATAAACCATATTTTTTGGCGGTGCATCTCCAGACGGCGCCATATATTACTCTAGTTGGCACTAGTTTTTTCTTTTTAAATCAACCACAATTCATTTTTCGCATAATTTTAGCATTTCTCCCTCCTTCTCCATATACATTTTAACTATGCCAAATCTCAAACTCCTCCGACAACTCAATAAACTTAAAAAGGGGTGCAAAGTTTTTTCTTCTATTATTTAAGTCACTCTTAAGAAATAGTAGAGCAGTGAAAGAGTTCGTTCGGGGATATACGCACGTTCAGTTTTAGCTGAACTCGCATTGTGAAGGCTTTTCTTACAATGACACGTCAGCTTATACTGGAATTTTGAAGTATGTACTATAAACGTACTTATTTGTTCTGCTGTGTTCTGTTTTGAAGAGTATGAGTACTGATGAAAAAACATTCCTACGCAGCGCTTTCCAGTGTGTGTTTCTTCAGATTTTTTTTTAAGAAAAAGAAAATTTTACTTCCAAAAAGTCCGACCTTTTCTTAAATCTGTCGTTTTTTGTCAGAAGTTAGCCCTACCATCCGCTTATTAAAGGACCAATTTAACTCATTATTGTCTCATAAAAGCGTACATCATTCTGCTTTATACCTATCCTTGTCTTTCACGTATAATTTAGTATTCTCCGTCGCATCTGAAGGGAATTAAGCTGAGTATGCTTTATCTATGAGATTCTGAAGGGTGTATTTTGGAAATTGGGAAGGAATGTGAATTGTGTGATCTTTTTAATCGATATCGATGGAAATACAAGATAAATAAAAAAATCACCGACACAGAAAACCCTCAATATTTTTTTATTTTATATATAACTTTAACTAGCTTTCCTTATAACGGCCTGTACCCAACGGCTTCCAGGAACTTTTATAAGGTCATCTTTCACTGCACTTCCAATGCGTAGTCACTACTCTAGAACCTTTCTGCCCCAACGGCCGTTAGTGCCTCGAACAATGTGTCCTGCCCACTCCCACTTCAGCTAGCTAATCTTTTTGGCTAGGTCTGTGACCCTAGTGACTACGGCTCTCCGAATTTAGAAAAATAAAGTGACAGGTTCTTGAATGATTTGTTCTTTTAGAAGGATATTCATCGATATTTTTATGAATACTGTGACATCACTATTCGCAGTAAAAGCTTATTCAACCGTTTTCATTTCGTTTTTATTGTTTCTTACAATAAGAAATAATAAAATTGAAATTGTGGTTGATTTTTGTATTTTATCGTGAAGATTTAAATTTTAAGTTAGTGTATCTTACTTGGCATAAGTACCTATTGGTAATACAATACTTTTTTTATACCACCTGGAGATGGAACACGCCTATGTTCCACTTGATACTATGTGGTAACCATTGCCTATAATGAAGTGTTGCCTCGTATGTCACGCATCTTAGGAACGTGCCCTACAATGCACTGCCATGCGTCCATCAACTTAAGGCATATACTTATGTGTAAAGCCTCATGTGCCTTTATACCATGTACCATATTCTTCAAACCGAAACAGCAATGCTGCTTGGCGGCAAAAATAGGTACGCTGGTAATATACTTTAATGACTATACTTTAATTTTGGTAATGCACTTCCTTAGACGAGCCCTTGCACAAGAAACTCTAATACTCTTGTAGATGTTTTTGACCTTTTAACAATTCTCTAAGTTGGCCAAAATACATCGAGGTTTTCTACCAATGAATCCAATTCAAGATATTCAAACAACGCAATAAAAAACCCTTGAATTCGTATATTAAACAGATGTACAATAATGGCAGTTTAAAAGCTCTTGTAAATCGGATGCGAAATGTCGGCACACAAAGGGACTCTGTATGTCGCGCGACATTTCCCTTGAATTCCGGCCGGTTAATTAAAATATACTGAACACTGATGCTGTTGGGTTCGATGTATGTTTGCAGTTTTGTATTTATATATTATTTCGATGCATAAAGAGATAAATCGTCCAAAAATTGCACTTTAAAAGTTTGTTCAGGTCAAAACGGGATATTTACAATTTATAAAAATAGCTTTGGTAATGGTGTTACCACTGACAGTTTTTTGATTAACGTAAGTACTAAGAACTTGAGTTGAACATTACTAGGAAAATACCATCAAGAGGCGTTTTCTTAAAAAAATTTCATCCTTTTACATAGGTATATTTAATAATAGTGTTGTTCAATGTAAATTCCACGGAAAAAGCTAACGACAAATTCTCAGAACATCTTTTCTAAGAGCTCGTAGATTACACGACAGTTTTTCACAACACGGATTCAAAACGAGAAAATTACAAGAATAGTTAGCGCTGAATTCGCCGAAAAGAATTTAATCGGTTTGACAGTGAGAGTTCAGTAATATGTCCAATGTCGCGCTGTCACTAGATGAGAAACGCGTTTAGTGGAATTTTCAGGCGTCTGTGAAAAAGTAAGAGAAAGTATTTGTTTTGTTTTTATTATCTGGGAATATTTAAGACGGTATACTTGATGTAAGAATGTGCCCGTCTTGTAAATTCTTATGACATTATGGCCGGAAGGATATTTTATTTACTAAGAGTATGTAATCTATATACCTAATCAAAATAATAAACGACCTCCGTGGCGCAGCGGGCGAACAGCCGGCTGGGACGCAGGAGGTAGACGTAGGGTTTGATTCCCGCCGCGAAACAAATATTTGCATGATCTACAGATATTTGTTCCGGGTCTGGTTGTTTTTCTATATATTATAAGTATGTATTAACAAAAAAAAAGTATATAAGTATTCTATCAGTTATCTGGTTCCCATAGTACAAGCTCTGCTTAGTTTGGGGCTAGATAGCGCTATGTGAAATGTCCAGCAATATTTATTTATTTATTTATAATGCCGTACGGACTACCTCCGTGGCGCAGTGGGCGAATAGCTGGCTGAGACGCAGGAGGTAGGGTTCGTTTCCCTCCACATAACAAATGTTTGCATGATCTACAGTTATTTGTTCCAGGTCTGGATGTTTTTCTATATATGATAAGTATGTATTTACAACAAAAAAAAAGAAAGAAAAATATATAAGTATTCTATTTGTTATCTGGTCAGTCACAGAATGGATATGAATATATAATACCATAATGAGGTTTTATTGTTTGTTAGTTTGTAAGTTTTTAGGGGGTAATCTTATAAACTACTGACATGATTTCAAAAATTGTTCCAAATTTTGAAAGCTACACTCTCTGACTGCTATAGGCAATATTTTGATTAGCCTAATATCATCTAGAGTCATCTAGTATGTTACAAAATCAGTCTTAAGTTAGTTGACATACACGACGACAATAGAGACTCGGTCTAATGTAGATCGAGTGTCGAAGTGTGTAACCGTGTTGTAGATAACGCTGTCGCTCAGTGTCTTAGTCTAGTGTCGTAGTGTATGCCTGAACTAGACTTAAAGCTGAATCCAAAATCAAACATAGGTTTTACTCAATTTTATTTGTTTATTTAAATTAATGTATCCATATTAATGTGTAATGTGTGTAAACACATTAATGTGTAATGTGTGTAAACACATTAATTTAAAACCCTAAGTACATACAGCGTCGCTAACTGCTAGCCCCCTGCATGTTATACTTTGAAATAACTAGTCATTCGCTCTGAACTGAGATCTCGCGACTCTCATAAAAAAAAATATTATTTATCTTTGACTATCAAAATAGTGAACCAACTAACTTAAAGAACTGTTTCATTTAAATTACAGGTAACGGGAGTTCATGTTAATTGGTTACTCATTTTTGGGTACAAATTGCAGTTATTCTACATTATAGTTTTTTTCTAATATTTGTGTCACTAAAGCTACACGCATACGAAATTTCAGCTCTGTGGAGTTACTGGTATGCCGTGGGAATTTCTTCAAAGTTGAGTGTTTATTATGATGAATAACTTAAAAACTACAAGGTTTAAACCAAAAGAGGGTCAAAATGTGTTGATGAAGACCTTTCATTAGACATCCAATTTGACTTGATAGCCACATTTGTTTTTTTTACCGCTCTTGAACCTCAATATCTCAGCAACCTCCCCACATTTTTAGCTCATTTAGTCACACCAGGATTGTGCTATTACCAAATTTCACGATGATTGGATCAACGCTTCGAAAGTTATCCTCAGACAAACAAACATACATACAACGCCAATTTGCCCAAGTTGATTTGGAGATCTCGCTTCGCTCGATCAAAAATTTGTTGAAAAAAGATTTCAAAAAAGATTTTTATTACAACATAATTTTTATTATTATAAAATTTTTATTATATTTAAACAAACGAACTTATCTAACAACATTTACGTTTTCTTTTCATCATAATAAAACGTTTTGGAAATCATTCTTCTACACGTTTTTATTACAATCTTTATGCAGGGGTTACCAGTACAATGATACTCTAGATTCTAGAAGTACACGACTTTGTCATTGTAAGCTTTCAAAACATCTGCGCTTGAGGCTTGATTAACGCGCGAGCACAGTTCTAGAATACCTACACTAAAAATGCTTTTTTTAGAGTTCCGTATTTTAAAAACAGTCATTTATCTGCTAAAACCAAAGCGCTAATACCAAATAAAGAGGCCTACATTTGGGTAACCTGTTACTATCGAAATACCCAGGGAGGGGAATTCTTGAACGCAATAACTAGACTAAGACAATATGTAGTTTATTTAAACGTAGTTATTTTAAACCCTCCTCATGTTTATAATATAATATTAAATTGAAATACGTCGGAAATACGGATAGTTTTGAAAAAATAACGAATTATTTTAGACATAACCCTATTTCACACTTCATAACCAAGTCAACTAACACTGATTTGTTTTGTTTACAAAATTCACATTTTTTTCTATGTTTATAATATTGTAAAAATTTTCATTCGTATGTTTTGTGTGTTTAATCTTTGATTGCAATAATAAAGCTAGGAGTTTCTTTTCTATTTGATATGTTATTTTATTATCTTGGCTTTTCAGGATTTATCTCAATCTTTGATGATATTGAGGTGACAGCTACACGCGACTTCAGACGTCTAAAACATTCATAAACATGAAATTCGTGATGTTTTAAAAACGACTTGTTTTGAAATAACAATTTGTTAAAGTGAAAATATATCTAAAACTATATGTATATAATTTTTTTGTACGTATGTACGAGGCATGCCTTTTAAGTTTTGTCGTTTTAAGAAAAAAACACATCTAGAACCTTATAGTACTTTTTATTGTTTTTCAAAGTATTCACAACGTAGCTTAAAACACTTTTCCATTCGCTCAAACCAGTTATTATAACATTTATTCCACTCTAAAGTGGGGTGTTCAAAATGGCTGTCTTGAAAGCGTCGACTGCTTCTTCACCGGACTGGAACCTTTGACCACGAAGACTTTTCTTAATTTTAGGAAATGTAAAGAAATCGTTAGGGCTTAGGTCAGGACTGTATGGAGGATGGTCAAGAATTTCTACTTTTTCCTGCTTCAAATACTCAATCGTTTGACGAGCGCTGTGTGAGCTTGCGTTGTCGTGGTGCAGGATGATGCGTCGCTTTGAGTTAGATTTTCGAAGTTCGGCGATAACTTGTGGTAAACAAACTGTAGTATACCACTCTGCGTTAACCGTTCTACGATCTTCAAGTGCAGTAGTCGCAACATGGCCGGTTTTTCCAACGAACGTGGCCACCATCTTCTTTGAAGTGCTTCGAGAACGAACAACTTTAGTCGGCTTTGGCTCGTCTTGAAAGACCCAGATTGTAGATTGTTGTTTGGAATCAGGATCGTAGGCATAGATCCAAGATTCGTCACCACTTATGATGTCGTAGACGTGATTTGACTCCCCTCGGTTGAACCTTTGCAAAGTTTTCTTACACCATCTGACGCGGGCCGCCTTGTGATCGTCGGAAAGCAGATGCGGTATCCAACGGCAAACTAGCTTTCTCACACCAAGCGCTTCATGCAAGATCTTCTGAATGGTTGTCCCTGAGATGCCTAATAGAGCCTCTATCTCTCGATACGTCACATGACGATCTTCGAGAATTAGTTGTCTCACAGCAATGATGTTATCTTCAGTGAAGGCGGATTTTGGGCGTCCTTCGCGAAATCTGTCACTAACACTAGTATGTCCACGCTGGAATTCTAAATACCAGCGTTCGACAGTCCGCAGACATGGGGCTACATCACTGAACACAGATGTTAGCTCTTCTAAACACTGAAGCCGTGTCAGGCCTCTTCTAAAGTTGTAGAAAATTATTGCACGAACATTTTCCTTAGAAAGATTCATTTTCGTACGTGACCTGACAGATTCAAATCGAAACTGTGACTAAACAATAGCATTAATCCTAATACTTTCAACTGTTTTGAGATTCAAAATGTAAACACATTCGAATATAGAACAGTTCCAAATTCAAAATTGCCGGAAAATATGGAAACGACAGAACTTAAAAGGCATGCCTCGTATTTAAACAAGCTGACTCGCCCCAGCTTTGCACGCATTTTGATAAAAAATAGCCTTCCTTCACAATCACATAGTTCTTGAGTTCATACAAAATTCCATAGAAAAAGAACCTCCAGTTTCTCCCGAATTTTCAATCCGGGCAACTTTTCAAATGTTTTTTCCCTTAAAACCTAGTTCAGACTACCTTTAAAAAAAATTGCCAAATCTGTCCAGCCGTTCTCACGATTATTATTTATTTGGATTTAAAAGTTTTTCATATGTTCGTAGTACTTATACAATGTATATACCTAATGTTATAAAGATTTATAGTTTAAGTTTGTATGTTTGTGTGTGGTCATCGACATCCGACACTTCACTCGTGCTCTCCGAAGTTAGGGCTGTATGGTTACCAGTACATCATTTGTTTATATAATATAACTTTTGAAACTATCATGGTTATTAACACTATTTCTACTAAAAACGGGATATTTATCATGATTTGTGAGTTCTTGAGTGTCCCGATATTTCGACGCAGTTGCATGCGCCATGATCACGGGTAAACTGTTTACCCATGATCATGGTTTACCCGTGACCATGGTTTACCCGTGAACTCACAAATCATGGTAAATATCCCGTTTGTAGTACAAATTTGTTTTTATAGTTTAAAAAATCAGTGGTCTTGTAAACCAAAATTAAGATTTTTCTTTAAATGTAAGGCTGGTTTAAAACCAATTAAACAAATAAAAAACCCGTTTAAAACCAAAACAAACCATTTTTTTCGATTTAAAACGGGTGGTGTTGATGACTATGTTTTTCTTAATATAACGGAGTACCTATAAGCTGTGTAAAGATTTTTTAAATGTGTGATTATACTGATATTGATATACTTAGCGGTTATACATAACGATATACCTATATAATTAAGTTTTTGTGTAGTAGGTAATGTAGGTAGGTACTTTCTATTGATTTTCTATAAACTAAGTAAAACGAAGCATGACGTCAGGTGACCAAAAATTGCCCATAATGAAGTGTAAAACACAGTTCTTTTATTTTTGTAGGCAAGTTTTAAACCGTTTGGGGTTTAAAACGGCAACATTTTATTTAAAACGTTTTAAATCGATTGTTTTACATCTATAGTCACCAGCCATCACTCATTTAAATAGTGTTAGGAATGATCAAGCAACACAATAAAAGATAAATACAGAGTAATCGGTGATAAGGATAAATACATACAACCAAATATAATTAATCACTTCTGTTATTGAAGTCGATTAAAATGAACCGACACTATGATTGACATGTGTGTTAGTGATTATTGATGCACTAATGCAAGTAGTATCACTAACTACTAACCCTGAAAAAAACCTCGCAACTGGCAAAAGAACAGTTTACTAAAAAGAGCGTCTTTAACTCTTTTAAACTCAATTCATTGTTATTTTTGCAAAAGCCTTTTTAATTTCCATTGCGTCAATTTTCCCTCAGTAGCCTTTTGTTTCATAGCGGACAAAACCATGAGCTCCAACAAAGGCGTCCCCTAAATCCTGGCAATTGATCTGTGCCACCCCTCCGGCGAGATGGCGTGATGATAGCTCACGTAGGGGCGCTATTTAAGAAAATGATGATTCGTGAGTTTGCGTGAATCTCATTATTAACGGCACGGAAATGTAGATGACAATAAAATATTATATTGTTCGGGATGTTTGCGGATTTTTAATCGCAATGGTGTTTATTTTAAGCGTGAAAGAGGGCATTGTTTTAAAGCTAACTCAATGATTTGAATGACTGCCTCCGTGGCGCAGTGGGCGTATAGCCGGCTGAGACGCAGGAGGTAGCGGGTTCGATTCCCGCCGCGGAACAAATGTTTGCATGATCTACAGATATTTGTTCCGTGTCTGGGTGTTTTTCTATATATTATAAGTATGTATTTACAAAAAAAAGTATATAAGTATTCTATCAGTTATCTGGTTCCCATAGTACAAGCTCTGCTTAGTTTGGGGCTAGATAGCGCTGTGTGAAATGTCCAGCGATATTTATATTTATTTATTTATTTATAATTACGCAATAAATAGATTTGTATTTGTAGTTGTCTTTGAAAGCTCTTAAGTTTTTAAGATTTATTTTGGTGAATGCAAGATCTTCATGACCTTTTCCCTTCTTCCCACTCACTTCTGCACATGCAGACGTACTGAAAAGTACCACCCATACCTGGACGGCAAACTACCTGCCGTACGAAGCGATTCGCTTGAACTTTCATTTTTAGCACGAGTAAGGAATGGAACAACTTCCAGCGTATGTTTTTTCCAGACCAGTATAATCTCGGAGTCTTGATGTCCAGAGTAAACAGGTTCTTTCTAGGCAAGCATGCTCCAGAACATTCTTTAATGTCAACCTTAACGTGTAGTAGATACCTACATATCATATCTAATATTTTTCAAATTTTGCTTCATCACCATTTACTGATTTAACGGGTGATAAACGGTGATAAACGGGTATTTATAGCGTATACCTTTTTTAGTTGTTATCCCTACCGGTTTTGGTGTACAAAAGGTACATTCGTGATAAATACCCGTTTAAATCAGTAATTATGTCATATCAAAAAATAACTACATAGTTGCTAGTGCACAGTGGGTCAAAATTAGACCGCAATTCATGATTAATATTTTAACTTAATTTTAGCATTCGCACCTCCACATAAACTTTAACTATGCCAAATCTCACACTCTTCCGTAGAAGCAATAAGCTTAAAAAGGTACAAAATTTCTCTTCGCGTATTAAGATACCAATTTTTTTTTCTTATCTAGCCTTTGCTGCCCCACTGCTGAGCAAAGGCCTCCCCCTCATCTCTCCACTTATCTCGATCCTGTACCAAATCCCGCCAGTTCCTATAAAAAGCGTCCAAACCATCAAGCCAACGCTTCTTAGGCCTTCGACATTGTCGCTTTCCATCCACAGAGATCCATCCAGTTACGACCAGTTAGCCCACCTATTTGCTTGCATGCGGTAGACATGACCCGCCCAATCCCATTTTAACTTGACAGCCTTGATACCGACGTCAGCGATGCCGGTCTTTGAGCGCAACGAGGTGTTCCAAATCCTGTCTATTTTCTTGACACCTAATCATCATCATCATTATCATCATCATCAACCTATAGCAGACCACTGCTGGACGTAGGTCTCTCCCAGGGTGCGGCATTGAGCCCGATCCTCAGCTCTTCTCATCCAATCCTTGCCAGCCACAGCGCGCAAATCGTCACTCCATCTAGCCGGAGGGCGTCCTACACTTCGCTTGCCTAGACGTGGTCTCCACTCCAGAACACGTTTACCCCAACGGTTATCGGTTCTGCGGCAGATATGACCGCCCCAATATACCTAATATAAATTATTATATAATTATATTATATTACAAATCAAGTCTAGAAAAAAAGCCGAGTTATTCTCAAACGACACTTAGAGAACTGGTTATGCCTAAACAAATACTTGATTCAATCATGCAATTCTTGGAATGTAATCTGTGCACGACTGTACTCAAATCAAACCTACCCTCAATTGCAAAAACGACTTTGAATCTTATTCATAAGTCATAAATATCTATGTGTATTAAATAAATTTAATTAAGTGACTGATTGAAGTTAGGTGATTTCCAAACTTGTTTGGTTACGATAAGGTAGATCTTTGAGTGGTAAGGGTAGAAAGAAATTTCGTCTGCCCTTAAGACATTTCATCCCTTGTCGTGTTTTGTTAATTAGTCTCTTAATAATGATTATTATGGAGGTTTAAGTGCTGTGTAAATTAAAGGGAATTCAACATTTTTCGTAATGATCTGTTAAGGGTTTTTATTGATTATTAAATAGATTCCTAGATAAACTCATTAATGTACTCTCACAAAAGAAAATATACTTAATGTTGTACCATTTGAAAGAAATGTATTTTAACGCCTGTATAATGGGGAATGTTCTGAGGAGCTATTCGATCTCATACCGTCGTCGAGATTTTACCACCGCACTTCTCGACAACATAGCTCATCCACATACCGTCGACAATTGGATATCGTGCACCACATGCTTCACGCGATATTTTCTACCCCATACGTTCAAGGAGTGGAATGAATCTAAGGTTTTCCCGTTAGGCTACGACATGGCACGCTTCAAGAGAAATGTAAAGAGGTTTCTACAGGGCAGGAAACGCATCGACAATACCCCGGGTGTTGCCGGTGTCAATAGGCGACGGTGACCGCTTACCATCACAAAACATGTATGTATAATTGTATATTCATACTGTTAATAAATGTAGTTATTTATTAAATATCATCATAGGACATTTCACACAGCGCTATCTAGCCCCAAACTAAGTAAAGCCGAATGAATAGGTACTTTTTTGTTTGATTATATTTATAAAAAAATGGTACTAATAAAGAAACACCCAGACTCGGAACATATAAGATGTTTCAATTTAAACTAAAAATAATGACGGAGTATATATGTATATTATTTCAGGCCATAAATAATATAGTACCCGTTTTGTTATGTACGACATTAAATGAAAACACGGGTAGGGCTAATGGCTAGTATTGTTGTTAAATAGGGTTTTTCAAATTCATTGACATAAATTTTGAAATTTCAAGCTACTTTAATATCAAGTCAATGAAACAGCCTGCATAAAATAGGTTAACAAATCATATTCATACAGGTAGGTACATATCTTTTAAACTGACTAAGCGGCATCGTCGCAAAGGCGCCGCCGATTTATGTTAAAAATTGTTTATTGGAAATGTATCGATTACTGGATAAATATTTAAGCTACCGGTATTAAACCCACCTCTAAATCAGTTAATACGATTCCGGATGTATGTTTTAAATTAATGTCGTAAATAACAAAACAGGTTGTATAAATAATAGTATTTTCATTTTTGGAGGGGGGGGGGGTTACAAATCCCCCCCCTTCTCCCCCTTTAAACCGTTCCAAATGGAAAGTCCTTCCGATATTTTTGAAATCCAAACAACTTTATTTTTGAGTTTATGTGTAGATGTCCCTTCAATATAATTTATTAAAATAGCAGAACCCTGTATCATGCAAACATTTGTTCAAAACTTTTATCATCCCCGAGGTTTTCTTACACCCTGTATACTAGGTACTATTGCCTAATACCTAATGTCCTATGTATTACCTATGTGGTGTATCGTCTAACCGCATTTATGTGATTGACGTGTGGTTAGAATACATGCCGCGACTAACTAACTTCTAAGTTATGTGACGGACATCCTCGTAAGTAGAGCTATTTCAGTAACACACAAGCTAATTACGAAGTTATATCAATCATACATGCGAAAATTTTGGATGTTCGTTTGTATGTTAATCAATCACGTTGTAACGGCTGAAAGAAAGAAAGAGAATTTTTTTTATTCAAAATCACCCAGTTTAAGAAAGAAAAAACTGCCATAAAAACATCTTACAAAGATTATCTGGAAGAGATAGTTTTTAGTGATAAGACAGCTCATTATACCGTTATTTATTGTTATTTCCATTGTTACTGTATTTTTGTTTGGTATGCAATGAATAGTATTTAATTCATTCATTCATCTCACTTAAACACTCAAACCAATAAACTTAAAAGTTCTGTGTGGGGATAAATTTTCACTCAGGTCAGCATGATGCTATGGCAAGAGTGGTAGAAGGAAGGGAGCGAGCCCTAGTGAAAGGGCTCGCCCGGGCTACTACCACCATACCTATTTCTGCCGCCAAGCAGCGTTACTGTGCTTCGGCTTGAAGGGTATGATTGCTGGTGAAATTACTGACAAATGAGGTTGTACCTGTATGCCTTAAGTTGACGGACGGAAAGATAATGGACGCAGGACAGTGGATCGTAGGGCATATTTCTAAGGTGCGTGATCTACGAGGCTCTGTTATAGGCGATGGTTACCACCATCAAGTGGGCCATAACCTTGTTCCATCTCCATAAAGTATACCACTGCCGCTGCTAGCTACCACTATCCCTGAGGATTTATTTCATTTTGATAAATATCTGTGCAAATCCGGGTAACATACAACACATTTTTTTTTCAAAGTTACAAGTGCTACCTAGAAATGCAAAAGTATTCATTGAAAATTTAAAAACCCTATTCCTCTCTTTTTTGCCTTGGGGTTTAAAAACTGATACAGCTAAGAACCGCCCCCGTTAAACGAGTTTTATATTAAACAATCCGCATTCAAATGGGTCAACCTGTTTGGGATCTACGGTGCTACACACAAACAGACACACAGATATAGGTCTAGCTTATAACACCCTTTTTTTGCTTTGGGATCAAAAATAACTTAATAAATTATTAATAAATAAATCATTTACTATTATTATGCGACTACTTCTAAAAACTCAATTATCATTCGCAAAACCAAAGCGCCAACATTTTGAGTACAAAGATATACAATTTATAGTTGGATGGAAGGTGCAACAATGGCTGTACAGTCGTCGACAATTAACTAGAGAGCGGGGTCTAATTGTCCCCGGACTTCACAAGTCGAGTACTGACGAGAACGAAAGCGCTACACTAATTGTCGTTTAAAATGGAAATTAAATTGCGGCATAGATTGTTTTTATGAAAATATGCGACGTATTGTTTGCTTTGTAAATAGAAACATTTTAATTGCATGCTAAAGCTTGTTTTAGAATTTACTTTTTGTTTATAATTATACGACTTCTGTGGCGGCTGACACTCAAGGGGTTGCGCGTTCGATTAGACTACTTTCAGTTAAATTTCACGCTGTTACATTGAGTCTTCGTTAAGCTTAATCGTAGTAAGACGTTTTAAAATGATCCTTATGTCAAAAAATACAGATTGTTTGACTTTTAACCTGTATAGGTACCTCAAGTTGATGAACGCAGAACAGTGCATCGTAGGGCAAGTATTTAAGGTCACGCACCTACGCACCACTACGAGGCAATACTTTGATAAAGGCAAAAGTTACCATTTAACATCAGGTGAGACATAAGCTTGATCCATCTCCAGGTCGTATATAAAAAGCAGTGGAGTGCGCAATTTAAAACTAAAGATCTTCACCGCGAGACCAATCTTTGAATGTATCTGCAATATTTTCACGCAAACGAACTCATTGTTCCTAAGTGTATAGTCGTAAATTAGGTACTAAATCTCAAAGCGCTTCCAATTATAAACCAATTTATTTATCCCTATTATGGCTCACCAACTTAACATAATTACCAACTTATCCAAAGATAGGCACATATGTAACTATTGCATTCCATTACCATACCTAAATGTTTTATCCATTTCATTTAAATATATGTAAAAAGCTTGCCACCAGTGGGTTAAACATAAAAGGCGATGCCGCTACTAATTAAAGGCGTTTTAAAATTAATGTATGCTTTGAGCTTTTGTCGCCGAGTGTACAGTACGTGCGATCAATTAAGGCGCGTGTCCGGACATTTTTATGCAAATGTAAGGATTTCAAGGATGTCAGAGGATATAAATGTTGTATAATTTTTTTTCTATAAAGCTAAATTAAGACTAAAATGTTAGATGTGAATTATGTGAATAGCACAGTGGGGATATTTCTGTTGGCACTAACGTAACAAAATGTAGGTTTGATTGGAATAAAATCATTGGCATCCGTTTCTGTTTTACATGGACAATGGACAATGTCATTTGTGCGGTCAAACCTAAATTTAGTCCCTACAATATAGAAAGAAAGAAAGAAAATACATTTATTTGAACCCACATGACCATACACACAATACCCATATACACAATAACAACAAAAGAAAAGACATAAAAACACACAATAAAAACAAGCTTCACACAGACAGAAAAAAATGGTGTTGCGTGGGGACACATTGGTCCCTGGCTCAGCATAAGCTGTTTCGTACCACGGTGGATACGATGCAGTGCGGGTTTTCTGACAGGGCCTAGGTGACGACACGATCATTTGAAAAGATAATACTAATAGAAAATTTAAAATAAAAATAACATGTAGACAAAATAAAGGAGAAAATACCCAATAAAAAACAATACATAAAATACACGAATTGCAGAATAAATAGCTACGAAGATTAGATAAATACTTTGAAAAACAAATAACAAGAAGATAACAAAAAAATAATAATAAAAATATTGAAATATTATTTAAATATATTAATATTATATAATATTATTATGTAAATATTTAAAAATCTTGGTAAGTGAAAAGAGAAAGTGTTTGTGTGAGTTTTAATTGCATTGGCTCAATTGCTCTGTATACATATAAATGTTTTTTGAGCGCTTTTCGGAAGACATTAACTGTTTTCAGAGCACGCAGAGGCGGAGGAGTATCTATCATTTTAGCTGACAATGATGATTGTGATGATGTAAAATTTATAATTTGATAAGAAAATGTTGGAAGAATAGAATAGAGTTTAATTGAATAAAAAACATGTTCGTCAAATAATTTATTTTAAAAAAGATTTCATATATTGGTACTCAAGACATAAATACTAGAACCGTATTTTTGTATGTTCCTTATGATTTAAGTTAATTGTTTCCAGTGAGATTTAAAAAAAAATGTCCTTCTTTTGTCACCACTAAATTGACATCGTGAGGTCTAAGAACAGGGTGAAGTTTTTTTATTTATTTTATTCTATTTGGAAATGAAACAGGCTTATGTTATAGCCCACCTGATGTTAAGTGGTAACCATCGCCTATAACAAAGTATTGCCTCGTAGGTCACGCATCTTAGCCGTGCAATACAAGTGCAAAGCCTGTAATTTTACCGGCAACCATACCCATCAAACCGAAACACAGCTGCTTGGCAGTAGTACTTTGCCAGGCGAGCCCTTTCACAAGGATCTCTATTACTCTTAAATAAAACGGTATAGTTACTGTAACTGTATATATTTGGAATGTGCTCTCTGCAGACGGCATACAGCACATTCCAAATATTACTATGACCTTAAGAGAATACGCGGGCTGTATATAGTCCATACAAACGTACCTACTCCCTGTTTCCCCACTGGATAGTGATACTAGGGCAAATATTTTTATCATACAATCTATAAGTATCACTGTCATTCCCCTGTGTTTTGTTTTTCTCCATAAATTAATAAGTAAAAGAACTAGAAACCTTCTGAAATCACAAAAATTGCTCAGTTTTACCGCCGTTATCAAACGTCTAGCAAACAAATTTGGCAAATATAAAAACGAAATGTAAAAAAAAAACGCATAATCAAAGCTTTTCTTATTATTATTCTTGAAAAAAATAATGAAATCGCTTTAGTTTTTTCAATTTAATTCATTTATTAAATTTCCAGATATCAAAGATTTATATTTATTAGTAAAAAATACTTAATTAAAACATGTCACATTTGTTAGTACAAAGTATAGGCGCAATAAAACAAATAAAATCCAAATAATAATAATAAAAGTTCAAGTTTAAGTTCTTCACTCAAGTCCTGAGCCAATAGTCTCTCTATTATAGTGTTGGACGAAAGAACAGGGGAATACGAAATTGTAATTTCGTCTAATTTAAATAGGTATAATCAGTCCGACCTGCAGTTGTCTCTAGCAATAGATTTGCGCGACAAAAAAAGATCTGTTAAAAACCTATTTTAGAAAATTCTTACAGCCCGCGTTTCCTCGTGTGCATGATAATGCACGTTGGTCGTAGCACCCCTATCTGCAGCGCCGGTGGTCCGCACGGGTTCCGTAGGAAATCACGTCGCGAGATCGTTATCCCACGACTTAGGATGCGATGTTATCGCATTAAGCGGCGTCAATACTTACAGTTTGCATAAAAAACCCGCAACATATTATATTTCTGCTAGTTTTTTTCTCGATAAAGCATTGTTACTCTTTTAGTCGATGAAAATATTCGATTTGTTTGCTTTTATAAAAAAAGAGTGATTACGAATTTTTCAGTGATACAGGTTTATGTCAATCAATTTATAACGCTAAGTGTACTGTGATTTTTTGAAGATTTTGATTTTAGTATTTTTCAGACCTATTTTACATTTCACAAGTTCATTAATATTTGGACGTTTTTTGGTATTTTTGAGTCTAAGTATACATAATGTAGGGGGGCTTAGATAATAGCATCCTCAAGTGGGTACCATTGGGTCCAAAATATGCATCAGGTTTTATCATTAATGCAATGAACACTGAACGTGTTAAATGGCCTTTTAGTTTTATTGTGTGATTTAATTTGCGATAATGATTTTATCTTAACACTGAACTTCACAATGGTGTGGGCAGAATTGCCACTTTGAGTAACTTACCTTAAAGAATACGGTTAAGTGCCTATTTCACCACCCCTGAGTAACGCTGTCCAACAGATCAAAAATAAAATTGTAGGTACAAAATTGTAATACGTCTTTTGTTTCGACATGAAGACAGATAAAGAGAGAATGAAGAAAGAGAGAATGAATGTACTTATATTATCGTATTTAACTAATGTATGTTTTATAAATATTATATAAATCATAACTTTATATATTATATTTAAGTTTATAATTTATTTATGTCTATTTGTATTTTATAAAGTATTTAAGTATTAGTTGCACCCCCGACCATATCTTTGACATAACTAAATCCTCTCCATCCCAAGGTTGTCTGGAAGAAATCACTTCAAAGCGATAAGTCCGCCCATTGGACTATTTGCTTTGTGTTTTCTATTTTGTCTGTAATTATTATTTTTAAAGGTGCAGAATAAAATGCTTTCATTCATTCATTCTTTCGTTCAAAGAGAGAATGAGTCTAATCCGCCATTCAAAGTTACTCAGAGTTCTTGAAATAGGCACTAAGAATAAGTAATAAATTACCAGTTTTTAACCTACTTCAAAAAAGAGGGTCGCTATTTGGCGCTAGTCAGGGATAATAGACAAAATATTTTACCATCAATGTTAAAAAGAATAACTAGGCTTGTTTATTGTCTGGCTCGGCCCTAGAGAAACAGGCTGTTAAATTGATGTTACAAAGTGATCCTTATGATTTAATGAATAAATTAATATTGAATTGCTTTTTAATATAGGAAATCGTAAAAATACTGTGTAAAATATAACAGGTATCAAAGTGAGTGTGGGCCAAGCGGTGCTCAGTTTAAATACGACACAGACCAATATATTCCAGAAACATTAAATTTTAATAGACAGCATTCGGTTTCATACTCATAAACGTCACACGGACAGACAGACGGAACTCGAAACAATTTAATAGGTATCTACCGACCGAACCGGTTCGGCCATTTATATTTCAACGCGCTGAAGTACATATTGCTGACCCCGATGCGACGTCGATCGATATTACCCACGACACTAAAAACACTAGTTTTTAAGAAAATTGTTATGAGCAAGCCACGCCTATTGACTAACTGCCAAATTATTGAACCAGCCAATCACAGCGAGTTTTCCAACCTACCGAGATTACAGCCAGCCAATGGTAGAGCAGCGCCCGCGCATATTTTCGTTTTGCAATTCAATGAGCTGTCTAATTGCTTGTTTTGCTTGGCGTTGCCGCTCCATTGATGATGACTATGAGTATTTATGTACTGAAATGTATTTATATTTAATGAGCTTCAAATGCGCTTGATTTATATTTGATTCATAGTTTAATTCTCACAAAGAGGACGTGATTTATAATTATTTCAAAGTACTGCGGCTTTCATTTCTCGGTTTTGGGTTGGATGCGTTCCGGAAGTGAACTCAAGTTATTTATAGTATTGATTTGCCCAAATTAAATCAGTCTCAAACAAATATTTGTACATTACCTATCTACCTTCGTATATTTCGATCTACTATCAAAAGTTTTATATAAACACTATTATTCAATTTCAATTACAAAAGCGTTTATTTAACAATCATAATACTAAGTTTACAAAATTATTATTTATAGGTATGTACTATGGCATCGGTATTGACACGATTGCTTTGCTTTTCAGCTTATACTCCTCCCTCTATTACTATTATGAAATAAATATTTGATAGTTATTAGATTTCGTTTAGTGTAGGGTCGTAAAATAAAAAAAAAATAAAAAAAATGCCTCGAAAACCCCTTACAAGTGTTTTCAGGAAAAGTCATGTAAAAATCATGACCTACGCCGATTGCGAAACGAGGAATGTTCCGGAAACATCCTGTAGGTATAAAATTTCATTTCATCATCCTCATATCAGCCAAAAGACACCCACTGCTGATTAAAAAAAAACATTTATTAAAATTTAAGAAGTCGTTGAACTAACATTGTTCTTAATTAGGACACCAAAACAAAAGTACTTTGTATTATACACAAGCATCCGCCCACGGCTTTGCACGCGTATTTTGTATCAGTCATCATCATCAGTCCAGCCGCTTAGTCGTGAAAACGTAACAAACAGACAGAATTACTTTCAAATTTATAATATTAGTATAGAAGAATAGATTATTTTCTATGGTTAAACTGATACAAACATTTTTATGATATTTATATATCCACAGTAGAAGTGGGAGCACTAAGCGAATCACTATCATAAAACAGGAACATCTATTTATAAGGCCAATGGCTCATCCCTAATGGGCGATTTATCTAAGTACCCGCAAAGTGGCATTTTATTTAATAGAGTTTAAATATAAATTGGTTTCCTGCCAAACTCCCGTCGGGGTGATGCCAAAACTAGATGCACACTGCACATTGCTGCAGATACTCAGATAGATTTGACGGTTCTAGATAAACATAATATGGAGGTGGCAATGAAAAAATTGAGGTATATTATTATCTCAATATAAGCTGCGTGACCTGCGAGGCAATACTTTGTTACAGGCGATTGTTATCATATCACTTAACATCAGGTGGACCTAATGGAAGATCCACCTCCAAGTTGTATAAAAAACCTAGTTGTAATTTATCTATATACCAAATTCCATCGAAATCGGTTTACCCGTTAAGTCGTTAAAACGTACAGACACAGAGAGGTACAGATAGAGATACAGAATTACTTTCGAATTTATAATATCAGTGTGAGTAAATAGGTTCGTAATTTGTTAATAATGCGATCTAGGCTCCTAGGCTTACTTTAAAAAAAAACACTTCAAGAGTTTACTCTTTGAATCTAATGATTCTATCCAATGAATTATGGTTATATTATGTCGAGTGGAGATTTTCACGCAGTTTCTTAGTAGGTATTGTTTGAATAAATCATCATCATCATCGGAAGGTTGGCTAATAAATATTTAAGTAATATTACAAATGTTATTCCAAAGGACGTCCTGTAAACAGGTTATCTTGTAGAGATTGTTTTTTTAGCGACTGAAGCAGACTATCCATTGTGTATAGCTATTGCAATATCAGTAGGTACACATTTTCTTCTGTTTTACAGCCCAGTATAATATAATACTGGGCTGTGGTTATAAAACTTATTTATATTAGTTAAGTACTTACTGTTATTTTTATATTATTCCTATTGTTAAATTGTGTAACAGATTATTAAAAAGAATGACCAGCCTTATTTCTTGCCTGATTCATTACAGGCGGTAAAATTGACGTTTCAAAGTGATCCATGCGATTTAACTAATTAATAAATATTGACTATTGACTATCAATATTTTTGCCATTGCATTTTCTTTATTATAGATATTTTTAGTATTCTTTAATATAAATTATATCTATTAACTTAAAATGACTATAATTATTATGTCTTATCCAGTTATTTCAATAGTTCCGTGGTCTGCATCCGCAGATATCAAGTGGCTCCCTCTAGTGCCGCTTTGATGTTGTCGGCCGGCGGAGGCGCGGGGCGTCTTGAATCATTTTATACAAATATCCTCGCATACGCCAAATAAATTTGAACAGACGACATTCTTTAAGCATATTATCATCATCATCAACATATAACAGTTCACTGCTGGACGTAGGTCTCTCCCAGGATGCGCCATTGAGTCCAATCCTCAGCTATTCTCATCCAATTTATCGACTAAACATATTTAGTTTTGACGTATTTGTATAATTTGGCAACTCCTTAAATCATATTTAGCCACAATAGTACGTTTGGGCATCGGTGCACAAGTCGCACAAGTTTGAGTTATTTTTCATATTTGGCTTAAAAGTCCACATAATTATGTAAGTAACTAAATATGTAGGAAATTCAAGCACCTGAAATTCGATTTAAAATTGGACTTTCTGCGTTTATTTTATTGTACAGAGTTTTTAAGTTATTAGCCATAATAAAAACTGAACTTTAACAAATGAGAAATGAGGAAATTATTTTGAATAATATTTTATCGGAAATGTAAGGGCTTTATCACTGAATCCCGATAAACGATTCAATTTAGCTATTTGTAATGTGATTCTAATTTCCTAAACCAATCGCAAACCGCATAAATCAATATGTCCGTTCGAGTGAACTAGAGCGTTTTCCACAAACCGTGATTGTTAATTTATCTTTTATCTAGCTCAGTGTTTAATTAAAATATAGCCTACAAATTGTCCATAAAAGTATCCTATATATCCATCCAGGTAAAATTCTATGTATGTACCAAATTTTATCGAAATTGGTTCATCCAGTCGTGGAAACAACTTAAGCAGACAGACGTAGAGCGCTACTTTCGAATTTATAATAATTAATATGGATGGATTACAAATCAAGCCATATTTCTCTTTGAAAAGTGGTCATAAACCAACGTCCGCAGTAAAAGTAGTAGAGACATTTGTATATCTATCCACTAACGTTCATTTCTTTTCACTTGTCCTGGCGTTCTAAATGTACAAAAACGTTCTCCTGAGTAATATTTGGTATCTCAGAACTCCGTCATTTATCAACCGATTAGGAAAATTCTTTTTTAGTTTTACTTTCAGATTGGTTCCATAGAAATTTCATCAAAATAGGTTCTGTAGTTTGGTTAAGTCAGTTATATTTTAAACCGACATAAAAAGTATGAGTTTATTAATTAGTTTGTTAATTAGAACTCCGTCGTTTAGCAACCGATTTGGAAAATTCTTTTTGTATTTGAAAGGATAAACTTTCAGATTAGTCTCATAGAAATTTCATTAAAATTGGTTCCGTATTGGTTAAGTTGCTTATATATTTTTTTATAAAGTTACTTGTTCTTACTGTATAAATCCCGCGGCGTTCGTGGGCAGTGGATTTGGCTCGTGGAGGAATGAACGTCAGTGAATGGGCCGCTATTGATAGGAAACTGGCTATAAGAAACCACAGTGGCGGGTTTATTGGTTCTTAACGCTTTCAAAATATAACCAAAGATAATTATGGTAATGATAATAACACGGTGTTTAGGGTATAATATTAGGATAATAATGTACTTGTAATAAATAAATAAAAAAAGTACTTTCTGAGATTACAACAACACAACAACAAACTTTAGCTTGTTTTAATTTAGTATACCAGATAGTTAACAAATGATTTTTAAGTGTTATTAAGAACATTTATAGGAATCGCAACTCACCCGAAGAACTAAGCTAATAATAATAATATTATAAATACGGGATTTATCACGTACCGTTTTATCGGTGTTTCGACCGACAATGTGATAAATTCCGTATTTATGATAATGATTGAAATAAATGACGAAAGTTTTCTAAATAAAACTTATTAGCATAAAGTTCGCCTATGAATTATTTTATTAGTGCTTTATAGAGTTTTCTAATCTAATTTAACTGACGACGGCCTTTGGGGCACGCCACTAAATGGAAAGATGACCTGATAAAGGTTTCCGGGAGCCGTTGGATGCAGGCTGTTCGGGCGATATCGGCGGGAATCTTAATATAGTCTTATAGTTTTCACCAAAAACTGATCGGAAATATTAACTAAGCGACTCTTACTCTGTTTGTACATCTTAACTAATTTGTTATAAATTAAATCAACTCCCAGCACGTTTAATATTTAATTGAGGTAATATTATTTCATCTCATTATAGCTCAATACACCCCAATGAGAGTTTAAATGAACCCATACGCGTGATTAATTCACGCTATTAGCGACGCGTGCTTAACTGTTAATAATATACGCGTCCGTATCTGGAGTATCAATATCGATAGATGGGTTTAGGTGTCCCATCACTAGTGATATAGTCGAAAATGATTTTAACATACTACGAAATCATGCTTGGTAGTGTAAGCTTGTTTAACAAATAAGCAACGCTGGACATTTCACATAGCTCTAAGCAAAGCTTGGTATGGGAACCAGATAACTGATAAAATACTTATGTTAATTTCTTTTAAATACATTATATATAATTATTTACTTATAATATATTATAGAGAAACAACCAGACCCGAAACAGATATCTGTTCCGCAGCGGGAATCGAATCCGCAACCTCCTGTGATAATCCTTTAAGAAACATTAGTACAAACAAGTAATATTATAAAATAAAAAATATAGTTAGTAGCTGTTACAAGCTGAGGGTTCGGGATAAAATAATGGGAATCGGTCTGACCAAAATAACACTTTTATTCAGCACTGAACGATGAATACACGAACTTGGTCACACGTATCACCACACACTAATTCACACCACTGGTGCACCACTTAAAGTCACCGAAACGTTCGCACGTATAGCTAAATCCAGAATCCAGACTGACTCGCGAGCAACTACTGTTCACGCGAGACCCTTCTCCACGTCAGTCCTCCAGGGCCTCGCTGAGACTCACTCACTAACTGAGACTGACTGTCCGGCCATCTCTCCGGCCTATTTATATCGCACACATTTCGATTGTTCGAGAACGATGTCGATCCTTCCAGGAAAGGGTCGGTCCCTCGACACAATGGCCACTCCCCATTCTGCGAAACCACAAACAATAGCAACAATAACACAGCAAGACAAAAGCGTTCGAGAAGGTTCGATTGTTACTCATTGTTTAACAGCCTCGGCGTAACACTGCCCCCTCCTAAAACATGCTCGTCCCGAGCATTCTTAGCCCCATATCGCGGCAGCCGACCAACATGAACAATTTTAGGCGCACCTCGCGCTGAAGATGTAGCAACTAGAGGAGCCACATTGCCGTCTCCAGTACTTCATGACACCCAGAGTCCCTTTCTCATCAGCGATCCCAATTCCAGCCTCCAAAACACGGCTCTCATGATTTCTATCTGTTCTTTCACTTCCTGGAATTCCTTTCCAGATGAACCGAACGATTCCCTCATCAGTCAAGCACGCTCTTATGGCCAACATCGCTGATCTTCCTGTTGACGACCTGCTCTTCTTTATCCTGACGTCGCTGTTCCTCTTGCAACCGAGTCTGCTCCACCTGTTCATGTCGCTGTTCCTTCTGCAACCGAGCCTGCTCTTCCTGCTGACAACGCTTCTCTTCTTAATGCTGACGGCGTTGTTCCTCCTGCAACCAAGCCTGCTCTTCTTGCTGACGACGCTGCTCTTCCTTATCCTGACGTCACTGTTCTGCCTGCAACCGAGCCTGCTCTTCTTGCTGACGACGCTGCTCTTCCTTATCCTGACGTCGCTGTTCTTCCTGCAACCGAGCCTGCTCTTCTTCCTGACGTCGCTGTTCTTCCTGCCAACGTCGCTGCTCTTCTTGTTGACGACAAAGCATGGCCATAATAGCAGCAAGATCGCCTGTCACAGGAGCTTGGCCCACGGATGATGATGATGGTGCTCCAAATGATTCGGCGGCGGCTAATTCCATCTCCATCGGCTGACGACTCTGCCGAGCTTCTTGAACCGGAGACTCCCCAAACCGCCTTTCATCCATTTCCTGTTGTCGTTAACCTCTCGTCCTGACACCGTCCACGTTATCCTTTGGTAGAACCGGCATTATTTTATCCCACTTCTGACACCAAATTGTTACGAGCTGAGGGTTCGGGATAAAATAATGGGAATCGATCCAACCAAAATAACACTTTTATTCAGCACTGAACGATGAATACACGAACTTGGTCACACGTATCACCACACACTAATTCACACCACTGGTGCACCACTTAAAGTCACCGAAACGTTCGCACGTATAGCTAAATCCAGAATCCAGACTGACTCGCGAGCAACTACTGTTCACGCGAGACCCTTCTCCACGTCAGTCCTCCAGGGCCTCGCTGAGACTCACTCACTAACTGAGACTGACTGTCCGGCCATCTCTCCGGCCTATTTATATCGCACACATTTCGATTGTTCGAGAATGATGTCGATCCTTCCAGGAAAGGGTCGGTCCCTCGACACAATGGCCACTCCCCATTCTGCGAAACCACAAACAATAGCAACAATAACACAGCAAGGCAAAAGCGTTCGAGAAGGTTCGATTGTTACTCATTGTTTAACAGCCTCGGCGTAACAGTAGCTATGAACCAAACCAGTTAAACTAGCTTTCTATTAAAAAAAACACGTTAGAATCGGTTCATCCGGTTGGGAACTCCGATACTACAGACTAGGGATGTTACAGAGCTTCGACTCCGACTCCGATAAGTCGGAACTTTCGATTGATATTCCGCCTCCGGTTCCAACTTCGCCTCCGACACTTTTGGAGGTAAAAACATAGCCGATAGCGGTGGTGGCGGTCAGCATGTACGAATCACACTAATCCCATCTCATTAATATTATAAACGCGAAAGTTTGTATAGATTCATGTGTGAATGTTTGTTATTCATTCACGTCGTAACAGCTGAACCGATTTCGATGAAATTTGGTATGTACGTAGATTATAACCTGGATTAACACATAGGCTACTTTTTAATAACAAACAACGCGTGCGAAGCCGCTGGTAGAAGCTAGTAGGTTTATTCATGTCACGCGGGGAATCCCCTTCCTCACGCGCTTTCTGTCGTCGATTACTCTTTCACTAGTTGTTTGTTACGCAATATAGTTTATTTGTTTTGTTTTGTGCAGCGTTTCAATTAAAGTTATCTGCTGATTTGGACAATGAAGCCAAAATCAAGTGTTATTTGGAACTACTTCACTGAACCACCTCCGATTCCGACTCCGATTTCGGCTCTGACTCCGACGAACCTTTAAAAACTCCGACTCTGACTTCAGTTCCATTAAAACAACCTCCGTAACATCCCTACTACAGACAGGCAGACAGACCGACGCAGGCATCAAACGTCGGGGGTTAAATATTTTAATTATCTAAGTTTTAAGTGCAGTGAAAGCACGAGTAAGCGATACTTTCATACGATTATCTCGAGCCGAGTTTGCTTGCTAATTGATGTTTAAACGTCACTCGTGATGGAGAGCAAACGTGACAGATCACTAGACAATATATCGATGTTTATTTATAGTTACGAGATGTTTATTCGATAGATCGATTGGTAAGAAGGCTACTTCTTTCTTGGTCATAGAGATTCACAATTCAATCGATTTAAAAAACCTAAGGCATGTGCAAACCTAATGGATGTGCGTAGGATGTGCGTGGCGTGTTAAAACGCCACGCCAGCATTATTTATTTATTTATTAACCGACAAAAAAAGGAGGAGTTTCTTAATTCGTCAGATTTTTTTTTTAATTTTTTTATGTATGTACCCCGATTACTTGAAGACGCCGGGACCGATTCGAGAATTTTTTTTTTGTTTAAAAGGGTATACTCCAGGTGGTCCCATTAGCACCAAGTCAGGATCGATGATGGGATCCCCAAAAAAATCGAGGGCAACCCTCAAATTTTATATTACGTCAGAACTCAGTCATTTATCAACCCATTTGGAATTTATTTGAAACAATATACTTTCATATTAGTTTCATAGAAATTTCATAAAAATCAGTTCAGTAGTTTGTTCAGTAGTGACAGCATTGCTGTGTTTCGGGTTGAAGGGTATGGTTGCCGGTGAAAATACAGGCAAATAAGGCGTTACACCTGTATGCCTCAAGTTAATGGACGCAAGGTAGTGCATTGTAGCGCATATTTCTAAGGTGTGTGACCTACGAGGAAATTCTCTGTTATAGGCGATGGTTACCACTTAACATCGGGCCATAAGTTTGTTCGACCTCCAAGAAGCATAAAAAAAGGTTGCATGGACATTGCCGTTTAATACTAACCCGATGGACACATGCATTCCATTCACGATGTTTTCCATCACCGTTTCAGCGGAAACAGTTTCGAGTAGATAAATCCATGCACGGCCGAGATTCCAACCCACAACCTCCGTATCGGAAGTTTTGGTACCTACATCTCATAAGCCAACATATAGGTAAGCCGGAAACTATCTCAAAATCATCCTTTTTAATAATAAAAATATAACCTACTTAAACTACTACTAGTTTAAACTTTCACAAGTTTATAACACAGAAGACGAACTTTTTATTAAAACGTCTCGACATTTTCGCAATCCCTATCAATATCTATTATTTAAATCATTTTAAATCCCCGAAGATCTGCAAATTAAGTCCCAGTACCGCTGACCGCAAGCGTATTATCTGCGTCTTCCAACTCTCTCTTACAGCAGGAGAAAGAGCGAGAGGGAGCAATTGATCTCCGCTTGGGGGATCTCAATGAATAATTGTTAGATTAACGGGACTCACTCATCGGCCTCGATCGGAGCCGCTTAGATAAGAGTAGTGACGAGAAAATGGAAATTTATTATCGACATCGATGGAAACTAATTTTTCTTTTTGAGAATTATATTTATTTTTTCTGTTTCTGGTGAGAGAAACATCATCATCATCATTAAAATAAGCCATACCACGTCCACTGCTGAACTATCTACGGCTTACATTACTAGAGCGACCGTGCGATCGCACAAGATCGCCCTGCACCCAACGGCTTTATTAGATCTTTTACCATTTAGTGCGGGGATGTCCTGCCAGACCTAGTGAGTAGGGGGATGTATGGGAGTGTCGCCATTTTACGTAGTTATAGTATTATTTGGTCCCACCCTGCGCTTTCCGTGGTCAAAGGCAAAGTCAAATATTTTTATTCATTAAAATCACAAGGATCACTTTGAAACGTCAAATTTACTGCCTGTTCCTTCGCGATCAAGCTAGGAAAGAAAGGCAAAAAACAAGGCTGGTTGTTTTTTGAATGATCCTTTTAGAATACATAACAATACAAAAAAAAAATACGTAACATTTTGAACGAGTTGGAGCAATTTCAATCCCAGGCTATAAATCTCTGTCATCTAAATAATTCGATATATTATAGTAGGTTTTTTATAAAGATTTTGTTAAATTATCTACGTTTTTTTTTGTTAATTGTCAATTTTTGTACATCCCTTGGGAGTTTGTTATAAAAGCATACACCTTGCCATTTAAACGATTTACTAACTTTATGGAGTCTACAAGTGGCATCAGCGAGTTTATCTTTATTTCTAGTGTTAAAATTATGATTATGGCTATTTTTCTGAATTTCTTTAAACTTATTGCGTATTATGATTATCTGGGGTCTATATTATTAATTGCACGAACAGCCCTCTTCTGCAGCACAAAAACGGTGTTTATATCTGCAGCACTCCCTCACAGCAGTATACCGTATGACATAATGCTGTGGAAGTAGCTGAAGTAAACTAGTCTTAGCTGTGTCTACGTCTGTAAAAAGACGGATCTTTTTGACTGCGTCTGCCACCGTCTCTTCGACAATTTATCAATGTGAGAGCCTCATTGAAGCTCTAGGGTTCTAGGCTTATACCTAAGCATACGGTGGTGTCCACAAGAGCCAACTCCTCGTCATTGATTTTTATATCTGCTTTAACTTGTGTAACATTAGGTAGTATAAATCTGATACATTTTGTTTTCTTTTCTTCACAAAATATCTTGATATTGATGAATTCTAGATAAGCAGGTGCTACGTTTTTGTTCTGTAAATAACCTTTACCACAAATAAAAAATCCATTAATATCCAAACGATTAACATCATAATCGATTCTCACGACAGCTAATATCGAGTTACATCAATCACGTCGCATCACTATGGCATCGGCACTAATAGGGCTGTGTACACGCTCGCGAACAAAGCGACGCACCGCGGTATTGATTGCCGCTGTGTATAACTAGCTTTATTGCTTGATCAGGGATGTACTTAGATATTTGCAAACTAGTATTGCCCCTTTGACCCCTTAACCTTATTGACAAAATTTGAGGTTTGTTTTGACACCATTGTTAGGGGGTGGGTGTGGTCGAATTGCAAGAGGCTTTGATTCCCGCTGCGGGACATATATTTGCATGATTTGAGGTTAAGACTGGTTATGTTATCGTTGGCTGTTTTTACGAACATATCATGGTAACAAAATGGTATAAAATAAAATAATTACTAATAAATAAAATAATAAAATAAAATATACGTAATATTCATATTTTATAAGAATGAGCTTTAAAAATCACACCTAACTTTCCTAATATTCAGTTATTTCAAGATTTTTTCTTATAAAAATAAAGTTTCAAAAGGTAAATCGTTAATAATGTGTCGAGACTAGATAATAAAGTGCTATAAATCGCCCCTTTTAAATGAAATGTAGGTTCCAGCTCCGACCCTGCCGCTGTGTATAACTAGCCTTAGCTAATGGCTTTCCCAGCTAATTATGTAATGCTCTGATGAGAATTCACTGTGTTTACTGTTTGAGCTTAAACTGAGATAAGTAGGTACACGATTAGCTAAAAGGTATGTAGGTACGTATATCCATACTATACTATTACTATACACTATATATACTATATTACTATACTAATAATATTATAAATGCGAAAGTAACTCTGTTTGTTTGTTTATTTGTTTGTTTGTTACCTTTGACTAAACTCGTGATCGGCTGAACGGATCGTAATGAAATTTGGCGAGAAGATAGATTATATCATGGAGAAAGACATAGACTATCTATTGTTTTCAAAAATAATCTTGAAAGGAGTGAAATAGGGGTTGAAAGTTTGTATGGGCAATCCATAATTCCTCATGTTAGGGATCTGAAAATTCATATTTAGGCTTTTGGTAAGAAACACATTATTTACAACCACGCGTGCGAAGACGCGGTGGGTCAGCTAGTATAATTATATATAGAGATAGATAGTTGTCGAGAAAATGTTTTAACTTTTGAAATTCATTGAAATCTAAACATATGTTAGGAGTCTTATTTATTTAAGGTGCTACGATTCCTATACAAACAATCATATGACATTAAATAGATAACTGAAAAGCAGAAATGTTAAAACATATGCGTATCGAATCAGTTACGACTTATTATTCCAGTAAAATCAATAAAATTGCACACATTCCTTCATCTAAAAGATAATATCTAGCTAGCTGTTGCCCGCGTCTTCGTACGCGTTACACCATTAAATGTGTAGGTAACCTAGAAATATAGCTAAACTCGCTATTGCAACTTGACTTGACACCCCATTTTTATCCTATGGGACCTGGTTTATGGGGTAAAAAGTATTCTATGTGTTAATCCAGGTTATAATCTACGTACATACTAAAAACTTTCATCGAAATAGCTTCAGCTGTTACGACGTCATTAAGTAACAAACAAACACACAAATAAATAAACAAACATCCAAACTTTCCTATTTACAATATTAGTGTAATAACGTGTTTGTAATGTATGTGTGCAACATAAAAAAATTATTATTATGCCTAAATTCAAACCTTTATCACAGATTAAAATCAAATGCGTTTCATTTATGCATTTTAAATAGCTAAAACTTTTGTTTCAATAATTTACGAACTTTCTCAAACAGACATGTGTGTGTACACTTGCCGTGTTTGTAATACCCCTCTAGAATGTATTTGTATGTATGCATGTATGTACAAGTGACACTAATGGCTTTCTAGACTAATTATGTAATGCTTTGATGAGATTCACGCGACTTCATGTTTGAGTGAGCAAATAACACAAGTGGATAGCTTATAATATATCTATATCCATCCATACTTCCCACTAATGTTATAAACGCGAATGTTTGTATGTATGTATGGATGTTTGTTACTCTTTGATGTCAGAACGGCTGAACCGATTGCGATGAAATTTGGTATGTATGTAGATCATAACCTGGATTAAAACATAGGCTACTTTTTATTGCCAAACCTCACGCGCGAAGGCGCGGGCGGAAGCTTGTAATGCCATAAATTCGAAAGGAACTATTTTCCGGTTTTTTGTTATTTCAAAAAGGCTTTAGGTATACCTTGTTTAATAATACATCATACATTTAGTTACATCTTCAGTTGATGTTAGAACCGCATATATTCACATAGATCCTGTCCAGCTAAATGTTGCCTGGAATAGATCGCTTTTAGCTATGAGGCCGCCAATTTAAAATTTGTTTCATTAGTTTATTTTTAAATGGTGTAAAATACGGACATTATCTCCTTATCTATTGCATTATTATCAGCTAAGTTGCGGTCGTGCATCATAGTGCACAATGGCTGACCGTGTAATTGGCGGGAATTAATCTGGAACATGTGACATTTGACCTGCGTCCGTGAACAGGCGAGGGGTTAAGGGATGTTCTTGTTGATATTAAGATATTCTCATAATAAGAGCAATAATCCGATATCCGTGACGCAGTGGCTGAATAGCCAGCTGAGACGCAAGAGGTTGCGGGTCGATTCCCGCCACGCAACAAATGTTTGGATGATCTGCAGATGTTTGTTCCAGGTCTGGGTGTTTCTGTATATATGAAATATAATTATTTTATAAAAATTTGTGCGTAATAAGTATTCTATGAGTTATCTAGTTCCAAAGTGAAATATTTGTTTAGTTTAGGTACAGGTTTGGGCCTAGTTAGCTCTGTGTAAAATGTCCAGCATTACTTATTTTGTATTTATTATTAAATTTAGATTTAACCTCTTTACGAAAACCTCCAGAATCCGATTTTTTGCTCGTAGAAACTTAAAAACTGTTTAGAAAGTACACAAACGGTTCTTTGCTATTGTATGTATTCTGTGGTCGAACTGCCCATAGTTAGTACAAGTCAAGTTATAGTATTGGTGAAGTTTTACAAGAGTAGTAGAGTTCCTCGTGAAAGGGCTCGCCCGGAGAAGTACTACCACCATACCTATTTCTGTCGCCAAGCAGCATTGTTGTGTTTCGGTTTTAAAGGTAAAATTAGAGGCACATGAGGCTTTACACCTACCTCAAGTTGATGGACGCAGGGCAGTGTATCGTAGGACACGTTTCTAAGGTGCGTGTCCTACTAGGCAATACTTTGTTATAGGCGATGATTACCACTTAACATCAGGTGGGCCATATGCTTGTTTCATCTTCAGGTAGTTTTAACAAATAAAAATATAAAAGTCATATATTTATATTAATTGATCGAGCGAAGCGAGATCTCTAAATCAACTTGGCCAAATCGGCGTATGTATGTATGTAGGTATGTATGTTTGTTTGTCCGAGGATAACTTTCGAAGCGCTTATCCGATCATCGTGAAATTTGGTATATAGGTAGGTAGTGATGGCACAATTTTGGTGTGACTCAAAAAGCTAAAAATGTTGGGGGGGTTGTTGAGATATTGGGGTTCTAGAGGGGTAAAAAAAACAACAATGAGACTATCCAGTCAAATGGCACATAAGAGGTATTTGTGAGTACAGTTCGACTCCGTTTTTATTTTTAGTTTAAACTATGTAGTTTTTAAGTTATTAGCCATAGTATAAACTAAACTTTGACAAAATTCACTGGGCACACCAGTGACCCCACAGTGCTGAAATTTGGTATGCGTGTAGCTTTAGTGACACAAATATAGGCAAAAGTCTGAAATCCAGAATAACGGCAATTTCTACCCCAAAAAGGAATAACCAATTAACATGATCTCCCGTTACCTGTGATTTGAATGAAACTGAAGGTCAAGTAGGTTAGCTATTATTTCGTGGCACTATTTTGAGAGTCAAAGATTACTAATAATATTTTTTTGTTTTTATGGGTGACTCGCGAGATCTCAGTTCGGGGCGAACCACTACTATCATCATCATCATCATCGTCAGCCCTTCTCACCCCATTGCTGGGCATATGCTTCTCTTGGTTATTGCCATTCGCCTCTGTCCTGCGCTGTTCTTACCCACATTCGACCTGCGATTATTATAATGTCGTTGTGTGCCCATCTTGCCGGTGGACGACCTATATTAAAATAGATAGTATATATAATAATAGTATTAATTTATTATATATATATATATATATATATATATATACTATAATTAATATACGAACAGAAAACTGAGAGAATGAAGAGAGATTTAGCATAGTTAGTGTTTACAAAGAGGAGCGTTAAAAAACATGAATTACGGTCGAATTCAACCACTGTGCTTTCTACTAGCCCAACAGACAATTAAAGTTTCAGTTAGAAGCTTGCCTTGAGGCAATTTAAGCTTTTTGGTACAATATGCACAAACCCTTACTTGAATGCAATCCTCTGACTTGCAAACACGAAAGATAATTATTATTGATTGCGCATTAGTGAGACAGGTAGTGTTAGAGCGAGACAGACGATGGATTGACACAAAGGGGATATCTGTTACATGTCAAAGGTCTAATTGTATTGTTAGGGTTGACCAAGCATTTACTATTGTTGCTTGTAGTGCGCACACATTGGGAAATCTTGTTTTTAATGTCATCTTATTTTAATATTTGTGTATCACACAAAGTTTTATACTCACCTCACCTAGTTACACTTGTACACAACATCACTATCATCAATACAATTTAGACGTAACTTATTATCTTTATTGTTATGTATTCTAAAAGAATCATTAAAAAGGACACCCAGTCTTTTCTTGCCTTTCTATCCTGGCCTGGTCGCGAAGGAACAGGCAGTAAAATTGACGTTTACAGTGATCCGTCTACTTATAATGAATAAAAACATTTTGTTTGCTTATCCTGCTGCTGGGCCTCTCTTCGTTCTCGCCATTACCTTTTGTCTTACGCTGTTTAACCCACACGTACGACCAGCAGTTTTTACTATGTCGACCCACCTTACTGGCGGAAGACCTACATTTCTGGCAGTGCTGCCATTGTTTTCTTGATTCTCTGCTAAAAGTGTGATCGGTTCCTCAAAATTCTGCGTTTTCCACTGATGCATTCCCCGAAAATTCCCCACAATGACATTATTAAACAATGAAACACTGTTTCATATAAAACGTTGTGTAATCATTAACAAAATTAACATTGGAATTATTTCTTTAGATCTAAAAAAAAATCCTGTACAATTTGGTACATACGTTTAGCATTTTGTTTCCTCCGTTTCGCTCTAAGCATAGATCAGTTCGAATCGAATTTTATCAGTCTCCCGTTTTGGTTGTCCCTTGTTTAGTATGCAACAATGTATGAGGTTCTATAGTGCAAAAAATAGTCAGCCTCGATTCCTCGAAATTCCCTGATTTTAATCACTAGCGATTCCCCGCAAATCGGGCAAATTCCACACAACTGGCAGCACTGATTTCTGGTTCCATCTCGAGGCCACCACTTGTATGTCATCGTGACCATCATTTCAGCCCAGAATCACCAGCCTTCCTCTATCCTTGTATCTACAAACAATTAATAGAATTAAATGCAACTTGTGGTACGTGACTGTGACTTTGGTGCTGAGACATGGAGGCTCACGAAGAAGGCTGTGCACAAAATAAGTTTAGCACAGAGAGCCATGGAGCGCGCCATGCTCGGCAACACACTCTTAGATCGAGTTCCCAATACCGAAATTTGCAAGCAGACTAAAGTACAAGACGCCAGCAAGCGAATATTGGGGCTCAAGTGGAATTGGGCAGGACACTTGGCCAGACGTAGTGACGACAGGTGGACTAAGGCACTAACAGAGTGGAGGCCAAGAACTGGGCATCGAAGTAGGGGACGCCCATCAGCGAGATGGGTCGACGACATCAATAAGAACGTGAGTCGTGGTTCAGACTGGCATAGGATCGGGAAGAATGGCAACTCAGAATAGAAGAAGATGAAAAAAAGAAAGGCCTATGCCCAGCAGTGGGTCGACATGGGCTGAGAATGATGATGATGATGATGTGGCAAGTGGCAACCCTAATTAATACATTGTTATATCAGTACATAGATTTACTGCAGATAAGCCATTGCTTAGCGTAATATCTCTCCGTGATATATTCTTGGGATGACTGACTGTGACTATTATCTGTGCTCATCCATTTCGTGTAATTGTCCCGACGTAGATTAGCCAACTAAACAATACATGATCGGTCGCTATGGAAAGAAGATTGCCTAGATCCAGGCTATACAAGAATTCATTATAATTGAAGAAAGGTGGGTAAATTAGAGTAATAATAAGATTTAAAAAAATATTGATGGACCCAAACTAAGCAAAGCTTGTATTATGAGAACCAGATAACTGATCGAATACTTATATACTTTTTTTTGTAAATACTTGCTTAAAATATTTACAGAAACAACCAGATCCGATACAAATATTTGTAGACATTTGTTCTGCGGTGGGAATCGAACCCGCAACCTCCTGCGTCTCAGATTACTATTCGCCCACTGCGCCATGGAGGTCGTCAATCTAAATATATAAAACAAAGTCGAGTTAGTTACACCATTTATAACTCAAGAACGGCTGGACAGATTTGATCTTTGATTTGTTGGATTTGTCTTCGCCCCGAATAGCAGAATAACTATTTAAATACCGGAAAAACTCGCGCAAAAAAATATTATGATAAAAATTCATTTTCTTATACATAGCTAATGATGGCCAATTGGCAATTCTACCGATGACGTAGGTACATTGGCAGCCCGCGTCATATGCATGTCAAGGCGGTACGCCGGGTCAGCTAGTAATAATATAATATAACGTTTATTTCAGGTGTGCACACAAAAAATATGATTGTAAGGCCCACATGCAACAATAAACTTAAAACTAAAACACGTTGATTTATTTGTAGCATTTTGATTCCGCAACAACGGTATATAACCGACAATGTTTCGGTTCAATTCGTGAACCTTCATCGAGTGAGTGCGATCCGCTCCGAGCCGGGTCTCGCACCGCACTATTACCTACTTTTTATTTTTATTTGACGGGTAATTAATAACATCAAATACATTAATGCTTTTTTAGTGAAACATCTAAATTATCGTAAAACGAAACGTAAGATTACCGTAAATTGATTCTTGTTGGTTTCAACATTTTCTGATTAATTAGCTCAAATGAACTGAATGGAAGCGAAAATTACATTGCATTTGGTACCTACTAACATTGTTTTACTATACATATGTTTTATGTCTCAATTTTGTTAACAGAATGTTTTTTATCGTGCAAGATAAAAATCCTCCTATTTTAAGAGCTGTGATAAAATATTTTGTATCAAGTGTTTTTTTTGCTGCTGCTCCTAAATTAAAAATCATTTTTTAATTCATATTCGTAGTATTTTTTATATTGATTATTGTCAAGTTCTTGACAACGATATATAATGATATATAATAATATGATGATATATAGTAATACTAGCTTCCGCCAGCGGCTTCGCACGCGCGGTTTGTCAACAAAAATAGCCTTAATCCAGGTTATAATCTACGTACATATCAAATTTCATCGAAATCGGTTCAACCATTACGACATGAAAGAGTAACAAACATCCACACATGCAACCATACAAACTTTCGCGTTTATAATATTAGTGGGATGACCAATGATAATAATAATATGATAATAAATTTGAGCTCACCTGATGAATGGATAGTGGAAGATGGAGTAACCAAGAACAAACCTATTCACTCTCCTGAAACCATAGGGGTTCCCAGTGTGGGGTTAGTACTGTGTTTATGACTGTTAGGTGCTATATTATAGCCAGAATAAGTGGCTATAAAGCAAATAGGGCTAAAAGTACTCGGCTTACTTCACTATAGCTTTATTAGGGTTTATGTGTAAAGTGTTCGAATAAAACACATTGTGCTTTGTGCCAGCTTGATGGATCGTAACAATATCATTAAAGCCAATGCTGTTAATAATTGTTAGTTGAGGCGATCAAAACTTAAAAACTTTGCTACTGTCGGTTAGATGAAACTAAAAAATTGTTAGAATAATTAAAGAAATTCAATATTATTTTGCGTATTTTGATATGGAATATATGCTGCTTTTTATTACCAATACATGCGTGTGAAGCCTCGGGCGGACGCTAGTCAAAAAAAAAGTATTCATTGTATCGACAATGTCCCAGCCCTACTCCCCGCGGGGTTGATGCGATCAGGTAATCTACTGTTTGTTAACCGATACACTCTCTCTATGTTGTCACACACACAGCCCTACTGATCTAGCTGTATACAGGGTGTGCTGGTTCAACACCTTTCCAGAAGATACACCCTGTGCATTTCTTAGAGATCGATTGAGTAGTTGAGGCGTTTTGTAACTTTGGTTCTATGTAAGATGTTTTTTAGTTAGATTTTTATTTGATTTGTTTGAACTCCGATTTTTATTATTAATGTTTGCTTCGGCCTAGAATCTACCTATCTATGATCCACAATTTTATTAACACGTTCATCCTATATGGTTGGATTGGAATGCGAGATAAATACCACTCTTCTAAAAGTTCTTTGTCATAGTAAGGTTACTATGACAAAAAAATATACAAAAGATGTAGGTACTTTCAGAAGATTAGAATTTAACTCGTATTCCAACCATATAGGATAAAAGTATTATTAAAATTGTGAATCATGTTGTCCAACAGGCTTTGGTTCAAAACTTTAGGCAAGTCTCTCTGTCGGTATAATATTCTGGTATTTGAAGACACCCTGTATAAAGAAACACTCATTAGTGTAGATGTGGATTTGCCCTCTCGAGATTTCATTACGATTATAGGTACTCACTTAAGGTAGATATATCGTGAGGTAAGACGGAAAGGGAGTGAAGATACAACGAGGGTGAAATACATAATAGCAGATTCGTACGCTACTACGAGGGGTGATCCAAAAGTAATGATAATCAATAATAAACACAATGAATAAAATAAAAAAATAAATTTATTTCTCAACATAGTCTCCTAGCAAGTCTATACATTTAGTCCATCTCTTTTATAAACCTAAAATTCCCTTAGAAAAAAAATCTTTATCTTGACTCTCAAAAAAGTCCTCAACCGCGGCCATCACGTCGCTATCATCGTCAAATTTCTTGCCTCGGAGGTGTTCCTTGAGTCGTGGAAAGAGATAGAAGTCACTGGGGGCTAGATCTGGTGAATAAGGGGGGGGGGGTGTTCCACCAGCTCGAAGCCCGCTTCCTGAATGGCAGCCATGGCAATTGCAGCTTTGTGAACCGGTGCGTTGTCTTGATGGAACAGCACTCCAGCCCGCAGTTTGCCTCGCCTTTTCTCCTTAATAGGCTCCCGCAATCTTCTTATTTGTTCTGTATAGTAGGAGCCTGTAATAGTGGCCCCCTTTTCCAAGTAGTCCACCATAATTATTCCTTTAGCGTCCCAAAAAACAGACGCCATAACCTTCCCTGCTGAGCTTGACACTTTGAATTTCTTCGGCGTCTGTTCATCGGATCGTTTCCATGTCATCGATTGTTGTTTTGTTTCAGGATCAAAATGGTGGATCCAGGTCTCGTCCATGGTCACAAAACGTGACAAAAAATTATCTTTGTCTGCCTGAAACTTTTCGAGATTTGCTCTTGACATGTCGACTCGTTTCTTCTTTTGCTCGTCGTTTAACATTTTCGGTACCCAACGCGCGGAGACCTTTCTCATATGCAATTCGATCGCAAGGATTCTTTGAATGCTGCCATATGAGATCCCTGTGACCTAAGCTACATGCCTGATAGTCACTTTTCGATCTTCCAATACAACTTCTTCAACTTTTTTCCCATTTTCTTCAGTGTGGGACGTCGATGGGCGTCCTTCGCGGTGTTCGTCTTCTGTCGATGTTCTTCCCAGCTTAAACTCCTTAGCCCAGCGTGCAACTGTGGAATATGGAGGAGAAGAGTCCCTTAATGTTGCCACCAAGTCGCTGTGTATGTCTTTTGTATACATTTTTTTCAAGCAGAGGTATTTAATGACAGCTCTGATTTCGTGTTTTTCCATTTTTATGTTCACTTCTTGACAGTCCGTATTCAAATGAATGTAGCTCCCAGACGTGTCTTCTTCTCGCACACACCGGCGAAGCCGGTGTGGGGGATGCAGTGCCGGGCTTTTTGGCCCTTTCCTGCAGAGTTCTTTCCGCCCCCCGTTTCAACGGGGGGGTCATCGGGTCGGCTCGCGGAGCCTCAGGTTTGTTACTCACGCGTTACTGGCCGCCCGATGCTCACTCCGCAGGGAGGATCGTCGGACGGTCGCCGCGCAGGTACCTTTGTTGGGAGGATGGTAGGGGGAAGGGATGAGGGAGGGATGTCCCCGTCTGACGATGCCTGGTCCTCATCGTCAGTTTCTGTGATCAGCTCCCGCGGATACGGCTTACTCTTAGGGGGCCTTTCTGTGAGAGGAGCTAGTTCTCGCAGATGAGAGTAAGTGGAGTTATCTAGGCGCTCGAACATCCTGGTCGCTAAGCGGCCTATAAATTGATCCAGACTTTCAATTTTCAGGTCCCGCTGTATGGTGGCGTTTCGAACGTACCGTGGCGCGTTTACGATCGTCCGGAGGCATAGGCTTTGCTGACTTCGCAGTATCTTTCTGTGGCCTTTGGCTAGCAAAGCATACCACGCGGGGGCCGCGTATGTGAGACGCGGGCGGACGTACGTCTTATACAATCCAACCTTCATTCGGAGCGGAATGTTGGACTGCAGGACGGGCTTGAGTAGCGCTCGGGTTACGCTCGCTAGACCGCGGACGTCCCTTGCGTGCTTTCTCATCGTGAGGTTGCGGTCTAGAGTTACTCCCAGGTATTTCGCCGTGTGCGACCAGGCCACGGGTTGATCCTCCAGAGTGAGCTTCGGCGGCAGGGTGAGCCTCTTCGAGAATGCCACCGCCTGTGTTTTACTCACGTTGACACTCAGTCTCCATTTAGTAAGCCAGGCGGGGAGCTCTGTTAGGACCCTTTGCATTTTGGTGGCGGCGTGGTTGAGGTTCATCGACTTGGTGATGTATGCTGCGTCGTCCGCGTAAAGGGCCAACAGAGCGTCTTCGGTGATGGGAATGTCATCAGTGTATCGTGAGTAACACACAGGGGAGAGGCAGCTGCCTTGCGGTACTCCCGCCTCGATGGGTCGTCTGGAGGAGAGCGCTTGCTCCACGCGCACTGAGAAGCTGCGGCCATGTAGGAACGACGCTATTACCTTCACCACCTTCTGCGGTATTGGTGAGGTAGCCATCTTGTAGAGGAGTCCCGCGTGCCAGACTCGGTCGAACGCTTTTTCCATATCCAGGAATACTGCGACTGAGTGTTCGCGCCTGTTGTAGGCGGTGGTGAGGTGATGCAGTACCCTAGTCAATTGGAGCGTCGTGCTGTGTTCAGACCGAAATCCGTATTGTTCTGGACGCGGGGGGATATAGGGATTAATGTGGGTGAGGAGGAGCTTTTCAAACAGTTTCGATAGGCTGGGAAGAAGGGTGATAGGACGGTAGCTCTCTGGGAGCAGGATGTTTTTGCCGGGTTTCGGTATCATGATAACCCGGCCGGATTTCCAGGGGGAGGGGAAGTGACCGCTTCGCATGATCCCGTTGAAGAGCCGGGTCACGGAGGCGATCGTTTTGGGGGGGAAGTGACGGATGGCAGCGTTCGTTATATTGTCTTCGCCGGGTGCCTTCCTTGGCTTTGTCCGACGTATGGCCCGTTGGACTTGCCCGGGAGAGAAGAAAATACCTTCTGCGGTGTCTGCCTCCTGGGTATCGGCCTTGAGGTAGTTTTCGACAAAGGCTTCCACTTCTATTGTGTGTGCCGGGTCTTTGTCTGGGTTGTTTTTGAACTGTGCCTCAAGGCTATCTGCGAAGATTTCCGCTCTGTCTTCAGCTCGGTATCTGGGGTTACCATCTTGGTGTCTGAGAGGTCGAATCGGGGTTGGTGTGTTCCTCAGCTGTCGACAGAGTTTGTGGAGTGATGCCCAGTCATCTGTGGCGTCATCTATCCTTCTCTCCCATTTCTTGGCTTTGTCTTCTTGCAGCTCTGCCTTCACCTCGTCGCAGAGGGCGTTCAATTTGGTTTTCAGACGTGGGTCCCTTGTTCTCTGCCACTCTTTCCTCAGCCTACGTTTCTCTGAGAGAAGTCTGGTCAGGTGTGCCGGTGTTTTGGTGAGTCTGTTTTGACGTGGTGGTAGTGAGGCTTCGGAAAGTGCCCTTTGGATTGCGCTCGTGATCTCCCCGGCCAGTTTGTCCACATCTGCGGGGTTTTTCACTGGCCTTGTGGGGGTTGCGGTGTGTAGGGCTTCTGAGAACAAGGCCCAGTCGATTCCAGGTCTTGGTGGAGGAGGTTTTAGGGCGGCCGGGCTGGTTTCCACAACCATCAGGATTGGTTGGTGGTCCGACTGCAGTTCATCCAGGAGTACCTCCAGCTTTGGGTGTTGAGGCAGCTGTGCGTGGACTGCGAGGTCGATGACGTCTGGGAGTTGGTTGGCTATCTCTGGATAGTGGGTAGGCGTATCAGTGCCTGCGACCTCGTAGCCGTGAGTATCCGTGTATTGCTGGAGGATACCCCCGTCTCTGTTTCTGGTGTTCGAGTTCCAGTTCCTGTGCTTGCAGTTCCAGTCCCCGGCCGCTATGATTGGGCGTCCCGGTGCGGTTGGCAGCAGCTTTTGGAGGTCCATATGTGCTAGGGGCGTTCCTGGGGGGTGGTAGATGGAGTGGACTTGTATGGGTGTTCCGTCTATGCAGATCTCAACCCCCAGTGCCTTCATGGACCTCAAATCCAGCTCTGGGAGCGGCTGGTGTATCAGGCGTCTCCTCACCAGGACGAGCAGGCCCCTGATGCATCTTCCTTCCGCGTTCTGGTCGTCCCTTCGGTAGATGTGGTTGCCCGGGAACTTTGGCTTGTCTGATGGCTTGAGGAGGGTCTCGCTGATGAGAACCACGTCGATGTTCTGCTCTTTCAGTAGGGGCCTCAGTAGCAAGGTTTTGTTCCCTTTGCTCTTACTTGTGAGGCCCCGAGCGTTCCAGAACAGGATTCTCAACTCCCTACCTTGAAGAGTTTCCCGATCCCGCTGAGCACTATTGGGATCGGGTCTCCCCCCGTTCGTAGGGTTTGCAGAACCTCCTGCAAGATTTGTAGGGCCGTGTCCAGCAGCTCCAACCGGTCGCTGTCGTAACGGTGAGTGGTCTTGGGCGGTAGGGGTGCAGGTCTGTGCGGTTTCCCCCCCCTGCGCTTGGGTTGTTGCGGTGGTTGTGGTTGCGGGTTGGAGTGCTGGCTCAGTGGGTGGTGTTCCTGTTCCTGGGGGGCGGGGGTCGGGAGGGCTCCTGGCCTGGGAGTCCGTTTCCCGATCACCGCTGGCAGATCGGTCCGAGGGGGCTGCGGGGGCCCTGGTGGGGGAGCGTCTGAGTCTGAGGATGAGGGGTCCTCTGTCACTCTCACCCGCTTGGTCTTCCTCCTCCTCTTTTTGGTGGCCTTCCCTGTCTGCGGGTTATTCGCTGGGGCCATCAGCGACTGGCCCGCGGTCTCCTTCACCGTGTGGTGGAGGGGTGTGTATGGGGCCGGGGGCCGAGTCTGAGTCTGGGTCTGGGGGAGTGCGGGGTTTTGAGCTCCGCTGTTCGCAGAGCGCTCCCTTCTACCTCCTCGATGGGGGGCCGCGGACGCGGTGGAATGGGCCGTGGTGCCCGCCCTCTTGTTCCTCGCCTCCTTTTTATAGACCGGGCACGTCTTGTTGTTGGCGGTGTGCGCCCCCTCGCAGTTTATGCACGTTGGGGGCATTTCGCGCGGTCGGGGGCAGTCGCCCGCGAAGTGCGGTCCTCCGCACCGTACACAGGCGAGTGGTCGGTGGCAATTGTGGCTGCTATGCCGGAAGGCTTGGCAGCGGTGACACTGGGCGGGGCCCTTTTTACCCCTCCAGCTTTCTATTACCACCCCGGGCATGTTCAGCAGCTCCGTCACATTATAAATGTCCGGGGTGAGGTTGGGGGTTTTCTTCAGGGTGCCGAAGAATATGCACCCTGGGCGACCTTTGGATGGGCGGACGGCCCGTATGGCCTCCGGTTCGTAGCCTAACCGGCGGAGGTCGCCCTCTATTTCTTCGGTTGGGGTGTCGGCGGGGAGTCCACGAATTGCCACCTTAAGATTGAGCTCCTCGGGGAGAGCGTACGAAAACCATACTACTTTTTCCGTACGCTCTATTGTGGTCAGGTACGCCTGTACGGTGCGGTATTCCTCTCCGGTCGCTGGCGAGAACCTAACTCCTTTTCCGTACGGGCGGGCATTTGGTGGGTGGCCTAGACGCTCCTTGAGCGCTCTAAAGTGCGTGGCCCAGTTGGGTAGCACTTCCACTATTAGTGGGGGGTACCTCGGCTTAATAGCGGCGGTCGGCTTGTCGGAGTTTGACGCGCCTTCCGGGCTATGAGGCCGAGGGGGTGGGGGGGTGGCAGATAATGCGGGTAGTGTGGGTGAAGGTACCTTTTTTGCTCCTGCAGCTGATGCGTAGGAGGCAGCCTTTGATGTGGAAGGCTGCTGTTGGTCCTTGGGTGGTGGCTGCGGGCGTTCGGGCCTGGGCTCGCGTTGCGGGAGTGGTGGTGTGGGGTGCGGCTTGGCGCATCTGCGCTTCACCTCCTCCTCCGATGGGCTGTCGTCGGCCCGCTTCCTACGCAGGCCTGGGATCGGGACGTCTGGGATCTCGAGGGTTTTGTGCCTCTCCACTGCGGCAGCTTCCTCGGGTGTGGGCGTCGCTGGGGCCGAGAGGTTCCTCTCGTCCTCCTCAAGAGTGCTCCTCAGTACGCTGAGGTATTTGGTGGGGAGGCACTTTGCCTCGATTAGCCTTTCCAGGATGATGTAGCTTCTGTCGATCTCGGATCTGGGCGACAGAGGCTTCATCACCTGTGGCTTGGGCGGATTTGGCGGAGGCATCTTGTCCGCGGAGGTGGGTGGGGTTCCTACCGGCACTGGGCGCGGCATTGGGGTGCTGGGCTTCTTCTTTCTCTTCTTTTCCAAGAAGCGTTCAATCACCTGCCCTACGATCTCGGATCGCGAGCGCGAGGCCGAGCTGTCGCGGCCCGAGCTGGACGCGCGACTCGAGGGCAGGGATGTGTCGGAGGTTTCCGGGAGCAGGGAGTCCTTACGGGAGCTCCGACCTTCACGGGCGGGCCCACCGGAAGGGGCGTTAGTGTCCGACATCGCGCGTGGTTATACACAACACGGAACCAACAGAGTTAAACGGCACAAAACTACACAAAACACGAAACACGTAGTTGCGGCACTCGCCTTCGCGCGACCGGGGACTAGCGAGACGACGCCGGCACCGCGAAACCGTAATCCCGTTCGGGTTTAGCGGCTCGCGGTACTGGGTACTGCTGTCTCGCAGTCCGGAACTCGAGGGGGAAGGCGGTCCCCGCACACTTTTTACAGCGGGTCGGACTCGGCAGACGTTTCCAGAAGAAAACGCTGCCGAGATCGTTCGGAGCAAAGGGTCCGTGCGCGCGCGAATACTGTGTGGACGCGGTAGGCGAATGAGCCGGTCCTGAATGTAGCTCCCGGGAATCGTGGCCTATTTATATGATTTTTTTTTCCTGAACTAGTGGGTAACTGAGCAAGTGACTGATATTTTTTTGTATTTTTGTGTGCACTAGAAATAACTGATTATCACTACTTTTGGATCACCCCTAGTAGATTATGATAAATAATGTTCCGTTAAAAATTATATTAGCTTTCCAAGAAAAAAGTGAAAACTATATTTACAGCTTCAGTATGTCAATGTTATTTTTTGCAACATTGACTGACACTCACAGGACGTGGATGTTATTTTATTTGTCAATCAAAATTCAAACGGTATATTACCATAAAAATATACGAAACCTGTAATTGTTTTTTTTATTGATGATGGGGGGGGGGTGGGGGTTAAGCCAGAAGCTACTCGACGCGAAGGACTGGCTTAAGAACAGTGACTTTCACTGCCCTCGAGCAGCGAGCGAACTTACGAGCGAACATATTCCCCCGGGCCGCCAGCGCCCTACGCTACCTTGCAATGTTTTTTTTTTTATTTTTATAACACCCCTCATTTTGCGCCGGGGGTAAAAAAATATTCTGCTTTGTTCAAGTAAATATACATTAGGTATAAAAGTTGAATCTGTTTGTTGAAACCTAAAAATGTAACATGAAACTATTTTCCAACCAATTTCAACTTATACATTCTTTCTATCAAACCTCGAGTCGGTCAAAGACCTGGATGACGTAGAAAGAATCACTGACACAATATCCGGACTAAAACTACTTTTGAATGAATTTTCTCTCTTTTTCCAGGTGAAGATATGGTTCCAGAACAGACGAACTAAATGGAAAAAGAAAGACAACGTTACGAATGCAGAAGTAGCAGAACTAAAGCAAAAGCCTGCAGAAGATAAACCGGAGACCAAAGAAGATCCTCTAGCCATAGACATGTCGAAAAAAAACTGTAACAAAATACTCAGCGATAAACTAAAAAATTCTAAAGCTGTTTCCCAGAAATCGAGGAAGGTAGAAAAAGGGGTGGTTTTAGAATCGATTTGTGATTCAAATGATATAGAGAGTAGAATATCGATTACTAAAATTACTAATAAATTGTCAAGTACCGATTTATCGGATGTTAAGATCTCGGTTAAAAGTTTTAGTCCTGAAGAAGTGAAAGAGCTTAAGTTTGATGCGCTCAGCAGAGATGTGGAAATGTAGTTAAAATTAGCATATCAAGAGAAAAGCAAATTGTGTGGGTAAATTTCAAGTTCAAAATATAAATATTTGTAAAAAAAAATATGTTGTAAGAAATGTTTTTGGATTTCTGTTTTGTTTTGCGCTGTAACATCTTTGTACTGTCATTGCAAATTATTTTATTATTCCATCGTTAAAACAAGATTAAAAAAATAAAAAAATAACCATTGTGTAGATATAGGAAATAATAGTGTTGCTATAAAGATTATTCTTAGATTATATTGATAAAATATTATTAATTGAAAATCTCATTTGGAAATTTCTGTCGCATCGATTAAAGTTTGTAAAATATAGCACGAGACACACTGACACATTGTAGGCTTATTCTGACAGCTGACAAGTCAGCTGTCAGAACACAGACAATAGATCTGGGACTATGTCGATAAATTGTTTATAGTAATTATGGAGATTTTGTTAATATGTAATTGAATTTTATGTACTAGTAATAACTCTTTTTTCTTTATAAACTGTTATGTCTGGAGTATTAGACGAATTTGAAATGTTAACAAAATATCGATAATTACGATTAATAATTATCGACATAGTCCCAGATCTATTGTAGGCATGTTATTCTGAAAGCTGTCATAAGACGCATAATATATTTTACAAACTATAGTACAAAACACGCCTTGAAATAATATCTTTCAATACTATTTACAGATGGGGAAAAGTTGAGATAGGGCAAAAAGCAATTACTAGAATCTTTATAGCTATAGTACATGCCAAGACTCGTGGCAGACGGGGCCAGTCAATGTTTGTTTTCTTTTCAATTACTCGTAATTAGTGCTATCGATAGGTACTCGGCGCATCACTAAGAGCTCCCGTAAGGACTGCAAGAGCGAGGGAGATAACAGTATCATCATTGCTTGTCCCACGATTTAGTACCCTGTCTACCAGGAGCGTTGGCATCTTTGTGTCATATTTAACTGTCCACCGCTTTTACATAAAGTATATAAATCTAAAAACATCATTACAAAAACTTCAAAACTGTCTTACAGTAATGTTTGCATTAAGTATTTTTTTATACAATAATTTCACTTAAGTAAATAACCATTCGGATGTATCATAGCACTGTGGTGATAACTCCTGTGTAAAAGTAGTGCAATAAATGAACAATTATTTTTTTTTTGTTTTATAAACAATCTTTTTCATTTTACATACTAATATTTTTTATTTACGTACACACCCCTGTATTAGTTTGTTAGGGGCCTTAGTCCCCAAAATCCCATGGGTTAGGGATCTCGAAGGACCCCATGAGTCTTGGGGTCTTCATGGACCCCATAACATAGGTTTTGTATTAATGCAACAGTGGTATTATTTCTCGTTAGTCATATTAGCTTAATAAACGAATCTGATGAATGGTTTAGTTTTGTTGTGCAATAGTTTTTATATAAGTTTGTATGGAACTGTTTTATTTTCTTAGTGACATGTTTTATTTTGATCTTTTATTTGCTAATTTGAGTTTAAAATGTAGAGATGTTGTTTTCTTCCGCACATTTGAAGTTTTGGAAGTTAGCTCAATGTGCTATAAGTATAATACGACCTCCTTATTTATAACGACTTTATAACCATTGACCTTTTTAAATATTTTGTCTCTACGTCTCCATTGATTTTAATACTATGGCAGAACGCGACACAATATTTGATAAAAAAGTAGGTTTATCCAATCATTATGAGTATACACCCTGAATGTTTACGTGTTTACTAATATGCGTTTTAAGTATTTAATAAAATCAAAGAAATGTATACGAATAATAGTATTTAGTTCTTACATTTAGGTACCTAGTAAAATACCTCATTTCATTTGTTTTTGCCGCATTATTAACTTTTGGCCAAAATTTATAAAAAAAGTACTTGTAAATATAACAAAAAATCGGTTTCTAGTGACACAACTGTAAATTATTAATGATAAGGACTCAATACAAATTTAGGTTTAGACAATCGAACAAAATTAAGCTAACGTAGTTTTAGATACGATTAGTGAGTTGAGAATGAAAATAAATAGTTTTCCATTTTATTATGTTTTATTTTAATATGTTTTTATTATAGAAAGAATAGGCTGTTGGGGCGTAAATGGGTGTTGAGTGGAGACCACGCGCGGACGGCCGGTCTTGTACAACCTTTATAGGCTCTCCATCTCCCAATTACATGAAAAGTTTATCAACCTTATAAAGGTTACTGTGAGCTTATAAAGGTTGGACAAAATCAGTAACTCAAGAAATTTATGGGGGAGGCCTATGTTCAGCAGTGGTCTTTCCATGGCTGTTGTTATTGATAATGAAATAAAGATAAGGAGGAGAAGATAAGATATTTGATACACACAATAGTGCACACATACTACATTTAAATAACTCCAAATAAACAAAAGAAACGTAGATATCATACAAGATGAGAAAATATGTAACTATCTAAATGTAAAGCAGATAGGTAGGTGAGATGCAGTCTACGTAAAATATTTTCCTAGGGAAAATATTGCATACTCGTCGCAGCAATCTACAAGCGCTTTAAATTATTGATATTGACAGGTGCGCTTATGTTAGGTATGTACAGTGACTGAATGAAAAGGATCGTCAAATTTCAAATTGATTCGTTCAACTTATCGCGAGTGCGTATTACCTTTTGAAACATTGTTCTAGAATAGACTGAGTCAGAGAAAATAATGTTTAACTGCTCGTTGATAAAGTTCAAAATTATTTCGACAAAAGTTGTTTGACTAATTATCTTGTCAAAAAGAATTTATTAATTCTTGCATTACTGGTGCAAGCGAAAACCTACTCTAAGGGGACGAACCTTTTCATTCCGTCACTGTACGTGGACCCCGTTAGGGCACTGAAAATTAAATTTAAATTGTTTAATTGATCATACGACACATTACTTACTAAATTAGCAACATTCAATTAGGTACTAAATTAAAACAGAAATGTCATTCCTAGGCGCATGCATTCTGTCTAGATTTATAGTCAGATAGGTATGTCCAATGTTCATGTCAATAAAAAAACGAAACAAACAAGTAGGTATACGACAAAGGTAATCTGACGTGCTCTGCTATCTATGAAAGAGGTAGAACTCGAAAAAAAAGAGGATTCTGAATTATAGACATAACATGACACTTACGATTCTTGTCACTCGAAAACAACAATGTTCTATGACTTAGTTAATTCGATGGTTTTCATTGGAAAATCACTTGGTAAAATCTGCTAATTTCGGTTAATTTTCTAATTATTAGTTATTTTAGATCAAATGCCTTAAGTCAAACATTACGTTTGTATAAGGTAAGTTTTAGAGGAGGCGCAAAGTCTAAAAAACATCTTACGTTGAAAAATTAAATATTTTGAATTTGAATTTATTTCTATGAAAAGTTGTTAATTTTTAGTGTCGGAATCACCCCGTTGAGGCTTACCTTGATTTGGGACCCCCTGTATAAATAAATAGCACCCAACAGTCTTATAAATATATCCACTTTGATGACCTACGCTGTAGGTATCTGTTACTTATATTATAATTAATATGATTAACTCATGTAGTTGAATCCATTCGTTGATGAATTTCATGATTTTGGGCAAATTCGAAACACAATATTCAGAGTTATTTGTGCTACGACGATGCTACGCAGAGCTACGAAAGTTTCCTACTACGACAAGTAAAGCCATCTATTGCAATTCCATCAGATTAATAACCAAGAACTTTGAAGAGTAACGCCATCTGTAGTGACCTTGTGAAAACACATAGTCACCATGTTCTCAAGTTTCAATGCACGTGTCGCCATCTATACGATACCACTTGAAGTTTTACAATGACAGGTAAGGCGTACAAATTGCTACACCGTGGTTTTGTAGACGCTTTGTAGACGTAGGGAAATAGTGCGTAATAAAATATATAGATGGCTCCTTAAGTCATTAACCACTGTCCGCTAAATTCTAGAATCTCACCACAAAAAACTTAAACACCCGCTAAATACTGTTTAAAAACCCTAAACGAAAATTGGTACAGAGTTTTTTTTAAACAGGCGTTAATAGTGTTTAATATAAGTTCATAAAATATATATTTTTTCATGTGATTAGTTGGTTTATACCATTTAGTATTGAAATTCAATTACATTTGAAAACGTTTTGTTACAAACAATCGGCCTTAAAAAGTTTTAATTATATTTTAATAAGTTCCTTTTGACATTGCCCTTGGCCTGTCGTTCGGTTACAAATGCGAAAACTTTTGGAAATCTTCAGTTTTATTCAATATAAATTAGAAAGTTGCTAAAACATTTACCCAACAGATGTTTTTGAATTAATGACGACAGTTAAAAGGCAGTGATGATTAATTATTAAAATCTTACTTATTAAATGACGAAATAATAAAAGAAAAAATGACGGTAACCATTCGACATGATGTTGAAAAGATTGTTTAGACACAAATACTTTGTTAAATAATTAGTGAGAACTGTTTGTCCATTAACTCTCTTGATGGTAAGTGATACGAGTAGTGTGTACACCTGTATGCTTCAATTTGATGGACGCAGGTAGTACAGGTAGTACAGGGCACGTTTCTAAGGTGTGTGACCTACGAGGAAATTCTTTGCTATAAGCGATGATGACCACTTAACATCAGGTGAGCCATACGCTTGTTCCATCTCCACTCTTCTAAGACTACATAATTACTAGGCAATAAGTATGGTAAATAAGCATTTCCCGGTCAAGAAGTTCAACTATAACTTATCATCATCATCATCATAGTCAAACGCAAGCCTATAATGTAAAAAAATCATCATCATAACTATCATGAAAATACAAGATTGGCCGCTTTGCATTTATTCACTAAACTCAATAAACAGTTTAGTTGGCCATAAAATTAATCACTTCCATTTCAATACTACCCATCTAGCACCTTTGCAACTATTAACAGCTTAAAACGACAATGGGTGTTGTTAAGCTGGTTATTCATAGTGCGACTGATCTAGAGCGACATTTCAAAGTTGGTGTTACCATATAAAGTTTTAAATTAAGCTTTTATTTTAGTCGTCAATTTAAAAAAACTCCAATAAAAGTTAGCGGTATTTTTAGTGCATATTGTGAAATAAATGATCGCAATAATTATTCAATTCAATTCATTTATTGAATGCGAAAATGGGTATTACATAGCAGCAGATGATAAAATAAACAAAGTTCAGATTCTCCATAATCGGCTAATAAGCATGCATTATTAACAATAGAAATTATACATATTATGATTATTAAATATATAATATTTCAACAAGACTTTTCACGTGGCAGCAACTTTAAACAAGTAATGTTTTCCAAGTATTCACAAAGCAATGTTTCCCTACTCAGGTTTATATTTAAATACATACATCTTTTGAAGCTATCATTAAAAACATTTACGGGACACTTAAACTGTTTCTCTGTTATAGGCGATATTTACCACTTAATATCAGGTGGGCCATAAGCGTGTTCCATCATCATAGTATAGTTTAATAGAAAAAAAAACACTAATTACTAGTGATAATAATATGGATTCACATAAATACATGTTTTATCGCTGTATCACATAATTATTTACCTAGGTAAGTAAAATCAAAATTTGAAAGTTCTTACACTCAAAATAAACGCATGTGTTAGCCTTTTACATTCTGCCGGTCTCCATTTCAATGGCAAGCTTTAGCTACTATTCACACAGCCGTAAAATGAAGCGTACTACACCCATTGTGCACGCGACAAATTGTCGCTTAACGTCGCCGGGACAATGAGAATCGAACCCGCGACAAGCAGATGTTGTGCACAGATTGCGTATTGCGTAAACCTATAGGATTATGACTGTTGACTTTACTTTGTTATGAAAAAAAAACATTAGTAAACTATGGTTATAAAAGAAACTAAATTGAAAAATGACAGTTTTTAGTTACAGATATGAGCATTTAAAATTAAAAACAAATTAACCCAAATTCATCTATTGCAACAGAGCAATAATATAACTTTAGAACAATAAAAGTATAAACGGTGCTTCAAGTAAATCAGGAAAAAATAAAATTTTAGTATTTATAAAAGGATTTCGAGGACTAAACCTAACTGCAACAAAAATGTCCTATAAGAAGATTGTCTGAAAAAATATTTTATTCACTTAAGTAAGTTTCTTTGTAAAAGCACAAAATAGTTAGGAAGAGAAGATACGCTTAGTACAACGAGCGAAAACAGGCTCTCTCACATATAGACGCGCGCGTATGGGATCTCGCATTAAGTCAGTCGAAGCTTCGAACAAATGGATCCGAGATCCTCGTTGAACTAAACTTAACTTTTGCTACTATTATGTCGATAAGGCACTACATTTTATATCCTTTCCAAAAGAATTAAAGAAGATGAAATTGGTTTGAAACAGACGAATTTCCTATGAAATTGTAAAGTAATAAAAGTGTTTGCGCGCGAAGCGTTTCCCTAATATTATCACATCAACTGTACGAATGAGCCGCGGTAACGTTGCCAAAACAAGATACAATCTTCTATCTTTATAAAACCTTGATTATACACGTAGTGCTTTGATTATTTTACTGCCAACTTTAAAATTAAAAATAAAATAAACTATATGTGTATAAATATATAATATATTTATGTTAGGTAGTTACTATTATGTTCTTACGTCATTTAGAGTTTGTTATTAAAATTAGCGTTGAAATAACTTTTGTTCCTTTGACACGCCTTTCCTTCTTTTAGCACGATCAGGATGACTGGTAGATAATGCTATTAGCATCAAGTCGTTAATAAATAAAAACTCATAATTTAACAGGTCTCTTTGAAGAGTCTCTTTTCCATTTAACAGCTGAGATCCCGTCACCGAAAAGAAAAAAATGCTGATACCCTTCAGATTGGCTTGATTTTAATCACACATAGATATGAGATATGATATAGAACCACCACAGTTAAACTAGCTTTCTATGAAACAAAACCGAGTCCGAATCTGTCCAGCCGTTAGGAAAGTACAGTCACAGGCAGACAGACAGATAGACAGACACACAGACAGACACAAAATTAATAAACTTATAACTCTTTTTGCAGTGGGGATTAAAAAGGCATTACTAAAGGCGTGCTATAAAAAAAACCCTATTCCATGCATAATCAATGCATGCAAGAATAGATTAAACTTCACTTACCATCAGGTGAGGTAGTGGTCAAGCGCTTGGCTATCCATCAATAAAAAAAACTTTTTTATGGATAAGCAGTATTTTACGCTTGCAATGCGGATTTCTTAGTATAAGTTATTTTCAGTAGTTGTCTTAAATCTGGTGTACCTACTTAATGTCATGCCACGCTACAACTTTTGTTGGTTGAAGAATGGCTCTATGTTGCCATGGCGATTTGTAATTTTTTATGCAAACTGTACTCTAGCGGAAAAAAATAGGTTTTATAAAAAAAATTAACAAGCTGTCATTTGGGGGGGGGGTAGGGGGGGGCAACGCCCCCTAGCGAGTGGGAAGAGAAAGTAATCAACAATTTAAAATTGGGTCTAATCTCCACCTCGGCGGTAATCGCGCTATCACTCTTCCAGTTTCGAGGACTCGAAGACGATTCTAATATTTTGGATTGCTTTGAATATTGGAGAAAAATATATTGAGGCATTTAGTCGTAACCCAACATTATTTGACTTGTAGCATTTTCAAAATTAATAATTATTATTATCAACACCTCCGTGGCGCAATGGGCGATTAGCCGGCTGTGACGAAGGAAGTAGCGGGTTCGATTCCCGCCGTGGAACAAATGTTTGCATGATCTACAGAGATTTGTTCTGGTTCTGGATGTTTTTCTATATATGTATTATAAGTATGTAAAAAAGTATATAAGTACTCTATCAGTTATCTGGTTCCCATAGTACAAGCTCTGTTTAGTTTGAGGCTAGATAGCGCTGCGTGAAATGTTCTTTTTTTAGTTTTGGTTTAAAGGGGAAAAATGAAATGAATGTACTAAGTATATTATGTTATTTACCTACTAATTTATCGGACTAATTTAACAATACTAGTTAATTAATGCTAAACCAGGACCATTTTTAAATTAGTATTATTATTTTTATAGTGTTATCCGAACACTACGGAAAATTCCAAGATTTTAAAATCATCTCAAATATTTTCAAGCCTAGACGGGACTTGAACCCGCAACTTTCCTCTTGATACGAGGATGCACTACCATTTGTGCTACCGGGCTCTGTAACGTCCTAGTCGAAATTTGTGAGATGATTCAGATTATTACAAAAAAATCATTTTAAATCCATTAATAAAAAAAATACAGCTAACTTGTAGCATTCGTCCCTCCTCTGTATAAACTTTAACTATGCGAAATCTCACTCTCCTCTGTGCGCGTAAATATTTTAAAAAGGGGTACAAAGTGTTCTCTCCACGTATTTATATATCACCATTATTAGTAGTAATTGTAAGGTATCCAGTAAATGGCTATTGTTGTAGTTATACAGCGGTCCCTGCAGGGCGTCGTGCGTCGATTAGCGGTGAACAAGGGTCGACGGGCGCGGGTCAACCGCTCGCTGCCAAATCTAGGTAAGTGGACGGAGAATTGCTTTTGTCTTAGATTTATATCATTACTCGAATAGATACCTAGTGGTAATTTGCTAGATAAACATCTTTAGTTTTGGACTGTGCTTAAATGGTTAGTATACTAATAAGCGGCGATGGGCTTGCAACCTGTCACGATAAATCAGGCGTGTATCAAACGTAATGTTTGGAATTGCCTCTAACTACCCCCTTGTGTGAGATCTTCGCGGGTCTGCGTACTGAGAAACAGATCCGAAGATGTTCATTATGGGGATGAAAGTTGTAAGTGTTTTCACATCTAACTTGCTTGTACTTTGCTACTCGGTACGTAAACGGAATTATTAGCAACCATGAAATCATGTAACAATAGCTTTTTATTCAGTACGTAACAATACAAGTAAACGGAATAATTTGTTTGAATAACCCCAGTTAATGCCATATTTTTTCTCGTAGCAGTTTTCAAACGAGGAGGTTCTAAATTCAATGTTTATACAGGGTGTACTTGTAAACTGACGACAAATTTTTAAGGAACATTCTTCTGTGATCCAGATCAATTAATTCGTGTAGATTAAATAACATCCAAAACAGGATCACATTTATTCAATATTTAAGTTAAAAATACACCGTTCCCCACAAATACTTCACACCTTTTTTCCTGTGTCACGCCTTACCTTGTTTTAGCACGACCAGGATGACTGGTAGATAATGCTATTAGCATTAAGTCCTCCTAGCACTATTCTGTTTTGTGTGAATATATTAAATAAGTAAAAACAAATCACACTTTTTAAAACCACCACAATATATAAGAATGCGGATTTCCAAATTTAATATCGATAAATAAACACAGATAATGTTTCTAAATCACGGGTAGAGCTATTCCTCAATACTTGTAAATTGTTTACAAATTCACCCTGTATTTTCTTAATAAGTATGGCCACGGATATTTTTTTAAATAACTTTTGCAAATGTAGACACTTATTTTGAGCTTTTTTTATAAAAAAGTAAAATATCAAGAATAATATTCCACCAGTATTCAACCATTCAGAGCTCACGTCACTAATCCGATTACTTGTAATAGATCGGCTGCACTTTTCGCGCCGACTGTCCAATATTCAATGAGACATTGCAAAAATACCCAATATTAATTTTTTCACCTTATTTCCATAGTCCTACGACTGATTTTTGCTATTAACATTTGCAAACAAAACTTTGCACCGTTCTAATAGCTAACTCCGACACAATACTTGAGTCTTATTATGTATGCAATAAGTATTATTTTAGTTCGCATAAATAGTTGTAAACGTTGTGTACAAATGAAATTGATACAAATAATGTGATTTGCACCAAATTCCAAAAGATTGACGTTTTTTGATGAAATTCGATTGAGTGACAGCTCTTGTTGCAATATGTCGGTTTTTGGGGCAAATTCAGCGATTTGGATTAATCTGCGCAAATATGACAAGCCATTATAAATATAATAGATTTTACATGCATTCTTTTTTATTTTATTATTAATCAACAAACTTGAACTGAATAGAATTAGGGATCTATGATTTAATACAATCATAAAACCCAACCATTATTATGGTGAGAGTTAACTCGGTATACGAATCAGTTAACTCCATAATAAGAGATAGTAGTAAAGATAATCGTTAGTAAATAATATTTTTAAAACATTCATCATCATTATCATCATTTCAGCCCACATCCACTCACTGCTGGGTATAGGCCTCCTCGTTATCAGGCCACTCTCTCCGGTCCTTTAACACGTTAAAAAAAATGCTAGACATTTCCCAAAGCGCTATCTAGCTCAAAACTAAGCAAAGCTTGTCCTTTGAGAACCAGGTAACTGATACAATACTTATATACAATTTTTGAAGTGAAGATTTCTTTAGGCGCGTTGGGTATTTTATGAGATGCGAAAAAACCATTGAACTCGCGACACTACCGTTACCGACACCTCTGTATATGAAGTGAAAACTTCTTTAGGCGCGTTGGAAATTTATTTGAGATGGGAAAAAACCATTGATCTCGGGACACTATTACTGTTACCGTTACCGACACCTCTGTATATAAGTAAATAAGTAATCAATCTCGTAATTGTTCAAGTTTTCACTTCTGTCGGCACTACCGGAGTGCCTTAATTGTAAATATATACTTATATTATATAGAAAAATACCTAAACTCGGAACAAATATCTGTAGACCATGCAAACATTTGTTACGCAGTGGGAATCGAACCCGCTACCTCCTGTGTCTCAGCCCGTTATTCGCCCACTGCGCCACAGAGGTAGTCAAATTTTCTTTATTTTTTATTGCTTTTATTTTCTGTACTGAAAAACATAAGTTATGTATTATAAAAGGGTAATTAAAATGTATAACCTTGTGAAAGAGCTCACCCGGGGAAGTACTACCCATACCTATTTCTGCCACCAAGCAGCATTGCTGTGTTTCGGTTTGAAGGCTTTGATTGCTGGTGAAATTACAGGCACGTGAGACTTTACACCTGCCTCAAGTTGATGGACACAATGCAGTGCATCGTAGGGTACGTTCGTAAGGTGCGTGACCTACGAAGTAATACTTTGTTATAAACGATGTTACCACTTAACATCAGGCGGGCCATAAGCTTGCTCCATTTCCAGGTCATATAAAAAAACAGGCAGTAAATTTAATGTTTTAACATGATCCTTGTCATTTTAAAGAATATTGATTATTATTTACATTTTCTCCCATGATAAATAAGAGTTTGCAAGTAAGAGTTATAGAATATTCATGTCAGGACTAGGTAATAATAGCTCAGGGCAAATTATTTTTTAAAAGACCTTACGTTACTTGAAAATAATAAGCAATAATTTACGCGAAAATAATCGCATATTTATAACTCTATCCTCACAAAACTGGCGCGAGGATTAAACGTTATAAATGAAACGTCTCTATATTAAAAAATGTATTGACTGTCAGTCTGTTTGTCTTATTGATCGAGCGAAGCGAGATCTACAAATCAACTTGGGCAAATCGGCGTTGTATGTATGTATGTTTGTCCGAGGATAACTTTCGAAGCGTTTATCCGATCATCGTGAAATTTGGTATATACATACATAGATAGGTAGTGATGACACAATTTTGGTGTTGAGGTTTGGTTGTTGAGATGGTGGGTTCAAGAGGAGTAAAAAAAAACAAAATGGGACTATTTGGTCAAGTAGCATAAAAGGTCTTTGTGAGTACATTTTGTTTTTATTTTTAGCTTAACTATTGTAGTTTTTAAGTTATTAGCCATAATAAAAACCGAACTTTGAGAAAATTCACAGGGTATGCCAGTGCCCCCACACAGCTCAAATTTAGTATGCTTGTAGCTTTAGTAACACAAATATAAAGAAAAGTCTGAAATGTAGAATAACTGCAATTTCTACCCCAAAAAAAAGTGTCCAATTAACATGAACTCCCGTTACCTGTAATTTGAATGAAAATGTTGGTCAAATTAGCTGGTTATGGATTTTGTGGCATTATTTTGATACTCAAAGATTAGGTACAAATAATATTTTTTTTGTTTTTATGGGAGACTCGTGAGATCTCAGTTCGGGGCGAACCACTAGTGATCTTTGCTATACGTAAAGTATGGCGGTGTCCTAATAGAATGCGAGTGCGCAACATCGCTAATTTGCGCAAACTTTGTTCGCACAAATTGTTGTCCTAACTGACATTTGCGAGATCACATCGCGCGACTAAAAAATGACAAAGACGTGCAATGATCGCATCGCTAATTCGCGCGATCCCGGTCTATTGGAGCACCGCTTATGTAGTTCATCATGGTATACCTAAAATTAACAGGCGCGTTAGGCATTTTTTGAGATGGGAAAAAACCATTGAACTCGCGACACTGTTACCGTTACCGTAACCGAAATCTCTGTATATCTCACATCTTGTAATTGTTCAAGTTTTCATTCTGTGGCACTCCTGGAGTGTCACTTTTTTTTATACCACCTGGAAATAGAACAAGCACACCTATGGCCCACCTGATCAACTTTAACAAAGTATTGTCACCTTAGAAACGTGCCCTATGATGCACTGCACTGCGTCTCTACTACTCTTCACTCCTGTCAGCAACTGTCTCTGTCACTTCAAGCGAAACGCGCAGGCGAGAAGGACCAATTTGAAGCGCGATAGCGAAATATAATAAAATTCTATGTAAAATTATGATTTATAGCAAATCTTATTGCCCGAGGGAGGTAGGAGTTGAAACTGCTCCACAACTTTTATATGTTTTGTTCATCAAAATCGGTTCAGTAGTTTGGTTTTTTTCTGTTTTCTGAAGTCGGTCATGAAATTCATACGGTAATGTTTGGATTAAGTGCGATCAGGTTCTTCGCAGGCAGAGTCGCATGCAAAACCAATACAAATAGAGGCTTTTTATAAATAAACAAACCAGTGAGAGAGTATTAAACGTTAATATATAAACGCGTGTTGATCTCCTTATCAGCGTAAATTATGATCAGATTACGGCAATAAAAACTTATTAAATAAATATATTTGTTTACGCCGAGCCTCAACTGTGCAACTTCGTAAACGGTAGGTTTATATGGCGCTTCATTTTTTAAGGATTTAAAATTTTTTTAAGACACGTTTTTATTAGTTGAAATTTCTATGATTATTTTTCATACTTTCATAAAATTGTTTAGGGTAATGACACAAACATGATATTTTTTTTACTAAAAACGGAATATTTACCATGATTTGTAAGTTTTTCGTATCACTATTCGTATGAACGTTGACGTACGAATATCGGAATGCTCAAAAACACAAAAATATTTTAGTAGGTACCACAAGCTTCCGGTGCGGCTTCTCACGCGTGGTTTCTCAATAAAAAGTAACCCATGTCTCAGTCCAGGACATAACCTCTACACCAAATTTAAATAAAATTTGTTCAGCCTTTACGACGTGAAAGTGTTACAAACAAATTCACTTAGACATCTTTCGTAATATATTTCAATCATTATTAAGGAATTAATCACGTACCGTTTTATCGTTATTTCGCCTGACATTTTTTTTATTGATGATAGTCAAGTGCTTGACCACTACCTCACCTGATGGTAAGTGATGGTGTGATCGAAGATGGAGCACGCTTTGTTTGCGAGTGCAAGGCGAGACGCAGTGCGGAGCAGATTCGCACTTAACCTGTTTACGATTTCAACCAGAACATTGTCGGTCGAAACTCCGATAAAACGATGCGTGATAAATCCCGTATTTATAATAATGAAACAAACTCACTTTCGCATTTATAATATTAGTAAGTATATCAGTTGATAGTTCGTATAATACTAACTTTCCTTAGTTCCGGCCTAGATTTATAGCGCTGTCTAATAATATGTCCAGCTGTTATTTTAATATTATATAGCTATGCATGAAGGCAAAAGTGGTTATCAGACGGTGCCATGTAAGCATACACTAAAGATTAAGTGCATCGGTAAGTCGAATACTTAGCACGAGGCGCGTCTTCATACTTATTTATACGCCTTTTTATTATTATGTTTGTTTAATATTATTTATATCGTATATAAAGTATAGGTACGTCTTAGATAAATCACATACAAACTCACAATAACCTCGGCTAGTCTTTTCTGGTTAAACTTATGGGGCATGGTCATCATCGCTAAATCACAATGTCAATTGATTTTTAATTCAACATTTCTAGACATTCTATTTTAAATGTACAAAAACAAAACATCATCATCATCATGATCCACAGTCTGACTTCACCCATTGTTGGGTATAACTAATAACTTTTCACACCACCTGCTCGACAATGTCAAATTACATTTCATGTAAACCTCACCGAAAGCAGGTGATTAAATCCCTACGGCTGAGCCGGGAGTAAAGTTTTACTGAATTTAATTATGCCCTCACGGGCATAATGTGATTTGAATTTGGAACCTCTTGTGTTTTAAAATTTGAACCAAAGAGACCCACAAAATAAGAACATTCGTAAATCGAACTAACTTCTGCAGAGAATGCAGCAACATAGATTTGCTTTTTATTGTCTCGCAGAGTATATGAAAAGTAGAGTATTCTCCTCGTGGATAAAGCTGTCTGCATCTTGGCTGCATCATGCTGATATCCCTCTCTGCACTCAGAGTTCTAGTAACTCTAGAATCCTTCGTTACGTTCGGGATTCAATTTAGCGTCCATGACGCAAGCCACTGCTTTATCCCCTTGTTTAATAATCTACTATTATGAAATTTAGGAGTGCTTTAGGTGCTACTTTGCATAGCAGTTGTTACAAGCGGATTGAGTATTATGCTGTCTTGTTTATGTCGGAGTTACTATTGTCATATTTTATATTTCATTATGTTATTCATATTAATACAGTTCCATATTATTTTGTTAGTAGTACTGCCTTGTGTAATGTAAAAAAATTATATATAACTAGCTAACCTGCCAGCGGCTTCACACGCTTGATATTTCCCGTTCCCGTGGGAGTTTCGGAATAAAAACTATATAAAACACTCTTGTCAATGTGACGCGACACTACATGTACCTATATGACTTCACGTCAATGAACGACACTTAAATTATATGGGTATTGTTCATACAAAAATACTAAAAACGCGATTAAAAAATGGCGGGTGGGGGTAGGAGGGTCAAAACACTTTACCACCTATTATCATACCTACTAAATATACAAAAAAAAAATTAAATCGGTCTACCCGTTTCGAGGTGTGCGACCACTAAAGCCGTACCATGAAATTTTAAAACGCAGAAAAACCTTGCACGGTTTTTAGGGTGCAATATTAAGGTAATATACACTTGAGAGCAATAAAATCGCACGTCCGCACATTTTTACTTAAAAGTTAAATTTTTTTTTATTTGGAGCTTACAGCAAATTAAAATCAAATTAAATTAAAGTGCATAATCTAGGCATTCGCAGAACTGATAAAGGGTTGACATTTACCTTTAAAAACAACTCATTAGCAACAAAACAATAGACCCCCTTATGTCGCTCGATCCAGGTAAGGCCGGCGGCGGGATTTATCGCAGGTATAAAAGAGTGCATATTGAGGGAATGGTCATCATTTGCATACCAACGTACAGTGTGAAAGGCTCTCTATTGATATTGGCTTCAAACGGAACACGAAAATGGATACTACACCAGAAGTAGCCGCTCAAGTGGTTGCCCTTGTTGAATCGGGGCTTAAGCAAAGTCAAGTGGCTCGACAATTGAGTTTGAGCCGATTTACCGTTCGGCGTGTATACCAGAGGTATCAAGAGACTGGTGGCTACCAACGGCGACAAGGATCGGGCCGTCCCCGTGCTACAACAGAGCGTGATAACCGCTTTCTTATAACGACATCTTTGAGAAATCGTCGTTTGAACGCAGTTCAACTGGGCCAACGACTTCAAGAAGTTCGTGAAGTAGAAGTTAGCCGGTGGACAGTCAGAAGACGATTGAGAGAAGGTGGCCTGACTGCACACAGGCCAGCAAACGGGCCGAAATTGACCCCAGCCCACCGAGAAGCCCGCCTTCAGTTCGCTCGAGACCATTTGAATTGGACCGAAGAGCAGTGGAGTGCAGTCCTGTTCTCTGATGAGTGCAGGATGTGCTTGCATGGCAACGACGGACGGGGGAAGGTGTATAGAAGATCGGGAGAGCGATTTGCCCAATGCTGCATAACAGAACGTGTCGCCTATGGCGGTGGATCAATCATGTTTTGGGGAGGCATGTCTATGGAAGCAAAAACCGAGCTTGCCTTCATCACCGGACCGAATACTGGTCGCCAATCAAGAGGATTGACTTCCATACGATACATTGAGGAAGTACTCGAGAGCCACGTCGTACCTTTTGCTGGGTTTATCGGCGAAAACTTTCTGTTTATGCAAGATAATGCAAGACCGCATACTGCTGGCATAGTGATCGAGTACCTTTAAGAGGTGGATGTGACCGTTATGGAGTGGCCAGCTCGAAGCCCAGACCTCAATCCCATCGAACATCTATGGGACGAGCTGAAAAGAAGAGTTCGAGGCCGAGATGCTCCTCCATCGACTCTACAGGAGCTGCAACAGGCGATCGCAGAGGAATGGGAGGCTATTCCTCAAGACTTTATCAAAAGTCTAGTAACATCAATGAAAACACGGATGGAGTCAGTGATTCAGGCTAGGGGAGGGAACACTCGGTATTAATAACAAACTTTTAATTAATTTTATCTTTTAATTTCATAACTTTGACACCAATACTTGAATAAAGAATTTTTTACTAAACATGCATTTTTGTTATTGATCCACAAAAGCATTTTTATGTAATGATTGAAAGACAAATCAGATACCACTGGATAGGTATTAAAATAGACTATGAATCTGCATTACAGAAACATAATATTTTTTGTTTTTTTTTTAGTTATGTCAAAAAATCATGAATGTGCGATTTTTTTGCTCTCAAGTTTATATACACGGTGTTTCTTAAATCACTGTTTTCCCAGAACAAATGTTGTTCAGACCATGGTTTACTACCGGTTTATAGCAATAAATACGTTATTAAAAAAAAATTTAGGTGTTTTCAAATAAGTCTTAAGTTGCTCAAACTTTAACCATGACATAGCAGACAGCAACATAGCAAATAGCGACGTACACGCACACCACTAACTCAAATCGGCTCCGGACAGCGGGGCACTGACACCATTGTTACCAACCACCATTGTACTTGTTGCTTTGTTTTTTTGATTGTTTCTTGTGTGGTGTACAATAGAGTATTTTCATTCATTCATTAATTCAAATTTTGTGCAATGTTAAATACCTAGTTAGGTGTAGTGTAGGTAGTCCCGTCCGGCTTGACGATTTTTGAGATGGTTTTAAAAATCTTAGGTAGGTAGGTAGGTACATACCATTTAATTAATCGGCACGTGCTCCGTAGAGTTTTTAAGTTTATCACGGCACTTAACAAAAATCACATAACACGGTAAGCAGGTAGGTAGGCACCTACTTAAACACTTTTTAGTCTGTTTTTGAAGTCAGAATAGAAAAATCACATAGGTAACAATCACTTAAGTTAAAAATCACGGAGGAACAGCTGCCCCACAAGAAGAAGTCGCGTGGAGTCAGGTCTGGAGAGCGAGTCGGCCAGGCCACTGGGCCGCCGCAGCCTATCCACGAAGCGAAGCGCCTATTTAGGTAGTCGCGCACGGCGCGTGCGTAGTGTGCTGGGGCTCCGTCCTGCTGGAACACCATGTCCCGCTACACGCGCAACTGGAATTCCTCCAGTCGATCCTCTACCTCCCCCCTCAGGAACTCTAAGTAGTTCTCTCCGTTCAGCCGGTCGGGCAGGAACAGAGGACCAATAATCCTGTCTCCGATGACAGCGGCCCAAACGTTTATGGACCAACGGTGTTGGAATTTGGACTGGCGTAACGCTTGCGGATTCGTGCGGCACCAACACACAAAATCATGTTGTGTAACTCGACATTCTCGCTTGGATCGGAACTCGGAAGGAACCGGAACTCTAAATTAATGAAGTTATCAAAGCCAACGCGAACAAGTGACTGAAGTGAAAATCAAAAACAAATTAACCGTTTCCGTGCGGAGGTCTTTTTAGCAATCATACCTTTACCTGGCGTCCAATAAACCCGTTAGGTCTTTGGGGCATCAAGCGCCAGAGCCACAATAATCAACCGTATACGCAAGGGCATACGGAACATTGTAGGCGAAGGGCCGGCGAACAGGGCAAAAAATGGGTAAAACCCATTGTTCGGGATAAAACCCATAATTGAAATTGCCGTCATATTTTAGGGTTCATTTTTGATGTGAAAATTAAAACCTATCATTAGTCCGGTCAATTTAGACATGCAAGGGTACAAAAATTCGCGTAGAGCTAAAAATTGGTATGAATGTTTGGAACACCATATGAATGCTAAAAAGTCCCCATCGATCCCGTATCTGAATTTTTTTTTTATTCAAGGTCAAAGGTCTCTAAAATTAGTTTTTCGTTTTATCTCAAAAACCGTGGCTCTTAGGAAAAAAAAGACATTTTTAATAAATAATAACATGATCTACAATAATTTTGATCGTTTTAATTTTATGATAAAACTTACCGTTTTGCTGAAAAACGCGAAAAATCAATTTTCGAGACCTTGAATAAAAAAACCAGGTATGGGATCGATGGGGACTTTTCAGCATTCTCTATGCGAACTTTTATAGCTTCATTTCAATTTTTAGGGCTAATTGGACCGGACTACTTGATGACACTCATGTTTGTAGGTAGGTTCTTACTAGTTTGGTTCTTAGTTACCTAATTAGGTAGTTTATTTTGGTTGTCATGTCACTGCAGCACTGGGTTTTCCTGGTCACTCATTCGTCAAACATCGTAAGAAACCACCATGACCTAGGACACGGATTTTTGGTCACAGAAACTTTTCACCACACTGGTTTTTTCACCATCAGACACGATTCACGACCCTCATACCCCGACTTGATCACTGACCTAACGCAGAGTAACCAAGAAATAACCAGTGGTAGGACGAAAGAATTCAACCTAGAGTTACCAAAAAAGAACCAATGACATTACGAATAAATGACTGAATACCACCATAAAAAAAGATAAAAATATTTTGTACGGAACCCTTTAAATATGAAATATGTATGTAACTTATTTCATAAAGATTTTGTGGGCTGAGCCTACCAGTCCAGTGAACTCAAACGATGCTTCATTTGCAGGTCAAGCTCAGAGTACAATAAACCCTAAAATCAGCTGATTTTTGGGTTGTCACCACTTGTCGTACGTTCAGTTTTCAAGCAAACTTTGCTGCACTGTACTTCAATGAAAATCATCGAATTTACAAAAGTCGTAGAACTATTGTGGTTCTCCTAAGTGTCCAGAATCGCCCCCCTTCGGGATAACATACTAGTTCTGGGACACCCAGAATAATCCTGAAGTGAACATTCTGTGGACGGACGAGTCTACCTTTACGCGCGTAGGCATGTTTAACATTCACAATGAACATTATTGGGCGTTTAACAACCCACATCTGATTAAGAAACACTCCCACCAAATTAGATTCAGTGTAAATGTATGGGCCAGCATTATCAATGAAGTGATAATCGGGCCAGTGTTCATCGAAGGAAATTTAAATGGTGCTTCCTACTTGGACATGCTGATAACAACAATACCAGAGCTACTGGAAGGCGTTCTCCTAGCTTATTTACGTGAAACGCAACGGCGGTCATTGAAAAAAGATTGTGGTAGTAGAATACCAAAAGGTATCTAGTGGCGATTTTTCGACGATACCATTGTCAAAGTGAAACAATAGGTTTAGTAGAATTGGGGCCCTGGTACCTACCTATTACACAATGATTTATCTTGCGCGTGCGGGGGTTAGGTATCTACACCGGGCGCCCGCTGTATCTGTGTTGCAGAGAGTTACGTTCGTTCAGACATTTTATATTCGTAAAGTTTTCGTGTTTTTAAAAAACCAAACACGTATTTTTTTTATTTGATGATATAAACCGGTAGTAAACCATGGTGTGAACAACGTTTGTTCTGGGAAAACAGTGATTTAAAAAACACCGTGTATAATAAGTAAATAAATAAAAACAAAAAACTTCAAACTACACACACATTAAACACTACGTAAAACGTTTTTTGAGACCTACTGTACTACTGTTTTTTGATATTATTGCGCGAAGGATGAGTGATTTTTATAGACTACTTGAAGATGGACCAAGCAAATTGCCCACCTGATCGTAAGTGGTGACAATTGTGCCCTACGCTCAGCATCTATAAACTTGAGGCATATAGAACGATAAGATAATATAAGATAACGTTTATTTGGGTGAACATAGTAAATACAACAATACAATACAATACAATACATCTTTATTTATAACGCCAAGTTACAAGTCAAATACAAAAAATATAAAGGTAAGTCTTATTCTATAAGTTAAGGACATTTGTGTTCTGCCCCAGTTAGGCATGCTAATGTTCAAATTTAATACAAAATAATAAATAAGAGCAATTGAATACAGAATAAATTATATAACATTAAAGAGTTTCAAAATATGATTTATGATACGACGAAATGTAATAATTAAACAGAATGTCTCTGTTATCTAAGATCTGTAAATCTGGGTCCTAGGTTCTAAGACGTTCGCCAATCATATCAACATTATTTATAACTTTTCCTAACACGAATGCCTTATCAACATGAACTTCGAAGTTGAACCGAAGGCTGGTTCTCACAAAGAGCCTTATTATAAGCAATGATTAACAAGGTTGCCTCAAAGCCTTTGTGGCTAACGAACAGGTAGCGGGTTCGAATCCTGATTAATGAGGGTTAGGCTCGGCTACCGGTATTGACTGGAGCCACAAGGACGGGTTCCGTGGCCTCAAGACCGTTGTCCACAAAAGCAGAAGATGGATGCTTACAATTATTATTATAGATCGGTATCCTTATTACGTAAGACAATTGCAATCAGGTCTTTCCATCTAGTGAGAGGTCTTTCTGTTCCAACGGCCGTCAGTTCTTCGAGCTATGTGCCTCGCCCACTGCCACTTTAGTTTGCTTATCCTCTGCAGGGCTAGCACAGCAATTTTCTTGTCTACTCTTCGAAGAAACGACAAGGCTCTGACCGCAACTTGTATTTCTGCGTGTATTGTTATTTGTTTTTTACATTGTTTTTTAAATTTGAGGGTGATGTGCAAAAAAGCGTTATTCTATTCCATTCTCTGTCGATTCTTCCGAAATTGTCTTTGCCACGAGCAGCCTCAATAAGTTTTATTCCTAGACAAGAGAAAGATACTCTGTCTATAGCAACGTACGTTGTATATATAATTAATAAGATATCTTACCAAAAATTATTGGCAAGCGCGTGATTGAGAAGAGTGCAAAAGAGACAACTTGAGAAGACAGTTTAGTCTAGGCATCGTAAGACCTAGACAATTTCAGAAGAAAGTTGTCTATCCTTAAATGTCAAAGATAGAGAAAATGATGGCTATCGTGCTCGGCATTGTAGACTACTGTCGAGGAAGTGTCGACAACGTTTCTTCCCGTTCACTCTCGCAATCGCCGTGCTTAATACGGTCGACAAGTGTCTTCTTTGTTCCGATAAATAACTCATGACTAAATCCTTCTCTACAGTTATTGTGCTAGGCCTACTGGGCTATTTCAGTAACTTTTGTTCGTCTACGAATCTCCTCATTTCTGATTCGATCTTGTAGGGAAACACCAAGTATAGCCCTCTCCATAGCACGCAGAGCGACCTTGAGCCTTCTCATGAGGCCCATAGTAAGATACCACCTAAACTTGAGAGCAAAAAAATCGCACATTCATGATTTTTTGACATAACTAAAAAAAAACAAAAAATATTATGTTTCTGTAATGCAGATTCATAGTCTATTTTAATACCTATCCAGTGGTATCTGATTTGTCTTTCAATCATTAGATAAAAATGCTTTTGTGGATCAATAACAAAAATGCATGTTTAGTAAAAAATTCTTTATTCAAGTATTGGTGTCAAAGTTATGAAATTAAAAGATAAAATTAATTAAAAGTTTGTTATTAATGTTACGAGCTGAGGGTTCGGGATAAAATAATGGGAATCGATTTCACCAAAATAACACTTTTATTCAGCACTAAACGATGAATACACGAACTTGGTCACACGCAATCACAACACACTAATTCACACCACAGTTGAACCACTTAAAGTCACCGAAATGTTCACACGTATAGCTGAATCCAGACTGACTCGCGAGACCCTCCTCCACGTCAGTCCTCCAGGGTCTCGCTGAGACTCACTCACTCAGACTGACTGAGACTCAGACTGACTAAGACTCGAGACTGACTCAGACTGACTGTCCGGCCATCTCTCCGGCCTATTTATATCGCACACATTTCGATTGTTCGAGAACGATGTCGATCCTTCCAGGAAAGGGTCGGCCCCTCGACACAATGGCCACTCCCCATTCTGCGAAACCACAAACAATAGCAGCAATAACACAGCAAGACAAAAGCGTTCGAGAAGGTTCTATTGTTACTCATTGTTTAACAGCCTCGGCGTAACATTAATACCGAGTGTTCTCTCCCCTAGCCTGAATCACTGACTCCATCCGTGTTTTCATTGATGTTACTAGACTTTTGATAAAGTCTTGAGGAATAGCCTCCCATTCCTCTGCGATCGCCTGTTGCAGCTCCTGTAGAGTCGATGGAGGAGCATCTCGGCCTCGAACTCTTCTTTTCAGCTCGTCCCATAGATGTTCGATGGGATTGAGGTCTGGGCTTCGAGCTGGCCACTCCATAACGGTCACATCCACCTCTTGAAGGTACTCGATCACTATGCCAGCAGTATGCGGTCTTGCATTATCTTGCATAAACAGAAAGTTTTCGCCGATAAACCCAGCAAAAGGTACGACGTGGCTCTCGAGTACTTCCTCAATGTATCGTATGGAAGTCAATCCTCTTGATTGGCGACCAGTATTCGGTCCGGTGATGAAGGCAAGCTCGGTTTTTGCTTCCATAGACATGCCTCCCCAAAACATGATTGATCCACCGCCATAGGCGACACGTTCTGTTATGCAGCATTGGGCAAATCGCTCTCCCGATCTTCTATACACCTTCCCCCGTCCGTCGTTGCCATGCAAGCACATCCTGCACTCATCAGAGAACAGGACTGCACTCCACTGCTCTTCGGTCCAATTCAAATGGTCTCGAGCGAACTGAAGGCGGGCTTCTCGGTGGGCTGGGGTCAATTTCGGCCCGTTTGCTGGCCTGTGTGCAGTCAGGCCACCTTCTCTCAATCGTCTTCTGACTGTCCACCGGCTAACTTCTACTTCACGAACTTCTTGAAGTCGTTGGCCCAGTTGAACTGCGTTCAAACGACGATTTCTTAAAGATGTCTTTATAAGAAAGCGGTTATCACGCTCTGTTGTAGCACGGGGACGGCCCGATCCTTGTCGCCGTTGGTAGCCACCAATCTCTTGATACCTCTGGTATACACGCCGAACGGTAAATCGGCTCAAACTCAATTGTCGAGCCACTTGACTTTGCTTAAGCCCCGATTCAACAAGGGCAACCACTTGAGCGGCTACTTCTGGTGTAGTATCCATTTTCGTGTTCCGTTTGAAGCCAACATCAATAGAGAACCTTTCACACTGTACGTTGGTATGCAAATGATGACCATTTTTTTTTTTTTTTTTTTTCGGATGGACTAATCTCGCTGTTGGCCTCTGAGGCCGTGACAGCTTAACCGAACTTTTGGCGAGCGCAGATGGCGCTCAGCCCAGTAAGTTTTTTAGGCAACTAGCGCAAGGGCACCACTAAGGTACGAGCCTCGGCTTGGGCTGTTGCCGGGGTGGGGATAGGAGAGAAACGCCCGGGTACGTGTCTGTACCTCGTATAGGCGGCGACTGAAGGGACTCGTCGACCTCGCCGGCGAGGTCGGTGTTTCTGTGAAGTGTTTGCTCTGTCTGATATAGATGACTCACCTTCCGCATTAGCAGAGGTGATTTCGTCATCCGGGTCTCCGAGAACGTGTCTCGGACGACGGAGGATAAATGATGACCATTCCCTCAATATGCACTCTTTTATACCTGCGATAAATCCCGCCGCCGGCCTTACCTGGATCGAGCGACATAAGGGGGTCTATTGTTTTGTTGCTAATGAGTTGTTTTTAAAGGTAAATGTCAACCCTTTATCAGTTCTGCGAATGCCTAGATTATGCACTTTAATTTAATTTGATTTTAATTTGCTGTAAGCTCCAAATAAAAAAAAATTTAACTTTTAAGTAAAAATGTGCGGATGTGCGATTTTATTGCTCTCAAGTGTATATACTTAATTTTGATAAAACTTCCCAAACTTTTATCATAATATTAATAATTATTTTGCAAGAGTGTTGGTACAATAGTTGAACATACATATACAATGTTTAAGTTTAAGTTAACTAGATGTATCTCTACCTATCCATCGCGTTTTCGTAAGCGTAGAGATACTAAACGTGCATAGAAGATGAAGTTTAAGACTAACTGCTAAAATATGGTACCTTTGTGTTGTGTAGCTCTCTACATTTTGAACATCAAAATTACACGTTACCGTATAGTGTTATCAAAAAACCCAAACACCCTTCCACTGACTTCTTTAACGACAAGACACGTAAATAATTTTCTGCAATAATGATTTCTCTAACCAGTTCAAAACGTAAAATCGGCCAACTTCAATTCCAATATAAACCTAGTTATCTATAATATTGCTACATCCTTACAGACAGAGTGCAAATGAAGTGCTGGACTCTTGACTAGTCAATAACATCTGACACATAATTTTGTAATATCTACTTTGTATGAACCCAGTTAAATACTAAATACTGAATGATCGCGTTAATCCTACCCTACTGCCCTAGTAGTCAGTTGTATAGTAAAACCTCTCAGAAAAACGATGTAGATTTAATGTTTCAAAATTGCAGGAAAAGTTATTTGCTTTCGCATATCGTTCTTGCCTTCAAAGGGCACAGAAGATCCGACTTCGAATAATCGTAGCGGAAGTACGCTAAACAATAACTCTGTATAAAGGTGTGCAGTCAATGAGTTCGATTTTGTCCTCTGCCTACCCCCTGAATGGATGGAGAGTCCATTGTCTAGTTAGTTTAAAATGGTTAACTGTTGCAAGGCTATTGTGTGTTTCCGGTACAATTCGTTTTGGACAAATATTAAAGATATCGATGTTGAGATCAGATTATTAATTTTTTGGGTAGGTTATTGGTTGTGAATATTTATAGGTTTTTCCAATTACTATAATAACAGCATTGTTCAAAATAAGAACAAAAAATCTCCTGACCTCTTGGGTTTAGTTCAATCAATCCTTTATGAAATAATTATTAATATATAAATATATAAATCTTAAGTAAGAATGTTTTGATATACCACGTACAATCAGATCTTGTGGAACAAAACATCTTTTGGAACAGTCTTGGCTTTGCGCCGATGTAGAAAAACTAGGATATTTCTCGAATGCATATGTATATCGTATGTCAAAAACCAGGTAGTAGAAGATGGCTGGACTACTGTGTCGTTTCACTTGCAGCTTGGTAATCTCAAGGTGGGTGTATGCGAAGATGTTTTAACATCAGACCATCTACCTATCTACATAGAATGATATTTATGTGCAGTCAGACCGAGGTTGATGACACATGATATGCCACCTAGTGATGTTTTATGGGGGGAGAGAAATGACGATCAGATCAGCAAATATCATGATATCCGTAACAGCATCTTTTGGGAGATACACTTTCTCCAGGAGTTTGAGGAGTGTACTCATGGGTCATGTACCTCGGCTAAACATAGGACAGTTCTAGACAGGCTGTATAATGATATTGTGAATACTATGGCTAATGCGGCAGTACAGATGAATCAGTATGGAGGTGGCAGACGTAGGAAGTGTAATAATCTTTGTGGCTGGAACAAAGCTGCACAAGCTGCACACGCGGAGGCCAGACTTAAATTCAAAACCTAGGTGCTCTGTAATAGTGGGTCTATTACAGAACACCAAGGTTTTTAATTTAACGTCACACACTTACATTTATAAAACTATTTTACATTTAAAATTAGGAGACACGGAGAGCCTATACAGTATACAATATAGAAGTACCTATGTATACAATATCTCCTGTCAGGATACATACAATATCAGCGCGCACAAGTACAAGGAGACTTGACCCCAAATCAAGTTGGAAAAAGGACAAAGAAGAAGGGAGCGGCAAAAGGAAAAAAAAATAGTATATTATTTTATATTCAGCAAGCTTCCGCTCGCGGCTTCACACTCGTGGTTTGTCAATAAATATATTACCCTTCTTCTGAGCAATCAGGTAATTAGCCTCTGTCCCAATCCCAGTCTATCTTTAGACTATATTTCATCGCGTTTATTCGTGAAAAGTAACAAACAGATAGAAAAAGAGAGAAATAGAGACAGAGTTACTTTCGAATTTATACTCGTAGGTAATTATCGGTCGAAACACCGATAAAACGGTACGTGATAAATCCCGTATCTCATAATTTTAGCTGTGATCCATACTAATAGTATGGATTCAACTAACTTCCGAGAGCTGGCGCTTATCTGGGTCAACGCATAAGCATTGCAATTCAGCGGTGCAATGCAATGCAGCCAGTGTCTTGGGGACACTTTCACGTGGTAGTAATCTGGAGCAGTTAAGCTATCTATAGATCGTTTGTAACGGTTTTTAGACGATTCAATTGTTTCTTCTTCATTTAAGTCTTGTAAATAATTGTACCTATATTATTTCTGTTAATAAATGTATTTCTCATGAAAAAAACGAACTTTTCATGTTACAATTCTGACAAAAAACTCAAGTCTTTACGTCAGATTTACCATCTTCGGTAATTCCATAATCACTTATCCATAAGTCGATAGAAATCGATACACCCTATCAATGGGATCGATATCCCCTGAATGGCGTAAAAGTGGCATAAATACAACAAAGCACAATGGCGTAGGTGCGACAATGGACCCCACCCGGCAAAGCGGTACAGTACTCGTGAGCGCACGTCGTGCTATTGTGAGGAGGGTTCATTCATGGATTGGCACCTTAGATGACATAGAATATGAAATAGTTGATGAAACATGCGTAGTATAAAAAACCAACTTGCACTGTTTTTCGTATAATCTACTTCAGGATACATAATTTTAATTTCAATTTATTCCAACATACAACTAAAACCAAACACAGAATTAAAGAAACAGACACACCATTTTAATAATCTATATTAATATTGGCGCAGTGGGCGAATAGCCATCTGAAACACAGGTGGTTGCGGGTTCGATTCCCACCGCGGAACAAATGTTTGCATGATCAACATATAATTGCTCCGGGTCTGGCTGTTTCTCTATTATATTCTGTATCACGAAATAAACTATTCAAGCATTCTATCAGTTATCTGGTTCCCATTGTACAAGCTTTGTTAGTTTGGGCCTAGATAGCGCGGTGTGAATTGTCCAGCATTATTTACTAGTTTAATTAATAATAGATGTATTTAGGTTTGGTTAGTAAAATGTATATGCACCACGATTGATCTACCATGGCTTTGCACAGATTTATATACAAACTAACTTCTGCCAGCAGCTTCGCATGCGTCAATTAAAAGTAGACTATTTTTGAATCCCGGTTATAATCTATTAACAAACCAAATTTCATAAAAATCGGTTAAACCGTTACGACGTGATTGAATAGTAAACAAATAAACAAACATCCAAACTTTCACATTTATAATATTAGTGTGATAAAATAAAGCACCCAGGGATAGTTTAGTTTTTTGTCAGTGAAATAATTTTCAAAATAGGTTCTGTTGTTTCTAAGATTTCCCTCTACAAACAAACAAACAACAAACTTTGTCTTGTTAGAATATTAGTATACTTAATGTAAATAATATATATATATATATATATATTATAGTATAAATAAAGTATACAATATTGCAAGATCGTTAGGTCAGTAAATTTATAGGGGAGGCCTATGTTCATCTATATTATGACTGATAATGAGGGTGATGATAGTTCTCATCCTTATATCCAATTAAATAATGCCTCTGATAACCACGTGATACACGTCCAATGCGTGGTGATTTTAAGCATCAAAAGATGTTTTTAAAGCGCCTTTTTGTCTTACCTAAGCTTTGAATTGAGGAATGATATAATGACATTACAAAAGACTCTCATGCCTTGATGTATAAAAGTACCAATTGCGCAAAAGCACCCGTTGTTCTAAGCAAAGTAATGATATACGCTTGATATTGATTTGTATCTTACCATCCATTTGAATTGCTTCAAAATAAAAGCTAAAAACTAATCCAAACATGACATCGGCAGGTCACTGTTTTGTTAGGACTAATGTCAGTTTGACAGGAAGCTGTCAGCTGTCATCGGCGTATGTTGATCTTCCTGTATCCGCTAATTGCCTGTAGTGGTAGTCAGATTGGCTATAAATTTTGAATTGTCTAAATATTGGGGTAGAGTGACATACTTCAGTATTAAATGAAGTAAAAACTGAATAATACTTGTTTCCTTTATCAGTTTTTAGAATTGACTTAATTTTTCAAGTGGAGATCCGTCTACTCTATCTATAGGTACGTAACGTCAATTTCACCAATTTTAACTCTAAATTTTCGCCAAAATTATACTTTGTTTTTACTGTAAAATAATATAATAAAATAACAGTAAATATATTAATCAAAAATACCTATATGTATAAATTAAACATGATAAAAAAAATCGATTGTGATTATGTTACACGAATTTATAGAACTGATAAATTTGAATAGAAAATAATATGTATTTAGAAAAAGAAACTCCATACAATCCAAAATAAAATTATATATCAGATCAGCAACAGCTAATACCACTTCTAACAAAAGATCACCCTAAAAGTCCCACAGAACCCCAAAATTAAAACCAATTAACTTGATACACAAGTTGACAGAACATTAGTGTATCTCGTGAAACGTATCATTATACCTTACACTATTTGAGGACGTTGAGGGGACAAAAAATACCAAATTAGACAAAAAAACATACCAAAAAGGGCAAAAACTGACTCCGCCAGACAGTATGGCACCACTCAATGCGTACGCGACTACAAAATCACCTTGTTATATGCCAACCGATTCTAAACTTTATTGAAATAAACATACGGAATATATGGGTGTAAAAGTGAAGGGATGGTTGTCAAGTTTCATTTGATGAGGATATGGTCAAGTAATTTTAGATCGTAAGTTAGTTTCCGCAAAATATTCCGAGAATTTGTCATTGATAGTCAAGTCAACAAATATTTGAAGAAAGCAGGTGCAGATAGGTTTTCGAATGAAGACCATGCACTGGAAAGCACAGCGTAGGAGGGCCGCTCATTAGATGGAATACCGACTTAGGTATGAAGGTTGCTGGGTGCCGTTTGATAATGCAAAAGATATAGAAATTCATTCGTTTATTAAATATACAGGCACACAATACAAATCAATTTGAAACATACAGAGAAAAGATACAATGTGAAAAATATAACATAAAACAAAAACAGAAGAAAATTAAGTACAAACTTACTTATTAAATAAGTACTGCTACCGCAGCAAATGGGCCTCGAATCAGCTTTGTACCCGCCATAATGGTAGATGCTATGGAGGAGGCCTATGGCTGGTATGATGATGGTTTTATTAGATAAAATGAAATATGCATTTCCAATGCAACAGTAGTAAAACAATGTTTGTTGATTTTTTAATTAAAAATAATCCTTATATTTAATCCGCAATCCTAATATCTACAAAATTAAAGTTCGTTAAAGCTGTTCTGAAAAACGTATTATTTTTAACAAAAGTCAATAAGGTTCAAGTTTGATTGCAAGCTCCCAGCGCGTCTCGAGCTGTCAAAATCCATTTAACTGTCAAACAGTTGGAATGTCATTCAGTAACAGATCGTTATAGGAAGGAAGTTGCAGGTAAAAATAAAAAAAAATACACAAAAACTCGAAATGTACGCAAGAGGCCGGCCTTGTGGGATCTATTTGATGTTTTTATGTTATATTACCGGTCTAATAAGGTGATATTTTGGAAGAAAAACTAAATTTATTGCGGTTTAAAATCGAGTATGAATGTGGATCGGTTTTTACGGAAGAAGTTTGAGTTTATGTAATAACTTTGTTATTAACTTTTTATTAATTACTATTATGTTTTTGTTTGACTTAAACATAACATATTTAAAAGATTTCTTAATTAAAAGATTTTGTACGAAATCTACAAATAAATTGTAAATTATGAATACAATGAGCCTCATTCTATTTTTAAATTTACTTACGGTTAATCTACATCGGTTTTTTGTTTATATGGTGTACAATAAAAATGGTGTAACATATCATATGCGACTACTGTAAGGCTTTTCTGATTGGAAACCGTATAAACTTAAGCTGTCCCACAAAAAACAGAACCTAGACTTTCTAAAGTAGCATTTTTAAAACAAGCTAGAAATTACACTCATGCCTACATATTTCCATAGTTTATAATGAGATAACTGTGATGCGTTTACTTTTAGACTACGAGCATTTTCTCAAATTCACTTTAGTGAAGAAACACTCTGTATTCATCATGTTACTCAAATGTTGTATCTCACGCGCACTCTCCATTACAATAACATTCTCAGATAACCTGCTTGTGTGAGGGAGACGCAAGATGTGCGAGCGAGAGAGATGACTCGGACAGCTAATGACGCACGGATCATTATTAAAATTAATATACCTAGTGATGGGATCAACAAATCGACAAAAAACTAACATTTTATTTTTTAACGAAGTATTTAGTATATTATTATTTCATCACATATTTTCTAAAAATAAATTTGCTGTGTAATTCATCTAAAATGTACGTCTTCGAATAATTAAGGAAGACAATGAAACATAGTACCTATAATTATTTACCTAAAGTACATCCACCGGTGATGATAAATCTATCGCAAAATAATTAATGTAAAGTTAGACTTTCTTTTGGCTAAACATTTATTTAGTTTTCAATTATTTAATTAAATGTTTGGTGTGGGTGAATGAATTACTTACAATTTTCAGGGTAATTTTTCCACAAATTTGTGTACTACCTCATAAGAAGGCTCAAAATCGCTCGGCGTGCTATGGAAAGGGCTATTCTTGGTATTTATCTACCTTAGAGATCGAATCAGAATTGAAGAGATTCATATGCAAACCAAGGTCCCAGACATATCCAACAAAATTATCAAGCTTAATTGGCAGTGGGCATGGCATATAGCTCGAAGAACTGATGACCGTTGGGACAGAAAGTTCCTGAGTGAAAACCACACATTGCCAATTGCAGCGTAAGAAGGCCCCCCACTGGATGGAAATACGACCTGATAACGATTGTTGTTAGCCGTTGGGTGCAGGACGCACAATATCAGTAGCTCTGGTAATCTATGAGGGAGGCCTATGTTCTGGAGTTTTGTAAAGTTTTCATCGATAATCGATGTCTGTAGTTTATTACCTGACCCCATACCTGGCCTTGCCGTCAGCGCTCTCAGAAAACCTATAGGTAATCCTTTTGGCTACCGTTTTATTTTTTTACATCTACACTTTACAACCTATCCCATTTTTCAACCACACAACAATATTTGACTCCTACGGCTTTGAAAATAAGGGTTATATTACTAGCAATTGTAAATTTGTACAGTTAGTTATTAATGGAGGATTTATAGGGGTTTTGAAGTCGGTAAAATGATTATAGTATTATTATATTATTGACCGGATGTGGCCTTTTAATGAGAGGTTTTCTGTTTAGATTAATAGATTTATTATTGTTGTGGGGTAGGTATTTATTATTTATGAAAGCGAATGAAGATACAAATAAACAAAGTAAAATTTATATTCGTAAAAAATCGTGACACAAGTGAAAGTTTAAATTTCCTTGACTTTTTTAGATAATTTTGATAGTTATCTAATAGTTTTCTTGTAATGACAGCTATTATAATCCTAACAATCCATTATTAATATTATAAATTCTAAAGTAACTTTGTCTGTATGTCTGTTTGTTCCGTTTTCACGACTAAACTACTGGACCGATTTCAATGAAATTTGGTTTGAGAATATTTTGATAAATTATGAGCTAATTACTGATTTAAGCGGGTTTGTATCGAGTAAGTACCTTTTTTATTTGTTATCCCGTCGTTTCGACTATGTTTCAATAGCCGTGGTCGTGAACGGACTGACCAAATCAAATCCAATTAAGACCTGGATTGAGATAAAGCCGTGGGCGGAGGCTTGTATAACTCAGTTATAAGCCCTATTTTACTTACAGGAAGTCAATAGATTTAGTATTTTGCTGAGATAATCAGCTGTGACAGACGGACGGACAAAGTTGCACCATAAGGTTTTCACCATTTTAGCCCGGAGCGGAACCCTAAACACAAATCTGCTGATAGTAATACTTCTAAAAAATCGGTAGAGCCTAACACAACAACGACGATCGACAGGTTTACGACGGGATTTCCTTTCAAATTGTTAATAAATACATGTAACAAACAGCCATTTTTCAGCTGTAATTACTCAATTAGTATATCTATTAATTATTATATTTTACAATTAGTACATCGATATAAGTCATAATTATTATTTTTTGAATTCGTAATGCAATTAGAGAGAGTTAGGTAAGGTAGGTACCTATGGTACCAACTAAAAATAATTTGTCTTGTCATTTATTAAGGTCAACTTAATTTTACACCACATTAAGGGCGACTTGCGCAACGATGCCTAAACGTATTTATGGCTAAGTATTATTTAGAGAGAAAACTTTCGTGATTGATTTCAATCATTATTAAAAATACTGGATTTATCACGTACCGTCTTATCGGTGTTTCGACCGACAATATTCAGTGCGAGGGATTATTCGGAGCATTATTAAATGATATCGAATATCAAGGCATTATTAGGACATTATTCGGAGCGGATCGCACTCACCCTGATGAAGGTTCACGAATTGAACCGAAACATTGTCGATCGAAACACCGATAAGACGGTACGTGATAAATCCCGTATATAACGTAATATACAATAATACATTATTTAAAGAGTTGTCAAATAATACAAATACGTCAAATTTAAACATGTTAAGTCGCTAAATACGTTTAGGGATCGTTGTGCAAGCCGGGCAAGATTAATAAACTAACATTATGAATAATAAAAACGATAGATTCGCTATAATAACAGCAGCGGTAAGACCGTCAAAAGTGATTTCTTCCAGAGAACATTAGGTTAATCTAAGTCAATTTCATATTATATGTTTGAAGTTTGGTTTTGTAGTATGCAGCTCCATGTTTCTTTGCGTTCTGATAGCCATAAGACAAATTGTGATCGCCACCTGTGTTTATATCGCTCCTAGTTCAGCTTAAAGTTTCAAGTTCTTCAAAATTTGTTGTAAATAATACAAGTAGTATAGTGTCATTGACATGTACTCGTCAACCCGACATTCCTCTTCTGCTTAGCCCCAAAACGACAGCGTGAAGATACGTAAAATCATCCTTGGTTATCGGTACCCACTATTTTTATGGGCTCTTATGGCTTTATAAAATACAACCTCATAAGGCATGGTGCTAGTGATGTTACGAATATACGGACACAGATATACGAAATAATTTATTTAAATCATAGCTATTGTTTCAAATCATCTTTATATAAATACGTGAAGAGACGACTATGTACCACTTTTTATGTGCGGACGCAGAGAGAATATTGTCGGACTTAACATTTAAAACGACACTTAACTGAGAAAAGGGTTTGTGATAAATCCCTTAGATCCTACGGGATTTATCACAAATCAATCATATTGACCGTGTTATCAATCATTATAATACCTATTACATATTATATATGGTTGAAATAAATTACGAAAGTTTTCTTCGTTAAAAATTAAATTCATCTCTATCATATCAGCCCTACTTCCATAGCTGAATGTATGTATGTATTTACAGAACATAGTAACAAAGTAAATATTTTGTTCTTCCGTCATTATTGAATAATTTTAAGGCTCGGCCTATATGACATCCGGGTCTCCCCGATTCTGCGAATCCGGAGCATGTCCCGGTTGCTTTCAGGTAAAAATCAGAGTCGGATGGCCTCGGATTGTGTGTTATCGATGCAGGAAAAATTCAAATGTTGGTTGTGCGACGGATTGGTCAGGGGCCGTTAAAAAACGGCCCCTTACAAGCCCGGACGCCATATAGTCCGAACCTAAGACCACGCACAATTTGCAACTATAAAATTATGTGTAGGTAAAGGTGACGGGTTTTTTAAGTATCTAAATAATGTATACGGCTCAAGTGTCTCTAAGCACCGACACAAACTTTTAAGATGGTAGGTGGTGGTATGTATTACTGTTAGTGTGTAACTTTTTGTCGAATAAATAAATACAATACAATTTTACACTATTTTGAATAGCACGGCGCCGTCACTCTTCATGTATATTGTTGTATCGAACTTTTGGTTACACATTTGGACCCTACCGGTCTAATTAAAACTAAATAATTTATAATGGAATATAATAATAATAAACGATTGAGTATAGAGGTAGAAAACAATAAAAGAATCCGTAAAAAGTACGGAAAGTATCCCACCCCTAGCACGCCTTGTCCGTGGTTTATTACTAATATCACTAACAATCTGTCTGTCCGTACTCGTCATTAAATCGCCATCGTCCACAATGACATAAATAACTACGGATTTATTCCTCTATTTATTTATTTATATGTTTATATATTTATTGCCCCACTCTGGTCGCGTCTTTATTTTTTTGGTCCAATAAAGTTTTATATTTTTATATTAATTTTGTTGAGATTAAAAAGTCGTTTAAGGATTAAGCGTGCCGTAAATAGATTAGTTTATGGTATACCACGAATCCTTTAGGTTCCTTATGCGACCTTCAGAAATCTTGAGGAACGAATCATTTGGCTAAAGATTCCCATTTGTTTTTATACTACAAGTTTTTTTTTGTATATTGATGATAGTCAAGCAGTGTTAAGTAATAGAAGGATGATGTGTTTGAAGCAAAGAGTTCGGAAAAAAAACATTTTTGAACTTTTATTTCTAGGGTATGAATATGGAGCACGCTTGCCTAGAGTTCTTCTAACTCTAAACTTCTTCTGAACTTCTAAAATTTTAAAAACATCTCAGAAACTTTCAAGCCTAGACGAGACTTGAACCTGCAACCTTTGTCTTGATACGAGGAAGGCTTGAAAGTTTTTGAGATGGTTTTAAAAATCTTAGAATTTTCTTAGAAATCTAGAACACTATACAAATAAAATACTATTTATTTAATACTCCTAGTATAATATTCCACGACCGTGGCGCAGAGGACGAAAAGCCGGTGGAGACGCAGGAGGTTTCGTGTTCATTTCCCGCTGCGGAACAAATGTTTGCATGTTCTACAGATATTTGTTCCAGGTTTGGGTGTTTTTTATCTATACATACATATATATAAAAATGAATCCCTATTTCCCTTGGTCACGTCCCTTGGCGTGAACGGCGGGACCGATTTCGCTAATTCTTTTTTTGTTGTGTTTGTTATTGTCAGGAGAAGATTCTTATGAAACAAAAAATTAAAAATATTGCGCGGAAAATTAGAAAATTTAAGAATACTTAACCACCATATAAAATTATTTCTAATCTAACCTTAGCGCTTTGGACAATATAAACTTTTTTAATGTAACCTTATGACGTTTGACATAGAATTGACAGAATGCGAGCTGCAAATATCGTCAAAGAGGATGCAAACAAACAGAATATCGTTTAAAACAGATGCTTCGGTCGGAGATATTTTATTGATAAAATACATGTCAAATAATTAATTTATTATTTCTTACAAAAAGGATGTAAGAAAACTGAATTTTTTAGTGCACCACAAGAGCAAGTCAAACTGACGAGCAACGTGAAGCGCGGAATGAAGTTGAACGGAATCGATGGAATCGAAATCAACAACATAGAAATGTTGCGTTAACCCCTATCGAGCTGCGTTCAATTATAACGTGGAAATTGATTACAGTTCACAGCAAATCGTTGCTGTTGGACCAATGAACGTTGTGTGTCAATATTGCAAGGCATTTATGTTTAAAAATGAAGCTCCTGGATTGTGCTGCGCGAGCGGTCAAGCCAAATAGACGCCATTGGTACCGCCATCAGAGCCACTACATTCATTGGTTTCCGGAAATGAGCCAGATTCTAAAAAATTTGTGACTCATATCCAGCAATAATTGTTTTCAAAATGACGTCATTTGGTACAACAAAAGTTATTCAAGAAAATATTATGCCAACTTTCAAAATTCGGTGTTAAATATATCATTTGCAATGTCGATAAATAAATCTCAAGGGCAGTCGCAGTGTTTGTGGTATCAATCTTGAAAATGCATGTTTTCACATGTCCAGTTATATGTCGCCTGTTCCCGTGTCGGAATACCAACAAAATTATTAATATACGCGCAAGAAAAAAAACTAAGGATGTTGTATATCATAAAGGATTAGAATAATAAACACTATTAAAAAAAAAATTTATATTAAGTGTACCAATTCTAATTCAATATTCATAGTTAAGACAGGACAACGTTTGTCGGGTCAGCTAGTACATTATAAGTATGTATTTATAAAAAAAATAGTATTATGCAGTTATTTGAGATTTTAAAACCATCTCAAAAAATTTCAAGCCTAAACTTTGAGCAGGTCTTTTGATCCTCTCAAGGCTTCTTGTTTAGGCTTGAAATATGTTAAATATAAAAATAGGCTGTATAAGTTTTTCTGTAGATAAAGCTAACGACGCTTTGAGTCGTAATCTGAATCATATCACTAATTGACCCTTTTTAACAAGTGCCTGTAGCACAATTGGCAGTGCATCCTCGTATCAAGACGAAGGTTGTGGGTTCAAGTCCCGTCTAGGCTTCAAAGTTTTTGAGATGGTTGGATGGATGGAAAAAAACAAAATACTATCAGTCATCTGGTTCGCGTAGCTTTGCTTAGTTTGGGACTAGATAGCATGGTGTGAAATATCCAGCATTATTTATTAATCTGTTTTAATAATCTAATTTTGGGCTATTGTGAACCAATCCTGTAAATGGGCATCAATTTCGTCTCCATCTTCGCCGCGGTCTGCCGCGAGGTCGTTTCCAGTTAAATAGAGAAGACTGAAGAGAAGGAAGGAAGGCCTTTGAACTGTAGTGCCACACTATAGGCTCTTATTAATAATAATCTAATTAACACATTTTTTAAATCAGTTTTTGCAATTCACTTGAAACAATACAGATTTTTACATGTTTCGATATTTTTTATCATTATTTAAACACACGATCAATTTTTTTAACGACCTTCGTTGTTTAGTTGTTGGATAGCCAGTTGAGATGCATGAGGTTGCCGGTTCGATTCCTGCACAAAAGTTTGCATGATCTACAAATATTTGTTTCGGGTCTGGTTGTTTCTCTATATTAAATAAGCTTGTATTTACAAAAAAAGTCCAGCATTAGGTGTTTATTTTCGTGAGAGAGTTTGTAAAGTCAAGACCAGACTACTTGCATACCACATTTGATTTAGTGCAGTCATTTTCAAACTAGACTGGTTTAAGACCCATAACCTTCTTCGTGATACGAGGACTGACATACGAGGATAGACTGGTTTATGTGACCCAAGTCGAAAATAAAAAAAAATAATTTTATAACTTTTTATAATTTTAAAAATAACTTTTGAATTGTTTACTTTCGCAGAACTAATGTTTATTTTAAATGAGCCACTACAATGTAAACTACTCAAAAAGTGATTTAGAACGCTGTGAATAGGCCTAAGTATACCCTGTGTTATTAGCGCTTCAGTCTCATAACATTAATCAAATGCCGTTTGAGTGCTAAGAGGTACTTTATCTATCTAAGCCAATCCCAAATAGATAGATAAGAGTAAGAGTAAGATTAACATGCTTTCCTGCCAGACAAAATCACTGCGATCTATTGGCTCACGACCAGAAAAACGCATCTGCAAGATGCTGTGTCAGATAATCTCAATAGTGATTCCATAATTAGTGTAAAAATCGTATCGTACCCCCTAAAAGCGTTCTCTCATAGCCACTTACTTACATGTAATAAAACGTAACACAACGCGAGTTCATGACTGATGTCGGATCATGTCGCACTCATTAAACCGCCTTATTTATTGCACTTCAAAACGCCTTAATGTCGAATGAAAAAACGCCGAATGGAACGATTAATCGGACGGTATAAAACAATTTGTTGATAATAAATTTTTGTTTTGGAGAGTTAATGAATAGATGAAGGATTAAAGCTGTTAAACAATATCAAATACTATGGAGGGGTGGGTGTTATCTTCTATACTTTATAATAAACAGAATCCATTTTCGCAAGGAATAAATGAAATGATATAAAATAAAATGGCTAACAGATGAGCATGTAAAATTAATATCCACAGACCGGTTTATAGCTAAAACTACCCGTCTGATTATTTTGTATTATAAAACGTATGAAGGAATTTCAACGCACTCTTCCAAAACACATTACTTACACAAATACTTAATTCTGTTTAAAGTACAAAATAAGTTAGAATTCGCTAGAAATCAGTTTTTTATACGACATGAAGATGGAACAAGCACATGGCCCACCTGATGATGGTATGTAAAGACGGTACTGCTCCTACGTCCATAAACATTTTTTTTTGTGCTTTTTGCGGCATACATGTAAAAGCCTCGCACTCACACCTTTCAAACCGAATCACAGAAATAGGTAGGTATAGCTACTACTCCTGTAATTAATTATCGTACTAAGAATATGTCAATTAATCTTTCTAGAATAAAGTGTCTCTAAGATAATATTTTGGTATGTAATTAATAAAAATAATAAATAACTCTGGACATTTCACACAGCGCTATCTATCCGCAAACTAAGCAAAGCTTGTACTATAGGAATCATATAACTGATAAAATACTTATAAAATATATGATACATGTTTTTAGTAAATATATACTTATAATATATATATAGAAAAATACCCAAACCCGGAACAAATATCTGTAGACCATGCAAACATTTCTCCCGCAGCGGGGATCAAACCCGCAACCTCCTGCGTCTCAGCTGACTATTCGCCCACTGCGTCACAGAGGTCGTCAACGTGTAAGTTACTCACCTTATGTTTGCATAAGGTGAGTAACTTACATTATTGTTATTATTTGCCTTTGGTCAACAATATTGATGCCTTTGGACTTTACGCATTTAAGACACCCTAAATAAACTTTAAAAATATATCAAGAGTCGATAAACAACCTTATCGATGAGGGTACAAATCAACTTGATGTCTTATGTCACAGTGATAAGAGGATATATAAAAGTTAAGGAACTATAAGTGCCCAACGCACCACGCGGGTTGCCAGTAATGTTAAAAAGTTTTAATATGTACTGAGATATCAAGAGTTATTCTAATTCGTCTATTTAAATACATTTTATAGTTATACTAGCTGTTTCCCGCGACTTTGTACGCGTTACAATACTAAATGTTTAATTAACCTAGAAATAAAGTACAACTCGCTGTTGCAACTTGATTTGATACTCCATTTTATCCCATGGGACCTGATTTATGGTTATAATCTACGTAAATACTAACTTTCATCGAAATCAGTTCAGTCGTACAAATATGTAAACAAACATCCAAACTTTCGCATTTATAATATTAGTATGAAGTGTGATTTTACTTAGAAAACTTTCGTGATTTATATCAATCATTATTATAAATACGGGATTTATCACGTACCGTCTTATCGGTGTTTCGACCGACAATGTTTCGGTTCAATTCGTGAACCTTCATCAGGGTGAGTGCGATCCGCTCCGAATAACGTCTCGCCTCGCACCGAAACCAGCAACCAGCAACCACGATTGACGAAATCGTCTGATACATGTGACCCCCATGGCCAGCTTGGAATACATACGTATTCGCAGCTAATGAAAATCTTAGGAGGCCTAAGTCGCATGCTTGCAGTCGCCATGATCGGAACGGTTCCTTAACCCCTGTCTTCAATAAAACGTGAGTTATTGAGCACACCATCACGACAGCATTCGACATCACTGATAACGAATTGATTGATATCAATATGTGATAAAACGTTTATTATCACATGTTTGTATTTTAATTTCTCGCAAAAAAAACACATTGTCATCATTGTCCCGCTGGTTATACTTAAGCTTCCTCTCTCAAGCCTAGAAATTTGAATACATTCTTCCCACAGGGGCGTCAATACATCGTTGGAGTATGTGGGGCCTATAAGCAAACGCTTACGCATGAATGGTCTCATTCATGGCCTTAATTCGAGTTGATAGCGCGTCGCATCAGGCGACGTGCAACACGCCACGTCTCCATAGTACACGAATCCTGAATGAAGGCATTCAGAACATCATTAAAATGTGCCGCCCGTCACATTAGTACGTCACGTTTGTTCGTAACTTGGCATTCCCTATCTTCCGAGTATACATATGTTACGCCGAGGCTGTTAAACAATGAGTAATAATCGAATTTACTCGAACGCTTTTGTCTTGCTGTGTTATTGTCTACGGTTTCGCAGAATGGGGAGTGGTCATTCTGTCGAAACACCGACCCTTTTCTGGAACGATCGAGACACTAGAACGTTGTGAATTGTGCACGATATAAATAGGCCGGAGAGATGGCCGGACAGTTAGTCTCAGCGAGGCCCTGGAGGACTGACATGAAGAAGGGTCTCGCGTGAACAGTAGTTGCTCGCGAGTCAGTCTGGATTTGGCTATACGCGCGAACATTTCGGTGACTTTAAGTGGTGCAACAGTGGTGTGAATTAGTGTGTTGAGATTACGTGTGACCAAGTTCGTGTATTCATCGTTTAGTGCTGAATAAAAGTGTTATTTTGGTTAGATCGATTCCCATTATTTTATCCCGAACCCTCAGCTCGTAACACATAGATAAACAATATTATATAAATGTTTATTACACACCAATAAAATATAAACAAACAAAAAGAAGAAAAAATAATGTTTAAATCTTAGTAATAATCATAATAATTGGCGACCTTATCGCTAAAAGCGATCTCTTCCAGATCGATCTTGCATGGTCAATGGTCATACATGTCTTTCCAACTCTTGATCTAAAAATTGTCGTTTGAATGCCTTCGAAAAGCTTGCCTGATTGATGAGAATCAGTGCAGTTCATTCCACAACTGGTTCTGTAGTTCGCGAACTTTAGATAATAGTATCTACTGAGCTTCCTTTTCATACGGAGCCATAAAAAAAAAACAAAATACATTTAATTCAAAATACAATAATAAATTTGTTTGATAAGTGACTGATATAAAGTGTAATTGTATTAAAAGTTCTAGACATCATTTTTAGATGATTCAAGCAAGTTGAAAACCCTAATTAAAAGCTGGAGGTTTTATTATTATGATTCAATTAAAATGATATTTTAGTGCTTGAGAGCAAGGGTTAGGTATTTCTCGAGGCGGTGCAAATTATTGATTATATTGTCGATTGTATTACAGCCATCAAATCCCAACGCCTCGTCTTTAGTGGGCAATATACATGCACCACGAAATGCTCCTGGGTTTACTCAGTAGGATAACCTACCTACTTGTTTAGTTGTTCTCAACTACTCTCTTCATTCAAAGGTTGTCTGGAAGAGTTTTCTTAAGCATTAAAACCACACATTACATTAATTTATTGTATTTAGATTATAAGTTATAATAAAGTATGTTCATTCATTGTAACAAAAAAAAATCGATTCAATATTTTGTTACTGTTTTTTTTCAAAAGGTCTTTATTGTTTTGAAATACTTAGTTAAATAACAAAGATATCGCTAATTGCAGTTTAGGTAAAAAAACAAATAGCTGAAGCAACTCAAAGTCGTACAAAAATAGATTAATACTATATAGGTTGTCATTCGAATGCTTTTCACGCACTCCAAGCAAATTCTAAGCTAATTATCATATTTTATGTGTACTTAGTCCAGTAGTACCACTATGTTTGAGACAGTGGTTCACTTTCGTTTTAAGCCTATTTTAGTGAAATAAAAACGTCCGGACGTAAGTGTGGTTTGTTAGCGACTGATTAATGTTACCAGAGAATGTTTAAACAGCCTAAATAGTTCAGACATTTCTACCAGTACCTAGGATTCGATCATAATATTTATGGTGATCCAAAAATTGCAGTGAGTTACACAGAGCATGGGAGACGTATGTAAGTGAAGAACATAGACAATGGGTGACCTACCGAAGGTTCATGTGTAGAATTCACACGTATATAATTCCTCGCATTCGCTGTAGTCAGTTTTTAACTTAATTGCATTTCAGGGATATTTATAACTAAAATCAGATTAACCGAAAAAAAAGTAAGCGACGTGACTTACATACAAACATTCTCTGCATCATTATATACGGTTCCTTGGAATCCTGCATTTATGGCTCATTCTCGTCATTAATTTTAATAAAATTGGCGATAGGGCCATAAACGGCTGACGGGCCGCCTCCATTGCTGATGATGGATTGAAGGTATACTCTCATAATTAGCAAGGGATTCTTAACATCATCATCGAGTTCGAGTTTATCTACTGGAAGTAGGTAATATGCCCATAAGGTCTAGACCTTGAGCCATTTCTTAGCGTTAGGTACTAATATTGTAAACAAGTAAAGTTTTTTATTTGTATGTTGGTAGAGGGTTATTTCAAAAACTACTGAATTGACTCCGAATATTCTTTCAATGAATGGAAGCTACATTATCCCTGAGTGTTGTAGGTTATATTTTATTTAGATAAAAATGCGTTCGAAGCCGGTGCGAGTCAGCTAGTAAATAGTAATTCACAACATAACTTTTGAAATATGGTTACGGAAATTAATTTCTCCGAAAACGTGGTATTTACCATGATTTGATGAAAAATTTTATAAGTATTATATCAGTTATCTGATTCCCATGGTACAAGCTCATAGTACAAGCCATGGTACAAGTTAGTCTGGGGCTAGATAGCGCTGTCTGAAAAGTTCAGCAATATTTATTTATTTATAAGTTTTTGAGTTTATTTGCTATCATGGCGCATGAAACTGTTTGTTTTTTAGCGATAAGACTGGCCATTATACGTACATTTTCTTATTCTCATTATGTTTTATCTTGCTTGTAAGGTAGGTATACCATATAATTTATATTAATTAATTTAACTGTTCCGAAATATCGGGACACCTAAAAATTCTATTCCTTTGTACGATTTGTGAGTTTTTGAGTATCCCGATATTTCTAGCCAGTTGCATGCGCCATGATTACGGCTCACAAGTCATGGTAAATGTCCCCATTTTAGTACGAATAGTGTTCATAACCATGATAGTTTCAAAAGTTACTAGTAGGTATTTTAGACAAATTATCGTATGAGCCTACCTACCTCATCTCGCCATAGATATCCCAACGTCTCCTTTTTATTGTATTCTCCTTTTAATTTTCACGTGTAAGGTCTGAAATATCTTTGAAAATAAAAAAGGAAATGATCAAGAAACAACAAGTGATCAAAATTGACACATCTCAATAATGAACAAGTTGATGTGAATGACCCTACCCCTTATTTAGTGTCCAATAAACGAACCCACACTCAAGATCCTCTCAATTAATCAATCGTCACTTACTGAGCTAATTCTGATGCGGTTTATGATAATGGCTCATTTTGTTGGTGTTGTTCGTGTACAGTTTTGTAGATTGTAAAATAAACGTAAAGTGTTTAACTTTGTCTTTTGGTGGTCTCAATGTTGTCTGCTTTGTTTTTGATAGCTAAGCAATTAATTTGGAAAAATTAAGATTGAAATCATGAGACTCACCATCAGATCCAGAGAAATTGATGGCATACATCCACCAACACAATAAAGACATCAAATAAACCCTGTGATTGGGGATAGACAATGGGCCATCAATCAAGGGCATTCGGTCACATTTCAATGAGACGTTTTGATTGCTCTGTTGTTTTGGATTGTGGATACGTGTGTACATACCAATTAACATAGTTTGAACTTCGCATGTAGAGCTAACAAATTACAATGTCGCATTCAACAATATTACAATATTCAGGATTTTTTTATAACATATTCTTATCACATTATTTCAATATTAAGCTATGATTATAATTCTATTGTTTAAGTTTTATTTTATAGTTTTATTGTTGTAGTTATTTGACATTAATTTATTTGTTGTAGATAATATGTATTAATATTTTTTTTGTATATATTTGATTTTGATATGTATAATAATGTTTATTTTAATTACATACTTTAGGCTGAATTTATGTTATACATGTAGGTTTCTTGCCAACTTACGCTTCTTAGTCCCTGCGTGGTGGGAGCTAGTAGCTAATTGAGACGAAAGAAGCTGCGGATTCGGTCCCCACGGACAAATATTTACATGATCAGCGAATATTTGTTCCGAGTCCGAGCGATACGGAACATCCTAGGTTAGGGTCAAGACTACGATTTTTAGTATTGTGTGTTATTTATTTTTTTATACTGTAAACAGTATCTCTCACACGACGAATTATCTTGTAAATGTATGACACTTGACGATTATTGTCAAGAAATAAATCCACAGTTGTGATCTCAAGCCGTGATTTTAGACGATAAAAACATAATGATTCCGTGGGCGATGTAGGTGAATACATAAATCACGGACAGACAGACGGACGGCACTAAATCTATAGCACGTGAATCACTCACCGAACGGTGTAAATGCGGCTTGAGTTATTTCACAATTTTAGGTGGTATTCTGGAAGTGATATTGAAACGACATTGACAAGTCGAATCCGTTAATTTGGATTAGTCCCATCTGGCCCGGTGGCCCGGCCCCGGCACTGGGTTGGATGCCACTTTTTTGTTATTGGCCCCGGCAGCAGACACTCCCGGGTGATATGCAATAGCATCATGCTAAATACCAATTCCACACACTGTGTGAGTTCGAATAAAATGTTTTCTTTATTTCTTTATAGTTAAAAGTATTTTTAGGTAATTAATAAGGGATACCTTCCCAGTGTAATTTTAGACCGTGCCTCTACATTTTATTAAAATTTCTCAAACTTACACTCAAAACACGAACAATATTTTGAATTAATTTACTCCAGTTCCTCGCGACAAATCACCGGGAAGACTCAGCCAAGGTCATAATGTCTATTATAATTGTTATTATTTATTGCCAGACCAAAATTGCAGCAATATACCTCTAATTCAAACTCAAATTCAATGTTAAATTATTATCAGCGTATAAGCATTGCAATTCAGCAGCGTAATGCAGACAGTGTCTTGGGGACATTTCCACCTGGTAGTGATCTGGAGTAGTTGAGCTATTTCAGCGGGGCAATGCAGCCAGTGTCTTGGGGGCATTTCCACCTGGTAGTGATCTGGAGTAGTTGAGCTATTTCAGCGGGGCAATGCAGCCAGTGTCTTGGGGGCATTTCCACCTGGTAGTGATCTGGAGTAGTTGAGCTATTTCAGCGGGGCAATGCAGCCAGTGTCTCGGGAACATTTCCACCGGTAGAGCAGTTGAGCTGGTTTGCAACGGTCTGTAGATGATACAACTGCTTCTTTTGTTATTTTTAAGACATATAGGGTATAATACATTTGTTAATAAACGTATCAAGGTCATAAGGATCACTTTATACATCAATAATAATGAGTATCTCCGTAGAAGTGCATTCTGAGTCTTTTGATATTTGTCTCTTCGCCTGAATTTTGACTTTAAATTTTCCTGAAAAGGTAGCAACAGAAACTCACATTATCGCGCTTATATGAATACTCTAGCAACTGGATTTTATTTACCTTAATTACTTTATTTATCTTTCTTTTTTTCTTTAAGGCAACATTTTTATACAGCATAATGACAACAAATAATTCTTGGCCTATAACAAACAACTAAGATAAATAAGACTTATTTTCTTTGTGTGGTGTGGAGTCCCACTCCCAAAAGTCAGTAAAAAAAGTTGGGACATATTTTGTTCCAAATAAACAATGCAAAATCTTATAAAAGTAACTTATAACAAATTTAATTCCAGAATAAGCATCTAATCTGTTTGCGTGTGGCCCCTATCGATACTGCAATAATACCATCACAGGTACACATGTAGGTATCATTTATTGTGTTTTTATATTAAATTTAGTGTTCAAATCTCATCTAAATCAGCTTTGTTTCCAAATTGTGAAACCTTGACGATTCTATTGGGTTTATGTTTTGATGATCTCGTAAATTCAAAATCGCCTTGTTAATCTACAATAGCGGTTTTACTTTGAAATTTACGTTTCTTTGTCGTTATGCGACTAAACATTTTTATTGCATTTTATTGTTGACGTGGGCATTTCCTGATTTAAATATTATTTATATGTGGCCATACAGATAATGTTTGACAATGCATACTAATATTATAAAATACTAGCTGAACCGCCCGCGGCTTCGCACAATCGAATTTCCCGTTCCTGTGGGAACTTAGGGATAAAAACTATATAAAACACTCTTGTCAAAATGACGCGACACTTCATGTAGACTTCACGTCAATGAACGACAGTTAAATTATATGGATATTGTTCATACAAAAATACTAAAATTACGATTAAAAAATGGGGGGGGGGGGGGGCAAGGCGGGGGAAAAATACTTTACGTACCTGTTTTAAAGGACCACTTATATCGTGACACGAGATTTTTATATAATTATGAGATGAAGTTTCATTATTTTTTAACCAACTTCAAAAAAAGAAGGAAGTCCTTAATTCGTGGGGTTTTTGTATGTATATTCAGCAGTAAATTCTTTACCACTTTCTTTTACCACGTTTTCCGATATCAATGATTTTTGTATATGATTTTAAAGTTCTGTTGCCGATTTTCTTTCGGTTTTCTTTTTCAGAAGTTGGTTAGGTATATTTTTGTTATAAAATTACTTTTCAATATTAAAGTGCGTTCCTCAAGCACTTAGCAATCAAGTAAAAATCATGTCTTTCTGTTAGTCATTATTATTTTCACCATCCACCTTACCTCCAAACAACTTAACTCTGCCTGTACATATCTCACGCGATAACCCAATAACACTGAATACATGTTCAAACATGTTTCTTATCCGCGGCACCTTCCTTAGAAAGTAACACATTATAAATCAGCGTGCATTAGCCGTACACTTTCCCTATTCTGCACCCCTAGGGGTGAGAAATTAACTAGGAAAAAGCCGGAAAACTGTAGCAGGGTAAATAAGGCGCAGAAAACTATCCCATCGTAAGTAGGTATATTATTATTTTCAATAAAAACGGATTATTTACTATGATGTTTAGGTTTTTAAGTATTCCGATATTTTGACGCAGCAACATGAACTAAGGGCAATGGGACGTGCTACAAGCTGATGTCTTTGCTAGGAGGTTATGGTTACCTAAAAGACAAACGATGGACACAAAGGATACAAAGTTAAATGGACAGAATGAAAAAAGAAGCTATGGAATTATTTGGAGGCCTATACACAAATGGGGTCCAACTAAAACGAGTTTAAGTAAATAATTATATAGGTACTTAGAGATTGATATATTTTAAAAAGTAAATAATTACATACACTCATTTCAGTCGTAATTAGTTTTAGTAAAAATAGGCTTTATATTATTATCTGTCAAACTCAACTGTCATCTGTCAAAATCTCATCTGTCATCCACAGCCTGACTTCACTCATTGTTGGGTACAGGGTTTCATTGCCTGTATTGATCCACCATATGTATTTTCTGTGTTTGTTACTTGTGTCGAAATAAATGTCTACATATATCTATCTATCAATCTACCTATCTAAGTGATAGATAAGAATGTTAGGTTTTGATCGCGCTCCTCAATCTTACCATTTTATTACTGAGGATCGTGTCTTTTTTGGTGCAGCTTGATTAGTGCTTCTCTTCAGTGGTCCTGTCAGTTACCTGCTGGAGTGCTGGAGAGCTGTGCTGGCTTCCTTAGCTGTTTAGATACCTGTTCTACACATTACTTAGGACCTTTCCCGTCACCATTGCTCTAGATTGACAAAGCTTTTACTATATGGCTAAAATACTGAAGTTTAGGGTCAACCACGTGCGTGTGATACCTTTGGTGTTACAAACTTCCAGAGGCTTAATGTTTAGTAGAGTTGAGTTCCTTGTTAAAGGGCTTGCCCGGAGAAGTACCATACCTAGTTCTGCCGTAAAATAGCATTGCTGTGTTTCAGTTTGAAAAGTATGGTTGCTGGTGAAATTACAGGCACATGAGGCTTTACACCATTATGCCTCAAGTTGATGGACGCAGGGAATTGCATCGTAGGGCGCATTTCTAACGTGCGTGATCTACGAGGCAATTCTCTGTTACCACTTAACATCGGGTGGTCCATAAGCTTGTTCTATGTCCATGTAGTATAAAAAATGGCTACGGTAACTGTTTACCATCAGGTGGACCGTATGCTTGTTTGGCATCTTAGTGCTATTAAAAAAAAGAGGCACTCCGGGAGTACCAACAGAAGGGAAAACTGAACAATTACGAGATACTTATATACAAAGGTGTCGGTTTTATCCCATCTCATAAAATGCCCAACGCGCCTAAAGAAGTTTTCACTTCATATACAGAGGTGTTGGTAACGGTAACAGTGTCGTAAGTTCAATGGTTTTTTCACCATCTCAAAAAATGCCCAACGCGCCTAAATATGTTTTCACTTCATATACAGCGGTGTCGGTAACGGTAACAGTGTTGCAAGTTCAATGGTTTTTTCCCCATCTCAAAAAATGCCCAACGCGCCTAAAGAAGTTTTAACTTAAAAAATGTATTTGGTGTAGAAACATGTCGCGGAAAACTATTTGTTGATTATGGGAACCTAGTGCAAGGCTAGCGCGAGCCTCTGTGGGAAGAATTTGTTCAAATTTCTAGGTTTGGGAAAAGAAGTCGTTGACGTGTGTGCCGTGTGTGCCGTGTGTGCCGTGTGTGCCGTGTGTGCCATGTGTGCCGTGTGTGCCGTGTGTGCCGTGTGTGCCGTGTGTGCCGTGTGTGCCGTGTGTGCCGTGTGTGCCGTGTGTGCCGTGTGTGCCGTGTGTGCCGTGTGTGCCGTGTGTGCCGTGTGTGTGCTTCCTAAGGGACAATGCTAAGCTTAGTTTACATAACGTATTTTCGCCGGAAAAGTTATCCAGGCCCATATCATCCAACCCTATCTGCAACAGCATTACGTGATTCACCCCCACACTTTAAAATGGAGTCATAAATAAAAGGTACGTACCTTATCGTCGCAACCTCGGAAAGAAGCTCTCTCTTTCCCACTGAGTTCTTACACACGTCGCCAGACGACGACATGATGCTAGGCAGCTATAAGCAAAGCCCCAATGATAATGGAAACATGAACATATGCACTACACAAAAAAAACGTGTAGGCTGGAAGAGGCTGGCAAAATAGATAGGAGTGTTAAATCTGGCAGTGGGTGATACCGGGTTGAGATAGTGATGATGATTCACAATTACACAATCTAGAACTCTACCTAAGAAGTTACACTACTAAATAGACACGTTTGTAGCGTAAGTGTGTACGCATACTTGTAAAATAGCTGGTTTAGCACTTTGGGTACGTCATCTACTAAGGCAGTATACATTTAGAAATAGCTTTCAGCGATAAGGCCACCCATTGATCTATATTTAGCATTAACTGGTTATCTATGTATTACTGGTGTACAATAAAGCGTAATTTTATTCAATTTTCTTTTCTTGGACTATCACTTTATCTACACTACACAAAGGTTAGCTGAATGAAAATGATAATTAGCATTAAGTTCGCCTATGTTTTATTTTATTTGTGCAATATTGGATTATCAAATCTTCACTGTCATCTATATACCCACTTGGTATTTTGTGAGTTTTCATTCATTTCGTGTGTAAAATTTTAATTCATTGTTTCAACTTAGTGCCTTAATTAATTCCCAAAACTTTACTGTTCTACTGCTAAGTCAAAGTAACGAAGTGACACTATCAGTAAACCGTACATAAAGTTAAACGTGTGTTATACCTACACGTTGTAGGTACGTGTACGTAGGTACAATATTTTAGAAGAACGCATCTGCTGAAATATTGTTCACCTAAAAATCATTAATATTAAGCATTTTAGGAATATTTAGTTAACCAAAACAAAGTGAATAATGCTTGTAGATAAATAAACGTCAGAAGCATTTGCAGTATACCTTGGTGATTAATTCTTATCTGATAAGTTAGGATAAACACGGTCACTTCTGTGCTTCTGATGTGTTCAGATGTCGTTCCCGGCTTTATAAATCGTCAAACTGACGGCCAAAGGAAGCTTCATCTTAAAAACTTCCAGACCAGAGTTAGTCTACGAATCTACTCAGCTTATAGTTCAACTGGCTGACTTCGGCTTCGCATGCGCTGTTTGTCCAGCCTATGCGCAATACCCCACTGCGTAATGAAAGTAACCTATGTCTCAATCCCGGTATGATCTATCTATATACCAAATTTCATCAAAATCGGTTCAGCCATTTAGGCATAAAAACGTAGCAAATATACAGATAGAGAGAGTTTCGAATTTGTAATACAAAGGATAAGGATGTTTGTTGCGTGCGACACACCACAATCGTATACAAGGGCCTTTCCATAAAACTGTTTTACATTTATAGCTACAAGCACTACAAGATTCGCTCCTTCATTGCAAAACTGGCTTACCCCCATAGCTATAGGGTTGTTATTCGTACGTTACTCCGTTGTCATGGCAACGGTAGGTGCGTCTTGACTCTTGTTCGAACCTCCTTCGATTGGCACTCGCTATTGATAAAGGAAGAGGGTAGTTGTGTATCAGATGTTTTTGGGGTTTCAATGGAGGGGTGTTTTATATTATGTGAGGCTCTATAGGTGTCGTTTTTTTAATTTTAGTAAAGCTATGTAGGTATTGTATCTATAGAAAACTTTAATGATTTATTTAAATTATTATTATCAGCACGAGGCCAGACGCGGAGCGGTTCGCGCTCACCCTGATGAAGGTTCACGAATTGAACCGAAACATTGTCGGTCATAGCACCAATAAAACGGTATAAATCCCGTCTTTATAAAAATGATATTGAATCTATGTTACTAAATTACTTGAACATGCGACTTCACCTGTATTTCTCTGTGTGAATGCAAATCCATGTAGGCCACGTCTTAGTTGAACGCAAACTGGTGAAGTTATGCATTTGTTATAGGCAGTGGTAATTGCTGAACATCAGGTGGGCCATGAACAAATACCGTTATAACATGTTATTAAACAAAAACCTAGTACATAAAATCTTTATAGGTATACTAGCTTCCGCCAGTGGCTTCGCACGCGTTTTTTGTCTACAAAAAGTAGGTGAAATTAAGTACAAGTAGCTTATGTTTGAATCCAAGTTATAATCTATCAACACACCAAGTTACATCGAAATCGGTTAAACCTTACGGTTACGGTTATCGACTTGATTAAGTAACAAACAAATAAACAAACATCCAAACTTTCACATTTATAATATTAGTGTGATATTCTTGTGTACGCATGAATATATGTATGTCACTGAAATCCCCCTAAACGGCTGCACCGATTTTGATGGATTTTTTATGTGTTTGAGTGGGTCCCTGGATGGTTTAGATTCACTATTGGAACCGATAGGTGGCTATCCAGAAAATTGCGGATGAAGTCGCGAGCATACTAGTGTTTTATGTATTTGTGTTCGAATGGTGACATAGGGAGTAGTTATGTACCTATTATAAGATAGTTATCTGCCCGTCGTCTTTGCTAAGTACGTTCAGCGAAGTTAGTTTATTGAGTTTTCTTATACATTATAGACTTGCGTTTGACTACGATCTCACCTGATGGCGCGCGATGATGCAGTCTACGATGGATAGAAGAAACCTATTCACTCGCGACTTGAATACACCCAGGTTGTAGTTATCAGGAAAAACAGGCTCAGGGAAGGCGTAAATTGTAAATGAATGTAATGAAATGTAATTGAATTGTATGACTTCGTATTATTTTGGCAAAAATAGGCATTATTGATAAAAGTAGCCGTGAGACACAGATTTATTATATTTAATGTGAGTTTGCAAACGATGTTGCTAATTGTACGACAGATTCCATCCTAGGTATCTCAGAGTTCATTTATGTAGGCCACTAAGGAACTTATGCCTATGCCAGGTAAATTTAGGAGTCTACATTTTAGGGGACTGGTTTAGGGTTAAAAAGGAAATCCACATAATATTTTGACTAACCGTTTATTTGAACCACTTGACTGTCCACGCTCTTAGTCACAATTCCAGACATTACACATTAGTTCATTTAAAATATTCATTTATTTCATTTAAATGTAATAACAATTGGTTGGTTATAAGCAGATAACTGTATTTCTATTTCTGTGCAATTACAAGCAAATATTCTGTAACTTTTCAAAGCTCATTTCTATTTTATCTTAAATATATTTAAGTTTAGATTGGATTGTACAGTTTAATACTGATAGAGCCAAATGTATGCCAATTTTACATTACCCAAATAATAGTTTTCATAATAAAACTCATGAAAAGTAAAAATATAATGATAAGGCAGATAAAGATATTACGAAAAAAAAAATGGAAATACGTAGGTACCTACGTTATTTAGTCGTTACATGGATACTTTTTGTACTTACAAGATTTTCATTAAAAAAAATATATTAACCTTTACTTGTATTATGCTATTTTTTTATATTATATATGGCGTACATTTGGCCCCAATATAATTAATGTATGGACTATATAATTTTGCGTGGTCGTAACTAGACAATAGTTAAATTATAATTACAATAGTTAAATTCGTTTAAATATTTATTTACACTTAACAATTATATTAAACATATTGCATTCCGCATTTTAGCGACAATTTTAAAATACTTTCGTGAATTCTTATAATTTATTTAATTTAGTAGGTATTTACAAACAAGTTTTTTTATCTGAAATAATATGTTTTTATAGCTATTGATATAATAATATTAACTGTGTAATCTGTACTGCAAGCTACAAAAAAAAAAAAATCAGTAAAATCATAAAAAACTGTTGATTATGTAAAATAATATCTATAAAGGCTTGCTAAAAAACTTGGCACCAGAGGGTTAAACTTTACAGTAAACTTACACTAACAATATTCATGTAAAATCTAAATAAATTACTTATTCACAGAAGTACTGACTATGTACAGATCCATCACAAACTTAAAAATGGTAATAAGCAAAGTTGATCGGTTGATCGCTCTGATCACTTTGATCAGTTTCGTTTCGATCGGTATTGTTCAGATCATTTTGATCAATCCTATCGCGTTCACTTGATTCACTAGTGTTAGTGAACTCTCGGTCATTTAAAGAGCTTTGATCAAACTTTGAGCCGCTGGGATCAAACTTGTGTGATTTGACCTGCCAATTGGAGAGATCAAATGGCACATCGTTCGACTCTTTGCAGAATGTCCTCGGCACCAGATACTCCGGATAAACACTGTAATAGTTACTATCGTAGCGATCATTTTCAAATTTAAAGTTTTGCGAACTAAACATATTTTTATCGAATGTTTTCTCCTCGAAGTCATCGCTTCGAGTGCTGGCACTGTTCACTTCGTTATTCTCCGATTCTACATCGTCTTTTTTAACTTCACTATCACTGGCGCAGGCGTCGAAATGCTCACGGTGATCGTATTGATCACGACCACTTTGATCGCGGGGATCAAAGTGATCAAAGTCAGGTTTCATTTCGGTGCTCGCCGAGGGTAAGGATCACTGACGGTGATGCGGTAGCTGGTGATGGCTGATGTGCTGATGATGGAGATCCAGCCTGGGCCGCTTCGCGTCGTCATCATCAGAGCACTCGTTGTCGTGCTGTTCCTGGTCGTCGCATTCATCACCGAGCTCCTCTTGCTTGCGTTTGGCAGTCGCCATTTCTGCGGCGTGCTTTTTCCGCCATTTTGTTCTTCTGTTTTGGAACCATACCTGTTGACAAGGGAAATCATGTCAGTACTTTACAATTATACCTATGTTTTATTGGGTAAAATAGATTATTTTAATAGACAGGACTGAATGAATTTTTTTTTATTTAGAACCTTCACTTCACAAACTAGTTACCTACAACAAAAAATAAACGAAGAAATGTACAATGGGCAGACTTATCTCGTTAAAAGCAATCTTTTCCAGACAACGTTATGACCGGATAAAATATTTTAACCCGTCAGGCTTACATTTTGGCTTACAGTGTGGACGTGGTGCCTGACCTATTAAAATGTATTTGTCTAGATTTTCATGTGTACACACAAGTCGAACTGAAAACATCAGAGTCAAATACTCTTAGAGAGAAACCATTTCCCCAAACTTATTTATACGTCCCTTAGTGTAAAAGCATTCCACAAAGTTGCAAGTAAATAACCTAAGAGTCTGTGAAAATACTGTAAAAGCAGAAGTACGTCGGAAAATGTCACAAATTCTCAAGTTTGTACAACAAGCCAAATATAAAGAGCAGGCAAACAGCGTCATGTGAACCTAATCGCCTTGCCCAACATAATAATGCCTCATTAAATACCGCCTTTAAAGTCGCAGAGCAAACTCCCCTTCTCTCCCTCACTCCTACCCCCAACTTGAACGCAAGATAGAGACAGAGATAGTAGCCATGCTCCACGGTAATTAAGGGTCGTTTTGCAAATTACACGGTACTTAACCACCCATATAACGCTCATTAATCAAAGAGACCGGTCTTCTCTCTCGTTTTATCTTGTAAGTTGGTTGTATATCTGTCTTTTTCTGCCGGCCTGGAAGGTAGACAGGAGTTTAATTAGGTCATAAATACATTTTCATGATTAGAGCTGATTCGGGGTCCTTCGGGAACAGATGTTAGGCTCTTTGTAAAGGAATCGCGGGGAGGATATTAGGTTTTGTCGGGTATCGTTATGCTAATATTGGGAAAAGTTGATTGCGCGTATAACACATTGGCCGATAAAATAATAAAATAAAATAGCTCACAACTGTATTAATTATGATAACTGACTTCTCTTACTCAGTACACAGATCCGTGAAGACCCCACAAGGGGTAGTCAGAGACAAGTCCAGCCCCGGATCCAGAACTTTTCATAACCGGGGCAGAAACTTGATTTGGCGCCCTTCAGAACTTGAATGAACAGCCAGGTGAACTAAGAATCGATAGTGATCGATGCCTAAGTAATTGATAGGATGACGTACGCTAGATGCCAAGCGCTTTTTGATACAATCTTATTTCTAATTGTAGAATTTGGCGCCCCCTGATATTTCCGCCCGGGGCAGGCGCTCCGGTTTGCCCCCTCCGCCCTCTAGATCCAGGGCTGGACAAGTCCATATATTACGTTTGATAGGTATATACCCACTTTTTGCATAAAATATAAGCATTTACTTTACAGGTTGCAAGCCCATCGCCGCTTCTTAGACTACTAACCTGATGGCACATATATGCCTTCGAATTTTATTTCTTGGACATGATGGTTTCCTCACGATGTTTTTCTTCACCGTTTTAAACCCAAATGTTGAACATAGCCCAATAAAGTAAAACAATTACAATTTTTCTGTAGAAACTTATACTTGGCCAGAATCATAGATAATTATATGTTATGAATTTTGTATTGTATATAACTCGTAATTTAATTCGTTTATCAGTTATATACCTTACTATAAGTTTATCTAATAATCAAAAATAAAATAGGTGTCAAAATCATTACTTGCATAAATAAAAAAAGATTTCATCAATTATTCATTCTCATTACACAACAAAGATCATAACGTGTTCTATAGTCCGTGTTAGATCAAATCACCTCTATCGGTGAATTGAAGCGTACGCTAATTAATAATTATTATTTCTCTATTATTAATAATACTTGGCCTTAATGAGATTATTATTGCTTGTGAAACGTTCCCGTGTGATTTAAAGACTATTGAAATGTGTTTTGAATCTTACGATAGTTTATTGAAGCTAGCAAGATGGTCTCACAGTAGATAGAAAGACGAGCTGATAAAGTTTGATGGGAGCCGTGGGGCGCAGGGCGCTCAAAATTTTGACAAAATCATTATTTTACATAAAACCGGTCGTTTAGGAGAGGCATTCTTCAAAATTTGTAGATTTTTTACAAATTCCCCTTGTAAATAGAATATATTCATTAACCAACAAAAACAAACACACAAAATACAAATATATAAAAGAAAAACTTATTAATAATAATAATTAATAATATGTATTCATTAATACTTTATATAAAATGTTTGCATGATCTATAGATATTTGTTCCGTGTCTGGGTGTTTTTCTATATTATTATAAGTAAGTATTTACAAAAAAAAAGTATATAAGTATTCTATCAGTTATCTGGTTCCCATAGTATAAGCTCTGCTTAGTTTGGGGCTAGATAGCGCTGTGTGAAATGTCCAGTGATATTTATTTATTATTTATTTTATTATTAATACTTAGATTCATAGTTACATTACCGTATATATTTCATTGACATCACACAATTATAATTTTGCTCTCACAGGGTCTAGTGGGTGATTAAGCGGTCTCGGCAGAATAACAGCGTCAACTGCTAACCCGGTTGACATAATGCTGAGTCGAGGTCCTTTTGCTGTTATAGCACACAACATACTTACCTCATATTTAAAATTAATTATTTATTATATTGTTTGTTTCTGTTTTGCATGTGTAGGTACTGTTATTTTACGTTCATTATTTAAATCATCTTTTGTAAATGTATTATGTGTGCTATGTAGCAAATAAATGATTGTCTATGTCTATATTTTAAACTAATAAACATAGACTGAACTTTAACCAAATTGAATCTTACATATAAAAACTTTTCATTGTGTCGCTTGTCATTTATTGGTGATTATAAATCTGTGACTATTATCCGTGTATGTAATTATTTTTTCTTCATTATATTAAGAATGATCATACAGGCCGATAAATAGCAGCAATTAGCAATAATGCGCGAGTCATTAGGCCACGTCCAAACGACGAGACAAATCGCCGCGACTATTAATTAGAAAAGGGTGCGATAAGTCGCGTGACAAACGACGTGACGCGCGCTAATAATGTTGCGAGATTTCGCGATTGTGTTGGCTGGATTTTGTGTAAGTATTTACTATCTAAGATTTTGTAAATTTTAGATGTCACCAAGGACAGAAAAACATTGTAGACAAGTATTTTTTGGATTATACTTCTTAAAATAAATTTTAATAATTATACTTAAAACATTTTAAGGTCTGATAATATTGACACGTAATTGCATAGTATCACAAACTTGTTATCATCATCACTTCAGTCATCAGATGTATATTGCTTTAGGTTTCCCCCATTGATTTCCCGAGTGATTATGTATGGCCTGTACCTAACAGCTCCTAACAACCATTCGGCCGTGACAAAATCGTAAAGCAAAAATTAAAATACAACAACATTGCATTTTGAACGCTATTAAATATAGCCCAAAAGGTTTAGCAGATTTAATAAACTTTTAACTTTTTATTTCTCATTGAAATTCACGTTTAACAATATAAAATTTCGAACAATTAAACCTTAAACACAATTAAACACGAATAATTAAAATAAAACTTTTCTTTAATAGCCAAAACTGCTAAAATTACTCACAACTCCGCGAAACTCGGAATAACAAGATGTATAGTTGTAGTTATAATTCGCGCTGTTTACGTTCCCGTCACGCGCCCGCTCCGTGTGGAGGAGGCCTATTTATCTTGGCGTATTGACAGCTGGCGATATTGCGGCAACTTATTGAAATTGGGTAAATAACTCATGTTTCAGGGAAACTAAAATCTATCAATATGCAAAAAAATATTTTTTTTATGGAACTTATTTTCTCCAAATTATTCTAACTAAAGTGGTACAACCACTTTAGTTAGACAGTAATTTTTTTTAAAAGGATACTTACATTTTATTATTCACCCCTCCATATAAACTTTTACTATGTAAAATCTTACACACTTCCGTGTGCGCAATAAGCTTAAAAATGGGTAAAACGTTTTTTCTTATTATTACTAGTAATAATATAGATTTAATTTAATCTTATCACTAAAACTATACCTATCACCCAGATGACCCTTAGATGAACAGAAAAGGGGATGTATGTATTTTAGCTAGTTCAATATAAAACAGCTAGTTCACTACCTCATTACAAGTTACAGCTATTAGTATCAAGTTCTCGAATCCCCTCGACTTTACTGCTCATACATTACGGGAACAACCCCATAAAACTTAATAAAGCTGTTTCCAACTCATTCAATTTAATTACCTGTAACTAGGGGTGAGTTGTAAAAGCCGGATGTTATAATCCAGTTTGGAAAAATACCGGGCGTTTTTATCTAATTAATTGTCAATATTAATAGATAGAAGTGCGGTATGCACATTCCAACTTATTAAACTTTTGTATGACGATGGAACTCTTTCATAAGAAGCTCAGTATTAGTAGAACTCTTTGTGAAAGGAGGCTCCCGGGGAAGTTTTACCAGCATACTATTTCTGCCGGCAAGTAGCATTGCCGTGGTTTGTTTTGAAGGGTATGGGGGCCGTCGAAATTACAGGCACATGAAGTTTTACACCTGCATGCTTCAAAGTTTATATACGCAAGGCAATGGTAAGGCACCTTCCTAATTTGCGTGACTTGCGAGGCAATGTTTTGCTATAGGTAAGCGACGGTTACCACTTAACATCAGGTGGTCCATTTGCATGTTCCATACCCAAGTGGTAAAATAAAACGGCTGCCACGATAAAGCTATTGCATAGCATTTTTTATCAACTTATGCAATGATAATTATTTATTTATGCAGTATTTTTTTTACTTTGATATTAATTCAAGTTTTTTCTTTGATATTAATTCAATAAGAAAACATTTTTTTTTCTTTTACTGAATAAATGAGAAGTTAATATCGTTTAAAATATTTTTATCATCTTGCAATACATGTAGGTTATTCAGGAATTGTTATCATTGAAACTATAGGTTTATGGTAACTGAAATAAGAAACATAAGTTTGAGACTTGATATCCTCTAAATATCTGGAAAATACCGCGTCTATGGTGGTCCCATATTTTGTTGTGGATTCTTGTGGATCGTTATTCATTTTCAAATTTAATTTTAAGCTCAGCTATTCACCAGCAACTGCTATTCACTATTGTACATAGGTACACCAATGTATACATATATACCTACAAGTATACTTACGGGGCGCACATGCGGTGAGTGTGGCATTATAAAAATATGATAGATACCTATATACTTTCTCACAAACAACTGCTTACTTATTCGTCCGATTTCGGAGCAGCTCGTTTCGATCCGTGCGAGCTTCGTACAGTCGTACCATATACTCGTACATACACGTTAAACGAACGCTCGGCCGAGCTACATGGTAGGTGGAGTGGGGGGGTGTTAGGTTTTATTTTCGTTACGGAATTTCTTGATTCGGTCGCCGCGCTGAAAGCCCGCGATAAAAAATGACTAGGTAACTAATCCGGCTAAAAGTAAAAAGCCGGTCACCCACCACCCTTTCTCAAGACAACATGGCCGCCGACGTATCATCTCAATCAAGCCATTACAAGCTCCTGTGTAAAATAATAGTTCTTCATAATTACCTCACCCTCTGAGAGAGACAGTGATATATTACTTAAACAAGTTGAAAAGAGACATATGTATTTATCGCGGTTTCTAGAAGCACTTAGGTAATTGAATAGGGAGCAAGATGAAAATAATATAATAATAAAATAAAGTTATGGCGTCTGAATGCGTTGTTTGGTTACCTCGTAAATGTTTTGACTTCTTTAAATTAAACGATTGAGTGTAAATATTTTAATTTGAATTCCAGTTTCATTGTATATAATGTTGTCCAAACAAGGCCAATAGTAGATTTGGAGTTCATTCATGGAACAATACCGGGGCATTCACTAACTTTTATTCCTGCCGGAATCTACATTCTCTTTGGAAAAACATCACAGTAATTTAATTTAATTTAATTTATTTATAAAGGATTTCCTTAGTAACGTAAACACAATTAGCCCAACAAAGATGCGAATGAAAAGGGTTGGAGGAGGCCTTTACTCAAAGATGGGTATCCCTACAATAAATAATAATAATAAATAATATGTTATAAACACAAACAAAAAAAAATGTAGTATAAATTTATTAAATTAAATTTAAAAAAAATTATAAAATAAAATGTACTTGTAAATTAATGAATGTAAAATTATATTAATGTAAATAATAATTAATATAGGGAAAGAAAAAGGCATAAATAAATATATAATGCTCTGCCCGAAGAAATAAGACGGTCATCCTCCTTACACACCTTCAAGTTGAAGGGTTGACGACCTCCGTGGTGCAGTAGGCGAATAGCCGGCTGAGACGCAGGAGGTAGCGGGTTCGATCCTCGCCGTGGAACAAATGTTTGCAAGATCTACAGATATTTGTTCCGGGTCTGGTTGTTTCTCTATATATTATAAGTATATATTTACAAAAAAAATGTATATATATATTATATCAGTTATCTGTTATCAGTTATCTCCCATAGTACAAGCTTTGCTTAGTTTGGGGCTAGATAGCGCTGTGTGAAATGTCCAGCAATATTTATTATTATTTATTTATTAAGGTGAAACAACATTACCTGACGATGATACCTTGTTTACTATTTAAGTATTTTATCTATTAGTATAGTTTACTAAATGCATATACCTATATATTAGTCTATTTTATAAGTATTTTAATTATTAGGATTAAAACTTTATTATATTTTTATTATATTTTTTATTATAACTTTATTATACCTAACTATATAAATATGTGTAAATGTATCCTCCAAAATATATTTCCGTATCGTAAATTTCGCTCCATCCAAAGGTTGCCTGGAAGAAATCGCTTTCAGCGATAAGCCCGCCTATTGTATTGCCTTATTTATTCTAGCCTAGTACTCATTTTTGTATTACATATTTCTGTTTGTGTGGTAATTCAATAAAGAGTTATCTATCTATCTAAATAAGGATTTCCTTGAATGAGTAATTTGACTCAAATTAAATTAAAGTACAATACCTAGATGCGCTCCCTGTGCTCACTCTGTTAAGGCTACCACAGCTAACGCAGGTAAACACGATTCATTTATTAAAAAAGTGTATAAGTAGCAATAACAATAGACATTTATAACTTCAACACATAGTGAGAGTGCATTTGCAAGAGCGAGAAAGAATGATGGTAACTCAGAACAAAATGTTCTTAGATAAGTCAGAAGAAATTGACGATAGTGGATGGACCGCTATTGACTTATCAGTTTTTAATACAGCTCTTACCTTTTTAGAGTTCCGTAGCTGAACTAGGAACCAGCTGTCTGTTGTGGTGATGTCTGTTGTTGCGGAAAACACTAATCCTTATAATAAACTAGCTTCCGCCCGCGACTTCGCACGCGCGGTTTGCCAATTCAAAGTGGCTTATGTGGTAATCCAGATTATAATCTACGTACATATTAAATTTCATCGAAATAGGTTCCGCCGTTACGACGTAATTAAGTAAGAAACAAACACAAATAAATAAACTAACAGCCAAACTTTCACATTTATAAGATAAGTGTGAAAGAGAAACACCCAAACCCAAAACAAATGTCTGTATCTAGATCATACAAACATTTATTCGGCGGCGGGAATTGAACTCGCAACCTCCTGAGTCTCAGCCCGCTATTCGCACACTACACCACGGAGGCCAACTATTATGTGAATAAACAAACAAAAGTGATTTATTAGATACTCGGGAACTAAACAAACAAAGCCGTGGCAAAGCACTAGTTATACATAATACGAGATGAAAACGTAAAACATAATCCCCGTTCTTCCAGCCATCAAGTTTTCCATAATAAAAACAAATGGACCTATAATAATGCGAATAAATTACTCCTTCCTTTTCTATAGTGTTGTTTGTTCGACATTTTTTATAGCGATGTATCGAATTACTTCTATCCGCTGTAGTTTTGTCGTAAAATAAATTGATCTAAGTATATTAGGTTGTACATAAACAAGGATAGTGAACTAAGGGTTGTGTATTGAATAGATTACGCAAGTTCGGCTACTTTGCGTCTCTTTTAGTTGGAGCAAAGCTCCAACTCCTCTGTATATAAATCATTTGAAATTTGGCCGGCTTGCCAGGAACACGTCAGAAGCACGTTGTAGTGGCCACAGTGCACTACCTTTGAATCGGCTGAGCACCGGCTGAGTTTTTGTAGGCTTGATTTTCATACAAATTAACTCACTTAAGTTAACTATTCAATGTAGATCTGTGGTTGTCTCAAACATAAAGAAGCCTTATTAATAAAAAAAAGTATGTAATCATTCTATCAGTTATCTGGTTCCCATAGTACAAACTTTGCTTAGATTGGGGCTAGATGGCGCTGTGTTAAATTTCAAGCATAATTATATTAATAGTATTACTTATTTATTCGTTAATGTACACAAATAGATAACAAACAAAAAAGCTTACACAAAGGACATGCACATAATGTAAAACCCCGCTTTTTACATATAGACTGTCTTTCTAAGCTCTCTAAGCTAAGCCTGACTAAGCTAAGAGGAAGGTCTAAGGGCAAGCTTCCTTCATTATATCAGTCAAAGGACGTCCACTACTGAACATAGGCATCACACAGTATGATTCATTATTAAATAGTTTTTGACGTGACAGCGTCTAATAAATCGATGAACGCCGGCTGCATGCACGAAAAAGGATGGCTCATTGTCCCGTTACGTTCATTGTCCCGTTACGCTCATTGTACAAGTGAAAAGTTAATGTGGTTTTCATTGCTTATTACAACAACAATTTTGGCAATAAAGGTTAATTATTAGCATTTTGAACTAAAACGAATGTTTTGGAACAATAAAAGCAAATGATTACATTTCAATGATTACATACAAAAATATAACAATGCTTCATAGTGATTTGTATAATATGTTTTAAAATAGACTCATGTAGGTATCTAATTAAACATGGTCAAACGTGTTTAACTCATACGCAATCAGGCCAATGATCGAAAGCTGTTTATTACAGTTTCAGTTATCGAGGACAATAACAGCAATCTCCATTCCGATCGATACATTATGACAATGATCATGAATTTAATCATCGTTAATAAGTGTCGCTAGATGGCATTGGCATAGTGCCATAGAAAAGCCTAATGAAAACGCGTTAAGATGGATTTCGTAGCGTGTAAATAAATTTCGTAGCATTTTCGTTGAATCTCGTAGCACATATATTTATTAATTCTAGCGTGTGCTAATTTGCTTCTATTCCTTTTCAATAGTTTACACAGAGTATTAAATACTGAATTCTACGTTGAATGAGTAGAAGTTTTCAGTTTAAATATTATTGCAAAAGCTCGATTGAAAAAGTAGGTAGGAAAAAGTAGTTAAATTCTAATCAAATTGAATAGAAATAGGTTGGCAAATGTCGAAAACGTGGAACTGAGACTCACCCTCAAATACTCACCCTGGACCTACTATTGCAAATAATATACTAGACTAAAGTCTAAAAACTATCTCCATCTCTTCAAAGGTTTACTGGAAGAAAACTTTTACTAGGTTAAGCTTGCCTTTGTACATGTCCATTTTGTAAGCTGTTTTTGTCTGTAAATCTATTTGTGTACAATAAAGAATAAAAATATGTCTTAGAAAATATGAAGTGACGCAGAGCAGTACATCGTAGGGCACGTACCTACGAGACAATACTTTGTTATACGCGAAGGTTACCACTTAACATCAGTTCGGGTGGGCCACAAGCATGTTCCATCTCCATATAAAAAAAATTACACAGAGTATTAAATACTGAATTCTACGTTTCGTTTTAAAACGTTAAATCAATAATTATTTACACCGACCGATTGCACATCGTGTATGAGATTACAAATGTTTTTTTTATATCGCTTGGGTCCAGTCTCGCCAAATTTCACGAAAGTACTTCTTATCTTTTCTAAAGTTCCTAAAGTACTATCCATGATCAACATATTTACCTGGATGAACTTTTCGGTTTAAATATTATTTTAAGAGGTAAGTAATACTTAAGTTGGTTTGGTAAAAAATTCTAATTATATTAAAAACAATTTGAATTTAAACGCTTTAAATAATATTTGAAAGGCGAATGAACGAACCACTACAAACTTTAAATCGAGTTCTTTGACAAACGGTAACTAGAAATGACATAGTGTTGCAAACACCACTACCTGCCATATCTGTTTGTACCATCGGACACTGAAGAATTTGTGGGCGATGGGTAAATTGAACCGCGTGTGATCGATCGTCGCTCACGCTAATGGATAAAAGAATAAAACCGGCCACAGCCAGCAATGTATGCATTGATATGCAGAAATGTTTTTTGTTTATTGTCCCACGTTAGAATTTATCTGTTTGGATGTGATGTTTGAACTTTATTTACTAAACAAATATGTATTGGCTTGAATAATATTGAATGACGGTCTACGGTGTATTCTATGAATATGTTTATTTAATGAAATTTTAGTTAATTCTTTTTGTATCAGATTTATAATTCAATAAATGTTTTTAAGTTCAAATATTGATAAAGAACAACATTTATTAATTTTACAAAATGTTTACGATATTTGTAACGAAGATCCTCTCTCAAACTTCAAAACAAAAGGGTTGATTCTAATAAACAAACCAAAAAAACCTGAAACATTAATTATCCGCCTTCTGTCGTAAATCATAAAAGGATTAGAAGATTCTTCTCCCCCCCCCCCCCCCCCTCTACTCAAGCCTACAAATTCGACGTTATTAAAAAAACTCATTTGCAAATTAGAAAAGACAAAAGATATTAAAGCGATAAAAAGAATTATCTCCAGTCTCTGTTGGGCGATGAAAAAATACAACCCTTTACTTTAAGTAAGAATAAAAATGTTAATGTAGTTAGTGGGGTAAGGGGTGTTAGCTACTCTATGGAGATAATTATCTTAGCTTTGTAGAAGGTTTTGGTTGGTCTTCAGTTCTAATAAAAAGTTACACAATTCTCGTAATTTTAACATTAAATTATTTTTTGGCGACATTATTGTACCTAGATAACATTTATTGTAATATCAAATTTGGGCAAATCAGTTGTTTTCTCTTTTTAGATTAAAATATTTTCACCTGTCTGAACTATTACAAAAGCTCAATAGAAATAGGTATATACATATTAAGATCGTCCTACGCAAATATTCGGGCTAGCTCAGTGTTCCAATCCGAACGAAACCTCCAAGTTTCTCAATACAAATGACAGGGGGCGTATCACAAAAACCTTACAAGTACGAATGCAGGAACGAGTGAAACTTTGCAAATTAAGAAAATGTAATTAGTGCCACCCCCACTTGACTCCCCTGGACATAATTAAGGCGAATCTTGTTGTAATTTTGACATTTAATTTTTTTCCTCCCTCAATAATTAATTTAGAAAAGTACCCTTAAAATTTAATCTGTGCTCTTTCGGTGACAGTATTTTTTTACTTTTTCTTTTAAGTTAATGAAATGGCAGAGATTTTTGATAAGAGGCCCTCGGGAGGACGTTTGGTGTTTTTTTTTTAATTTTTTACTTTTGTTGCGGCTGACTAATGTATTCTACGTTTGTTATTAAATTGTGCGAGTTTTCTTTTTCGTGATTAAGAAAGTTGGAATGAGGTTTGAGTGGAAAAACTTAAAAAAAATTGGGAACTTAGAAAACTAAATCAAAAAGAAAACTAACTTTAAAAACGACAGTAAAAACCACTTTAGACAATCAAAAATCAGACAGAAAAGAAAATCGGAATCGGAACCCTCAATCATTATTCAAAATCTCCTTTAGTCAGATATATACTTGTTTCACTATGCTTCACACATTTCATCCCCAGAAGCTTCCAATAAAACACGTCCTATCAGCAAATCTTGAAATTTTAAAGTAAGGGTGCGTGTAGACCCGCGTAATCCGAGTTATCGCATGTAAGCCGCTCATCACGCCGGCATTAGGTGGATGTTGTGAAAACGGTTCGCGCCGTCATTCCGATGTACCGCGTCATTCGCTGTGCTGATTTGTACCTTCCAGAAGTTTCAGATTTTTGCGTGAATTGATGTTTGGCTTTATGAAAATCTGTAGGTATGGTAATTGATGTTTTGTAAGCTCATGTATCAGGTACAGATATATACCAATTTTGTTTTGGTGTATTCATATTGTCGGAAAATATTACCTACCTATAGTAGTATAATTTGACTTTGAAAATAATCATTGCAAAGGTATCTTAAAGTGTTTAAGAGTTCTATATAAAATCACATTATTTCACTTCTAAGGATATTTGTTTTATTTTTAATGTGATTTATATAAAACGTATTATGAAAACTATATCAATACCATAACAGTATTTATTTCTAAAACAGCCCATTTTATGATTTTATCACCGCAAGGGGCATTTCGCCATAAACTTAACTAGAAATAGGCAACTACAAGCCCGTTTATTCCGCCCAGAATTACGCACATTTGCCGCACTCGTAATGATGTGACCGATTTTATCGCGGCGCGGCTCAGATGTCATTTAAATTTAAATTAAGGTATTACAGTTCGGAACCAGCCGTCCGACGCGGTTTATTCTTATCGTGTGCACTGAGCCTTAGGGGTGCATTTTAAAACTATGTTTTGGTAACATGCTGATTTGAATTTGAGATCGGCTAAAGAGATTTAAATTGAGTAATAGTCCCCTAAAGGTCGTAGTAGATAATTCCTTTCTAATGACAAACAAAATGGTAATCTAATCAATCTGTTCATATCAAAAAAGCAACCTACGCGTAGGAACCGTGGCCCGTGTTAAAATTTAGGCAAGAAAACTAGAATTAATTATTGAAAACTCTTTTTCACAGTATAAGCTATAATAAAAACAATAAACACGAAAACACAAAACAAAGAGTACATTATTTCACTACGGATTTTGATGTTTTAATACACAGAAAGTCTAGGTATGGAAATCTCTAAAATAGTTAGAGATTCAAAGATTTTTTAACATATGAGTCTATAAATTCAGTTAGGTAGGTAGGTGTAAATATCGCTAGTATACTCAGCGATAAGACCGCCAATATTTAACTTATATTATGATATTCTATTTTTAAATGTTAAACATAAATAAATATGGAAGTTAGTTCAATAAAATATTTTCTATTTGATTTTACTATTCTTAAAATTATTTTAAAACATGTCTGAAACAAACACTTGAATTACTTCACTGACACCCAGCCGAGTGCAGAGTAGATACCCACCCCCTAGATATCGGAATCCAGATAAGCTGGAGCACATCCGAAACAAATTGAATAAAACCGATAAAAAACCGCGTGATATATTTCATTCTATCGAGGGTGCGGTCGGCGAGACGCGCGCATCGCGGGGCAAATGCCATGGTGTGTCCGTAACGGATACGATGACGGTTTTCAAATGTAACATTCAAGTTTCTAAAAAGTTTTGTCCGTTCTATTTTCAAATTGTACACTGGTAATAGATTTAGACTTTTGATGATGAAGACTTTTTTACCAACATTCCAGTCTCTACCACAAAATCCTTAAACTCCGCTCCCATAGTCGCAGAGTCATTGTTTAAAGAAAACTTCACGGAATGCAAAACACAATTCAAATTTGATTATGTAAATAGTGATGACATTATAAAAGCTTTAAAACTGATAAATGTTAAGAAAACCACGGACCTCTGGGGCATCTCTGTTAGCGTCGTGAAAACATTGATAGACATAATTGCTCCTGAACTAGCTTTAATATTCATTGAGTGTATTGACTGTGGTGTATTCCCTGATTTAATGAAACACAATAACATACTCAGTACTTCCGACATTTAGTAAAATATTTGAAAAACTAATTTTAAATCAACTGCTTAGACATTTCAATTCACATAATTTACTGCATCATAAACAATTCGGATTTACCAGGGGTCGCTCAACCACTGATGCTGGTATTGAGTTAATATCGCACATATTTGATGCCTGGGAGAAGTCTCATGACGCTTTAGGTGTTTTTTGTGATTTGTCCAAGGCATTTGATTGCGTAGACCATGACACATTGATCAGGAAACTACACCATTATGGCATTAGGAGCGTTGCTCTAGACTTTCTCACTTCTTATTTAAGCGGCAGAGTGCAAAGAGTTGACGTGAATGGGAAGCGTTCTCCGGAGTCTCTGGTTAAAATGGGTGTACCACAGGGATCAATTCTGGGACCATTTTTGTTTTTAGTATATATTAATGATCTTCCCCATCTTGTAAGGGACGATCATGAGGTTGTATTGTTTGCAGACAACACGTCACTTTTATTTAAATTAAAGCGACGACAAACCGATTTTGACGATGTAAACAATGCAATCTCTAAGGTGGTAAAATGGTTCAATGTAAGCAATCTACTTCTAAATGAAAAGAAAACAAAGTATATTAGATTTATACTACCTAATGTTACACAAGTTAAAAAGCAGATATAAAAATCAAAGACGAGGAGTTGGCTCTTGTGGACACCACCGTATTCTTAGGGATAACCCTAGATAATAAGCTTCAATGGGGCCCTCACATTGATGGGTTGTCGAAGAGACTTAGTTCTGCAGCATACGCAGTCAAAAAGATCCGTCTTTTTACAGACGTAGACACAGCTAGACTAGTTTACTTCGGCTCCTTTCACAGCATTATGTCATACGGTATACTGCTGTGGGGGAGTGCTGCAGATATAAACACCGTTTTTGTGCTGCAGAAGAGGGCTGTTCGTGCAATTTATAATATGGGCCCCAGAGAATCATTACACAATAAGTTTAAAGAAATAAATATTATGACATTCCCTTGTCAATACATCTATGAAAATCTAATGTATGTTCACAAAAATATTAATTTGTTTAAAAAAAATAGCGATAATCATAATTTTAATACTAGAAATAAAGATAAACTCGCTGTTGCCACTTGTAGACTCCATAAAGTTAGTAGATCGTTTAAAGGGCAAGGTGTACGCTTTTATAACAAACTCCCAAGAGATGTACAAATATTGACAATAAACAAATTTAAAAACGTAATTAAACAAAATCTTTATAAAAGAGCCTACTATAAAATATCGGATTATTTAGTTGATAGAGAAGCTTGGGATTGAAATTGCTCCAAAATGTTACAATTTAGACGTAATTTATTTTCTTTTTTTTCTGCCTTTTTTTCCTGGCTTGGTCGCGAAGGAACAGGCAGTAAAATTGACATTTCAAAGTGATCCTTGTTATTTTAATGAATAAAAATATTTGACTTTGACTTTAGAAAGATATTGAAAATACAATTGAATTAATAGTATGTAATTCAGTATTTTAAATTGTTTATTCATAGTTTAAGTTTATTCTAGTAGCTTCCGCCAGCGGCTTCGCATGCATGTTTTGTCAACAAAAAGTAGCCTATGTGTTAATCGAGGTTATAATTTACGTACATACTAAATTTCATCGAAATGAGTTTAGCCGTTACGACGTGAAATATCCACACATACATCCATACAAACTTTCGCGTATATAATATTAGCGGGATTTCTTTCATATAGGTACGGCAGTGAAATGTGGCATTCGTTTCAATTGCTATTTTTAGTTTGTAGGGTGAAATGCTTAATAATAACTTTAGGTTTATTTTAACGTTTGTTTTAATTGAATATAAAATATAATGCAGCCTGGCTCTTGCGCGCCAAGCTAATCTTTACAATGAAGAAAACAACTTCAAACTGTTCGGCGAAAAACAACAATTTGGAAACCTATTTTCACCGCGCACTCGCCAGTGTGCACACCAATAAAAAACCGCACCAATATCAGTGTTTTATTATTTATCAAGCGTTTAATCCTCGCAATAAATCTCGTGGACAGAAAATGGCGGCGCTTTTTTGGCGCGAAAAGATTTGCAGAAAGCAGGAATGAGCGTAGATTAGGGATAAGCCGCCTTTATTAATGGACCTGAGATACACACGGCTTGACACGCCGATGGCGATGGGTAACGGATGCGAGCGTTAACTTTTTGTTTTGTTTATGTGACAGTTGAGGATTTTAATGATAAAAATTGAGCTCATTAATTTGTGTAACGTTTTCAAAACAATAATTCAATCTTCACAATGACTAGAGGATTAGCAAGTTGAAGTGGCAGTGAGGGACGCATATCTCGAAGAACTGACGGCCGTTAAGAAAGGACGGCCCGCAAATAAACGGACGGTTTCTAAGAGCAAACTGGTTATGAACGGTTGCCCAGAAAAGCTAATGAGACATATGTTCAGCAGTCGTCGTCCTATGTCCTGGTCTGATGGCTAAAATCACACCAATATTATAAATACGAAAGTTTGGATGTTTGTTTATTTATTTATTTATTTGTTTGTTTGTTACTCAATCACGTCATAACGGCTTAACCGATTTCGATAAAATTTAGAATGTACGTAAATTATAACCTGGACTAACACATAGGCTACTTTTTGTTCCATAAATCAGGTCCTATGAGATACAAATGGGGTGTCAAGTCAAGTTTCAACAGCGGGTTTAGCTTTATTTCTAGGTAACCTTCATATTTAGTAGTGTAACGCGTATGAAGTCGCGGGCAACAGCTAGTTAAATAATAAGGATAAAGAATCCTTTGATGAATTGCTTGTTGTTGTCTTATAATGTTCTATCTCAGAGATTAAACGAATTACCTTTGCCCAGTTTTTGTTTTATCGGAAACCTGTCTCCATTTTCATGACATGGCGTTAAGGTTTGCTACAATATCCCCCACTTTGCTGAATCGCTACTTGTTTTTATGACGCTAACATACTACGGTTTACGTCCTGTTATTATTATTATTGAGCTCTTATTCTGTCTTATAGATACTGGAAGAATGTAAGTTCATCATCATCATCTCAACGTCGGACGTCCATTGAATAATCAAAATGATCAATTTATTGGTAAAATAATTTAACAAGTCAATTTAAACAAATTATAATAATAATTAATTTTAAACCTTTTTACTGCTGAACGTAGGCCTCCCCCTTAGATGTCTGGAGCGACCGATCTGGTGCGACTTGCACTCAACGGCTCCCAGCAATCTTTATCAAGTCGTCTTTTCATCTAGTGGGGGGCCGCCCTAAGCGCGCTTTCCAGTGCGCAGTCCAGTCCATTCTAGAACCTTTCTATCCCGACGGTCGTCTGTTCTTTAAGTTATGTACCCCGACCATTTTAGCATGTAAAAAGTACATACAAAATTTGAGGACAAAATCTTCACGGGTTTACGTACTAAATAAGATATCCTAAGATGTTTATCATAGGGATAAATGGTTTACGGCAAAAAAAATATTCGTCGATTATGTACTGATGTTATAAAAGATGGAGGACGTTTACCTAAAAAATCTGTTCATTCTGTACACTCCGAATTTTTAAAGATACATTTTTTATTTACTTTTTTTATTCCAAGAAAGAACCAGCTTCTACAAAGAAAACCAGTGGGATCAAATTTGAAGTTGAAAAACGTAAGTATGTCTTTATGATAACCTAAGTGCACTATATGGCACGAAAACTAGACAAAAACATCAACTGCGTGTCTGAAACATGAAAGTACATTTATATAAGGAAGAAGCACTACGCCGGCGCAATAACTTGTAAATATCGCCGCCCGACCGAATTGCCTTACACTCGGGGACAAGAAAAGTGATATTATTTAAAAATACTGAATTTTGATAGCTATCGATGGTATTTTATTTCCAACCAGCTGACCCAGCGAACTTCGTATCCCCTTGGCATGTATATGACGCGAGCTGCCAATATGTGTCACCGGCAGAATTGTCAATCGGCTATCATTAGCTGCACCTAGGTATTTTTTTTGCGTGATTTTTTCGATATTTTGATAGTTATTTTGCTATTCGGGGTGGACAAATCCAACAAATCAAAGATCATCAAAATCGGTCCAGCCATTCTTGAGTTATAAATGGTGTAAATAACCCGACTTTGTTTTATATATAGATAACTCAAATGAGAGTTTAATTTGATATGAGCAGGCCCCAATTCTACTAAACCAAACGCTTTACTATAAAAATGGTTCGTTACAAAATGACCACGTTAGATATTTTTTGGTATTCTACTAACACAATCTTTTTTTGAATGACCGCCGTTGCTATGACAACACCATTGGAAATTTGTCAAGTTATGGCAGGAACAACAATCATAATCGTTAAATAATGGTATGGCTCCTTATTAGTTTTTTCTTATAAATTGGCAGAATTGGGCCCCTGGTATCTAAGTAAGTAAATAATATTTTCATGTCCGCTTCGTAGCTTTAGCATCAAATGAAAAATTTCAATGATGTACTATAAAAAAACATCTAACAGTCACATTTATTTATTATATATTTTTATTTAAATTTTTACTTAAATATTACTAGACTTAATAATTATTACGTTTTACTACAGGCATAACCAGCACCGTTGTCCACAGATTTGGTTATGGTCTAATAAGGGAATCAGGAACTTTGAATACCATGGATGGGTACCAAAGCAGCTGTGACCAATATTTATAGATCATACAATAAAAGTAGTACAGCGAGAATCAACATCTACATCTTAATTAGGTGGAGTCTTTTCACCATCTTTTCATTTACATATATCACAATGCCTTATAACTAAAGTTTTCAACCAGTTCTTCCTAGCCGTAATAACCTACAGAGCTGATATATGGACACTCACGAGTTAGCTACTTGTCCTTATTTGTCATTAATCTGCCATTATTTGCCTACCGGCAGACTTTTTTTTTGTAACGTTTCCGCTCTTGCATTGTGCACGCTCCTATTATTTTGTCCGCAAGTGCACCAATACCCAAACAGTCGGCCGTCGCGATGTTATTGGAAAAGTTGTAAGCTGAGTGCGTTACAATGTAGCGCTGAATCGCTGTATCACCGCAGGATACTACACACTACACTAGCTAGCTACCTACAATATACTTTGTAGTAGCTAACTAGTGATGAGACAACAATCAGAGACGAATACGGATTTTATATGAATTTTCAGCAACTGGTCTGTATGTAAATACATAAATAACTAATCAATAAATATTGCCGGATATTTCACACAGCGCTAACTAGCCCCAAACTAAGCACAGCTTTTACTATGGAAACCGAATAACTGATAGAATACTATATAGGTACTTTTTTTGTAAATACGTTCTTATAATAGATAGAAAAACATCCAAACCCGGAGGAAATATCTGTAGATCATGCAAACATTTGTTCCACGGCGGGAATCAAACCCGCTACCTCCTCTGTTTCAGTCGGGTATTCGTCCACTGTACCATGGAGGTCGTCAACCCATCTAATTTAAAATAATATTTAATTGCTCAACTGATCCCCATCATTACCAGGCAAAAGTGTCCCCAAAGTATTGGTTGCATTGCCCCACTGATTTGCAATGCTGATGATTTGACTCAGGTAAGCGCCTGTTCCACCACACGCCACTTCATTTTGCATTTTCAAAATTCTCTCTGAGCTAGTCAGCTCAGAAAGAATTTTGAAAACCCCACACGGTATCCTAGGTAAACTCACACGATCCATTCCATGTTGTCTGGTAAAGATCGCTACTTAGCGATAAAAACGCCAGTTGTATAAATTAATATGAATTATGTAAATTTTTATTGTTATACTGTTTATGATGTAACGATAACTGTGATAACTGTGTACGATAAAGTACATATATCTATTTTCACTAAATACGTGAAATACGTCGTCGAGATTTTACCACCGCACTTCTCGACAGCGTAATAAAGCTCATCCACATATCATCGACAATTGGGTATCGCGCACCACACGCTTCACGAGATCTTTTCTACCTCATACTTGCAAGATGTGGAATGAGCTACCATCTGAGGTTTTCCCGTTAGGCTACGACATGGCACGCTTCAAGAGAAATGTTAAAAGGTTTCTACAGGGCAGGGAACGCATCGACAATACCCCGGGTATTGCCGGTGTCAATAGGTTACGGTAAGTGCTTACCATCAGGTGCACCGTAAGCCTGTTTCCCCACAAATAACATTAAAAAATATCGTGATACTTTAAAATACACAAATCATGGTAAATATACCGTTTTTAGTGAAAATAGTCATAACCATAATAGTTTCAAAAGTTATAAAGTATTACCTGTTTATCTATCTACCCTAAGGACCCACGGGTTATATAAACTAGAAGTTTACATTTAAGGAAGTTTTAAAAAGCGGATACGGAAACATACATCACTAGTAGTTCCGCGTAATGGCCGGTGCGCGGAGGTCACTTGCAGCGCTTTCAATGCTAATGCAGCGCTTTTGCGATGTTCTACCGCTTAGATGTCGCAACTCTGTACTCGAATTATAGAATAGGTCACTAGAGGTTAGAATTAGACAAAGCTTTTGTAACTTTATTGGTTATGAACTTTTTTTCACTAAAAACGTGATATTTACCATGTTTTGTGTGTTTTTGAGTGTATATTGATTTATTTAATATTTTATTGCACAAAATATATATGCAAGGTACAAAAGGTATTAATCCACTAACAATTTTAACATCAAGTGGGCCATAGGGTTGTTCCATCTCCAAGTGGTATACTACCACTAGCCTACCACCTAACTACCTGCCAGGTAGAAAATGCCTGTATTTCGGTACAGTTGCAAGCGATCATTAAAATGAATTAGGTTTCTGGTGATATTAATGTACCATATTATGTAGACACTAAAGTTTTCAGTAATTCATCTTCATATTTTATATATTTTTTTACCTATTTTATGCAGGCTTATTTTGTGTTACATTGGTAATTTAGGACTTGATATTAAGATTGTTCGAATTTTTTTATGATAACGAATTTGATAAAAACCTACTTTACAACAATAATAGCCATTAGGTGTTTTAATTTAATGCCGTATATAACAAAACACGTAGTATATCTGAGATGTATAAACTCACATACCGTTTGATCGACCACCATGCATGGTGGCATAAGTGTTTTGTCGTTGAGACGGTTATTATTTGTGTTTTTTTATGAACCAATACTGGAGGCGGAAGCTAGTAAAATATAAAGGCAAGACAGACTTGTTACTACGAATGAGTACTATTTGTTGCAACTGAATTTTAATGGAAATCGAGTAGAACGTAATATTCACGTTCATAAACCTGATTAATACACTAACCATTCGATTATCAAAGCTTCGTTATTCGCACCAGCCATTTTCCTCAAATCCTGAACATAATCAGACTAAGAATAAATATAACGCGTGTTGTAGCCGCAATATATATTCATGAATCGATTCCCCGTGGATGGAATCGATATGGCTGTAATATCGATATGATTGCGAGTACTTTCATTCGCATAAAGACGACTGATGGAGTTTTCTTTTACTTTCTATTCAAAGAGAGAGATGAGAATGGTAGTTGAATAGTTTACACGAATAAAGGAAATGCTGAAAAAAGTTTAGTTTTAGTTTTTTGTTACGCTTCTTCTCTTCAACTCATTTACTCAAGTTTTTTCTAATCTCGATGCCTGTATTTGTACGAACTATATTATTTATCTGTGACTGTAACAAAAAATAATTGACGTTATTTAAAATAAAAGTCCAGAGTGAATAGGATCTTACTAGGCAAACGTGCTCCATCTTCGACCACACCATCACTTATCACATCAATTAAAAAAAAAAGAAAATATATGGGGTCTTACCACAAACAAAATTAAACACTGTTTAGCGCTTGTTTACAAATATCCTGTACAACAATTCATAAGGATTTTTTTAAATAGCTGTTCAATATTATTGTTATTTTCTAAATTTGACGTAACTTAGTGTTCTATAATGTACCTACAGTGGAAAATAAATTAAATGAAATGCTTGTTTTTTTTTTGTGGTAAGGCCAATGACGTTTTAATATTTATTCATATGAGCGAACCATTATGGTTCAGAAATCTTAATATCTTGGTCCTGACATGAAAACTGACTTTTAAGCTTTCTTCTACGTAAACTACACCCGGTTCTCGTAAAATTAGCTTGAGTCAACTTTCGGTCACATTACGACCAATAGCCAACATTACCTTTTAGTTAAGTAAGAAATTGAATTACACAAACTTTAACTTGAATTTGTATAATAACTAAATGCGCTTTTTCATCTTATTTTCCACAATAATATTTGTATACACAAACACTTGCTAAACTAATATTCGCCGAAATACAAAGCTCTATGAAATAAATCGCGAAACTCCAAGAGTAGTAAGTTAAACTATCGCTCGTTTGGGATGGCACGCCGATAACTGAACGATAATGCAACGTTACGTATGCGGCCCGCGCGTTCTTTATTATTATTTCCACATATTGACTTTGCGTTGTATATCCCCTCCTAACTTCTTCACACTCGTCTGTATCACTGCGGAGATTTTGGTGTAAAATGAGCCTTATTTTGTAGCAGATGATTTAGGTGGCTTCAGGCGCTGATCAAAATCATGGTAAGTAAATTAATTTTAACCCCCATATGCAAAAAAGGAATGTTATAAATGAAATATACGCAGAAATCCTACAATTACTTAATGCCTTATCCAATACGATAACGGCTTCAGGATGTTGTTGAGGACGGCAAGGTTCTGTAGAGCATCAGGGATGTTTGCAGACGCGCGTACCGATGCTTTGTACGCGATCATACAAACCGCATCCCTGGTGAGCCGCATGCGTGGAAGCACCAACAGCTTCCTGACCGTTGTTACCGTAAGCGTGAGCTCATCTATCATGAGGCGCTGGATGGCTTTGCTTAAGATCACATGCCTGGTGTCTCAGTAGATGCGTTCAGATTCCAATATTGCCGCATTTTATTAATTATCTTTATCTTTTTGTGTACCTACTGACAATATTTTTTAAGTAATATGTTTATGTGTATGCTAACAAAAACTATGGATCCCTGTGTGGTCTGAAAGAAACGTTTTTTTTTTTTTTTTTTAAACGTTTTTATTTGTTTATTATTTATATGTGTAAGTTTGACGCCTATGTATGGCTGTGTGTATATCTAAAAGGATGGACCGATTTAGATGCGGTTTAAGTGGGGTGGGTCTTAGCTATGTCAATTTTTAAGCCTGGACGGAAAAACTTCCTCGGTTGGGTGTTTTAATATTTTTAATTTATATTTGTTGAACTTATGTTATTCGTCCAATCGCGTTTCTAAATGTTGTTTTGTGAATATAGAACATCTAGCTTTTTCCATCATCATAGAAAATGTTAATTTCTTTAATGTTTATTTTGTGTTTTGGTTCTGTATTGTATTTATTGTTATACTTTTTTGACACTCTAAATGTACAATAAGAAACGTCACAGCACAAAATAACACTTACGTACGAACAGTAGGTACCTACAATACAAAATAATAACTCATAGTAAAGTAGTACAGCTAGTGCGTCGCCTGTAACGAGCCATCGATTGTGACCGCACGCATCGACCGCTAATGTCTTTTTCCAGCCACATCGAAAGTCTTCAGGTGGCCTAATAACTCCTAACATCAGAGTTGAGCATTATCTCATACGAACTTATTTTATTGATGACAAGACGGGAAAAGTATATACACACATATATAAATAAATAATGCTGGACATTTCAGCCAACGTTACCTAGCTCCAAACTAAGCAAATCATGTGCTATGGAAACCTTTATTTATTAGGATAGACTTATAATATTTTTTTCCGGAACTAATATCTCGCCCAATATCAAACGTGCAACCTTCTGCATTTCAGCTGGCCACTCGCCCACTGCGCTACAGAGGTCGCCAATGTATGAATAAATACGAGATCTTACGAGCAACTGAGGCGATACTCAAGAAATAACAAGTAACATAAGTTTGAACGCATTAGAAAACGTAGTGTAGTTGGAAATACGACTTCATAAAGGTAGCCTTACAAGATTAGTTAGGTACTCCTGAAATTTGGAGGTCTATGTTCAACGGTAGACGTCTTAAGCTGATATGATGATGGCAAATGAAAGTGAAACTGTTGTACTAGAACTATGTGTAATTCAGCCCCAAAGAGGGGAGAGGGAGGAGGGGGGGGGGAGTGTAGTAGACACATGTAGCGGGAATCGATGGATAATGCGAGTTGGATGGGCTCGGTGCACGCGGCGCACGTATTATGTAACCAGCTTGATTTCACATTGATTGCGATATGGACATACGGTATTGGGAAAGGACAGAGGATACGTATAGATAGACGGTCATATTTTTATCTAACACATTAGGTACTTTTTAACTTATACCGACTTCATAAAACAGAAAATTGAAGAAATTTTTTACAGCTTTTATGATTTAAAAACTGAACCACTTAACAGATTTTGATGAAATTTCTATGAGTCTAATATATAAGTATATTCTTTCAAATAAAAAAATATTGTTTTAAATATGCAATTAGTTAAGTATCGAACCAAACTTCTAAAATAACAAAATTAAACCTTCAAAATTCCGAAATTATTCTCAAAGTTAATTTCTAAACCACACTGCGAAGAGACAAGTCCGTGCGTTCTATGACCGGAACTCGAAAAAAAGCGAAACATAATTTTAGTTACAAAATCTACTATTAAAATCAAACAAACCAATTTACAATCGATATTTTTCACATCAAGAAAGTTCAATCGTCTACAAAATAAAGGTATTTGTGTAAGTAGATCGTTTTATCGCAATAGAGCGAGATACCGACGTCGCGGCGATACGCGACACGGCGCGCCTGTCTGTAATTGCTTTGCGGATGCGTAGAGTCGATCTTTAAATAAATAAATAATACTGAGCATTTCACACAGCACCATCTAGCCTCAAATTAAGCAAAGCTTGCACTATGGGAACCAGATTCCTGATAGAATACTTATATACTTTTTTTTTATTATAATATATAGCAAAACAACCAGACCCGGAACAATAACTGAGATCATGCAAACATTTGCTCCGCGATGGGAATCGAACCAGCAACCTTCTGCGTTTCAGGCAGCTATTTGCCCATTGCACCACGGAGGTCGTCCGTTCGATCTCTATCTAGATAGTTGCAAAATAGAGTATTCAATCAGATTATTTTCTCTACAAATGGTATAATTACTAAGATTTGTGAGTTTTGTGTCTCATATGATTTATCTATGAGTTGACTCATTAACTCAAATCAAAATAAATATCACGATTAAGCTATTGGTGGATTAGACTGGACTATTTGTGATGGAAATCTTACGCTGTATATGCATAGAGAATTGCTTTCCCGAAGACGAAGTAACATAATCTTACTGAGAAAATCAGACACGTTATATATCTTGTTTTATGTACGTTTTATATTTTATGAAAGCTTAGCGATAAGGCCGCCCATAGTAATGCCTTTTCAGTTTTAGTCTGGTTTTATATTGTTTTTGTGTGGTAATTATAATAAAGAGTCATCTTGTCCTATGGCATCACAGTATAGATGGGTAGAACAGATCATTAAGCTATCATAACTATAGGGTCACAACCACAAGTCTTCAAATGAGTATACTCCATACCTTCCTTCTTCTGAAGACATCCTCGGTGCTATGAATAATGTGGTATCGATTGTGACGCTTCATATCGCGATGTGTTCACGCATGATTCGCGTAAGGGTAAGGCTTCAGAAGAATATTCTGGTTTTATAACGCGAATAAATGTCTAAAAAAATTTAGTTAGGTAGATAAAAAGTTGAACCTGTAGCCTATGAAAATGGGATTTTAATTATTAACTGATGTAGCAGTGGTACATGGCACGCAGAACTGACGGCCATTGTGGCAGTAAGGTTTACGAGTGGAGAACATGCACTGGAAAGCGCAGCATAAGACGGTCACCCAATAGATGAATGGACGGCCTGATACAGGTTTTTAGGAGTCATTGGGTGCAGTTGACGTCCTATGCCTGATGATGATAATGAATATTGAAGTATGTTTATAAAATAAGAAGTTTTTGGGATCGGTAAAGTGTTATATTTGCTTAGGTTTAGGTTTCTATAGAGTTTAATGTTATTGTTCACAGAAATTGTTCACAGAAAATCTTCTAAGTCGGCTTTTTCATATGAGTAAAAAGGGGGGAAAAAAATTATCACCAAGATTGATTTTTTTATTCAGTTTCTGGGGCTTGAAAAAATAGGTTTTTAAGGAAAAAGAGAATAGTGAAAGTTTACATTTTAAACCATTGCAATGGTTCTTTTCTGCTCCAGTTTGGTGAAAATGTACTTCAAGATACTATTTTTTTGTTACCTAATGGTAAAAAAACGATATTAAAATTTAAATACAGCATCTTATAGTGACTCAGCTTCCTTAATCTCATACCTAATAATTAGATCCTTATCCAAAACGGCCCAGCACAGGCAAATCAATTAAGTTGACGTATGACTACCGTGCCCAAACGGTACAATTAACCGAGTAACATCTATCTTAAATATCATCTAGAGAAATGTATCACTGGTTTTAAGGTAAGTGTGAATACAATTAGCTTTCATAGTAAATTAAGTCTTTTTGCTTTGAATTAACGTTCAATTTAGCTTGAATAATATCATCGTCATCATCAAATGAGACATAACATAAGACTTCTATTGCCGAACATAGGCCCCGTAGACTTCCAAAGCGACCGATCTTGTGCGGCATACACATAAAGGCTTCCCAGAAGCATTTGTTAGATCGTTATTTATACGTTGGCCTTTCCTCTCTAAACCCTATTTTCCCCAACGGCCTAGTTCTGTACTAGTTGTATAAGTGCAATAAAGTCTTTCAATCAATCAAAAGCTTAGATGTGAGTGTTTCGTGTACGGAAAAAAACTGATTTTGAATTTTGACTGATAAAAATAATATTTTCTCGTTATTGTACACAAATAGATTACAGACAAAAACAGCTTACAAAATGGACATGTACACAGGCGAGCTTAACCCCTAACAAGAGTTTTAATCTTAAGTACTAACATTAAGCTTTAATATTGCTCGTATACGTGTCGCATAATAAACTATCTGTTAATAATATAGAAGTGAAACTGGTATACGATAGTAGTATTATTTATCTGTGTTTGATAACACAGCCAATCTGTCCGTCCGTCGCTTTGACAAATGAAAGCGTCAGGCCGACACACTCATCAGAGAAATTAAATACCTTCCGATAATTATCTACACGTCCAACCCGAGTCAAACCCTACCTTTATACGAAGAAGGATTAATTTTCATTAGCAATCGAACTTTATTGAGTTTTGTGATTTCATCACGTTTTCATATCGACGCGTCTTAATAACCTTCCACTGTCACTCAAATATCAACCATACCGGCCCACATATAAGGTGTAGAATAGTTTTTGTGTGTATGATAGTTAAGCTTAGTGTAGGCGTGCGAAGGTTCCGTCAAACGGTAATGATTAGGCTTGACGAGCGGAATGCGCGGTAGCTGTCGATTTCATTAATGACAGTCGTCATCGTAATGGCATTAGAGCGAGTAGCACCGTGCTGCGCGTGAGATACTATTATTTGTGGTTTTTTGTAGTTTTGAATAAATTATTAAGTACCGTGTAATGAATTGGTAATTTTTAGTGTAGTGATTTAGGTTAATATAGATTACTAGCTTCTGCCTGCGGCTTTGCAGGCGTGGTTTGTCAATAAAAAGTAACCTATAGCTAAGCAGTCAATCCAGGTAGCTATCTAGAAATCGGTCAAGCAACGAAACAGTCGTGAAAACGTAACAAACAGACAGATCGACAAAGACACAAAGTTACTTTCGAATTTATAATATATGTATGAATTTTAAGAGTATTGGAATCTATCCGAAGGATGAAAGTAGTTTGAATATTATTTAATATTTGATACGAAGAAAATTGTAGTACCTAGGTCTTAAAATTTACAAACAGTTACAAAACGTCACAGCGATTTTCCCCCATAGATTTTCAGAGCGAACGTTCTTGTGCGGACTACACCTAATGGCTCCCAGCAACATTATGTACCTATGTTTTTCTATGGGCATAATTACACGTTTTTATTTTTAATAATCGATTAAAAGATTGATTTGGATTGATATGTCATATTCGTGTGAACATACCGATCGGCTACCGAGCTGCCGCGACGCTATCTCTAGATCGATCTACAGATAGCGGCAACTTGAGAGAGCCAGCACATTAACGAGGAATGCGACACACGGGATCGAGACATGTTTTGATCTACGATCTAATATGATATTATGACAAAAAATACATCATATTTGGAACAATTTATGAATTACTAGCTTTCGCCCACGGCTTCGCAAGTGAGGTTTGCCAGTATAAAGTAGTATATATTTCAATCCAGGTCATAATACGTTGCTGCTGAACCGCTGATGAACGATGTGATTGAATAAGAAACAAATAAACATCAAAATATTCGCATATTTTATAATATAACTGTGATTTCCACTCATATTTGACGATGAACTTGCGGTAAAATTTCGTTTTAAAATTATCCATGTTATTTTTTTATTTGAACTCTGTGGCGAAAGTGTGAATAAAGTAATTATGTAAGAGATTATTCCTGCTGCAGGACAAAGTTTTGCATGATTTGCAAATATTTGTTTGTTTAGATAATTAAATCTTATTTTAAACTAAATTTTTTCAATATCCAAAAAAATATATAAATAAAAAACATATATACCTATCGTATTTACACAGTTTCGTTCAGTTATTTACTCAGTAAACCACTAGATTTAATAAACTCATCATAAAAATCCAAACATTGAACAGTTTAAAACCTTGAATCCATCACCAAATCCGTCATTTGATTGGCCAATAACCTAATGAATGAAGCCAGAGGTTGCCATTACGATGTAAACGAGGCGGTTGGTTATGGCAACATTAATTATAATATTAATTATTAGCTAACTCGTGTACCCTACCCTTGAGGGACGTGACCCGAATGTACATGCGTCCAGAAAAGTAGCAAACTTTTGTCAATTTATTGTCATAAGTGATTTATTTTATGCTGATAATATGTTACAAAATAAGGTCTTAAATTATATATCATAAAGTGCTTATAGATATTATCTTGCTTGCAAAGTTACACAAATTCTTGTCAGTTTTACAATGCACCAACAATTAATTTCAAAATCATATTAGAATAATGTTAATGTCAAAAATTCATTAACACAGTAGAAGCAATGATTCAGTAACCATGTCAATAATTTATTATTAAATTGATTGAGTGGTAACTCCATCATTGAGTAACTAATTATACAATTTTACAAATTGAGGCGACGTCATATCACGAGCAGTCATGATAACTTGGCAGTAAAATTTAGATAGAGCGTAAGGCAATTGTTTTCTATTATAAGGGATAGGGACATTAGTATTTCTCTACGAGATCAAAACTTGAAAGAGTAAGTTTATAGATAATCCGAAGTCATTGACATAGACTAAAGGATTAGCAAATTAATGTGGCAGTGGGTGCGGCACATAGCTCCAAAAATTGACGACCGTTGGGGCATAAAGGTTCTTCAAAGACCACGCACTAGAAAACAGAGCGTATACGACCTGATAAAGATTGCTGGGAGACGTTAGGTGCAGACCCCAAAATACCCCTCGCTCTGAAAATGTATGGGGGAGGCCTATGTTAAACTGTGCTTGTCCTGTAGCTGATATTATGAAGATGAAGTATATTTCAAACACATGACATCCTCCAATATTGTAGACTTTAAGTAAGACTATACAGTGTCCCAGATCTAAAATTTTAAGCCTGAGTGGGATGATTCAGACCATGAAAATTAACATTTTATCATAGAAAATAATAATAATTTAAATATATTGACGTAAGGTCTTTGAACAAAAACAGCTGATAAACATAATTTTAACCAAAATAATCTGAGTTTTACCAAGTGGTTCTTCAATGAAAATCATTGATTTCACAAGAGTCGTAGATAATTTGTTGTACTAGTTATAAGACACCCTGTATTATTTTCAGTAAATATTTACAACCTCATCAGTTCGGTTACAAAGTTTTTAGGTTGTTACTCAAATCTGTCGGAAAACATTAATTGAAACCTCCATTAATCTTAGCGCTTGGATCCTTAAACATTACCTGACACTAGCTCGTCCCCAATTACTTCTATCTAAAATATGATAAACCAATTCCCAGCAAAATTCTCTCAAATGAAATAACAAACGAAATAATTATTCACAAGCCCTCAATACCGACAAATCCAGGCAATCAAACGCTGTTCCCGACTGTACTTTAAACTGGCACATAAGCTGAAAGACGGCGACATCTGCCGCCGTAATTGAGGGATTACTCAGATAATTGAAACCGTGCAACTGAAACAGAGATACTAAAACAAACGAGTGCGAAAGAGAGAACGCATATCACTCAACGCCGTCGCGGAACGGAACGGTTAACAACGTGTCTTCTTGTATATTGTATTATCTTACGTTTTATGCCCTATTAATCTTGCTCGCTCAAATCTTGATCCGCTGCGCGAATTCACACCTTAAACTGACGTAACAGAGTCGGGTTTTGTTGATCGGTTGCGCTCGGTGCAATAAATAATTGTTTGCTCGCGTAAAACTGGAGTGTTCTCGTTTATTCGAATGTCAAGTGTCAGATTCGTTGTATTGTTTTATTTGAAGACGCTGGGTAAAGTCGGTAATCTGGGATAACGAGGGCCCCAGTGAGGCCCGCTGAGGCCAAGCGCCTGTAAACACTGACAAACTGACGAATCGCTCTCAACAACAATTGATGATGTTTTAGCAACGACGTAGAGGCTCTACGAAGTGCTACGCCATAGGCATTATGTAGCATTGTTTTTAAATTCAGCCTGATCTGAAAAAAAACTGTCATATGTACCGCAGAAGGCTAATCTACTGATTTATCCTTAGAAGCTGCAATACTTTAGACATCCTTAATGTTGGTACTATTTTAAATTAGCAAGTTTCAGACAGTTACAAAACACAGGTGATCAAATCGACGTTTCAAAATGATCTTTATTATTTTAACGAATATCAAATTGATATTTAATTTTAGAAAATCAGTTATCATTTTTATTTATTTAATTTCTATTTCGTAGTGTAATTTCTAGAAATACCATTTATTTTCAGATTGATAGCGTTTCTGATTTAAAATTACTTATAATTATTTTTTATAATCGTTGTCCAAGATACTATGTATAAGCTACTAAATCCAGTCTGATATCATTAATAATATCTATCATACATACTCGTATAAGACATACTACATCAAAGTAGGCGCCTGTATAATTTTTAATCAAAATTCGTCATGCACTCGTTGACATTTCCGGATGGACATAATGTATCGAGTACGATGGGAATAATCGATTTGATTTAAATCGATTTTGATTCAATTCAATCGAGCGTTCTGGAGCTTTTAAGAGATTATTATCGTACTTTAATTAATTGAAGCGGTTTTTTTATTGCTTCTGTTGCAATGTAATAGCTTGAATATAATTATTATTTAGAAGTAAGTTTTACATTACAAAAAAAAGTAATCTATACTTACTAATAAATTCAAACGTTACTCTGTCTATCTGTCTGTTAGTTACGTTTTCATGACTAAACGCCTGGACCGACTTCAATGTTTGGTATATTAATAGATAATGACCTGGATTGAAACAGGCTACTTTTATTGACAAACATGGCGCCAATGCTGCAAAATGCAACAAAAACCACGGGCGGAAGCTTTTAATAAAATAAAATCTAATTAATATGGCATTACGCACTATACAAAAATCTAAACATGCGACAACTTTATACGTTAATTTTTGCAATAAGCCATCGGATAGTAATCTTATATGGCATAATTATTTACAAAAACAAATTTCATTTGAAAAATCAATGTTTTTGTAATTTTAATAATGTTAGAAACGTAAGCCGTCTTAATCATTTCTAATGTGACATCACGAGACTTGTAAACAAGTTACGAAAGAACTATTACTTCAAAGCTAAACACCTAAAAATAAAATACTACAAAAGACATTAAAATAACACTTAAAATACTAAATACCATTGCTTACGAGTCGTGTGACGTCAAGCTAAGCTTTGTGTTAAGTTCTAGACAGACGGACTGCACACTGCCAACAACTTGCGCAGTCCGTTTGCAGTTGGCGAACAGTTTTTACATACGGTTGGTAGTTTCGATGCAGTGCAGTTATGATGCAGTCCCTCTGTCTAGACCCTTAGCTTGACGTATTTTGTAATTAAGTGTGCCTATATCAGCTTTTAATCTAGTACAATAAATATGGATGGAATGTGAGCCACTATAATATTAATTCTTAAGATCTGACATATACCATATTGAAGCAAATTAATTAAATTAATAATTGCACGATTTTTTATTCCTCTTGGTGGATATCCATAGATTTAGATCCATTAAATCTCTTACTCACTACTCAGACCCGTGATGATACCCCACTAAGGGCTAGCCAGAAGCAAAAAAACCTAACCACCTATCTTTAAAAACCTTTTATCACCTTGTTACATTGACTAGAACACCAATATCAAGTAGGTATGAATAAAGGCTCCATCTTGTAGTAGATACGCGGCCGCCCAGCCACCCAGCCAGGCGGGTGAGGGCGGGCGGCAATAAAAATGCAAATAGTCGCGTCGACAAGGGATTCCATTGTATCAATCACGCAGCCTTATTATACCGGTGAAGCCTTCTATTGTTTTTAAGGCTTTTGTATGGATCACGTGTCGAGACCGTCTGGTTATGAGTTTGATGTGAGGATGGGGTTATTTATGTTGTAACTGAGATTGGTAGTAAATTCACTATGTGATTGTTTTGGGAACATTTTTAAGGTACAATTATTTTCTTTGTTTTTATGTATGATTTTATTATACCATATGGAATAAGTCTATGGTCCACATGATGTCAAGTGGTAACCATCGCCTATAACAAAGTATTGCCTCGTAAGTCACGCACCTTAGAAACGTGTTCTACGATGCACTGTCCTACTTCGATCAACTTGAGGCATACAGATGTATGGCCGGCAACCATATCCTTGGAACCGAAATACATCAATGTGTGTCTTTTATAGTACAATCTACCACCAACAGATTCGCACGCGTAGTTTATCAATAAAAATATTACCCTCCTTCTGGGTAGGAGGGTAAAAAGTAGCCTTTTTCAATCCTGATCATAATTTATAGACCAAATTTCATCAAAATCGCAAGCCGCGAACAAGTAACGAACAGACAGAGAAACACTTTCTAGGCGACTTATGTGTAATTATTTTCACTGAAAATTTGATTAGTATTTACCATAATGTGTGAGTTTTTAGTAAAAATAATGTTCGTAACCATGATAGTTTTAGAAGTTCAACTTATTCTAAAACATATATTGCTCTTGGTTCAATTAAAAACATATTATGTACTTAATACAAAATAAATAAGTTTCTATTATACCACATTAAAACTAACAATTAACTCAAGACACGCGAATACACAAGTCTTATCGCTGCATAGTCTTCCAGACTATCGATGGATATACTGAAAAGAAAGACAAGGGTAAAAAAATATTAAAGCATGTTTAGTACTAAGGCAGGCTTGCACAACGATCCCTAAACGTAGTAAACGACTAAACAAGTTTAAATTTGTCGTATTTGTATGCTTTGACAACTCTCTAAATAATATTTAGACACTAAATACGTTTAAGCAAGTATAATAGTAAAGTGTAAAGCTATTTTAAAATTGAACTTCATCATCATCATCAGCTCGCTATGCTGATGATGATGATGCACATAAGACGCCCACAGCTGAACATAAGTCATAGATTTCCAGAGCGGTCTGCACCCAACAGGTTCCAAAAACATAGGTGTTTTATAAAGTGGGGGCCGTTCTACCTCGCCCTTTCCATTACGTGGTGTCCACTCGAAAACCTTTCTACCCCAACAGAATGTTGTATGACTCTTGAGTTTGTAATTTGTAGTTAATGCTGGATGCAACGGTGCAATGATCTACTAGGTAGATAAAGCCTATGTAATTACTAGCTGTTGCCCGCGACTTCGTACACGTTACACTACTAAATGTGTACTAATTTATCACAACATATCATATTAATTTTTGTGATGATGATGATGTTCATTGCGGATGTGTTTATTTATTTGTTTGTTACTCAATCACGTCGTAACGGCTTAATAGATTTTGTTGAAATTTGGTATGTACGTAGATTTTAACCTGGATTAACACATATGCTACTTTTTATCACATAAATACGGGAAAAAATTGCAGCTACATTAAGCGTCCTGCAGTCTACTCCCTTTAAGTTTAATATTCTCGCAATGGTGGGCCATACAAAATGCTAGCCGTAGTGACCACAGCCCACTCTCTGCATGTTAGATATAGGCGCAATGATGAGTCATAAAAATCTTAGCTGTTACCAGCGGCTTCGCGCACGTTGTTCTATGGTGTAAAAATACATACAGCTAATTTTAAGAGACTAGTGAGGCTCTACCTAGAAAGAGCAGGCTGAAAAACTCTGCGGTAGCTGAAAATTTGTTATCACTTATCTTTGCGACTGATTGCGGAAGATGCTGCGCTCGCTCCAACTTTTTTGACTTATCATTTGAACCCTATTGTTAGATAAGTGATTTCTATTATTGTGAGTTGGTAAGGGGATGCTGCAGTTTTAACAATGTTTTATGGCTCATCATTGGGACCTTAGAGAGTGGGGACGCTGCGGTATCTGCAAATTTTGTAGCCCTACCTAACTTGTAGTGGGTTGAGTGGGGCACGATGCGTTTTTTTAAGACTATTTATCTTAATGAGGCCTGGGGGATGCTGCACCAGCCGACTTATTTTTTTGACTAATAATTGTGACCCAATTTATCTTATAAAGATTGAGCTGGTGGATGCTGCGGTAGCTGATTTTTTATGACTCATCGTTGCGGTCACATGTGACTTGTAGTTAGTACGTTGGGGCAACGCTGTGTAGCTGCAAAATTTTACTCATTATTGCGATCTTACTTGTCTTAAAGAGGGTGGGCTCGGGGATGCTGCTGTAGCGATAATTTTTTGACGGACCATTGCCCTATTCATCTTAAAAATACTCTATTTCAGTTAAAGAGAGTGTGCTGGAAGACACTGCGGTAGCTGATTTTTTTATGACTCAATTTTGCCACTCTATCTAACCTAAATGAGTGGGCTGGGGGAAGCTACGTTAGCTGCATTTTTTATGGCTGCCATTGTGATTCTATTTAACTGTCTATTAACTGTTCTATTTAACTATTTTCCGAGTCCATACTCTATAGAGTATGGACTCGGAAAAGCTGTGGAAGCTACAAATTTATTTTAACTCAATACTGCGACACTAACAAAATTAAAGGAAGTAGATAGCAAGACGCTGCAGTACCTGTTTTTTTTAATAATTCATCCTTGAGACCCTATTTATATTTAAGACGGTATACTCGGGGGTGCTGCGTTAACATTTTATTTATGACTGGAAGAAAGGAAAGGAGACCTTTGCCCAGCAGTGGGATTCAGTGGGCTCTTTAGATTAGATAGATTAAAATTATTGAAGAAACAGTGAACTGCGCTCCCAAACACAAACACAAACGGACGTTGGGCACCAAGTAGGCAAGTTAAAGTGGGACTGGGCGGGACACGTCTGCCGCATGCCGGAGGAATTATGGGCACAATCCACCACCGAGTGGATCCCAAAAGACAGAAAACGACCACGTGGCAGAACGCGACGCCGATGGAAAGACGAACTCGACTCGTATATGGAAGACTGGACTACACAAGCGTACGATAGAGTGGAGTGGAAGGAAGGAAGGGAGGTCTTTGCCCTGCAGTGGGACAGTACAGGCTCCAAATAAATAATAATAAGTATTGTTGACAAAACCAAGTATTCTATTGTGTCCCTACAATTTGAATAAATGAGTATGAGTATGAGACATAATCTTAATGATTTATAGTTAAAAAAATATGTCAGGTTGTCCGTGAGGTCAACACTGGCCTCAGCAGAAGACAAGCGCTGCAGCACGGCAACATGCTGTAGTAAATGCTGAGCTGAGGACCCTTTCGCCACCGCACTTAGTAGTTAGTTATAATTTTAGTAAATAAGTATAATAGTTTATTTGTATCATTTGTTTCTGTAGTGTTTCTTTCTTTCTTTCAACCGGCCGTCAGTTCTTCGAGCCATATTCAAAATTGAATTTAGATGCAGATTTTTAAATCCAATGATCTTTAATTCACTTGGAACATACAAGACAAGTACAAAGTCAATTTTTGCAAAAATAATGCGCCATGGTCGAATTCATAGTAAATCAAATCCCCTTTCGTAACTAATACATCAATCAACGGCACCATTACATTGTATTAAGCTTCGGCCACATTTGGCGCGGGTGTGATTACCATGACAATGCGCGCGCGCGTGGCCCGACCCTTAGGATTTGTTTGTTGTATGACACATGGTTTTGTAATGTGATCGGACGCGGTTTGCCAATATGTTTCATATTGCTAACTAATTGGGTAACAGAAATATTTTCTTTATTAATACTGTACAGGATGCTTCAAAAATGTATATTTATCCGAAAGAAGTCATTAAACTCACTTAGAAAAAAATGTTTATTCTACGACTTTTCGAAATTTGAAGTTTTTAATTGATCATTGATTGGTAAAAATCTGAATCAGCTGATTTCGGTACAAAGTTTGTTTACTCGCTGTTTTAGTTTTTTTTTCTATAAAAATCTTTAAGTTTTAAGCTTAGGCTTTCTGTTTAACATAGATATTTGGGAGCACCATGTATTTAATTTTATACAAACTATTATAAGACGAGGGATCTGATAAATTAGGTGTCTATTAAGAGATAGACCGGTCATACCTGTACATCCATCAAAAAATAATAATTGATCAAAATGAGATTATGAGATATCAAACAAAATAGAACTCATTGAACATTCCTACAGAACCCTACACCAAAATATTTCCCTCGAGATATGACACAAATAATCAGAAATAAAATTGTTTTCTTTAAAACATTCACAGATTTGCATCACGAATCTTTTCTATCATGCCGGCTTATCCCTGGCATCAGCTGCGTCACTATCCAACCGAGTTTCGACCCCAACTCCTTTATAATAAGGTCCAAAACTTTTCTTCATAACTTGGCTTTACCATTACGTCGTGGTAGAATAAGATAGTTAAACAGATTTGGACTCTATTCTGAGAGTGTATGGTACGAAATTGAATGTTTATTTGTGCTAGCTTATTGTGATCATGTGTAGGATATCGTGTTGTTGACGCCAATATTTTTGAGGTATTATGTGAATGCTTTGGTTTCGGGCTGTGGAAAGGGTGTCATGTTTTTGTGTGACATATATCAAATATATTTTAATTTCCAACTACTCATAGTGATTTTTGATAAAGATATAGGTACATACATATTTTTTGAAGAGGTTGCATTCTGCTGGTTTGTAAGATAGTAGGTAATTATATTTTCGCACCATCTGTTAGACAATGTTAAATTATATGTCACGTAAACCTCACCAAAACCAGGTGATTAAATCCCTATGGCTGAGCCGGGAGTAAAGTTGTGCTGGATTTCAGTATGCATAATGTGATTTGAATTTAGAACCTCATATGTATTACTCTGCACTCAGGGTTCTAGTAACTCACGAGCGGAGCGAAGGAACTCCAGAATCCTTCGTTACGTTTGGGATTCAATATAGCGCCCGTGACGCAAGACACTGCTTTATCCCCTCGTTTAATAATCTACTATTCTTTAAATTATGTGACCATATATCATTTGGGCTTATCACTTTTTTCTAGCCCTGTTTTTTTTGGGCTGCTATATAAAGGACTTAAAAAGTCCTTTCCAGTAAGCAATATCACATTTTGAATACTCAAGGCTAATTGTCCATACAGTTTGTTCAGTTTCCATAAACAAGTAAGTTTTTACAAAAATATTCACTTCAGAAGCAGAAAATCGGAGCCAGTTATTTTGATTTAAACCCCAAACTACTTAACTGATTTTGATGGACTTTCAAATAAAAATTCCAAATCGGTTTATAAATTACAAAGTTCTGAGCTAACCAACATACCTAAACAAAAAATAAACTAAATCGAGAACCTCCTATTTAAGGTGGTTAAAATAGGTTTTCAACTTTATTAATCCATATTCATAGAAAGCAAACCCGTGAAGATATCACACTAGGGGTTGTCAGAGGCAATTCCAAACGTCACCACACAATGTGTGTTTTCATGTCATTTGCATAACCAATCTTATTTTATTATTAACTAGCTCAACCGCCTGGTTACGCACGGATTTTTATGAATATAAAAACGCTGTAGGGCAATTTTAACATTTTATTTTAACCCTAAAGCACTATGGGATAGTGTATCATACTGTCAGTTTATTTTTTGAATCGGTTCAATAGTTTCTGTGATTACCCGCTACAAACTAACAAACATTTAATTAGGTACCTCATTATAATATTATAAGCGACCTATAGAAAACCATAATGATACCTTTCGTACATAAATTCCCAAGAACACTTGTACCAAATCGATTGCCACAAAATACACGTACAGCTAAGTGACTCCGTTCCCTGTTGTGGGCGGGTGTAGGGAACCCTAATTGCGTTAACGACTTGTTTTAGGGTTCAGTCGACAACCGTTTGCACTCGCATTATTTATCGACTATAAATTATTTTGATGGCACAGAAGTGGGCTTACGTACCTAATTGCATTCCTTAAATAAAAGAGAGTACTTATCGATACTTAATTTTTGACTCACGTATTTTATGAAAAAGGTTGTTTTTCATTTGACCGTATTTTTATCTGAATTAATTGTTTACTTAGCAAAGCTATTATCACGCTTATACTAGTCTCAAAACGCGTCACGGTACTATTCAAGCGACGCTGCCGACTGCAGCTGCCGACTGCAAGTGCCGCGGCTGCATGCAGTCAGCCGCAGCGGCACTACTGATTTGTATGTATTTCTATGGCAGACTTTCCGAGCACCACGGCAACTGTACGTACAGTCGGCAGTTGCAGTCGGCAGCGTTGCTCAGACGTGCTCGTACCGGGACAGTGACTTAACTAAGCACTGGTAAGTTACTAAACACAATCGTCTTTTCCAGCATCTCAATAGATTTACTATTTACCTATTACAGTAACGCGCAAAAGGAAAGTGGTTTTTCACTACCTACATAATTTTTTACTCCTCTACGATTGCCGACTCTACGAGTGATTTTTGTTATATTTACAGTAGAAAATTGTAATAAACAAGGACATTAAGTTTAAAAACTGAAATTCAGCTTCGTAATACCTATGTCGATGATAACATAAATCACCCGCACCATAATAACGAATCGACTGACACCTCATTCATTAAAATCGAATGAGTAGTTTACGCGCTACGGTGGAATATACGTAAATACAAACATACATAGACTGTTAAAAACATAACGCTTCCTTTTGGCTTTGCCGTAGTTGGGTAAAAAACAATGACAATCCAACATGGCAACCATAATGAGCTCATCAATAAATTCCCAATAAAACTAATTAACATAGTATATGCAAAATGCAGATGTTTCAACCGAATCGAGTTCCATCACCAACACACTAATGAGCATCGATTACCCCACGCTTCGCCTGTCATCGAGACAATCGATTGATCACTCCACCCTACAACACAATAACAACCCTATTCCACACCCTACAAAGCCGAAAATACCTTAAAACGTTAGTCGTATGTAGCAGGAATCGGTACAGATCAAATTTGAAATATAACTTTGAAATTTTAAAGCTCAAAATAGATTGATTTGAGGTCGCGTGGTAGGTTATCTTATCTGGCGGATGGATTTAGCGGAGTTTAGGCGGATATGTCATCGAGTCTCCTGTCAATATCAGTTCAAACATATCTGGAAATCGAATGACAGTTGTGATAAATGATACAATTGTTGACAATACTGTCAGATTTTATTTGTTGTACAATACAATTGTTTAGATTGGAAAACTATAATTCGTTGTACGTAGAACTGCTTATGTTGATTTAACAGTTAAAATTATAGTGTTTAATCCCCTGTGCAATTACGAGGGTGTTATAACTTTGAAACCTGCGTCTGTCTGTCTGTGTCATCATTGCTCCCAAACGAATGGGCTGATTCGGACGCGATTTTTTTAGATTTCTTGTTTATCTGGGGTTTCTGAACTTTATGTTTACTTTATCATCTGCTGCTATGTGATACCCATTTTTGCATTCAATAAATGAATTGAATGCCAGTTTTTGACCCCGACGAATAAATGTTATGTTATTTTATTTTTTCATTGCGAAAATGGATACAATGACATACCAGCAGATGATAAAATAAACGTAAAATTCAGATCCTAAATACATAATCAGCAAATAAATATGTAATATACAATAACTACACACTGATATTATAAATGCGAAATTTTGGATGTTTATTTGGTTGTTTGTTACTCAATCACGTCGTAATGGCTGGACCGGTTTCGAAGCAATTTGAGTTGTGCGTAGATTATAGCCAGGATTAACACATAGTCTACTTTTTATTGACAAACCACACGTGCAAAGCTAGCAGTATAAATAATGCTGGACGTTTCACACAGCACAGACTAGCCCCAAACTAACTAAGTAAAGCTTGTACTGGGGACCAGATTTCTATTAATATTTGTTTATTTTTCCTTCTAAATACATACTTATAATTTATAGAAAGACAACCAGACCTGGAACAAATATCGGTATATCATGCAAACATTTATTCCGAAGTCGGGATTGCAATGCAATACGAACATTATTGCTTGATGGCAGAAATTGGTCTAAAAAACTTGGTTTTTAGATGATTAATTATTTGAACATTATTTCGATCAAAAATAAGTGTTATTATTTAAAATAGTGGTAAATGACCCGTTAAATATTTGTTAACAGATGCATCTATGCAAATGGCTCAAACTATTTAATGATGAGATCCATCAAAATATGCGCAGTCATTTAGTCACGTCCAAATAATTGACTAGGGCGAGTGCGCGGGAAACCTAAATGGGTTTCGGATGGTATCTTTGTATCTGTTACATACTTACTGTTTTATGATTATTTTACATTAATAAACTTATTCACCATCACTCACATAAACAGCGGATGTAATTGTCTCAAATAAAAAGTCTATTTGTTATTATTTCACATGTAAACATTAATATAAACTGGCTTAGTAGCGAAAAAACATGTGGTTTTTTTTAATTATAATTCCACGTAGTCCCTCTAACAATAATACAACAAAAATGAATAATAAGTAAAATAAAAGTGCCATAAATCCTTTTATCTGCCAAAGTAATCATGGCGTTTTCTAATCTCGTATCGCAACGGATCCCCATTTTCCGCATCACTAACTAAATTATATTTCATTTATGCTAAAATTATAAAGAGCATTCAAAACGCTTTATTTTTATCAAAACACATTAAAATTAAATCATAGCGCGATCCATCACAATAATTTAATATGCTCGGTCTAGGGGTAGGGTGAACCATCCCCTTTGTATCAATATTATCTACACGAGTTTAAAGTATCATTAATCTTATCTTGATGTCATTAGAGCGTTTTGCTGCGAAATAGCATTATGAAGTGTGGTGCGTTGCATATCCTTAACCCCCAACGCAAAAACCAGGGAGTTATAAGTTGACGCCTTTGTAAGTCTGTGTGTATTTGTCTGTCTGGGGCAAGGTAATTCCCAAACGGATGGAACGATTCAGAAGCGGTTTTTTTTAATAGAAAGCTAGTTTAACTGGATTGGTTTTTAACGATGTCAGTTTTACGTGGTTTTAGGGTTTTTATTAATTTTCATAAAACTGTACCTCACTGGTGCAGTGAGTGAATAGGCTGGGACGCAGGAGATTGCGGGTTCAATTTCCACCGCGACGACCTGATAATGGTTGCTGAGAGCCATTGGGTGGAGGCCGCACGGATCGGTTGCTCTGGAAATCTATATAGGGGAGGCCTATGTTCAGAAGTGGACGCCCTATGGCTGGTATGATTATGAAGACCAAGGTCTAAGTAGCTCCATGCACCGAAGGCTGTACGGGTCTGCCAGTTTTGTATAAATACTGTTAGGTATAATAATATGGAAACACTACCCACGGCGCCGGCGCGGCGTACAGAAATAAAATAGGTAAAAATGCTCAATCACACTAATATTATAAATGCGAAAGTTTGGATGTTTGTTTGTTTATTACTCAATCACGTAAACGAGTTTTAAAATAAATATGTGTGAATAAACCATTTAATTCAGACAACAATAAATAATTAGGTACAGGATAGTAACTTATTCTACGGCTCATAAATACCTTACGACTTTACGATCTTAGCTAAAATATAGACCTTAGCTTAAATACATATTTTAATACAAACATCAATTTATTTACCACATAAACACTGCAATTTTAGACGTGAATAGATATATCTCAAGAGTAGAATATAAGATAATATTCACATAGTAAAATATCTCAAGTTAGAGGGCTATGCTTAGCAATGAATGTCCTGTGGATGATGATGACGATACGGGATCAAGTCTCACTCCAAACAATTACAAGTTTGCTGATATTTTATCAATGTTTGAAAACAACTATAAAATTCGGAACGTGAGAAGTAATTCTATAGAATTTACAGCGGCTATGAAAGTAATGATAAAACACATTACTATCGCAGTAATTTGCATTTCAATCGAGATAAATTATTTTATGGACAACTATCGGTAATAATCTCAGAGCATGAAAATTGAGTGAATAATTAGATGATGTAAAATATTTTATATCCAACGGTAATCTGGAACAGATCGCTATCCTCAGCGATAAGACTACAAATTAGAATATTAATTACATAATTCATAATTCATAATTCATAATTCTTTATTGTTCGTGAACCTAGGTACATGATTGATGGTTGAACTTATAAATAGCACTATTCTAGGTTCTGCCATTTAGGCGTACAAACATTTATATAACAATTTTATTAATTACTACAATATTTATCTTGATATTACATATTTTGTCGATGATAAAATTAATACAATTCAGAATCACATTAAATCAAATAGAGAAAACAGTTATTAAAAATTCAAGAAAAATGTCAAAAGATTTGCATAAATAAAAACAATAATAATCACAATCATGTAGAATAATAATAGTTATGTCAAATGGAGATGTCAATAAATTAAAAGTAATTGCAACAATAATGGATTTATATAAAATAATGTTAAATAATATTTTGGTCATTAAGAAATTCTTTTACAGTGTAATATGCTTTTTTAACTAGAATATCATTCAACTTGCTCTTAAATTCATTATTGGAGAGCAAGCGAACAGAATTTGGAATTTTGTTGTAAATAGTAGGAGCCATACAGAACACACTGCTACGTAGCCATTGCGTTTTACATGGTACATTTTTTAAATTACCTTCTAAGCGGCTTCCAACTGCAAACTCTTCAAATAGTTCGAGGTTACTTTTTACAAAAATCGATACTTCATTAATGTAAATTGCTGGAAGTGTAAGTATTTTTAATTTAATAAAATTATCCTTACAAGTATCTCGTCTACGTAGTCCACACATTGCTCTTACGCAGCTTTTTTGAGCCTTAAAAACTCTAAGATTTTCCGTCGAGTTCCCCCAAAAAATAGTTCCGTATCGCAAGATCGACGATACATACCCATGATAGGCAGTAAGTAGAGTGGATATATTTGATACTTTACTTAACTTAAAAAGAGCATATGAAAATTGTTTTAATCGTTTACACACATTATCAATATGTATTTTCCAATTTAATTTATTGTCAATTGTAAGTCCCAAAAATTTTGTTATGTCTACTTCATTAACTTTAGTGCCAAGGTAGTTAATATCAATGTCTAAATATGAATTACTATGTTTAAAATTCATAAGAAATGTTTTAGTCAAATTTATATTCAAATTATTCGTTGATAGCCAATTAATAAAAGATGTCAAAGTTGAATTAATGTCAAACTGAAAATTATGTGTCTTATCATTAATAAATAAAATAGTACTGTCATCGGCGAATAGAGTCATAGAGTGATTAGTTATCTGAGGCAAGTCATTTATATAAATTAGAAATAAGAGTGGGCCTAGGACGCTTCCTTGGGGAACACCATGGGATACTATTCTAGCAACTGATTCATATGTTGTTTCAATGTGTGTTTTAGGACATATTTTACTAACCTGGGTCACTTGAGTTCTATTACTAAGGTAAGACTTTATTAGTTCATTTGCCGTACCTCTGATACCATAAATGTCAAGTTTATGCAGTAAAACATTATGTTTAACGTGGTCAAACGCTTTGGTCATATCCATATATAGAGCCATGACCGTTTTGTTTTTATCTCTATTTGTCATTATCTGATACAGAAAATCATAAATTGCTTTATTGATAGACCGGCCCTGTCTAAATCCATACTGGTAATTACTAAAAATATTGTTACTTTCAAAGTAGTTGTATAGTTTTTTATAAATAACTTTTTCTATTATCTTGGAAAATACTGGAATTAGTGCTATCGGTCTATAGTTACCCACTTCGTCTCGTGATCCTTTTTTATGCAAAGGTTTTATTATTGTTAGTTTAAGAGTATTAGGAAATATACCTTGTTCTAAACAGTTATTTATAATGTGGCACAGTATAGGGGATATATACAAAGCTGTGTCTTTAATAATTTTTGTAGAAATACCGTCAAACCCTACACTATTTGTATTTTTTAATGAATTTATTATCTGTATAATGTCATGTGGCGTCACAGGAGTCAAAAAAATAGAACTAGAGTTATTAAAATTAATTTTATATGGAATGTTATTATTGTGGTCTGTCTGCGTAACAATGTCGATAAAATAATTATTAAACTCATTTGCCATGTCCATCGGATCAGTGATATTATTACCATTTTTATTCAATTTATTTATATTTTCACGAGGTTGGTTGCTATTATATCTATTTATTATATTCCACGTGGCTTTTGCCTTATTCGGCGCTCTGTTTATAAAATATTCATTCTGTGCTTTTTTTGTCAGTCTGATTACTTTATTTAGTCTTTTAGAGTATGCTGCTAAAGTCTCTTTATTAGAGTTATTACGACATAGTCTGTATTTCCATAACAAATTTCGCTTCTTTGTAATACATAGCTTAATTCCTTTCGAAATCCAGTTCGGTTTTCTATATGTAGAAATTTTCAACTTAACTATTGGAAAACATAAATTATAGAATAAACTGAATGTGTCATGAAATAATTCAAATGCTAAATCAGGATCACTCGTGTTTAAAATATCTAAAAAAGATAAGTTACTAATACATTCTTTAAATTTTTTACGATTTTTATTGTAATTACGTGTTAACTTGTACCAGTGTTTTATACTACAATATTTTTTGACTGGAACTCTTATTAACTGACCTAAATGATCGGACAATGCAAGATCTACCATTTCTCCTCTAGTGCCTGTAATGTTGTGGGCAACATTATCTATGCCTGTATTGCTCTCTGGTCGCGTTGCTTGTTTAAATTGAAGTCTTAGGTTGTAACTTGCTAATAGGGTTTTGAATTCTGTCGTTATATTGTTAACTTTCAAAATATCTATATTAAAGTCCCCGCAAATTATGATTCTATAGTTCTTAAAAAGGGTATATTTGGAGAGTATTGCATTTAATTTGGTAAAAAACTCATTAATCATCAGCCTATTATCTCGAGGGGGGCGGTAAATACATATAACGATTAATTTATGTTGCGACAGTCTTATAGCTGAACATTCAATAACCTTTGGAACAGACAAGTCACAAACACTTTTTAAATTCTCGAAGTCGTAGTGATAGTTACGTACCAAAATACATGATCCACCTTTACGAGTAGACCTACAGAAGAAGGAACCTATTTTAAAGTTAGCAATTGGAATACGATCGATATCATCTGTTATCATATTATGTTCTGTTACGCAAATAATACTCACAGTTTTATCCATCTGTTCGAAGCTATCCAAATGAACCAAAAGTGAATCAGATTTACTAATGAGACCGTTAACATTTTGGTGTAATATAAATACAGAATTATACACGAAATAAATTATTATTAATATTATCATAGTCATTGTTTGATATATCTATGTCGGAAAAGTCACCATGCTCTAAAGTCGTCATTTTCCTGTGATTCTTAATAAAATATTCTAAATATTGAAAAGCTGTACGGAATCCAGTGTTATTAATCTTCCCTGAAGGTTTGTGAAACATACTATAGTCGTAAGTCAGAAATTTGTTTGTGTCGAGTAAGATGGCATACTTATGCATATGTATATCTTGCAGTAAAAGTTCGTTATACTTATAGATCCTATGATTTATCGTATCTTTTCCGTAGCCATAATGATAAGTCGGCGTACATAGAATGATATTTGTGTGGGTAATCTTTTGCAGAGCTTCTCTTATACATTTTATCATATCGGGATAATTTTTCGATTCTAGAAAATCTTGACCACTGATGAAAATAATGCAGTAGTCCTTCATTGAGAAATCTTTCAATTTTGTTTGAAGTTTTGATAATAGTTGTAAAGTATATACTTGCGGGGTCAAGTAATGACAAAGTTCGTAATCATCTCTATGCATTACATCTTGTGCGATCGATGTAACTTTATTTTCTTTGTTACTACTCAGCAAGCATATTTTATGTTTGTATGTAGAGCGTTCTCGGGTAACGGTCGGTTCGCGTAAAGGCTTGGCTATGTTATGAATTATATTTGTTTCGTTAAGTCTGTTTTGCTTCTTTACTGATAGAGATGATGTTTTTATATCAGATTTAGGCTTCGCTCCTTGCGGTATGTTGTATGTTTGTGTTTCTCTATGTACTATATTTGCATTATTTGTTTGTGTTTCTGTATGTACTATATTTGTATTATTTGTTTGTGTCTCTCTATGTACTATATCTGTATTATTTGTTTGTGTTTGTTTATGAGTAAATTTCGGCGATTTTCTATTTTTACTAGATGTTGAGGCTGCCCTTGTTGGACTGAATCCGATTTTTTTGTACAGCGAGTTTTTTTTAGCTAGTTCTTGATTGTTCTTTCTCAGTTCTTTATTTTCCAAGCATAACTGTTCGATTTCTTCATGAGCACTTTTTAACTCTGTCTCTAAAATTTCAATCTTTTGTAAAAGACTTACATCTTGATTTTTGGTCTCGGATGCTAAGTCTGGAAGGCTACTAGTAGAGACATCTATTGGATCAATACTCATGTCGGATTCATTTCTGTCAACTACTAGTGTCGTGTGCGCACGTCTAAATGTTATGTTGTCTTGAGAGTTCATGGTTACTCTGCGTACTTGTTAAGTTCGCTAGATGGCGCTAGTACAGGGATCTTACGAAAAATTAGGAAATTTTTATAAATATGATTTTTTTTTTTTTTTTTTTTTTTTTGCACAAAAAATTTTTTTTTTTCTGGTTGGGATTCGATCTCGGTAATGGCCGCAAGGTGCAACTGCTCCGTCTGACCGCTAGTCCAACCGCTCATGTGAGTTTGCGCTGAAATTAAGATCTGTATACGTCCTACGAGTATTGCTGTGAGTTTTTGTGTGTCCTGTTTAAGTATACCGCCATTCACGATGGTCACAACAATATCGCAACACCCTCAAATTTAATGTTCCACACAAAACATATAATTATTAAGTGTTAATTTTCTATTTTGCACTATTTCACACGTTTTGTTAGTTCCACTGGGCTATCTTCACTTCAACAGAACATTATAGCAAACTCTTTAGTTTGAGTCTTTTGGTATTTGGCGAGTTTTACGTGGTCAAAATGTTTATCACTTTTTTTCCCGTTGTTTTCAATTGTTTGTTATGATAACACTTGCACGTTCACTTTATACTATGAAACCATTATTTAAATAATTTTTGTTAGAAATTGTACACATTAAGTATTTTATTTCAATTAAATTTCTCAGAGGCGATGTTTACAAGACGGCAGCGCCCTCTCAACTCCCTTACAGAAGTATTAACTTTACATAATATATCTTGTTATGGTTAGATCAACTTCAAGTTGATAGACTCAGGGCAGTGCATCATAGGGCACGTTTCTAAGGTGACCTACGACACAATACTTTGTTATGTGTGATGATTTCCACTTAACATCAGGTGGGCTATGCTTGTTCCATTTCTAGGTCGTATAAAAAAAATAAATGGATATGTATTTATATTTTTGCATGACCTTTGAACATGTCTATAGGTCCTTTGCAGCTGTTTTGGGCGCCATTTTAATGAACAATTTTATTAAATAAATTATTCATTTCAATTTGTAATTTTTTATATTTTAGTGAGGCCACAGCAGTATGTTATTAAATTATTATACCATAGGATTACCTAAGTTTTTTTATTATACCGATTAAAGTTCCGTTCAAAATTTTAATGATAGATTTCAATTCATTACGTATTCAAAAGTTATAATTAAATGAGGTTTATGTTAATTTTAAATTTTGATTGATTGTTAGTATTACAAGTTTTATTTTTGCATATACATATTATTGTGTTATAAACTCATAACCTCTTACCATTCATAAAATACTTTCTTATATATTAACGTCCATTATCTTAATCATCATCCTTATCATTCTCAGTCCGTGTCGAGCCACCGCGGGGCATAGGCCTCTCTTTGTTTCTGCCATTCTCCCGATCCTGTGTCAGTCTGAACCACGTACCCACGTCGACCCATCTTGCTGGTGGACGTCCCCTATTATCTTAATATTGCTTACTTATATGCTTTCTTGTTTTACTTTTTGTAAAGCTTCATCATCATTATCATCATATCAGCCACATGACGTCCAATGCTGAACATAGGCCTGCCACAAAGATTTCCAGAGTGATCAGTACAGTGCGGCCTGCATCCAATGGCACCCAGCAATCTTAATCAGGTCGTTTTTCTATGTAGTGGAGGGGCGTCCTGCGCTGCGCTTTGAAAATATTATACTTATGTATTCTTTAGTCTTATATGTTTATAGATATAGGTTTAGATAGATAGATATAATCTTTATTGCACAGCAAACAAAATTAAACATACAAATAAATACACAAAAATAAATGTAAGTACAATGGGCGGTCTTATCGGTAAAAGGGATCTCTTCCAGACAACCTTTAGGATAATTATCTTTTATAAACATATTAAAACATAACTTTTCATCACGAATGCAAGAAAATTAAAAAAACATTTTTCAACAGTTTGTTGCTAATAAGATTTGGGTACTCGGAGTCGGAACAAAAATTCGGGGAAAAAACCCGGAGAGAATTTTTTTTCTCGGCCGGACTTCGACCTCTTTCATTTTTAAATAGAAATAAGGATATGTCACGGAGATTGTATTTAATTTTAGCTTATTATAAATGCATCGAGCCTCATTCAATGTTTAAATTTCCTTACGGACAAGGGCCGTCAATTGCATTTACGGAGCCGTTATCGTGCTAACAATAACCAACTTTCAGAGCATGTGTATTTTTCGTCTGTAAAAACGTCCTGAATCTGTGTTTTAGAGTGTATTGTCGTATTATTATGCAGTCCGTAAGTATACTCCGCTCCATAGCTCGCTGGTAGACCTCAAGAGTGTATCCCTGTTTGACTCTCAAAGACCAAGTGTACGATCCGTACATGAGGATGGAAAGGGGGAAGGGGTAATTTACTTTAACGAAATTAATGAATGTGACAATTAACAAAATGATCGTAACACTTTACCAAATAAGCGGAAAGATACACAATACATTAATATAATTGAATGGACAACGACAGTTTATATAACCTGATTATCCTCGTAGCACTAAATTATACTTATTGAATGTGCAGTCAACAATTAATTGCATTATGCCATTCTGACGGCGCAGCGACGGGAGGGCAGCTGGGGCAGTCCGTACAAATAATATGTGAGATGCATGTTTTGTGGAGCTATTTGCACTCCACTCAAAAATACGAACAAAACTACATATCTGTAATCTAATTTTAGATTGTTTAAAAGCAAGAAGTTACCTTAAGTATAATTGTTAAGTTATACTTTTTGTTACGGTAAGTATATTAAATTTCTCTGCGATAAAATTAAAATTTTTAAACGGTAGGTATAAGTCAATAAATCGGGAAGTATGTGAAATATAATATTTTATCCTAAAAAACGAATGGTGAGAAATGAGATGCTAGGAATGAATGTCAATCGGTAAATTGTCCAACTGTTCAGTTGAAGCTGAGCCCCTCTGTAATGTCACATGTGTAAACACACGACCCTCCTAAAGTTAATCTTCTCTTTGGATTAATTTTATCGAATGGCAAATGAGCTATGACACCGTGTAGGGGAATCGAATGAGCCTGCCAATTTATGCATTCACTGTGCACCACTCTTATTTGTTAATAGATAAGGTTCAAAGTTCTCTGGCAATTTTTAGGGATAATTGATCCCCTTTCAGACCATTGCCTTTTGAGTTCAATTTGTGAATGAAAGTGATGTGCATTTATCGCTCTAAAGGATTATTACTGTTCAAGGTTCGATAAATCTTTTGATGGGTGACCGTTTAACAGAAAATCTTTGAAAAAAGCCTGTCCCTCTAAAGACCGTTGAGTCTATCTTTTGAAAATTTTGACTTTGATTATATTTTACAAAAAAATCGTTTTGGCGCATTGTTTACGTTGTGGCCGGGTAAAATTTGGCCCGAGACCTTAAAGTTACTATGTGGCCGGTTTGTTAAACCTTATGACACTGGACCAAAAGGATACTTCAGATCTTTTTCTCCGATTTAGCTTTATTAGTTGCCTATTGTGGTAATCATACCTAACAGAATACTAAGATAAAACATACTAAGACTAAAAGAGGACCCAAAATAACTAAGAAAAGCTTTTAGCTTTTAGCGATAAGGCCGGCTATTATACCTATCATTTAAAAGAATATTTTCTTTTGTCTGTTTATTTTTAATGGTGTGGAATGTTTTTAAATTATTATCTTAGTAAGTAAAAATAAAAAAAATATTTTGTAAAATCCTTTATAAGGGGCCTACCCTTTACCTTTACCGTACCTAATTATGGTCTGTGGGTGATGATGATAATGATGAAGAATCTGTCTATAGGTAAAACTGAATTAATGAATGATTGAAATCACCATAATGTACACCACAAAAGAAAAAAACATATTTATAAAAAAGCCTCATTTACAATGGGGGGTCTTATAGCTTTGAAGCGATTTCTTCCAGATGAATAAGATGTAAGAAAATACAATCAGCATTATAAAAACCAATTAATCACTGTCCCGTCGTGGCTAAATTTTTGTGACGTCATCATTGTCTTGCTTTATTAATTTTTTTTATTGTTAGATTTGATCTGCATCAAGGGAGCTCTAATGCAGTGTCACATTGCATTTCGCGTCATCGCAACTGTTGCGATAGTCGACTCGCTTCATGTACCCCGGAACTTACACTTATAATGTAGTTAGGTGGGATATAGACGCGGATACAAAAAGTTGCATAATATTGCTTACTATTAAAAATTTATCAAACAGAATTGTATTAGCTATTTTATAACATCTCTGTGTAAAATGCATATGAATTTTAATGCAATAATATTTACAAAAAAAACTGGATATTTAATATGATTTTTCAGTTTTTGAGTTTTGATATTTTGGCATGGCCGCATGTTTTAGAAACCTGCCGACAAGTTTGTTATGATGAATAATTGTAGAAAAGATCTCCATAACGTTATACAATATTTGTGATATATGTACTTGATTAAAACGGGTATTTATAGCGTATGTACCTTTTTTATTGTCATCCCGACGTTTCGGCTGTGTTGCAACAGACGTGGTCACGGGTGGACTTTGTGATATGCATCAGTAAATTCATTAAAAACACGATAATTAGCTTTATATAAACAAAACATTACAAGCGACAAAAGTAAACATTGACTGCCACATAGACACATACGCATAATGCTGATCCCGTAATAATGCCTGCTTATGTTAGCTTCTTATGATTAAGAAATGCTTGTCTGTTTCTAACACCTCCAAAATGATGGTGCAATGAGCTACTAGGTAGATAAAGCTTATGTAATGAATTAAGTATTATTGACGTAACCAAGTGTTCTATTGTGTCCCTACGGTTTAAATAAATGAGTATGAGTAATGCTAATACTGCAAATTCTGTAATTTTCCAAACTATAATAGTAAAATGGCAACAGACTAGTCGCTACGTGTATACCGGCCTAACCCAAGCCCCAACAAAGCATCACTTAGTATAATACGATTTGCACCCCCCTCACTAAGCACCGAGCTATGATGCCGACTGATCTTATTGATGATTCGTGGCTTCGTGTGTGAAGAGCTTTAAAAGTTGCTGTTGTTTATGAAGCTGAGAAGTCACTTAAGTTTAATGCTACATTAAATTTATTTATATATTGATTAAAGGTAAATGGTTCGTTTATTTGATTAAGTACCGTTTTTTTAAACGCTTAATTTTATATGGATGCGGTGAGTTATCAATAAGATAGATAAAGGATTTGTAGATTTATTTCAGTAAAGATAAAATATTCGGGGCTTAGGCCCTAAAATCTTTAATAAACTGGATAAATTACAATTAAGTTCAGTCCGTTCTAATCATTCTGTCATAGTTTATTCCTGATCACTGAACTTTTAGTCAACGGCAAGGCCAAGCTGTTTTAGGCTCTTTATTCTATAACTAATTATTCTATAATAAATATTATCTGGTTCCCATAGTACAAGCTTTGTTTAGTATGGAGCTAGATAGCGCTGTCTCAAATGCCCTGCATTATTTATTATTATTGGTTAAAAGGGTGCTTCTGCCCGCCCCCAGTCCTTTCTTTATTTTTCGTATTAGACCTGAAACCCAATTCAATGATCCAGCATTGAATCCTCAGCGTCTAAACACCGAAAACAATTCCATACCCTTTGTAATAGCTGTGACCACAGTAGGGCGGTGTGGCCATCACAGTTCAACCTGGCAACATTGCATTGTGTCAATTTGATTCCACTTATAATGTGGAATGAGTTTTATAGACCTGTTTACAGGGCCCAAAATGGCTTAGCTAAAGGTGTATGAGAGCTGTAGTTGTATGAAACTTGGTGTAGAAAAATATTGGAGAGGTTTCAAATCCAATCCAATTTACTTATTATGTAATATAGTTAAACAGATGTGATGGACGGAGAGGAGATGGAATTACAATTACTCAGGAGTTAGACACCGGAGGTTGATAAAAAAAATAGGTATGTATGTTCGCAAGTCCAAAATCAACAATTGATTGAAGACTTATTCGAATCGAACTAGCAACCGCTAACGTCTCATTTGATCCCTCCCCCCCCACTGCAGAAAAGAGTGCGCTAAATCTTTGTACAATTACTGACAATTGAGTCTGCAAATTTTTCAGTTACCTTTTTCTCGCCAAAACAGTTGTCAAGCGCACCAACTGTAGTCGTTGAAGTGAATCATCCCCCCGTTACTACTATTCCTTCCCCAAGTGGCCAACAGTCACAATAGACAAAAGACGCGCCCTCGCTCAGCGACCGTTTAGCAAGTGGCGAGCGAAGCGAGGGTGGCACCCTAATTACTAACGAATAAAACTGCACCTTTTTACGCTTATTTTATGCGTTTGCATTAATTGAATGTTGCTATGTTTACGGTAGTTATATCTTGGGGATTGGCGGAGTTTATGGTCAATGCAGTAAAAGTGAAATACATAGTTAAACGAGCTACTAAGTTAATTATTAGAGGTGACAACTCCGTTGCGCAGTGGCCGAATAGCCGCCTGAGATGCAGAGGTTGCGGATTCATTTTTTGAAGTGAAAACTTCTTTATCATCGTTGTGATTTGAAAGTCGATGAAACGAAAAAGCGACAGTAAAAAGAGACAGACACATAAATTCATAAAATTTAACGTGGGAGAAAATGAGATAGGAAGCATTATGCAGTGTTTCTTATGTTCGTGGTTCTCTTTGTGCTTTGCTTCGTACTCCCTCCACTCGTGTTAATAATTATCTAACTTTGCATCACTATGATCATTACTAAAACCTACAATTATCATCTTCCCCGAAATTTTACATTCGTCTCATTATCTTGAAACCAACATTTTTGAAGGTTTCTCTTCCACCAAGTGTGAATCGCACACATGCATTTGTTTTCGCTGGCACTTGCAGTTTTTCGACTCAATTTGAATTGGTATTAAACTGGGTTTTAAGGGTAAAAATTTTTGATTAAAATAACATAAAATATAGTAGTTATCCCAAGGGCTAATTTAAAAATTACCGGGGTGGACTATATAAATAAAGCATGTCGTCTGACGCACCGCCATCTGTACTGTACGTACTCGTAAGTGATTGACTTTTCAATCTGTGTAATCGGATTACAGCCGCCGGTCTACCCGCTCGGCTATTGTGGACTTCAATTAAACGAATGTACGAGTACTGTTAATTGGAGGCATTTCGTTGAGCTTTCACTAGATGGGTAAGTTTTCTTTATTATTTTTACTCAACATGGAGATGGAACAAGAAACGCACCCGATGTTAAGTGCTAACCATCGCTTATAACAATGCACTGCTTCTTCGTTCGTCGTATTAGATCTTCGTGCGCTATCTTAGATCCCATCATCGCTTACCATCAAGCGAGATTGTGGACAAACGAAGATTAATTCGTGAAAAAATAAACTGCCACGTGCACTTGTGGTCATGTTCCTTAAGAACGTGCCATACGATGCACTGCCCTGTGTCCATCCACTTAACTTTCTTATCAATTTACAAGTGATGCATTTGTGACGGCGTTATTGTTTTTGACCGAATTTTGCTCAATATTTTTATATAGAAGCGTACTTTTAGAAACCAACGTGTTACTGCAACTATAAGGACCTGCAGAAAATGCGAAAAATAGTTGACGCTCCCATAAAGGCCTGTTGGCACAAACTAAAAGGTAAGAAGATACACTAGAGTATTTCTCGACCATTTCCATGTAATGGATGTTGCCAACAGATTTGTAGACTTCATAAAGTTAGTAAATCGTTTAAAGGGCAAGGTATACGCTTTTATAACAAATTCCCAAGGAATGTACAAGGAATGACAATTAACATATTTAAAAACGTAATTAAACAAAATCTTTATAAAGAAGCCTACTTTAACATATCGGATTATTTAGATGATAGAGAAACTTGGTATTGAAATTGTTCAAATTCCGTCAAAATGGTACAATTTAGACGTAATTTATTTTCTTTAATGTCATTGTATTCTAAATCCCTGGATTCTTGAATTTTTTTCCTGGCTTGGTCGCGAAGGTACAGGCAGTAAAATTGACGTTTCAAAGTGAGCCTTGTGATTTTAATGAATAAAAACATTTTGATTTTGAATTGCCCCCAATAAACATTCATAGTTGGGCTCACCTTAACTTGTGACTCGGTCATGCCCAGCGCGTACGCCAGCTTGGCCCGTTCTGGTCCCGCCAGGTACTTGGTCTGCTCGAAGGTCTTCTCCAGCGCGAAGATCTGCTGCCCGCTGAAGGTGGGCCGCGTATGCTTCTTCTTGCCGTCCTTGTCCATCGCCTGCTGCGCCGCGCATGCGCTCAACGCGTTGTTCGACACTGGGAAAGAGTAGACTGTTTTAGTTCAAAGATGTTCTTCATAGCATTACCTAATCATTATCTTATTTATTTAATATTTTCACACAAAACAGAATAGTGCTAGGAGGACTTAATGCTAACAGCATTATTTACCAGTCATCCTGGTCGTGCTAAAAGAAGGTAAGGCGTGACACAGGAAAAAAGGTTTTTCAAAGCTAATTTATAAACACAGACCCTAAATTACTAAATATGAACATAATATATATACATAATACATATACATATTTATATATATAAATTATAGAAATAAAATTCTACTGTACGTGTGTATGTCACAGAACTCCTCCTAAACGGCTGGACCGATTTGAATGATTTTTTTTGTATGTGTTTGTGTGGGTCCCTGGATAGTTTAAATTTAGAATTGGACCCGGTAGGTGGCACTGTTGTCGAGATCCAGAAAATTGCGGACGACGTCGCAAGCATACTACTAGTGTACAGAGTGTGTGTGTGTGTGTGAGTGTGTATAATTAAATAAAATAAATATTGCTGAACATTTCACACAGCGCTATCTAGCCCCAAACTAAGCAGAGCTTGTACTATGGGAACCAAATAACTGATAGAACACTTATACATATTTTTTTTTGTAAATACATACTAATACAGTTATCTTACGTAAAAACGTATCTTTTAAGTTATTGATTGTTTGATATTATTTTTACGAGGTACACCAAATAAAAATACAGTAACAAAAGAAATATACAATAAATAACGGTACAATGAGCGGTCTTATCGCTAAAAGTGATCTCTTCCAGACAGTCTTTGTATGGATAGTTCAGATTCAGTGTCTGTAGACGAAAGTTTTTGATCAGTGTGTGTTATCAGTGATGTAAAGACATAAGGCGTGTAAACTGGTATCTCACTATGAGCCTCATAAGAAGGGTCAAAGTCACTCAGCGTGCTATGGAGAGGACTTTGCTTGGTGTTTCTCTACAAGATCTTATCAGAAATGAGGAGATCTATAGACAAACCAAGGTCACATAGCCAAGATGATTAGCGAGCTGAAGTGGCAGTGGGCGGGCACAGAGCTCGAAGAACTGACAGCCGTTGGGGCAGAAAGGTTCTAGAGTGAAGGCCACGTACTGGAAAGCAAAGCGTAGGACGGCACCCCACTAGATCGAAAGACGGTCTGATAAACGTTGCTGAGAACCGTTGGTGCAAACCGCACAAGCTTCAACCGTGGACGTCCTGTAGCTGATGATGATGATGAATATACGCACGACATTATACAAAGTATGTACCCCTTTTAAGCCTCCCATGTGCCAAATCATATGCATTTAACTTTACTGAACTTAAAAGAGTTAAGTCCATACAAAGCAGATACATAAGTAAATAATTCCAAACATGCACATAATAAATTGCAATATTTCTTTCCACGGAATAAATAGAAGGCAATACGTTTAGTACTTTCGGCCATAAGTCACCTTTCGGACCACTATTAATATTTATGTGTAGTTACTTAAGAGTTGATATATTTCCATACAAACGTATATTGAGTCCACGCGTTTAAACCGTGCCTTGTAAAATGAAACTAGGATATAGGTCCATAAGTCTGCGCTAGGCGAGCCGAGCACGAGCAAAGCCGTTCTGTTCGCGGAGTCAAGGTGCACGAGAGCCTACAACAAACACTGTCTTTGAACGTAGTTTTCCGCAGTTACCACAAATAAAGTGTTATTGTTGGTTTTAATCTCGACAAATAACAAAGCATTCAAGAACCCAAATATCCTCTGTTTAATAATTGGCTATTTCCCAGATTTTGTTACAGCACTATCTCAAAATGGTACTTGTGATTTCCAAATTTTGCTCTATTTTACACACCCAACACAAAATATTAACAAAAAATATATACAATTGACAAAAAAGGACAGAATCCCGCCGCGGGACAAATGTTTGCATGATTTACAAATATTTGTTCCGGGTCTGGATGTTTTTCTATATACTCGTATTATAAGTATGTATTTACAAAGAAAAAAAAGTATACCTATAAGTATTATATCAGTTATCTGGTTCCCATAGTACAAGCTCTGCTTAGTTTGGGGCTAGATAGCGCTGTGTGAAATGTCCACCAATATTTATTTATTTTATTTATATTTATTCACTCGCGACTTGAAGACCACTAGTTTGTAGTTATCAGGAAACACAGACTCAGGCGAGGCGTTTCCACTCTTTGGCGGTGCGCATAATAAAGGTGGAAGAGTACCGCTTTGTGCGTATGGGACGCAGTCTACCATGTAGCGGTGGCGCATCGCGGAGCGTCTGGTTGAGGTAAGTTAAAGTTTATATGAAGGAGGAGAGGTGAATGCTAAAATTAAGCAAAAAAATTAATTACGGAAATTTGATTGATCTTGCACTGTGTACTGGCAACTAGTACTAATACAGTGTGTCACTGCATTCACGTCATTAATTTAAAACACTTATGCACAATCGTAATAACTGATTTTAGAGATTGGTTTAATACAGATAGCTTGAATATTTATCCAGTAATCGATACATTTGCAATAAATAATTTTTGACGTAAATTAGTGGTGCCTTTGCGACGATGCCGCTTAGGAGTGCGTGAAGTTAGCCCCGCACTTTTGAATAATCTGAATTCTGACAATTGTGCTGAGTTAGTGATAGTAGTAGCTGAGATAGAATTTTTTCCTTTTGGAACAATGCAGAACAAACCTAGAACAATTCAGAACAACTATCAAAAACTGGAAAATTGAAAAGTGCGGCACTAATCCCGCACTTTTAAAACTTCGTTGAAAACAGTGAAAAAACAATTTCGACTTCAGAATGCTGTTATTCTGGAACAATGTAGAACAAACTTAGAACAATCCAGAACAATTTTAAAAAAAGTAAAAAATCAACAAGTGCAGGGCTAGGGTGCAAACAGGGTTTTGCGATTTCTGACTTCAATTTTAACTTTAGAATGCTGTTATTCTGAAACAATGTAGAACAAACCTAGAACAATCCAGAACAGTCATCAAAATTTCAAAAATCTAAAAGTGCGGGGTTAGCTTCGAAAACCAGCGTTTCCAGGGTTTATTCGTTTTCCAGCGGTATTATTGACTTTAGAGATGCAATATTCTAGAACAATGTAGAATAAACCTAGAACAACTCAGCACAATTGTCAGAATTCAGATTATTCAAAAGTGCGGCACTAACTTCACGCGCACTCGCCGCTTAGTCAGTTTAACAGGTACGTAATTACATGATGAATGAATATGATTTGTTTACCTATTTTATGCAGGCTGTTTCATTGATATTTTAGGACTTGAAATTAAGGTAGATTGAAATTTAAAAAAATTTATGCTAATGAATTTGCAAAAAAACTATTTTACAACAATAGTAGCCATCAGCCCTACCTGTGACTTAAATTAATGTTGTAAATGCGGTGACACGCAGTGTATTATAACAACAAAGTAGGCAGTGATTGTGAAAGTCCAATGAAAATCCAGCTCTGATCATAAAGGAATGCTCTGACATAGCGAATGTGATCATTCATACGAAAGATATCTATAAAAGAAGCGTAAAGAGTTTCCACACGGGCTGGCAACAAGAAACGTTTTGGAAGAACTAAATGAAGTTCACACTAGCTGGTCAAACCTGGTTTCGAATTTATAGGCCATCTTTCAAACAGTCAAGATAGAGACAGAAAACGAGACGGGAGACCGAGCGAAACCTCTAGGTACTTGACTTTACGCTTTCGTAGGTACGAGTATGTGTTTCGATTAGATTAGATTAGATAATTTCTTTATTGCACACTACTAAAAAATTAAACAAACAAAACAATACACAATTAAATCCAAAATGGGCGACCTTATCGCTAAAAGCGTGTACCAAAAGAAAAGAAGAGTGAAATGACTAGATATGGTGCATTTTAGAACCCACTTGAACGAAAACAGGATCTACAGCACAAGTCTACTCTACTTAGTTAAAAAAATATAAATCTTTGTATATTATATTATTAAAAGTGTTATTATGTGCTTGAAATGAATAAATGAAAATATGAATTATGTTTAGTTCGCGAAAGAGACGGAGAGAGAGAAGAGAGAGGAGAAAGAATAGAGCGAGAAGGTATCTGCTGCTGGCAAGTAATGATATTGCGCGTAGTAGGTAGTCTTCTGAATCTTGTGTCATGGTCTCAAAGCACAGTACACCACATGATACGAGATATTTGCCTCAGTCTCCCGTCTCTGTTTTTCGTCTCGGTCTTGACTCAAGCCGCCATGCGCCACCAGCCACCGCAGACTACAAAATCCGTCGTCAGCAAGTCGTCACGTGTGGAAAACCTCTAATAAAAGCAGACAGAGGCGATATAATATCATCGCGTATAAAATGTTTTGATGAAGCGTGGTACAGTCGGCGACACAACGCCCCCGGGGAGGGGAGAGAAATGAAAATAATGATAAAAAGCCGGAGGGCGACGGATGATTCGCAATGGTTTTTTGCCAAATTGAATTCGGTGGCGGTGTGTTTGATTTGGGGATACTTTTGAGTGGAAATAGAAAACAAATGGAAAATAAGGGATGGTAAAAGGGTTGATGGTGTAATGACTGTCGGTAGTCATAATCGATAGTCACTCTAGACGATCTATGTGGTGCGGGGATTGAGTGGCCACCCAAATCCAAAACAAATAAATGTCAATCATGCAAATATTCATTCTGGTGGGGAATCAAACCCGCAACCTCCTGCGTTTCAGCTGGCTATTTGCCCAATGCACCACAGAGGTCATCGTTTATTCGAAAACTTCGGTTTCTCTTTCGTCCTCGTTGTCTGTCATTCGAGGAGGAAAAGAGACGAAGAATGATAAACTAAAGGTATAATTCTGTCGCCCCAGGTGACCGGGATTATGACCGGGATTGAGACATAGACTACTTTTTACCCGACTGCGTAGGAGGGTAATGTTTTTATTGGCAAACCACGCGTGCGAAGCCGCGGGCGCGTCAGCTAGTACTGTATAAAATCAGAAGTGGGGTTCATACGAGAAGCAAGTAATGCATATTAGTCCGTGTAATAAACTCGGTTTACTAATTCAAGCCAAACAGCACTAAATACCCGAATTATTCACTAAACAGACAATCGTTATTAAACCTAATGTCAGCCATGTTTGGTACATTGACCACAGTTCTATGAAAACATTATTAAACTCTACGCAAAACTCAACCTTATAACAATTCTACTATAGTTTATATTCGCATCGTACTAAGCAGTATTTTGTTAAGCGATTCTAAGCTTTATGTGACTGAGATAAGGTTATTAGTTAGTGGATATGGTTTGATTGTGTAACTTTAATATACATTGGTGTATCTGTTTGGTTGTGGAGATTGGAGAGATATAGAGCGAGCATTGTGTTGTAAAATTATTTGCGAAAACATTGCTTTTAGGATCACTTTGGTATATGAAAGAAAAGTTGTAAGTACCCAAGATTTAACCCTCTTTGAGGCATAAGCATTGTGCATATAACGTGGTAAAGATATTTTAAGCTAAAGTAAATAAATACTGTACATTTCACACAGCGCTATCTAGCCCTACACTAAGCAAAGCTTATACTATGAGAACCAGACAAGTGACATAATACTTTTTCTTTATAAATTCATACTTACTTATAATAATAAGAGAAACAGAACAAATATCTGTGGATCATGCAAACATTTGTTTCGAGGCGGGAATCGAACCCGCAACCTCCTGTGTCTCAACCAGCTTTTTACCCACTACGCCACGGGGGTCGAAATTGCGTTTGGAAGAATTTATAATCAAAGTCAAAGTCAAATATTTTTATTCATTAAAATCACAAGGATCACTTTGAAACGTCAATTTTTCTGACTGTTCCTTCGCGACCAAGCCAGGAAAGAAAGGCAAGAAACAAGGCTGGTTGTTTTTTTTAATGATCCTTTTACAATACATAATACAGAAAATAAATTACGTCTAAATTGTAACATTTTGAACGAGTTGGAGCAATTTCAATCCCAAGTGCATAAATAATCCGATATTTTATAGTAGGCTTTTTATAAAGATTTTGTTTAATTACGTTTTTAAATTTATTAATTGTCAATTTTTGTACATCCCTTGAGAGTTTGTTATAAAAGCCTTGTTATACCTTGCCCTTTAAACGATTTACTAACTTTATGGAGTCTACAAGTGGCAACAGCGAGTTTGTCTTTATTTCTAGTATTAAAATTATGATTATCGCTATTTTTCTTAAACAAATACATATTCTTATGAACATACATCAGATTTTCATAGATATATTGACAAGGGAATGTCATAACATTTATTTCTTTAAACTTATTGCGTAATGATTCTCTGAGGCCCATGTTATAAATTGCACGAACAGCCTTCTTCTGCAGCACAAAAACGGTGTTTATATCTGCAGCACTCTTCCACAGCAGTATACCGTATGACATAATGCTGTTTTAACCAGATACCCCGGAGAACGCTTCCCATTCACGTCAACTCTTTGCACTCTACCACTTAAATAAGAAGTGAGAAAGTCTAGCTAGAACAACGCTCCTAATGCCATAATGGTGTAGTTTCCTGATCAATGTGTCATGGTCTACGCAATCAAATGCCTTGGACAAATCACAAAAAACACCTAAAGCGTCATGAGACTTCTCCCAGGCATCAAATATGTGCGATATTAACTCAATACCAGCATCAGTGGTTGAGCGACCCTTGGTAAATCCGAATTGCTTGCGATGTTGAATATTAGTAGGGATTGGTAACTGTATCAAGAAATCCAGGTTCAAATTTAGTAACCTTATTACGTTAGCCAATTGCTGTCGCGTCGTTGTCGCTGATCAGGCCGTCCATTACGCACGTGAGATACACACTGTAGGTGCACGACAGCAATTTTGTTTCTCCGCAAGAACATCACCCCCCCAGGTCATGATCTGCCTTGCCCAGTCTGGAAGTCAATGAACAGACTCCGGACTCAAATTGGCCGCTGCAGACAAAGCCTGTGGAAGTGGGTATACGAGACTCTTCCCAGACTGAATGCAACTGCGGAGCACCTTCAGTCCATGGCTCTGTGTTCCTTGTGCTCTACCACCTGCACAAGGGATAACCTCAAGAAAGCCAGACCCAACGCTATTGAACTGCTGCACAACTCTAAGGCTCGGACTATATGGCATCCGGATCTCCCCGATCCGAGAAAAAACCAAATTCGGTATGCTTTCGACTACACAATGTCCGATTGAATCAGTAGAAAAATTCCCTCAGTGAAACGCTAGCACTAGCACTTGCGTTGGATAGACATCCCAATGATGGCTACTTTTTTAGAATGGTATGCAAGATTTACAAGCTAGCTGGTAAAAACTCTATTTACTCAAACTCTAAAAGGAGAAGCGATAAATTGACCCTATATACAACTTTTATTTATATTAGTACTATATATTGAAATATTAAAAAGGCACGTTAATAGAACAACATATGTACATGATCAAAATATTTCAAAGTCCCTGCTAAGGCAATTATTGGAGAAGTTTTTTTTATTTGATTTACTTACCCATAATACAGAAAACATGAAATTAAGGCTTTTGTGTTCTATAATTTTTTTTATCTGAATTACAGTAAAAATAGTTTATTTTACCAGTGACACGATAGAAGAAGAAGCAATTAGCTTACATAATCAGGATACCGTAGTATTCTTTATTTTAAAGATGATTTAAAAATCTTAAAATTTATAAAAAACACGTCTGCAATGCCCTAGATAGCTACAATAGTATCTCCAATACAATAGCACAGACAGATAATAAGCGGCCAAGTGTCAGAGTCGGTGGCGGTGGCGGGCTGCACGGCGCGATGCCGCTGCCTTGCATTATGCATGTAGCCGGCCTGCAATGTGACGCCACGTATTCCAACTTTATTATTTGAAGCCGAAAACATGTTTAGAACTAAATCATAGGAAATTGTGTTCTGTTACTCTCTATATCTCTCTTTTCAGTTCTGTGGCTGGACTTCAGTTAATAATGTGGAGGTTGAAATTGGTGTGATTAGGAATAGTGAGAATATAAATAAATTTGATGAACGGGACTGCCGTTGGGGCAAGATGGTTCTCGAGTCCACGCACTGGAAAGCACAGCGTAGGATGACCTCCCACTAGATGGAAAGATACTGAACATTTTACACAGCGGTATCTAGCCCCAAACTAAGCAAAGCTAATACTTATCCTAAATAGAGGATAAGTAAGACGTCTTTAGAGTAAGCATATAAAGGAAAAATGATACTTCTAAAGGTTTTAAATGTTATTTATGCAGTGTTTGGTAACTCATATCATTTAAAAAAATCATCGTCATCCATGTTGATTCAACATTCAACCATGCCTACTGGATAATAGAAAGAAGGAACATTTATTTGTGACGGAACAAAACTCACACAGCACACTAGTAAGGTACACACAAAAAAAAAACAATACCTAACAAATTATGTGTGACTCACAATTATACCTACACGATGGACGTCACAAAAGTCACAACGCTGAGAGAATCATCATTTAATAGATTTAACATTTAAAAATATAAAACTTTTAAAAATTATTTTAATATTTCATCGTCCAAAATAAACAATAAAAATAACAAGAGATAGCTTTGCTTAAACATCCATTCCCCACCTAATTGTCTCACTCCAAACAGCGGTCTGCGCATTTATCTCACAAAATCTACCCAAATTAAGTACCAAATGCCCTCACATAACCAGCCCCTTATCTGAAAAGCACATAGTTACAAGCAAACCCCTTCACTCCTCGTTAGGCCCCTACAAATTGAGCCGGGGGTGCAAGCCTCGGGGGCTTGGGGGCCGGGGGTGAGGGGTGCGGTCTACTGAAGGAATGCAGGGATTTGTGAAGGGTTTCATTGTATTCGCTTCAGATGGGTGTTTTGTCAACAAGTTGAAATTGTTTCTTGGCTTTTTGTTATGGTTATTGCGTGATATTTGCGTATGAATTTAATTAATGAATTTAATCTTGAAGTAAGACATTTGTGTGTAAAATCAACCCTTCCTTTTTCTATCGCGTACTCTCAAGTACGTAAAAGGATAATTAAAAAGAATATCCAGCCTTGTTTCTTTCTTTGTCGCGGAATAACAGACGGTAGTATTAATGTTGTAAAATGAGTATTGTGATTTTAATAAATATATGTATATATAAATATTGACTTTCTTGATCACTTGTGTTTTAGGTTATTTAGAAGACTGTTAGATTGAATTATGATAGCCTTGAAAATTGGCTCTTGTACACACGGCTACACATCAAGCCATATTTTCCAGTTAATTCTACGGAAAACCTACACAATACGAGGTCAGCTTATACCGGAGTTATTTTGCTTGAGTTGTATGGTGTGGTCGTGTGCTTCGTTTTCGTAATATTAATTCTAATCTTCATTGATAAGAAATGTTTTTGAAAAGTCAATCGATGAAAGGCCAATAATAATGTCCAGTCTATGTATTTTCGTGCGGCAGAAATCAACAAATAATAGCTTAGTCGTAATTAATAAATATAAAATAAAAAAAATTATATGGCCGAATAAAAACGAATGTTAGGTCTACATTTTTAAGCTCTCCAGATGAACTAATATGTAATTTGATGAAATTGTCTTCCAAACACAAGATATAAATTCGCCTGTGTTTCTCATGAACGTACTACTAAAACGTGTCACCATAATGAAAGCAGTCTACAAGCGTACAATAATGTTCATATGAACATCATCTCATACCTCGTCTCAACACAGAAATCTGCGCTCCATCATCTACAAATAAATCTACCTCCCCTTCCCACCCCCTCGGGGGGAACAAGGGGGTGAAACCGAGCATTCGCGAAATTTCAAAGAACATGTGAAAACGGAAAGTTTCCTGGTTTTAATTGTTATACCACCTTTGGGAATGTCGGTTTATGTTTGTCAAAGTTCTTCAATGTGTCAGATGATTAAAATTGTCAGTCAGGGTAACACACTTTGTTAACTTTGGGAAATATGAGTCGCTATGACAAGTTTTACTTGAGCTTTGTTTATTGTGATTTAGGGCGAGTTGCGCAATGATGCCTAAACTTGTAGCCATTAAACTAAATTTAGTGATTAAATATTATTTAAGGAGTGGTCAAATCATACAAATACGTCAAATTAAAACATGTACAGTCGCTAAATACGTTTAGGGATCGTTGTGCAAGCCGGTCTTAAAATAAGTTGTGTTGTAATTTAAAACACGCGGGTAGTATTGAAAACTAAAGTACCATCAGAAATATCACTTCACTGTCACTATTACCTTATTACTATTAATGCAAGGTTTCTATGGCTAGTTACTGCCCTCTACTCGTACGTGAAGAGATAACTTTTTAACCCTTTTAAAGCATATTGCGTGCACGGAGGAGTGTGAGACTTGACATAGTTAAAGTTTATAGAGCGGAGTGTAGAAATATAATAAAAAGAATATTACGTTATAATTTAAATTAAGGCACCACATTGGCATTGCGTCGCCGATCTGTCTATAATACCCCATTTACTAAGATTACACCTGCAGCGGCCGACATGGGTACGCAGTCTGTTGAGAGTCCTCCACACTGGCCAAGGTGGACCAGGGGGTAGTTCCTCTGCAGGTCTAACATAGCCAGGTGGGGGGGCTTAGTTGTTATTATTTAGTGTGTGTATGCTTTGTTTCAATGAATTATTATTCATCGTCATCATAGTCATATCAGCCAAAGGACGTCCACTACTGAACATAGGCCTCCCACATAGATTTCCAGAGCGACCGATCATATGCGGCTTGCACCCAACAGCTCCCAGCAACCATTATCAGGTGTTCTTTAAATCTAATCCATTCATTCTATTCATCCATTAATTGCATGGTTTTATTATATTTGATATATTTTTATTGATTATTCTATTGTTATTATGATATTTGATGTATATTTTTTTCCTATATAATTCATAAAGTCAGGAATTAAAATTCTAATACCAATAATTTATGTGAAACTTATGTACATGTAGCAAATAAATTTCATTTCATTTCTAGTGGGCGTCCTACGCTGAGCTATCCAGTGCGTGGTCTCCACTTGAGAACCTTTCTGCCCCAACGGCCGCCAGTTCCTCGAACTACGTACCCTGTCCACTGCTACTACGAGTATAATTGTATTCAAGTAAAAGTCCGACACACCTGTTTAAGGTACTTTTGTTTCCTGAGAAGCGTTATCGTATTCACCCCGCGTGTTAGAACAGGCAATAATCGTACGACGTTGTGGAGAAGGCTCTACATGCTACTAAATGAAGACATCCACATACTTATGTTATAACATAGGTGATAATAATGTAATATTATTATTCTGAGGTTATAGTCTACACTACAAGAATGGATAAGATAAGGAATGACTACATTAAAGGAGTTTGAAAGTAGCACCAGTGATAAAGTTAAAGAGTAATTAGCTAGTAGGTATTTTTATTTTTATAGTGTCATCCGACACTTAAGGAAAAAACGCTTTAGTCGTAATCTGGATCATCTCACTAATTTCAACCTTGACAAGAGTCGGTAGCACAAATGGTCGCGCATCCTCGTATTAAGAGGATGGTTACAGGCACCGTCTAGGCTTGAACATTTTTGAGATGGTTTTCAAATCTTGAGTGATAAGCTTTCGTGGTATGGGCATGTTATAAGCAGGGAAAACAGTCACGAAAATAAAAGAGTTTTAGATATAATATAAATAGAAATATATTTATTGTGGCAATAAAAACTATATAGATAGATTATGCCCCTCTTTCACAGAAAAACATAAGCGTGGCCTAGGAAGCAGTTCTCTCCCGAATGATATGGTATGAATATTACACTCTAGAACATGATGTCGGAGATGCACGCTCGCATCAGTCTGTGTGTACGCGTGTGTGTCTGTGTGTGTATGTGTTTGTATGTTCAACTTCTTCTATATTTGCATAATCAAACGTATGCAACTATAGCGATAATATGCTTTTTAATTGGTGATTAATATATTTAAAAATATATAATTTAAAATCTATCTTTGTATACTACGTGTTTTGTATGTACGACATTAAATGAATACACGGATAGGGCTAATGGCTAGCATTGTTTTAAAATAGTTTTTTTTAAATACATAATATAAAAAAACGATAAAAATTCAAACAACTATAATATTAAGTCCTAAAATATCAATGACCCAGCCTGTATAAAATAGGTAAACAAATCAAATTCATTCATCATGCAAGTAGGTACTGTTAAACTGGCTAAGCAGCATCGTCGTAAAGGCACCGCCAATTAAAAAAAATGTTTACTGCAAATATATCGATTATTTGAAAAATATTCAAGCTACCGGTACTAAGCCCACCTCTAAAATCTGTTAATACGATTTCGGATGTGTGTTTCAAATTAATGTCGTACATAACAAAACAGGTTATATAATCGCAGTGCGTTATAATTATACTGTCTACGATTATATGAATGTGATAGATGTGAATGTGGATGGATATAGAAGAAGTAGAGAAAGGCCAAATAAAAGATAGATGGACTGTGTGTATGGGTAAGAAAGAAGTGACAACGGAGAAGACGGCTGATAAAGAGCTATGGAAGAAAAATACATTAAATTAATAGTAGGTATTAGACGAAAGCAGTGTCTTGCATCACGGGCGCTATTTATTTAATTATATTGAATCCCGAACGTAACGAAGGATCCTGGAGTTAACTCACGAGCGGAGCGAGGGAATTACTAGAATCCTGAGTGCAGAGAGGGCTATAAGCATGCCCAAGATGCAGACAGCTTTGTCCACAAGAAGAATATTCTACTTTTCACACTTTCTGTGAGACAACAAAAACCCCATCTAGGTTGGTGCATTCTGTGCAGAGGTTAGTTCGATACGAAAAAGTTCTTATTGTGTTGGTCTCTGTGGTTCAAATTTTAATACAGATGAGGTTCCAAATTCAAATTAAATTATGCCCGCGAGGGCATAATGAAATCCAGTACAACTTTACTCCCGGCTCAGCCGTAGGGTAAATCACCTGCTTTCGGTGAGGTTTACGTGACATATAATTTGACATTGTCGAGCAGGTGGTGTAAAAACTTGTTTATTACACTTAAATATAACTTTACAGCATTAATCCAATAAACTAGCTATACTTAAAACTGCTACAAAAAATACAATTTGTAAATATAATAATATGACGTCTTAATACCAAAAATGCACAGTAATATTTATTTCAGAACTTATTTTAGGTACAAACTAAAAACAATAAATTAAATTCAAATAATAAGTAAAAAAAAACAGAGGCATGTTGTCCCGCCTCCATGTAATGTTGGATAAAGGCACGAGGATAATAATAGTCCAATAATATACTGTTTGTTGGTTTTCAAAGATCTTTATTAACAGAAATACATAATCGCTAAACACAGACTAGGTATTTTAAACAATTCATAATTCACTAACTTAAAATAATCACAGACATTGATTTACATTTATTAAAAAGTATTTAGGTCTGCGTTTTTCTGTCAAATAGTTTCTAAATTATGCCACAACACAAAGTCATAAGATCATCTTATAACAGTTTTGTGCCAACAAATAAAAATTAACCAAATCACTACAAAATAGTCCCACTAATATTATAAACGCGAAACTTTGTATGGATGTATGTGTGGATGTTTGTTACTCTTTCACGTCGTAACGGCTTAACCGATTTCGATGAAATTTTATATGTACGTAGATTATAGCCTGGATTAACACATAGATTACTTTTTGTTGATAAACCACGCGTGCGAAACCGCTGTCAGAAGCTAGTGTTTAATATGTGAACTATTCGTACTCACACAACGTGTGTTGTACAGACTATAGGCAGCACAGCACATGTACACGAGTGTACAGATAAGGGCGTGTACAGACGCGTTCTAATGAAGCTATATCGCCATGTGGCGGCGACAGATACACCTGTCGCAAAGATAACCTGATAAGGGTGTGTGTACACGGAGCCATTTGTTGCAACTACACTTACGAGTAAAGAAATTAATAAAAATAATAATAAAATTATTTACTCCTGTAACTTTTAAATAGCCTACATAGAGTTAGGTATCTCTTTTTAAGAGAAAATAGCGCTCTTCTACAGAGGATGCTGGAGGCTGGATAGATAGACATACTCGTACAAGAATAACCAATACGAGCAATGAGACATATTGAACAATGAAGCAAACATTTAAAAATTGATAGTTTTATGGCAAATAATCGTAACAACCAAATCCTGTTTTTTATACTTTATAGGTTTGCGTATGAGCACGATTTCGCCTGAGGGTAAGCGATGATGTAATCTACGATGGATCACGCTTGCCTAGAAGAAACCTATTAACCCGCGACTTGAAGACACCTAGATTGTAGTTATCAGGAAACACAAGTTTGGATGTTTGTTTGTTTGTTACTCAATTACATCGTAGCGTCTAAACCGATTTCAATGAAATTTGGTATCTACGTAGATTATAAACTCGATTAACACATAGACTACTTTTATTGGCAAACCAGGCGTGCGAAACCGCGGGTGGAAGTTAGTATCAAATAACCTTAATAATAAAATGATATGCATACCGATTCAGTCATAACGGCGTTATTCTACGTTATAATATTCTTTCTCTCTCTTCCTTATTTAACAGACAAAGAGAAAAACGTTATTCGAAACTAGAGACTTATTCAAACTAGCGTTTTAAATAACACAGATTGAGATTTAAAAATTATTCAAATATTATACCATCCTTACAAATTTTCCAATTTTCAAAATAACTATAATATCAATAAACTGAGCTACATTAATACTAGCAGAAGTTAAAGTCCCAGTGTGCCGAGGACCTACGGCGTAGCTGTGCTACGACATGTGTAGCACGTGTCGTAGCGGCGTCATCAAACGTACATACTGTTTGCTACGATATTGTGACCTTTATCGCGTATCTAACATATTGTCATACTGATTCTCAACATGTGCTGTGATATTGGAACTATGAGGTGTACAATCAATATTCTACTCGTATAATGTGGAATATCTATGCACTGACGTATTTATAAAGAATACGATATAATTTATTTAATCTCTCTATAATAAACAACAAAAAAAAACAATTGAATCAATTAAATACCGTTGCAAACGACCTATAGATAGCTCAACTGCTCCAGATCACTACCTGGCAGCAGTGTTTCCAAGGCACTGTCTGCATTGCCTTGTTGAATGGCAATGTTTATGCGTTGACTCAGTTATCAATATTATAACTTAGGCCACAATGAGATCTTCCACTTCAGCTTCCTAATACTCTGGGCTATATCAGTGATCTAAGTTTTTCTAACCTTATCATTTGTGATTCGATCTCGTAGAAAAACACCAAGCATAGCCCTCTCTATACCATAACCAGCCAAAAATAGTCATTATATCAGAAACTATACTTTTTTTGGGACACCCTGTGTACTTCAGGCCTACTTTATAAATAAAATATACAAAAGCTTGAAGCATCGGACCCGTTTTTGCGTCGCGCCGCGCACCCGCCGACGCAGATATGGCTGTAACATCTATGCTTATTCTTAGTATTGAATACGTTCAACTATTTATAAACTTAAGAAAACTGAATGGGATTATTTATAACCATGGTTTAGCGTTCCGGACTTACTTATAAACACAACGATAATTCATAAATTAATAGTACACTGAAAATTATATTAAATAACGCTGGACATTTCACACAGCGCTATCTAGCCCCAAACTAAGCAGAGCTTGTACTATGGGAACCAGATAACTAGAGATAGAATACTTATATACAATTACATACTTATAATACTTATAATATATAGAGAAACAACCAGACCCGGAACAAATATCTATATATCTAATATCTGCGCCACTACCATCGCGCCTGCGCGATTTTCTTGCACTATCACTGATAAACTTCCCCCCCCCCCTATTACGGACAAAATATCAATGATAAAAATCTACACTATCCCTGAGTGCAACCTGAAGGCGGGTCAGCTATTATGTAATAAATAGATTTAGAAATTAAATCCAGTTGTCTTAACCAGTGAAAGTTATGAAATGTTTTAAACCACAATTCTTTAATCTCGGTATAAGCGTACCTAATCAATCTTGTGATATAATATTTGTGTATTAAATAGAGCTTCCATTTGGCGAGCTGCCAGGATGCCATCAACCATAATTTATTCAAATTATTTTTATACTTTCTCCTACTCTTCGTTTGAAGAGTTATTCGCTAAAATATTACGCTATAAAGATATGTTTACAATATTGTGTTACAAACAAATTCACTCACTGTATTTCTAAGCCCAGAATAATCAAGAAATACAATGAAAGAAGAAATTATTTCGTACGCCGCCGTGTCGTTCACTGGTTCTTTTGTGGTCATCCTTTAATACAAGCCCATACCTATAATCCCAGATAGAGATAAGTAAAACTATCTAAAAGGGATCCGTTTAGATCATTTCGAAGATGGACTTTAAAAAAATCCTTAATATAAATGTAATTGCAGATTTAGTGGCACTTAATCATATAATCCTCGCAATAGTGATAATTTAATCAAAGATAAAAATTCTTAAAAAAGTATGTTTGATCGGTATATTTTGACCTTGATATGAGTACAAATAACAACAATATCGATTACAGAGCGGTTACAAAGAACCTCCGAAGTGAGTCTGCCAAATGAAAAAGCGATCGCACCCGGCGCGGCGTCATAGAGACGCTAACTGCGAAAACATCCTCCAACTTGTCTGATCAAAAGATGCATAAATATCACTTCCCCAGCCTCTATAAAACTATCAAACACGCTCACACAAAAACATCATTTTCCACAAACAATCATAACAAGAACTACCATAACATAATAATACATGGAACATAATAATACGTTGGCTCGGTATGAGCGTCACCTCATTCCGAAAAACAAAGATGGAGCCATAGAACGTCGGCCCACCGGGAGCACCCACCAGGGGAGAATGGGGTGGCTGAACCGCCCCCCTTCGGGTCGGAATTATGTTATTCTTAATTTAATTTCATTAGGCTCCGAGATTGCGCAGGTTTTATGTCGACCGAGCTATAATTGCCGGTTACGCAGCCTGCAACTTAATTGTTGGTGAATTTTGTACCGTTTTTGTGTTTTATTGATGGTGGTGAAACATTGTTTTCTTTATTTGTCAACCTACATAAATAATGTGTATATTTTTTGTGACATTATAAACAGACATATCCTCACGTATAGTTTGCGTATACGATCGCAATAAGACATGTTTGTTTATATGCAAAGTTATTGACTTGTTTCGTAGCAGTATGGCGTCACTGTTGCGGTTCGACCTAAAGCACGCTTAAAACCCAAACACGCTCCCGCCTAAAACCAACAAAACCTGCACTTCTAATTTCAAACTAACAAACTTTTCGGCAGTAATAACCATAAAGAAACTGAACACCGAACCAATTTACTACCGGCCGGTCGTCGCAAAAAGTCTATCATAACTTCTGTCCCAAACAAAACTCCAATTGAAAACTGCATCCGAAAACTGGAATTTTAATTCCCTGTAACATATGCCGGCTTGCCTCCCCTCTCCCCCCCCCCTCTCGCCCCGCGTGGGCAGCGTGCGGGGTGGGTTTGTAATTAAAAAAATGTGTCCCACTTCATTCGTGCGCCCAGTGTGACCACAGTGGAACCTCCCTAACTAATTAATAATTTCCGAACGAAACGGCTCGCGAATGCTCTAATGGTTTTGGGATTTTAATAATAATCTCGCTTTGTTGTAATTAAACTGTTTTTGTTGAAATGTTTTTTATAATAGACATTATATTTACTAAAGAGAGGTTTGATGTTTTGATACAAACATTGATAGGTGCTTTATAAAATGATTGAAACTTTGTATTTTTTCCTTTTATTACGTAGGTCTACGTTAGTCTAGGGCTTGAGTATTTGAAGTCGAATGGCTCAGTAGGACCCGACAATATACCACCCACCTTTTTTAGAAATGCGAAAAAGTTGTTGTGTGGCCCGCTCTGTCACATATTCAACCTGGGACTGGAGACAGGGGCTTACCGACCACAGTAGAAACTATCGAGGGTTACCCCGATACCTAAAGGATAAAATAAATATTTGGTTGAGGAATATCGCCCTATAGCGGTTTTATCCTCAGGTACGAAGATATTTGAAAGGATATTACATAAATACATTTACACCTAAGTAAATAAGTATTAGTGGAACGAACAGCATGGGTTTCGGGGTAAACGATCGCTAAACACCAATCTCTTAATCCTTGCCGACTACGTTTCTACACGGCTTGACCAGGGAATACAGGGCCCGTAGCCAAATTACATTCGCCACGAATCTATTCGATTTCTACATATATTTGTTGTCGCTGAATCACGTGGTATTTCTATAACATGTATCAAATCCCATACATTTTCGGACGTATCGACTAGCGTCATTGCTAATCGACTGTAACTTGGCTAAGCCCTCTGGTTGACGTACCAAACGTCACTACTTACTACCACCTACTACTTTGACATCCAAAAGGCGTTTGATAGTGTTAATAACGATATATTGCTGGCAAAGCTGACTGCTATAAGCATTGCCACGTGTCTTCTCCGGTTCCATACGGACTACCTCTGTGACCGCCAACAGTTTGTCAGGCCTGGCTTGTACGAGTCTCGACCTTATCACACGCGTTCCGGAGTCAGTCAAGGATCAATACTCGGCCCTCTGGTGTTCTTGTTGATGCTCAATGACATCCCTTCTGTCCTGAATCATGCTAGAAGCTTACTGTATGCCAACAACCTAAAGCTCTTTATTGAGGCCGCCTTGGGTTCGTCCTCAGAAACGCACGTGACTTTCGAAACGAGTATGTGATTCGGCTCATATATAGTGCACTTGTACCTACGTTCTAAACTAGAAACCAGTGCATGTGTATGGGGTCCACACGAAAACACGTCTGCACCCCTGCTTGAAAAGGTTCAAAAAGCCTTCTTAAGATTCCTTTACAAACGCCGTTATGGATACTATCCGTACATGTATGTATCTCACAAGGTTCCTCCTAGGATGCCTGGGTTACAACTCCCTAGAGGTTCGTCGGGCTAATGACCAAATTACGGCGGCATCTAAAATTTTCCGTGGCCTAATAGACGCCCCAGACTTGAGTTATGAGCTATGTTGTTTTTATACTTCGAATAATTATCGTCGTTGCCGCAAACACAAGTTGTTTGCTGTTCGGAATTATCGTACTGTTGCGCGGGCTTTCTCGCCCGTACCCGCATCGTGATCACGCTCAACGCTCTCCTCGATGCCAATCTTGAGTGTGATTTGTTTGCGGATGGATGGACGAAAGTACTGTCTGAGTGTCTGAGGTTCTGTGAGCGTGATGTATGATTGACATGTTACTCGTAGTTTATTTCATTGGTATTGATTTTTTTTATTGTTTTGAATTCTATTTTTGTATTATTGTTTTTTATTTTTGCCAAATGTTTTTTTTACTCTTGTCTACACTTTAAACCCTTAGGGCGACTTGCGCAGCGATGCCTAGATGAATTTGGTGGCTAGATATGATTTGGAGAGTTGTCAAATCATACAAATACGTCAAATTTAATGGTGTTTAGTTGCTAGGTGCGTTTGGGGATCGCTGTGCGGGCCGAGCTTAGTATAATAAGATCATATTTAATGTATGTTTTGCTAGTACTTTAAGTAATCTACATCAGATCAGACGATACAAATTAGAAAATAAAGGTCTAAATTTGTTTATCGTAATTAGATATCCACGATACAGGCGTGCCTAGTGTGGATATCACTAAATATTTTTAGTATAAAAGGACTAATGTGTTAGACAGATACTCTGTCTAACACACTGGTATATCCAACTGGGTTATTTGTCTAATTTATTTGTTTAATATTTGATAAACAGCAAATAAATATATTATTCCTTTTTTTTCAGTTTACTCTTGACATCTTATCTAAACTGTATTTATATGAATTGTTCTTATAATATATGTACTCACCTAGAATGTTTAATTTATGTACCTAATTGGTTCTCAACGTGTTGATTAAATAAGATTAATAAATTGCCATAGTCTATAAATCCACTTTTACTGTGTTATATATATTTACACTTTTATACTGTCTTGAGGCATACCGGCGAAAATAGTCATATGCCTAAAATTACACACATACCTACTTACCATTTAAGCCGGAATACAGCATTATTTTCAGGCGGAAGCCGGGTGAAAAAAATTATGAAATTATTCAAATTGATGTTTTAAAGTGATCCTTGCAATTTTAATGAATAGGTAAATGATTATGCTTGCCATCAGAAATATGTGCGGTGGTAGTACTTACACGGACGATCTCTTTTTTTTTACAAGGAGATAACTTTCGAAGCGTTGATCCGCTTATCGTGAAATTTGATACATACTCGTAGGTAGGTAGTGATAGCACAATTTTGGTGTGACTAAATGAGCTAAAAATGTGAGGGGGTTAATGAGATATTAGGGTTCAAGAGGGGTAAAAAAAAATGAGACTATTATGTCAAATAGGACGACGTCAAATGAAAGGTCTTTATTAGTAAATTTAGATTTTGTTTTTATTTTTAGTAAAGTCTTTATAGTTTTTGAGTTATTAGCCATAATAAAAACAGAACTTTGACAAAATTCCCGCCAGTACACCAGTGACCCCACAGTGCTGTAATTTGGTATGCGTGAAGCTTAAGTAAAACAAATATAGGCAAAAGTCTGAAACCCCGAATAACTGTCATTTGTACCCCGAAAAAGTGAAACCAATAACATAAACTCCTGTTACCTGTAATTTGAATGAAACTGTAGTCCAAGTTAACTTGTTATGCATTTCGTGGCACTATTTTGATAGTAAAAGATTACAAATAATATTTTTCTATTTTAATCGGAGACTCGCGAGATCTTAGTTCGAGGCGAACCACTAGTTATGCTATAGTTAATAGGGGTAGTAGAGGTCCCTGTGAAAGCGCTCACTCGGGGAAATAATATCGTCACACTGATTTCGCCTCCAAGCAGCATTGCTGTTTCGGTTAGAAGGATGGTTGCCGGGAGTAAATAAATAATGCTAGACATTTCATGCAGGGCTATCTAGCCCCAAACTAAGCTTTGGGAACGAGATAACTTATACAATACTTATTGCTTTTTTTTGTAAATCTAGCTTATTATAGTACCTACGTGTTTTGTTATATACGTCATTAAATGAAAGCACCGGTAGGCCTTATGGCTAGTATCGTTGTAAAATAGGGGTTTTCAAATACATTAAATTCAATAGAAAATTTTATATTTACAAATAACCTCCTAAAATATAAATAAAACAGCCTGTAAAAAATAGGTCAAACCATATTCATTCATCATGTAAAGTACCTGTTAAACTAACTAAGCGACATCGTCGCAAAGGCGCCGCCGATATACGTTAAAAATTGTTTATTGGAAATGCATCGATTACTGGACAAATATTCAAGCTACCGGTATTAAACCCATCTCTAAACTCAGTTAATACGATTCCGGAGGTGCGTTTAAAATTAATGTCGCACATAACAAAACAGGTTGTAGGTATATAGTAAAATACCCAAACCCGGAACAAATATATGTAGACCATGCAAACATTTGTCCTGCAGCGGAGTAGTAGTAGAATGATTACAGGCACATGAAGCTTTACACCTGTATGCCTCACGTTGGTGTACGTTAGTGCATCGTAGGGCACGTTTTTAAGGTGTTCTCTTGTCATAATAAATAATTGGTGCCAGGAATGATTGCATCCTTATACTCTGCGACACACTTTGTTAACAATGTAAAGGCCAGTTTACGCACTTATTACACATTATTAGTTGATTCTGTCGACAGATAGCTTATCTGAACTATTACTCAATAAGTACCGATAGGCCTTTATTAAAATCCGTGGTCTGTGACGGATAGAATTATTACTTGTTACAAACATATAACTTGTTATAGATAACATAATCGAATTTAGTAGGATTATTGATAGGTTATCGCTAATCCTACGAAATTAATCTTTTTATTGAAAGAGGATATTGCTGTTGATAGACCTATTCTATTTAATAACGGTGAACGTGAGAACCTGATACTATTCAATTGAAAAACAAATCGGACAAGATCGAGTACATCTCGCGCATCCAGGTTCCTTAAAAAATATTTTATTTATGACATCAACTAGTAGCTATAAATTTACGATTTTTGGCTTTTTTTTCTTTACATGTGCTGTGAGAGCTTGCCTCTTGCCAAATTTCACTTTTCTAGGTCAACTGGAAGTACCCTATAGGTCTTGATTTATTTACGCTTACTTAGAAGCTTGATTTTTTTTACAACTCCAAAGGACATTTGACTTAAGTGTTAGATATTAATTTCAACTTGATCCTGAGAAAAAGGGTCTTGGCTTGACAGACAGACAACGAAGTGATCCTTTATAGGTTCCTTGCGTCTTTCTGAGGTGCAAAACCCTAAAAACAACATTAATTTGTAAACCTACATTAACTGTTTGTCCGCATTATACATTCATTATTAACTGGAAGAGAATGCTATCTAGTATTAAGTTCGCCTAATTACAGATTATTTTTTGTTTTGTGCAATACAGAATTGTTCATTCATTCATTCAATTTTTATTTAGATGATAGAGAAGCTTGGGATTGAAATTGCTCCAACTCGTTCAAAATGTTACAATTTAGACGTAATTTATTTTCTGTGTTATGTATTGTGGGACGTGGCGAGTAATCGTGAGATGTGGAGGAACATGGGGGATACCTTTGCCCAGCAGTGGGAAAGTATAGGTAAAAAAAAAATATGTATTGTAAAAGGATCATTAAAAAAACGTCCAGCCTTGTTTCTTGCCTTTCTTTCCTGGCTTGGTCGCGAAGGAACAGGCAGTAAAATTGACGTTTCAAAGTGATCCTTGTGATTTTAATGAATAAAAATATTTGACTTTGACTTTGACACGACATACCAAAATTAAACGCAAAAGAAGATGGTGAAATACAATCATAGCCCTTGATTTATTTACTAGCTAGTCTACTTACCAGTATAAAAAAACATATTTATATATTTCAAACATAACATAAAAAAAGAACAGTCTAATTAATTGAATCGAGCGGCACTTGCACATGTAACCGCTAAATATTGTCAGTGTATGCTATGTTGATTAATAAAAAAAACCCGATTACATTTGTTCCGCGGCGGGGAATCAAACCCGCAACCTACTGCGTCTCAGCTGGATATTCGCCCAGTGCGCCACGGAGGTCGTCAAATATGATTATACTATTCTGATAACAGTGTTGTAAAGCATATTACCCTGTATATATTAACCTATGCAGAGCACACCTCAGTTATAACCCACCATCATAACAATATTACTGTTTATGTAATCCAGTACCTAAGGTAATAAGTAATAACAGTATAAAATGTAATTACTTTTACGGTTATCACGTGAAGTGGAAAGTATAACATGGTAACCAGCTTAATTACATGATATGTTATCTATTGGTGCGGCGGTATTATAACATGAGGTGATGTCACTGATTTCATTACAAAATACCTTTCATTTTAGGATGTTAAAAAAAATGTATTTGAAAAAACAAAAAATCGACTGCAAAAGAGCTGAAAAGAAGTAGACAAGTGTGCTAATTTTGATAAATACAGATGACATATAGGATTATCATATTGGATTTTCATATAGCCTATTTCACTCTTGTGATTCAGACGAGTCCAATGATGAGACCTACTACGAGGCATGCCTTTTAAGTTTTGTCGTTTGAAGAAAAAAACACAACTAGAACCTTATTATTTTTATTGTTTTTCAAAATATTCACCACGTAGCTTAATACACTTTTCCATTTGCTCAAACCAGTTATTATAACATTTATTCCACTCTAAAGTGGGGGTGTTCAAAATGGCTGACTTGAAAGCGTCGACTGCTTCTTCACCGGAATGGAACCTTTGACCACGAAGATTTTTCTTAAATTTAGGAAATGTAAAGAAGTCGTTAGGGCTTAGGTCAGGACTGTATGGAGGATGGTCGAGAATTTCTACTTTTTCCTGCTTCAAATACTCAATCGTTTGACGAGCGCTGTGTGAGCTTGCCTTGTCGTGGTACAGGATGATGCGTCGCTTTAAGTTAGATTTTCGAAGTTCGGCGATGACTTGTAGTAAACAAACTGTGGTATACCACTCTGCGTTAACCATTCTACGATATTCAAGTGCAATAGTCGCAACATGGCCAATTTTCCCAACGAACGTGGCCACCATCTTCTTTGAAGTGCTTCGAGAACGAACAACTTTAGTCGGCTTTGGCTCGTCTTGAAAGACCCAGATTGTAGATTGTTGTTTGGAATCAGGATCGTAGGCATAGATCCAAGATTTATCACCACTGATGATGTCGTAGACGTGATTTGACTCTCCTCGGTTGAACCTTTGCAGAGTTTTCTTACACCATCTGACGCGGGCTGCCTTGTGATCGTCGGAAAGCAGATGCGGTATCCAACGGCAAACTAGCTTTCTCACACCAAGCGCTTCATGCAAGATCTTCTGAATGGTTGTCCCTGAGATGCCTAAAAGAGCCTCTATCTCTCGATATGTCACATGACGATCTTCGAGAATTAGTTGTCTCACAGCAATGATGTTATCTTCAGTGAAAGCGGATTTTGGGCGTCCTTCGCAAGATTTGTCACTAGCTCATTGATAAACTGATTTGCCACTGAAGCCGTGTCAGGCCTCTTCTAAAGTTGTAGAAAATTATTGCACGAACATTTTCCTTAGAAAGATTCATTTTCGTACGTAACCTGACAGATTCCAATCGACGCTGTGACTAAACAATAGCATTAACCCTAATACTTTCAACTGTTTTGAGATTCAAAATTTTAACACATTCGAATATAGAACAGTTCCAAATTCAAAATTGCCTGGAAATATGGAAACGACAGAACTTAAAAGGCATGCCTAGTACTTGATGCGCCAAATAAACATTTTTACATACATACATCATATAATCATTACCTTACTTCACAGTCGGGTATAAATGGCATTATTCTGACATTTTATAGCCAGTGTATGAAAATAATACAAAACTTTATCAAAATCTAAAAATTCAAATGCTCAACCATTTATTAATCACTCTTATTAGTATCCTCAGATCTCTTACTCAGTATACAGACACGTACCCCTACTAAGACTTACCCCTAGTAGAATATATTCACGTGTCTGTTTACATGCTGTTACTTACACGTGAATATATTCTACTATTCAAGGTGTCTGTTTACAGTCTGTTATTTACACGTGAATATATTCTACTCTACTACTATTACACAAACACTTATCCTACTAGCGCTCACAGACACGTGAATATATTCTACTATTATACGTATCTGTTTATAGTCTGTTACATACACGGGAATATATTCTACTCTACTACTATTATACAGACACTTATCCTACTAGAGCTTACAGACACGTGAATATATTCTACTATTCTACGTGTCTGTTTACAGTCTGTTACATACACGTGAATATATTCTATTCTACTACTATTATACAGACACTTATCCTACTAGAGCTTACAGATACGTGAATATATTTTACTATTCTACATGTCTGTTTACAGTCTGTTACATACACGTGAATATATTCTACTCTACTACTATTATACAGACACTTATCCTACTAGAGCTTACAGACACGTGAATATATTCTACTCTACTACTACTATACAGACACGTACCCTACTAGGGCTTACAGATACGTGAATATATTCTACTAGGGGTAAGCCCTATATGTAAACTATATACGTTTCTGTATACTGATAATACTCAGTACTGTATACTCAAAGGCAAGTCCAAATATACGATTGATACATGCATACTTTTTGCGTAACAAGATCTAAATTATTGTATTATTATTCTTATAAATAGTTTTTAATACTTGAATTTAATTTCCTTCTATGTACAAAGATATATTTATTCATTTTATGTTGCATCACCATCATCATATCAGCCATGGTATGTCTATCCCTGAACATAGGTCTTCCTACATCTAATGGTGCCCAATAACCTATATGTCGTCTTTCCGTCTAGTGGGGGGACAACCTACATTCTTGGTCTCCACGAGAGAACCTTTATGCCCCAACGGCCGTCTGTACTTCAAGTCATGTGCCGCGCTCGCTGCCTCTTAATTAGCTTGTTAGTTCACTGGGCTCATTTTAATTTGTCAACGCACAGTGGGTGAATTGCCGGCTGGGACGCAGGAAATCACGGGTTCGATTGCCGCCACAGAACAAATGTTTGCATGATCTACAGATATTTGTTCCGGGTCTGGTTGTTTCTCTATATATTATAAGTATGTATTTAGATTAAAAAACGTAGATACGTATTCTATCAGTTATCTGGTTCCCATAGTACAAACTTTGCTTAGCTTGGGCCTAGATGGCGCTGTGTTAAATGTACAGCATTTTTTTTTAAAAACCAGATTACAAATTTTATATTATGTTTTTTTCAATATCTTAAGAAATAGCTCCTATGGATTACAATTAAACTAATAATATTAAATAAGTATGTCTTTGTTCCATAAAAAATGTATTTATTTGCTTAAAAGTGTAAGGCACCTTACTAAATATTTTCAGAGTAGAGTGAAGTTGTATTGCCTTTACATCCTACACTTATTTCTTCTATACTAATATTATAAAGATGAAAGATTTGTATGTTTGTAACGAATAAACTCAAAACTACTACTTCGATTTCAAAAATTCTTTCACCATTAGAATACTACATTATCCAAACTGCGCAGGAGGGTAATGTTTTTATCGACAAACCATGCGTGTGAAGCCGTAGGCAGGTCAGTTAGTTTAATTATAAAAAAAAAATTGGAAACTTTTGACACCATAACAAAAAAAAATCACTTATATCCTTAAATACAAGATACAGTGCGCTTATCGCTTTTAATTTATGCAATTTATAAAAAACTACTTCTGAATACTTGAGATGGTTAAAAGTGCCTACCCTGTTTTTAGGATTCCGTACCTCAAAAATAAAAAAGGAACCCTTATCGGATCACTTCGATGTCTGTCTATCAACACCCTTTTTCTCAGGTACGCGTTGAGGTATCAATATAAAATTAATACCAAATACTTAGGTCTATGGCCTCTTTGAGCTGTAAAATATAAAAAAAATATCAAGATTCTTAATTCCGCTAACTTATTCAACGCCAAAAAATATGGTCAGTTATGGCGCATATTTTGACAGTCGCAGACAAATAAAAACCTATGGTACTTCCCGTTGACCTAAAATCAATGAAATTTGCTTAGAAAACTTTCGTGATTTGTTTCAATCATATAAATACGGGATTTGTCAGTGCGAGGCGAGACATTATTCGGAGCGGATTACACTCACCCTGATGAAGGTTCATGAATTGAACCGAAACACTGTCGGTCGAAACACCGATAAGACGGTACGTGAAAGAATATTTATAACATTAAAAAATACGGAACCCTCGGTGTACGACTCAGACACGCACTTATCCGCATTTTTGTTGAGAATAATCTAAATTGTCTTTAATATTCACCTGATGGTAAGTGATGCTGCGGTTCAAGATAAAAGATGCTCGCCTAAATAGAACATTCTATAATATTCAATATTAATAATCGATCCGACGATAATCGTTTTAGGTTCAAGGTATTCCACCAAGCACCCTTATTATTATTGCGAACAGCAATAGTGTTGTTGTAATCTAACCGTAAATGCCGTAAACACGACGTAACGAGCGCCGTCGGCGGTATACCGCTCGCACCCGTCGGCAGCTTTTGCCAAGAAGCCTCAATAACATCACAATAATATAACGTTTATTTCAGGCAACAATGTGCACATACAAAACATGATTATAAGGCCCATATCTATAAATCCCTTAATGACTAACATACATAAAACAATAAACTTAAAAACAAAGATTAAACACTGTTTAGCACGTGTTTAAAAAAAATCTATTAAAAAATTGGAAAGAGCTTTTTTAAACACGCGTTGAACAGTTGTTTAACTTTTTTGTGGTAAAAAGATAACACTTATTTATTAGTGGGATTTTGCTTCGTAGCCGTTTCCCTGCAGCGCCAATGCCAATGGTCATTGTGTAAAAACCCCTTTACGATACATCTTATTTTGATAGATATGATATTCTGTTTTATAGGAGATAATGTTTGAATGATCGCGGATTTAGGTAAAAATTATAATTAACACAAGGAAGTCGTAAATATAGTGTATATTCAAAAGGTTTTGAAAAAACTGTATGTACAGAAAGTAGCGGTCGTTGGTAGCCCCCTATATGTACATACATATACAAGACGATAAAATTAAAATGAAAAACAATGATTTTCAGAAAGTTTGACTTATCATTACTATAAATTATTATTTTTCTCGCAATTTTTTTGTATTTGACTTTAAGAATGGGTCACTAGATTTCTAAAATGGTTTAATTTAATTAATATATTTGTACAATTTTATTGTCATTATGTTTTTACTTATCATCTCAAAAATATGTTCTGTGTCTATTGAATGCCTTTACCCTTTACTGCCTTTCATATAAGTAATAAGGAAAACTTAAAGAGTAAACTACAAAATAATTAAATTTTAAGAAGACAAATAAGCACTTCAAGCGCGTTGAAGTCTTTTGTGGGCACTCCTTGAGAAATGTTGAGTGAGTGATGTATGATTTATACTGTTGACATGCATTTTACCTGTAAACCGAATTATTTTCATTTCGTTATCAATCAGGCATCACAACCATAGAAAAATGATTGATTCTACTAATATTCTAACAGTTTCAATATGTAACTACATACACTCATGATCAGCGCTACAGTAGCGGCACACCGCCTATTGACGACCTATTTTTTTGTCTTGTATATTGTATTAATCATAATTGTTGTATTAATACAATAGAATCTAAAAATGGACATTAAATAAATATTTTTGTATATGTAAGAACGCATCTCAAAGAAATGTACTGGACCATTAAACACTACTTTTACACCAGGTTTTTCCAAACGTTCACTAAAACAAATAAGTAAGTAAAATTACTCACTAGACTGCAATCGGTCTCTCCACGCCATAGGATTGGAGACCAGCCCCTGAAAGCCCGGCCAGTAGAGCGGCTTGTGCTGGAGGTAGTGCGCCATGCCCGCCGCCGCCGCCGCCAGCGACAACCTCGGCGTAAGCAGGCCAGCACCAACGTTGGAGCCCACAGCTGGCCGGGAAAGGATATGGTCGATCCCGTGAGGGTTCGGCGCCGGCGGGGGCTGCTCGGCTAACGAACTCAACGCCGCCAACGGAGCACCGAACCCGTTCTCCAACGAACCCCGCGAGAGAGGCGACGAACCGCGCAAATCTGACATATTTAAATTCCACGCACTTCACTATTTGGAATTTAAAACATTGTCCGTAACTATCCGTAATCCGTAAATTACACGGTCATTGTCCGGTTCGATATTCGAGTTCGGACGAGTGCTTACGATCACGACCCGACACCAAATGAAAAGCTCCCGAACGCTTTTGCCGGGCGCAAACAAAAAAAACGCTTGAATAGAGAACGCCCAGTCAATCTAAACCTTATATCGTCGACGCCGCCCCTCGCCGGACGTCGCTTGAAATGTACGTTTTTCTCTCTCTGTGCTCGGTGCGAGTGATAGGGACGGGAGACATGTGGTGTTAACACGAGAGCGTAGATTTAACGAATCGCTATTTAATGGCGCTTCTTGTCTCTTTATAATTAAGTCGGGTGCAGTTTTTGCGGTGCCTCCCCCCCCCCCCCTCCCGCAGCACCCCTGTCTGCTCCACCGCTAAAAACTATTGTGTTTCGAATAATAAGCCCAATGGTACAGTTTATTTTATGATACGATTACCTTTTATTATTTTATTGTAGAAATTAATTATCCGTTATGGAGGAATTATCGGATGCATGACAAATTAAATTTCTTTTGAGCTCTTTCATTTCACTTTGGTTTATTTGTTTTGCCATTTCGAGTACTATAATATATAATGTAGATAAATATTGTTTGTAGTGTAGGTTCCGTAAGCTAGGTCAGGGGTTAATGATATGACAGAAAAAAAATATCATGCAAATAAAAAAACTACATACCTACTTATTACTTACCTATAGTAGAGAAGATTTATTTTCGTCAAAAGTTGTAATATATATTGGCATTGATGTATATATACTGCAATTTAAATAAAAACTAACATCCCTTATAAACATTGTCCTGATCCCACACTATGATTGCCTGAGTAGTTAATATCAGTTTATATTATTTTTAAATATTATTTAATTATGCAGCATCTTGGGTGTCAAGTGAACGGACAGAGTCCGAAACACTGAACTGCGCTTAAAGACCAAAATTGTTGACGTAGCCACCAAAACCGCTCAGCTGAAGTAAAACTGGGCTGGATATGTCTGTCGCATGCCAAGTGAGCTGTGCGTGGGCAAGGATAGCCACCGAGTGGCGTCCTGACCCAGCGAGAAGGCGACGCGGCAGACCGAAACGAAGATTGGCCACAATCAGCTCAGTATCGCGAAGTCTGGAAAGAGTAGGGGGAAGCCTTTGCCCAGCAGTGGGACACGAATGGCTGATAATAAATTATAAAATATTTTTTAATTATGAATTATTATGATTAATGCTATGACATGACTTGTGTTTTAGTATATATCTTATGTTTATTGTATTATATACATATTTCTCATGACATGATATTTCAGTCCGCCCGTGACTACGGCTATTGCAACACAATAGAAACGTCGGGATAACAAATAAAAATACCCGCGATATACGCGATAAATACCCGTTTAAATCAGTAATTATTTTACTATCTGAACTGTATTTATATTTTATGAATTTGATATAGTTGAGTTATTTAATGTATATAATTGGTTTTTATTATTAATTAATTTAAAATTAAATAAATCGGGAACTACGAGTACCTACTTATTGTACCACCCAGAACCAATATTTTGTGATCATGAAAACATTTTTTTCTCAGAATTGAACCCGAAACCTTGCAATTTGATTCAAACTGTTAAATTTAAAGAGAAGTAACACAACGAACAAATTGTCATTCCTATTTTTATATTAATAAAACTCTGAACATAATGTGTAGTTTGAAACCAGCTTGTCCCATCCCTACACCGGAAGGATCTCAAGTCATTTGTCGGCCCATAATTTATGTGACAAATATTGTATGAATTGACGGCAGTATGAATAGCACTCGATTCGCACACAAATATAACACCCATACAATTATACGCCATTAAAGATACATCTGCTTGTAGATGTTGTAATGACCATTTTCGACTACTTATTCATTTTATTATGATTAATTGTTTGGCGATAAATTTCATGAGCTATTTGTTTAAAATAGATGTAGGATTTAATGATGACCTAGTCTAAAGGTTGCTGGTAGCCATTGGGCTACATAAGGTCGATCGCTCAGAAATTATATAACGGGGAGGCCAATGGTTAATAGTGGACGTCCTGTGACTGATATGATGATGATGATGATGTAATCGACACTTAGCAATTGAATTTCAGGTTATATATGAACAGTTTAGTAAAGTACGTTTATTGAAAATACTGTATAACTAATATATACAGTCAAAATCTGTTATAACGACATCGAAGGGACTACTCATATTGAGTCGTAAAAACCGATAGTTGTAACAACCGGTGACAGGTATTAATAGGAAAGATAATACATATGTATATTCATGTAGGAAATTAAACCGCATTTTGGACTGTAGCCTTCGCATAATGTAGGCCACTTTTGCGTAATCCATTCGTCTACAGCATGGTCTACCAAATGGTTGAAATTGTCGAGTGTGATACACCATATTCTTTTGCCAGGTCTTTGTTTGGAATTCCTTTCTCTAGCTTTGAAATAATACGCGATTTTTCTTCGATATTGATTTGTTTTCTTTTTTGCGACATGTTATAATTTTCACAATATGACATGTTATAATCTCAACAATATGTTTTGGTGCGTCTTGTGTAAAGATAAGTAACAAACTGACTTAAGAGATATGACGAAGCGGGCCTTGAGGCTACGGTATGCATGTGCTTTGTTTCTAAGAATTACAAAAAGACCCTAAACTTTGTTTACTTTTACGATAATAGCCATTGACTATTATACTGTGCCAGATGTGGATACAGTTACCTACTCAAATTGTTTACAATACAGCTGAGCCGATCGTTCTACAGATATAATTCTCCGAAAACATTAACCAAATGTGGTCGCTTAATGCGGTATGTCGTAGTAAACAATGTCATAAAAACCAATGTTTTCGATAAGGCGGTCATATAACATTCAGCCAGGACCTTTGATTTTGGTCAATTTAACCGGTATGTTGTTCTAAACGATGTCGCCATAAACGGTTTTGACTGTAATTATATATTTACGACCTTGACTATCTCCGTGGTGCAGTGGGCGAATAGCTGGCTGAGATGAAGGAGGTAGCGGCTTCGATTCCCGCCGCGTAACAAATGTTTGTATGATCTACAGATATTTGTTCCAGATCTGGATATTCTATTCTATTCTATTCTATATATTATAAGTATGTTTTTGCAAAAAAAGTGTATAATTTTACTTACCAAACTTTCGTGATTGATTTCAATAATTATTAGGTAGTATAAAAGTGCGAGGTGAGACGTTATTCGGAGCGGATCGCACTCACCCTAATGAAGGTTCGCGAATTGAACCGAAACATTGTCGGTCGAAACACCGATAAGACGGTACGTGGTAAATCCCGTATTTATAATAATACAAGTATCTATGTACTGTTTCAGTTATCTGGTTCCCATATACAACCTCTGCTTAGCAGGCTTGCATTTGTCCACGATCTCGCCTGATGGTAAGCGTTGATGCACTCTATGATGGACCACACTTGCCTAGAAAAATCCAGTTAACTCGCGAATTTAAAACACCCAGATCATTATTATCAGGAAACAAAGACAAGCACATCATGAAACTAATGTACATTCTTCAAAATGTTTCCTCATATATGGTAGAACTAGTATTTTTCAAAATTTCGCGATCACTGTACTAATTACTGCAGTGGTCGCAGGCTGTTGCAAGTTTGTAACACAGTCGAAACATCAGGATAACAAATAAAAAAGGCACCTAAGCGATAAATACCCATTTAAATCAGTTATTATATTTGATAGAATCAAATTACCATTAAAATAAACCTACCAGTATTCCAAAATTATTTTAATTCATTCTGTTTTTAAACCAAAATAAAAATAGTTTATCGCATCCGGATCATATCATTAGGGGTCTCAAAACTCATAATAACAATCGCACCACAACATTATAATATCCTTTTTGGATCCCAAACATAATACGATCCAAAATGGCTCCCCTTCTGTACCATCGTAAACGATTTAAACAGGGTTTCATTCAAACTATTTAATTATAAATTACGTTTTGGCATCCTGTTTAGTGATATTTATCAGATCTGGTTTACGGAATGAACAGAGATTTTTTTTAATTACATAAATAAGGTAAAAAAGATAATGAAATTATAAAATTTAGACTATGAAAATGTGCGTAAGATTTTTTGTATTGTTACCTATACCTAGTTCATACATTTGAAGGCCGCTAATATTTCTAGCAATTGACTAGTAGGTCCTAACTCTTAAAAATAATGATACAATTAAAGATCCGATATTTTTTTCCAGTATGTATTATATTATAGTATAAGCAAACAATACTTAAATGTACTTTCGGCATGAAAGTGTATTATTCTATGAAACTTATACGTCAATGATAATGCGCGCGCGCAGCACGCCGGCCCCTTCCGCCGGATGCTATATAACAAAGTCAAATGGGGCGTGGCTCTATAAATAGCGGAAATCATTTACTGATTAATATGAGAAATAAATTGAAGAAAATAAATTTGTTCAACAACGATTGTTATCTAATCAGTATTTATAAAATTAAATTATCAGCAAGTTGTTAAATAAACAATTAATAAAAATAAATTTGAGCTTGATCATAAAGAAATCGTTCGATTTTTAGGATTTTAAAGTACATTTGGATTCAGTTTTAAGAAATGTAATTGTTTTTTTACTATTGCATTTGGAAATTCAGGCCAATCATTAATAACAACCGTTTGTATACCAACCTGGTGTGTCGTCTTCCCGATGATGAATCGTGAGAAACGGGTGTAAATTGACGATTCAAAATGATATTCAATATTTCATTGATTTCATAGACATTTTGCTGCTAATTTTGCCCTCTCTGCCACCCGCTCCACCACCCGCTCCGCTCCCCTCCCCGCTCGCACACTACCCCCGCCCGCGGCTACCCCACAGCTTCCATTCATCCCTCCGTCAAATTAGCCGACACCTTTGCTTTGTCAGATTTTATCATCGGTTTATTATACACTAACATATTGACGTTTCATACAATATCACACGAAACAGAACCTTACACCCTTGTAATAAGGGGTAGAGATTATATTTTAGTAGCCCTAAGGTATTTATGGATTATAAATATGAAATATAAATTGGATGAGTTATAAAACCGTTACTAATCGGTGGGATATTAAATAGTTGCTGCATTATGATGCTACCGGTGCGAGATCTACTCATTAACATAAGTATTTATTAAGATAGATTATTATTGAGTTTCACATATAAAAGTAACATGTATATTTTAGTTTTATGTAGGATAAATCTCACGATTTAATCCACGTGAGGTAGTCATTCCCAAAGTTGTATCAAATACCAAATTTTTGCATAAAAAATTGCATTTACCATTTTCGACAAATAACAACCCACTCATTATTATAAATACGGAATTTATCACTATAGCCAACCCACTTATTATATCGCCACGCAATGAAATAAAAACTTTTTATTTAGTAAGTAATTGAATTTTTATAAAACACAAAAAACAACAGACCTTTGCCCAGCTGTGGGCAGTGAGATAATGTATGTTGATAATGATAAATAAAAACGAAAAAACTTAAAACCAGCGGGTCTCAGTTCTTTTACCAAATCGATTAATTAACACCATCGATTTACCTACATAATCGGTTTACCTACATGCCAACTTACTTATTATACACCCCCTCCAACTAATAAAACCATTTTAAAACCATCTAATTTCATCCTTTTAATCTCATTACGTTATTAAAATCAGTAAAATACGAACTCTTATCCCTCCACAAACATTTGGCAACATTTTAAACTCTATCTCGCCATATTCCCGCGAGCTCAATAGCTCCAACTTTGGAATTGCCATAAAAAATCAACTTACCGATATGAAGAATTGAGTACGGTAATCTACGAATCAGAAGGAGATAGACCCTAGCAAGACAAGAACAGCTAATAATACTGAGGTTTCATTGGCTAGTGGGAATGCAAGGCCCCGCCTATTCGAATAGAGTCAGTCACTTGTTTTTGTTACTGTTGCCAGCTGACTGAATTCTCGGCCGAAAGTATCCACTTTTTCAAATAGCATAACATTTTGAGATCCTATCATCTTTTTTTCAAATAGACTGATATGAATAGTTTTAAACACTTTAGATCTCAAACTTACTCTTATTATGAGGTATAATAAGAGTAAGGTTAAAAACTAATTATATTCTACTTTTGATAGTGAATCTGCATCTGATAGAGTACCTGCCTAAAAAGTACCCGAAGGTTGGTTTACGTAAATACTTGCCTTCACTATCTAAAACATAATTAACATTCTGTGATTTTTGATCGAGCGAAGCGAGATCTCCAATTCTAATTCTAAATCTAGGGTGGGGGGGAAAAGATCTGCACCGACGTCCCGCATTGGGATGTATTGTGCATTACCCTCCTTCGAACCTACCCTTCTAAAACATAATTAACATTCTGTGATGTTTGATCGAGCGAAGCGAGATCTCCAAATCAACTCGGGCAAATCGGCGTTGTATGTCTGTATTTATGTATGTATGTTTATTTGTCCGAGGATAACTTTCGAAGCGTTTATTCGATCATCGTGAAATTTGCTATACCTATAGGTAGGAGGTAGTGATTTTAGCACAATTTTGATGTAACTAAATGAACTAAAAATGTAGGGGGATTGTTGAGATTTAGGGTTCAAGAGAAGTAAAAAAAAACAAAATGAGATTATCCGGTCAAATGCCACGTTTAATAACAGGTCTTTGTGAGTACATTTCGACCCCGTTTTTATTTTTAACCTTGTAGTTTTTAAGTTATTAGCCATGATAAAAACTGAGCTTTGACAAAATTCACAGGGTACACCAGTGACCCTACAGTACTGTAATTTGATATGCGTGTAGCTTTAGTGACACAATATAGGCAAAAGTCTGAAATCCAGAATAACTGCAATTTCTACCCCAAAAAAGTGTAACCAAGTAAATAACATGAACTCCCGTTACCTGTAATTTGGATGAAACTGTAGATCAAGTAAATTGATTATGCACTTTGTGGCACTATTTTGATAGTCAAAGATTAGAAATAATATTTGTTTGTTTTTATGGAAGACTCGCGAGATCTAATTTAGGGGCGAACAACTAGTTAAAACCATCTCAATTTTTTTTTAATCTAGATGGGACTTGAACCCGCAACCTTCCTCTTGATACGAGGACGCACAACCAATTGTGCTACAGGCTCTTGTCACGTCAGGGTCTAAATTAGTGAAATTATTCAGATTACGATTAAAGCGTATTTAGCTACAGGAAAACTTATACAGTTTCTTGACCTGCTCAATGCCAAACGTTGCGGTTTAGTTTAGTTTTTGAGACTTTGGAATTTTCCGTAAGTGTTCGGATAACTTTATAAAAGTAAAAAATACTATTTAACATTCTGTGTTAAACTTTTCCCTTGCAAAATCAAATACTAAATTGTTATTAGTATCTACATTTTTTCTAGGTTCCATATTTTATGAAAGCTCTCTCAATACACATTCCATACAATGCGTAACTTTTCCACAATTTCTAGTAAATGAATGAATTATTTTTTTTTACTTAGAAAACTTTCGTGATTTATTTCAATTCATCATTATTATAAATACGGGATATATTACGTACCGTCTTATCGGTGTTTCGGTTCAATTCATGAACCTTCATCAGGGTGAGTACCAACCGCTCCGAATAACGTCTCGCCTGGCACTGCGCGCCGCAGCCCTCTGCGCACGAGTAGACGGGCGCGGTGGTGGGGATTGAGTCAACAAAGGCCCAGTGCGTTGACAGGATACATCATCATCATTATCATCACTGTTGCTCTCTTCGGTAGTTCTCGGTACAGGCAAACACACAAAACTAACTATGTCTCTACCAGGTTCACTCACTCTTCTGTCGCTTGCATCATGAAGACATGGCCTCCAGGCTGGCGGTAGAAACCATCCTCTATCGCTGTTAAAGTTTGGCACATGATTTATTTCTATCGCCTTTCGGATCTTGCGGGGAACGAATAACTTCTCTCTCGCCCGGGAGACCCGGGCCTTGTCGAAACGTATGTAGTGCGTCGAATCAGAATCGAGGATCGACATTCTTTATTGCACATATGTGTTCAGTCAACCTGGTAGATACGTTTCGCTTTGTTTCACCAATGTAGCATTTACGCAGTCACACGGTATCATATATTAGTATACGCCGGGGACGCCCAGAGGGTCTCTGTCCTTCGGCGAACGTAGTAGCTTCCTCAATTGTGTTTGAGGACGGAATATCGTCTTGATGCTGAACTTATGGCGTAACTGATAAGACACTGATAAGACGGTACGTGATAAATCCCGTATTTATAATAATTTTTCTTTGCACAAAAAAAAAAATCTGTACACAGGCGAACTTAATGCTAGATAGCATTCTCTTCCAGTTCACTTTTATCCAAAATAAAACATTTCTTTGAACATTTTTTTTTAATTTTGTTTGTTCTAGCCGAATGTTGAGCGTAGCATGCTGGCAGCACCAGTTTTTGTTGTCAGATGAGTTTAAGCAGCGCCCTGTATGGACGTGTAGACTCGAGAGGGAAACTTTCACATGTTTACGCCATCTTTACTAACGTTGTGCATGCTAAGCGCTCTTTGTAGCGATTCTAAATTTGATGGTGTAGTTTTTAACCAATTGTTTAAATATTTAATAGAAAAAATAATAACCGATTCATTAGAAAATCAAGTTTACAAAATCTGTGAACACCATACTAATAATATTACTGGATATTTCACACAGCGATATCTAGCCCCAAACTAAGCAAAGCTTGTACTATGGGAACCAGATAACTGATTGAATACGTACGTACATATATTTTTTTTGTGAATACGTACCTACTTATAATATATAGAAAAATACCCAAACCTGCAACAAATATCTGTAGATCATGCAAGCATTTGTCCCACGGCGGGTATCAAATCCGCAACCTCCTGCGTCTCAGCTGGCTATTCGCCCACTGCGCCACGGAGGTCGTCAATATTATAATACGTAATAATAACTATAGCCCACGACTATATCAATCCCAATTCGGATCCGAACTCGGATTTGTTACTCAGTTCGCAGAACCGTGAAGTTATCTCACAAGGGTCATAGGTAGCTCACTTTTGCATAGAAGTTAAGCATTCACGAGTGAAGTTTCTTTTATACTATATGGAGATGGAACAAACTTAGGGACCACGTGATGTTAAGTGATAACCATCGCCTATAACGCAGATTTGTCTCGTAGTTCACGCACGTTAGCAATGTCCCCTACGATGCATTGCCCTGCGTCCATCAACTTGAGGCATACAGGCAACCATACCCTTCAAACCACAACACAGCAATGCTGCTTGGCAGCAGAAATAGGGAGGTATGGTGGTAGTGCAAGCTCATCGCCGCTTCTTAGAATACTAAACCGATGGCCTTCGAATTTTTGGTTCTATTAAAACAAATTATCACTACGTAGCAATACCTAGATATTAGGGGAGACTTGCCTAATTCGTACCCCCTAAGAGAATATGCAAAATAACTTGATATAACAAAGACAGAAATATTTACTTATGATTTAATAAACTTTATTCTATGAGTAATCAACAACAGTACAATATTGCACTTACAATTAGTAAACTTTAGAGTTATATTATTTTTGATGTACGCCTAATGTACCACGCTTTTCCTTAATCGTACTTGGATATCTCATAGTTAATTTTTGTCTCAAAATCACAGCAAATGAACTAAAACTACTTCTTCATATTACTAGAATAATTAATTATTTAATTCTGCATAGCAAATCTAATAGTTTTCTTTAATTCCTTGCAGTCATCACATATATAATTACGAGCATTTTTATCAACTCCAGCACAAAGGTCGTGAGCCCAGGTCTCACAGCGGGTGCTGAATCATCTTCTTTTCTATTTTCTTCGCACAACTTACAGTACCAGTTTCCTTTACCGCTTTGTTTTTTTTTTGTTTTCTTTATATTATTTTTAACTCTGATAATATTTTTCCGGTACAAAATAGGCTCACGTGTTGAGTACGAATAAGGCGCAACGACGAAAACCAATTATAATTTACCGCGCAAAAAAAAGGTTTGCTAATATGGCGTTAGTACTTACTAAGAATAAACTCGTAAATTAATTAAGAATCAAACAAAAAATTCCTAAGTTGAATCATTCACACTAACGTAACGCAAAATCCTTATGAAACAAACAGAAAATGTAGTCAAAATTAGTGAAATTACTTACCTTTTTTAACAATTTTAAGCAGAGCATCGATGCGGGTAGCGTGGTGAACTAGTGGTTTCATTTTATGACACTGGTGTCGCTACTGTTGCATTCCGTTCGAAAATAATGCTAGTACGAATAAGGCAAGTTTGTCCTATGTTCTTTGATGCTTCCTTTTTAGTCAATTCTACCGGTTGCTTCGCAATAGGTAGACAGCGTCAAAATGATCCCATAAAGAATTATTTTAAAAATGAATTTGCTATATTTTTCTGAGCACCATACCTGCATACCTACATACCTACATATAAAGCTGGGCTAAAGTCAATAATATAATAAAAACCAAAACGGGCTTCTGAATTGGGTATAACTATCGGTCCAGTTAAAATGTAATCGCGTAATGTTGTTTAAATCATAGTAAAGTAAAGTCTAATGTCGCTAAACAAACGGGAATTAAATCAAAAGTGCCCTTCCGAGGGTTCCTTAACCCTTTTTGAGGCAAAGGGAATATAATTCCCACCATGTTCTCGATGCTAGAACTTCCAAATTATTTCCTACTTTTTTGTTTTTTTTGCGCTGGCAACTTCCTTATTTATCATTCATTCTTTTGACATAAAGAAGTTGTTAGCTGTCACAACATATTATTTGTCTGTAGTTGGCGGAATTTGAAAAACTTGATGATTTTCGTACTTTTTTTACTATCAGTGTAAATCTTTTGCATCTCTGAGTTTTGTAAGGTAAGTTTTCGTTTTTTGGTATTGAATGGGTTACTACTAATGGATTTTACACATATTTGCATTCTCGCACGGCTTGGTTTTTCCTAAAGTGAATTTGTTGTGGTGGGAAGAATATTCCCTTTGCCTGTGAGGTTGATGGGGGCTTTTTGTTTGTTTTTGCAGATGAGTCGTAAAGCTTTATCTGAATTAGAATTAGAGAATGCGCTTGAAGATATTTTTGGCCTTCCTGATGATCCAGAAAAATCTGACGATGACCAGGAACCTGATGAAGAACAAGTTCCGTTTAGCACAGCTAGGCTACAGAAAATATTGGAGGATGTCGATAGTTCTGACCATGTATCGACGATGCACTTAGATGGTAACCAGCCCAGCCCACAATCTTCAGAAATGTTCATAGATGATCATCATGCTGGTTCAGCTGATGAACATCCCGGCTTTGTGTGTCAACAATCAGACAATAGCCCAGCCAGTTTTTGATGAAGTTCTTATGACTACGAAGCAACTCTTCAACAGCAAAACAAGACCTTTATGCTTCTTTGAAAAATATTTCACCAACGAAGCTTTTGAGCTCATGTGTTTGCAAACAAACCTATACGCAGACCAACAGAAGATTGAAGATTGGACACCAGTGGACCATCGAGAACTAAAAGCCTTTTTAGGTATTCTTATTATAATGGGCTATAAAGTTCTGCCCTCGATTGACCTTTATTGGTCCTCTGATCCAGGGTTCAGAGAAAATGACATAGCAGACATAATGACCGTAAAACGATTCAAAAAAATTATGCGTTGTCTTCATTTGAACGACAACGCACAACAACCTGAGAGGAATAGCCCCGACTATGATAAGCTGTTCAAACTGCGACCACTGCTGAATATAATAAACGAAGCTTGCAAACATAACGCCAATGATTCCACTTCGCAGAGTATCGACGAATCGATGGTATTGTTCAAAGGCAGATCCTCGTTGAAACAGTACATGCCGATGAAGCCCATAAAGCGAGGGTATAAAGTTTGGTGTCGGTGTGATAGTGAAACTGGCTATCTCTATGAGTTTGACGTATACACAGGTAAAACTGCGAACACGGTAGAAGAAGGCCTAGGATCAAAAGTCGTAAAACATCTGATGAACTCTGTGATAGAGAATAAGATAAAGAACGTACATGTTACGTTCGACAATTTCTTTACAGACTACAAGCTTTTAGAGTATCTTTATAAAAAAGGGATCTACGCTTCCGGGACCGTACGAAGGCACCGAGTTGGATTGCCACAGCTTATAAAAGGCCCAAATGCAAAGAAGCTGAAGCTATCAAAGGGTGAATTCAAGTGGAGAGTACGAGGTAATGTTGCGTTCGTTATTTGGCAGGACAACAAAGAGGTACTGGTTTTGAGTACCGCTTTTCACCCAAAAGCTAAAACCACTACAATGAGAACCCAAAAAGATGGTACAAAATTGCCAATTCCGTGTCCTCGTGTCATCAAGCAATACAACAACCGAATGGGGGGAGTAGACAAATTCGACCAGCTTAGGAGCACATATACTGTTGGACGAAGAAGCAAAAGATGGTGGCTTCGCCTATTTTACTTCCTTCTTGATGCCAGCATCACAAATGCCTTTTTACTGAGCAAGAAGAGCAATGTAAAGCTATCGCATCTTGAATTCCGTGTGGCTTTGGCTAGAGGACTAGTAAGTGGATATTCTAGCAGGAAAAGACGGTCTAATATGCTCCCTAACATTGTTAGGAACAAAGTGTCTCTGACCACCACCCGCCAAAAAGCAATCTACGTGGTTGCCGATGAGATACGTTTCACGAATGTAGGAGACCACCTACCTTCTCCATTGCCAGCATATAAACGTTGCCGCCTCTGCAGCACGAAGGTGCTGGACAAGAGGACCAAAATAATGTGTGAGAAATGTGCCATACCTCTGTGCATAGTTCCATGCTTTACTGCCTTTCATAGGCAGTAAGTGTATTGCCGTAATTTTTATACCTAATATAATAGTAGTATGTAACTAATAGGGAATATACCTAAGATAATTGATTGAAAAAAGTAGTTTTATTATTTATTTCGACAAAACCTCCCTCTCAGGGACGGCAAAGGGAATATATTTACCACCCTAGAAGGAGTGAAAAAAAAAATAAAAAAAAAACAATTTTGGTTTCTACCCTCATACAAAAGCTAAAACTACTTCTAGATTTATATTACCACTGCCTGCTCGTTATGCCTTATAAAGGGTTAATACGATTCGGTTAGGGTTGCTTTAGGATCGGTGACCACTGGCAGAGGTTATATAGTTTGTAGAGCGATAGATGACTCTTTTTTAAGAAACCTTTAAGAATGTGTTATATTTTTTATTTAAATAATATAAGAGAGACTTGTCAGCTTTACTTATGGTCCTACATTAAAATATCTATTTTTTCATTGATTAAACCAAATAAAATTACTCTTAGTGAATACTTATAGAAACTGATAAATCTTTCGAAAAGCTAACACATGACTTACATAACTTGCTTTCTTTTCATTACATTTAATTTATTTTCCACTGTAGGTACATTATAGAACACTAAGTTACATCATATTTAGAATTTATCAATAATAATTGTGATAAAATTAACATTATAGTAGCTCAAACATACAGGTATCGGGACTAATTAAGTTATTATATCAAATAATGTCAACTTATATTAATAAAAATAAAACGAAAAGCAATAAAACACAGAACGTAACAATAACCATTAAGACAATCAATAAATCAATGTCAATACTAAATTGTTAATAATGTTTTGATGCCGAAAAAAAATTACCTTACAAATTGCGGCTGTAAATTGCCTTGTCAAATTTAATAAATAAAAACATGTACTATTAGTGAATTGAATACTAATAAATCATAAAGCTAATATAGGATTTGCATTACTTGTTTACTAATTAATAAATAAAGACCATTATTATCTGGTTATTTAAAGAAATGAAACTGAAATAGCGCCGAAAATGATTACGAGAGGTAGATAATGATTTTCGACGCCATTTTAGATTCACTTGCACTGCACACCATTGTATGCAATTTATAGCTCCTCTTTTTAGATAGAATAGAAATAGAAATATATTTATTGTGCCCATAAAAATAGATATATATCCAAGTTAGCTCAGTTTTATACTTCTTGAACGAGGAAACTGTAGTTAGTGGTACATACTTACATCAATTTAATAATTAAAACCCCAAAGATCACTATAAACGTCCATTTTACCGGCGACCAAGCAAGGAAAGAATCAGGTAAACAAGGCTGGTTATTCGTTATAATGATCCTTTACACAATATAACATTTGGAACAAATCAGAAAATAAAATTAAGTACTTAATAAATAAATAATGCTGGACATTTAACACAGCGTTATCTAGCACCAAACTAAGCAAAGCTTGTACATGAGAACCAGGTAACTGATAGACCACTTTCATACTTTTTTTTGTAAATACATACTAGAATATATAAAAAATACTCGACCCCGGATCAAATATCTGTAGACCATGCAAACATTTGTTCCGTGGTGGGAAGTGAACCCACTTCCTCCTGGGTCTTAGCCGGCTATTCGCCCACTACGCCACAGAGGTCACCAAATGTGAAAAAGTGTAACTACTGATATTCCAAAATGTTGATAATACAGCTGCACAGAAGCTGAGCGATATCGGACCAGAGGATTTTATTCTCAATATAGTAAGCTATTTTTTTTTATACCACTATGGTGGCAAAAAAGCATACGGCCCACCTGATGGTAAGCGGTTACCGTAGCCTATGGACGTTTGTAACACCGAAAGGTTTTACTCGCGCTTTACCGACCCTTTAAAATTTTCAAAACACCCTTTTTGAAGAACCCTATACTGTAGTCTCTAGGAAAAACCTCGGCAGCGAGACCATTCCACAAGCGAAGTGTTCGCGGGAGGAAATTCCTCTGGAACCTTACGGTACGCAACAAGATCGTCTCCAAGGTGTGTGGATGGATTCCCTGCCGATGGCGAGCGGTGCGATGATAGAACGTACTTGCAGGCACCATATCAAATAACTCCTCAGAACACAACCCATTATACAAGCGGTAGAACACACACAGGGAGGCAAAATCTCTCCTGATACTTAAGGGCTCAATACCGCTTGTGAGAATAGGATCGTCAACAATTCTCACAGCTCGTCTTTGAACAGAGTCAAGTGGCCCTAGTTGATATCCAGGTGCTCCGGCCCATAAATGACAGCAATACTCTATGTGGGGCCGGATTTGCGACTTATATTTGTTCTGTGTCTGGGTGTTTTTCTATTTATTATAAGTATGTATTTACAAAAAAAAAAGTATATAAGTATTCTATCAGTTATCTGGTTCCTATAGTACAAGCTCTGCTTAGTTTGGGGCTAGATAGCACTGTGTGAAATGT